>OX596012.1:70841504-72041504 GCA_951394025.1 Heteromyza rotundicornis | reverse complement strand
TTGGATATTTAAAATAAACCCATTTATAGACTAGTAACCGGTATATTACACGAGCGTAGTTTATGCATCACTGTGAGGAGCAATGTTAAAAAATAACAAATTTGGACAAACTAATTTAAATTAAGTGGTGGTGGTCGTGATGTGATACAAAAAAGTTTAATACGGTAAGCTTTTTTGTATATTATTGTGCTTCGATGTACGTTTCCATACATTTATTTGTAAACAGTGGAACTCTGTGATATAATTGATTTCTTTTTATGTGAGGCGCACCAGAAAATTGTATAACAAACAGTGTGACCGTTGTCTGGAATAGCTTTTCTACTAAAAATAGGGTTGAAAACTACTAAAATCTAAACATTTAACTTTTAAGAGTGTGTGCCAATGGATATAAAATATTTGTACTTGGTTGGGTAAATTTTCTACACCATTCGTTATAATTTTTGACAGAAGTATATTTTGACATTTGTTACTGGATTTGCGAAAGGTTCAACCAAGTTTATGAAACAAATATTTAGAAAATATTTGTCTTTATTAATTATAATCATATATGTAATACTTCTATATTGCCAGTATAGTGAAAGTACATTCACTGATATCAAGAGACAAAATATATAAAAAAGTACATTCGCAGTTCGGATTTCTCTGTCAAACTAATACAGAATTCAATGCTTGCTATTTCGCTCTTACAGTGAGCTCAAAACACATTGCAGAGATAGGATACTGGCAATATAGAAGTATTACATATATGATTATAATTCATCCACCGTTCCTTTGGATCATTTTTAGTTACTATATTGAAGTTTTGGGGCCGGCTTAATTAACTTTTGCAGAGCCCTAAATTAAGTTTTAGTTCCCGATTTGACATGTAGAGGGTTTCTTGCATAGTTATTAAAAACCGTTTACAAATGTTATTAAAAACCATAAAACAAAAACAAGAAGTCTTCAGTGACGACACGACAAAGCCACTGAAGGCGGCATCTTATATCAATCATCAGCTGTTTAGCATTTAAGTATGTGAAGTATTCTATGCCTGGAGGCATAGACTTTTAAGCTCAATTTAAATGGGTAATTTAAATGGTAAATGACGACTGTGAAACCGGGCCTTAGTGAGATGACATTTTACGACAAAATGTTGGTGCTTTTGTACTGAATGTACTGAAGGATTCCTATAAGTTAGGTCTGGTTTTCATTATGCCATAATCAATGGCTTCTGTTGCCAGTTAAGTGAAAACATGCCAACCTGTTTCATTGTAAATTTAACGAATAATTGTAAAATATGGGGAAATGATTATGGAGTGACGTCACCGTTTGTCATACATGTCAATCATTGCCAAAATGCTGGTAAATTTATTTGCATATGGCACGGGTAAAAACGCTGTGCCTTGTGTAATAAAGCAAACATTTCTCATATTGAAGTGAATAAAAATCTAGTAAGATAATTATCTTAGGTTTGACCGAAGCTAAAATACCCTGCACATACGTAATCTTATGCTTGATGTTTTATCGATAACTTTTCAATATTTTCTCGATAATTTCCATTTCATTCTCGATACATATCTAAATTTGGTTCTAATTCCATTTGGTTTCGCTCCAGTTTCATTTCGTTCCAATTTCATTCTGTTCCCGACATAACTTCCAAGCGACCAAATCGATTCAGTATTTCTCAAGATAAACGAAAATGCATTTTGTGGTAGAGAAACCCACATAGTGGGCTAAATAAAAAGTGCATTCCACAATATTTTACAAAATAATAAAATAAATAACCGAAATATTTTCAATTAAATCAAAATATCCAAATATCACAAAGAAATTGATTATGAATTTAGGAAAGACTTCGGACATTGTTATCAAATCTTCGATTCCACCAAGAACTCCTCTGCTACGCTGAAATATGAAAATCGCAACTGTGAAAAGTTTCACACATTACATAGTACAATTGAAATTGGATGGCTGCCCTTCTGAACGTTTGCTATTGACCATATTTTTTCAAATTATCCATCACTCGCTCACTTCCCCACCTTCTTTTTTCACAAATAACAATAAAAACGCATTCAGCCCTAAAAGAAGCAGAAATTCGCAAATGAATACTTGCGCAGGAGCAATTTAATCTTTTTCTTGCCTTATTTTAGCTTCTCCTTGAATGATTTCAATTTTTAATTTATGAGAAATTATTGCAAAAGAAAATAATTAGAAAAAACTCGACTTGGTGTTTTTATTTCTTAAACTTTACAATTTAAATACTTTTGAATACATTTAACTTACATACTAAAATCTGTGGAACTGGTATCCACATTTCATCATTGCTATTCACTTGATTTATAGATTATGAAATTAGACATAATTGGGACTGGCAATTTAAAGCTTTGAGAATTGAAATGAATGCTTGAACGATGCACACATTCCAATTCGAATTCAAATGAACGGCTAACACGAATTTATAAGCGCATTCAGGCTGCTGCCATTTGTCGCATGTTTGTAGAAACTATCAATGTCGTTATAATTAACATCACCGCGACCGCTGTTATTTATGGCCATAGTACGGAGCTGAGGTGGTGGTGTGGCGATTCCACTGATGATGGTATTGTGTGGACTGCTGCTGGTGTTGGTGGTGGCACGCACTTGAGGTGGAGAGGAGACAATGCCGCTATTTTGGTGTTGATAAAAATTCTGATGAAGATTCGTTATCATTGGTGGCGGCGGCGGTGGAGGAGGGTAACTCGATTGTCCCATAATTGTGGTCATAAAACCATTGGCCACGACAAAGTTTCTAAAAAAAAAACAAACAATAAAAAATAGAATAGTTGAAAATGTTTAGTTAAATTCTTTGGTGGCTAAAAGGAGTTGCATGTGTTTGTGTGTGCGTAAATGTCGTAAAATTAATTTCGTGTTAATTTTATTGCAAACATTAATTACGATTGTGACATATTTTACTTTATTTCTGTTTATTATTTTCTGCATTTTGGGTTTAATAAGGGTTTAATAGTTTTCTTTCCGTTCCCTTCTACCCTCCCATCTACCCGTACTATTTGAAACAATCCAAAAATATTCCTACTTCTTCATTGGGAAAGTTTGGTCTCAATTGGCCAAAATGGATTTTTTTCCATTTTTCTTTAAGTTCTTAAAGTTTAAATGTAAATAATTCAGAAATGCAACGCACCTGTACTGTTGATCGATTTGAGCCTTTTCGATGCGTTTGTCCTTGGCGCGGCGATTTTGAAACCAAATTTTGATTTGCGTCTCTGTGAGTCTCAGCGTCTCGGCCAATTCGAAGCGTCTGCTACGCGAAATGTACTCGTTGCGATGAAATTCGACTTCCAGGCGTAAAGTTTGTTCGGTGCTGAATGTGGTACGCTGGCGACGCTGTCGTCCTTCTTTGCGCCGGCGACGAGCCACTGAAGATAAAATAAATAAAAAATTATTACATCTTCTGCTAAATTCGGTTGGTGGGCTATTGATCAAAGTGTGAGAATTTACCTACTCGAAATTAATCACCTTTGATCGCAATCTACCCTTATTCCCTTGTCCCTTCCACCTTGTTACTCATCACCCACATTTGCTGTTACATCAAAATAAACACGCATCACAATGAGAAACGTTAAACTGAAATTAATCTTCCATTTGCGAGTTGATACACTCGAGTGTGGTACTTATTAGTAATAATCAGAATATGCTTAAAAAACGATTAAATGCGGACTTGGATGAATGAGGAATTCACTATTTGTTAACAATAAAAATATGTAATTGCGTGTGCTACACTAAAAATTACTGTAAACAAACAATGACGTCTTCATCCAACCCAAAATTATTGTGTAATTTGTCTCCGACTTTCTCCTGCCTCGCCCTGGCTCTTCCTCTGTCTCTCTCGATTCCGGCTGTGCTTCTGATCCGGGAATTTTCACACAATGCCAACATCTGCCATATTGTTTGCATTCGTGCATTATTGTCTGCTTAAATATGTTTAAAAAAAAACATTATTCAACATTAATAGAGTGAAGTGAAGGCGGCTGGAGGATCAACACTTATTAAATCCTTCACTTGAAGAGATTTGCTTGACGAAGCATAAAATAAAAATAAAATATAATCTGCCACAATTTTCTTTGTCTCTTGTGTGGTGTTTGTTGTCAAACGTTATTACAATAATGTTGTTAAAAAATTGTTAACCCTTAACTTCTTTGCGGGAAATCACGTACTTTCATTTTGGTAATTTGATATGGCCTTAATCTCCTTCTCCCCCCTTGTGTTGTCTTTAAACATTACATTAAATCCCTTTCGGGATGTGTGTTTTTTAGGTTTCCTCTTCAGATCAATTACAATGCTAATTTTTTCCTATAATCGCTTTTTTCAATCCTTGTTTTTTTTACAAATCTTTATTTTTAAGTGTTGCGTGGTGGCTCACAAGAAGAACACGAAGAGGGAAAGCGAAAAGTTGCCTTAACAAGTTTTACCACAGCACCTAAACGAAATAACCACACTCATTGACTTTTACACTTGAGCGGTTTTCGGACAAGTTTGTCGGTTTTTTCAACTCCTTCCGATTCATTCTTTTTTTCAGCGAATATGTTTTGAAATTTGATACATATTTTTTAGAATTTACCATTTTTTTGAGGTGCTAAAAAGGTAAACAAGTTTTTTTTAAATTTGATTTCGTATTACCGGAACTAGTTTTTTGGACTTTTTAAATCGTTGGAATGAATCATTGATAGGCTTACAAGAACACCTGGTTTGCGTTGTGTGTGAATATTTTTGAAACACTTTAATGCATTTTTTCTCTCTGATTGCTCTATTTTTTTCTTTTCTTCCAGAAATGCATCCTGTCCTACGTACAACCTGCACAAGGAACCTTTTAGTTCAATCGAGCAAAACCGTTACCAAACACATCAATCGAATGTATGTCCCCAATCCAGACGAAATAAAGGCAAGCTTGCTAAAAATTACTTTCTGAAATTAATTTTGTATTAATTACTCTTCCTTTTTACTGCGCTTCTCTCAGCTTCCTCCTGAGCCCACCACTTGCTGTATGACGGGGTGTGCCAATTGCGTTTGGATTGAATATGCCGAAACTTTATCCAAATTATTGGATGGCAATAGCGATAAGGCTAGGAACATAGTCCTGGAGAAAATCAGCGATCCAAATTTAAAAGTTTTCTTGACCTTAGAACTGCAAAATCTTCAATACCAAAAAGACATTGCTAAGAAATGAGAAATTGCTAAAAATAGGAAATCTATTTTTGAGAAAAAAGTCTCATTAACTTATGATTTAGTACAATTTTTCAATATTACTTTACTGTATGTACAAAAATGTTAGAAAGTGTGTGTATATAGAAATATATAGATTATGAATTTTTACACGACTTCAATCATTCTGGTACTCTCAGGTAGGTTCTACATTTTTCTGACGGTTAAAAGTTTCAATTTGAACATTGCAATTTGGACCGGTTGTTGCATAAAAATATTTCTAAATTTACGAAATTGAGAGTAAATTTTGTACTGAAATTAAAATGAGCTCAGCAATAAAGCATGCTTTACACGTTCTGTAAATTCAAAATTATGAGAAAAACTCTAGGCAAAGCTACAACTGAAAAAAATTATCCCCACACAATATTAGTTTTTGTCCGGTTTGGGTGATTCTCGAACTTGTTCTTAGTTTGGAGGAGAACATCTTGTAAACGAAATCTCCAAAACCGCTATCGTGCGTACAAAAATCAGAGAGGAAGATACGGCTGTAAACGTTGTGTTAAAGTTAATGTAAGGGTATTCAAATTACAACATTTGAAAAATAAAATTAACAGTGAGTAAGTTTCAGTCGGGCAAAGCTGACCCATATATACCCTGTAGGCCATATTGGATCCGCCATATTGAATTTTGAAATTCCGACATCGAAATCAGCGCCCTCAAAAACCCCTAGATACCAAGTTTGGAACTATTTAAGCGAAATATAAGTGAAAACACGAATTTCACTTATGTGTGATTTCGGCGTGGCAATCGTCCGATTCCGCCCATTTTCAATACTAACTCCTTCTAGGGCCTAAAAAGGATAAATCCAATATTTGGGATCCCTAATTTTCTTCTTGCTCCTGCAATCATGTTAACAAGAAAAGAACACGGACATACGGATAGGGCTAAATCAAGTCAGGAGGTGACGCTGATCAAGAATATATATAGTTTTCTATAGCGGACACGCCTCCTTCTTGGTGTTACAAACATCACACCAAACCCATACCTCATGAGGTGTAGGGTATAAAAATTGAATATTCACGCGGAACACAACTTTTAAAGTGCTGATCGATATTCGAACGCTAAAATCACCGTGAAAAAGTTTGAGATCTCCAGCATTTCCATTTTCGACTCGATAACTATGTGATTTTCGACTTGTTCTCAAAGGTTAGTTCTCAACTCGATATCAGAGCTCGTTCTCAAATCGAAAAATCCCCTACTTATAAAATATGCAATAATAACCAATATACAATTGACATGCTCAGAGGAAAAGAGCTATGAAATGTACTGACGCTCCATACATTCCATCGCTTTTTTATTCTGAGCGTGTCAATTTTAATTCACGTTTCACATTTTTATTTGAAGTCAATTCGAGAATTAAAGTTTGAAAAAGACTCGAGAACTAACTCCCCTTCTTGTTGAGAAAGCTATGAGTCGTTATCGAATCGATTTCCAACGTTCGACATAAAAGATTATTTTCACGTGATTATTTTCAAGCAATGACTCGGATTCTACATCGTATTCTATTTTATTCTGCATCCTTCATAAATATCATCGGCGTAGAAGTAAAAGTCGGTAAGTTAAAAAAAAAAACCACTTAAATATAACACATTTTCCAAGACTGCCTCTGGTGGCAGTTCATAAATTCTAAGGTGCTCTTTATGTGAAAACAAAATAGTATACTCACAGAAGGCTGACAATCCGGCGGGAAAGTGCGGGTCACTGGGAAATCCAAAGGGTATACCCGAAATTGGTGGTGTTGCGGTTGAACTATATTTGTGAAGTTCATGTTGGGATGTTGGATATGAATCGTAAACGCTGTTCGATATTCTGCAAAATTTAAATTCGTAAAATCAAATCAGAACTACACTTTTATATGATAAAACGATTATGAATGAATTGGACAATTTGAAAGCTCGAAAGAATCACAAATTATTCTAATTATTATAATTGCAAATCAATGGTCAACACACCTTTCATCACTAATCGAAATATCGGGTGAGGATATACTGTCGCCGTCACTCTGGTAGGTTGTATCACAAACACTCGAATTCACATTATCACTTGTATTGGCTGTGAGATTGTCACTTCTCGTAAGATTCTCGCGATCGTGAAGAGGATCCGAAACATTTCGTTCGAGATGACCGTAAAGACGTTCGAAGAATTGACGCGGCGACGAAGGACGGTTTGGAGTTTTACCGACGGTAGTGGTTGCGACATGCGGTCTCTGATTTATTGGAAGCATTCTGGTGGACTTAACTAACCAAGACAATACGCACTAAACACACGTCCGATTAGCTGAAACGATTATCAGGGAATGAGCTAATTTGCGTTTAATATTCGTGTAATCACTGGGCGAGGACCACCAATAACCAAGCACAACAACAACAACAGCCACAAATTATACTGTTAATCTAAGTTTAAGTATCTTATAAGTGTTATTTCCGCTCTCAGCTCAGCGCACGCAATGCTACTCCTTCCGCAGTCGACTGCTGTGGTGATATGCCCAATCACAAGATATCGCCCCTGCGTTATCCTTTCGGTCCGAGTATCCTTCGTTAGCACACACTCCGAAGTGGTCAGCCTGTCTGACGGTGTGAGTTACACCTACACTGCAGCAGGAGGAAGGACGGACGGGGGCTCGTCGCCGTACGCAAAAGTGTTTCAAATTACTCGCAGCATAACAATTTAGCACTAAAGGGAAAAGAAACAACGAAAAAATTAGCTATAACTTGAGGCATTTAAGGATATCCGCCACCTCACCTGTTTACATTTGATTTTTCGGAGATTTGTTCTGCAGTTTTTTGTTGTTGTTGTTATTTCACTTTTTGTCACAAACTTTTGCGAGCTTGTGATTGGCTGGGAGTTGGACAGGATATTTCACCCTTAATACGTATACTTATAGAATGCATAGAATCGGACAGTAATGCATACACTGATATTATTTATAATATGGAATATATTTTAATAATCAATTTAATAGAATTTTTTAATTAGGTCTTTTGTTGAACTTTACAAATTGGTAAATTTTAAAAATAAATAAGGGCATTCACAATTCTTTGTGGACTGAACAATGGATTGCAAAAGGGTAGCCGTAAAATATTTGTGTTTTCATTAATAATGACACTGATGGCCTAAATTAGGATACCTATTCACAACTCGTGATTACTTAGGTTTATTGATTTTGAAACTTGAGGACGAATATGCCATTTAGCAATACAGTGATCGTTATATCCAATGAAATGGTCCGACTTATTATTGTCTAAAATCTAAAAATTACAACAATTTTTATATAGATTTTTTTTCTACAGTGTACTTAAACTCAGCAAGATAGTAAAATAACATTTTAGAGTATAACTTCATTTAGGAAACAACAATTGTACGTAGGGGTGAATCTAATTATCTCGGCTCCGCCCATTGCGCAAGGATATTGCCAACTTTAAATTTCATTCCAAAGCAATATAACGGACTTACTACTCGATTTATGCACGCCGACTAGGAAAATAATAAGGTTCTTCGTGCTAAAAAATTAGTTAGAAAACGCAAAAACTTTAAAATTTGTATTTAAAAGTAGGTACTTTATAGTATTTCGTACTTCCTCTGAGCAATGTTTGGATCGACCCATTCTGCGAAAAATGACAATATTATTTTTTTTGTAACCATTCACAGGAAGTAAAAGTTCAAAAACACCCAATTGTCGCTTTTTAGCAAATTTTTTTGTAACACTGCTATTATTGTGAACCGCACTTTTCGGTGATCCGAAAATAAATTATCCTGTAACTTGAAAATCTTAGTGCTTGCGCATTTGAAGGATTACCGTTATGTATATAAAAACTGTTAGATGCACAAAAAAAGTAAATATTTTTATGGCGAAAAAAATTACTGAGCCCAAATATAGAGAACCAATCGTAAAAACTAATAGTACGCTTCTATTTTTGTGAACACAGCTGTAGATGGTAGGAGGAATGCGTGAATATTTCTCATGTAGCACAGTGTTATTTTACGCCACTTCATTCTGTACACCAACCATTAATATTTTTCGTTTGGTGGTTGTTAACTTGGGAACATAAAA
This sequence comes from Heteromyza rotundicornis, assembly GCA_951394025.1. Taxonomy (NCBI): domain Eukaryota; kingdom Metazoa; phylum Arthropoda; class Insecta; order Diptera; family Heleomyzidae; genus Heteromyza; species Heteromyza rotundicornis. The sequence goes on along the minus strand of OX596012.1, from coordinate 72,032,218 downwards.
ATCAGCTGTTGTTTTTAATTAAAATGTTGCCACGTTTTTTTTAGGAATAGAAGATATATTCTACCTCAAAATTGCTTTGGCCAGCCCAGCTAAGAGCTATTCCTTCAGTTTTTAGTACTTGTACTTGCCATATTACTGAACAATTCAAATAAAGTTTATTTAAAAACTTTGGCGCATATTCATAGTCAAATTTAGTAGCTGCTAAACTTTAGAACCAGCTTAGTAGCTGTCAGTTCAGTGTATTATCTGTCAACTTAGTAGATTACTAAAGTTAAGTTGGAGCTTTATTTGACTATGAATATGGGCCTTTATTTTCTTTGCTTACAGCATTCGTACAAGTCAAAACCTAATCAAATAAAATTCGTTCGAGGTGGCATTTTGGCTACACATCAAAATGGCTCAAACGTCATTTCGATCCCAAAAATTTACGTTCAGTCGTGAAAAGATTGGCAACGATGCTACAACATGTTAATAAAATAAACGGTAGTAAGCACCTGACGATTTTAACTTATTGTACTCCATTTTGAATTTGAATTCAAACGCGAGTGTTCAGTGTAAATACTATAAGAAACAACGGTGATTTTGCTGAGAAAATTGTGAGAGATCTAGAAAAATAGATTCAGTGAGAATTTCATCGGGAAAATGTCAAATTGCCACAGAAAACTGCGCTCCCAATTGGCAATAAATGATTACGCTTCACGAAGGCAAGGCGAAGAAAATGAAAACGAAGAAACGCCCGCAGTGGCAGAAGGCAAAGCAGCAGAAGTGACAACAGCAGAAGCGGCGCCGGCTGATGACTGCGACGAAGTATCGAGGTGAGCAAAAACAAGAATCAACCACAAAACAGAAACAACAACAACAAATAGCAGCAGTCAGTCAAACGAAAAAGTCAAAGAAAACGAGAAAGAAAGCCAATTGACAAAAATACACCCCAGCAACATTTTTTGAAGCACTTCGTTAAGATGCAGATAAGAAGCGCTTCGTTGTTGTATCTTTAGTGCTGTCAATGGAAGCTTAGAGAAGCGCTTCCCTCTTCTATCAGTTATTTCCATCTTCGGGTGGCCCATTTTTCCCAATGACTTGCCAATGTTAAAATATGCGTTTTATGAAAGGAATAGAAGGGCCTCGCCGCTTCTTTGAAGCGCTGAAGAAGTACATAAGAATGCACCTTCATTTCCTACTGGGTCATTTCGAAGAAAAAGTAAACAAGAATGAAATGTTTGTTGTTGTACTTTGCTGTTTTTTGGTGGATTTCCTGCGCGTGTTTTGGCAGAGGTGTGGCTGGAGGGAGTTAGGTGGTGGTAAGGTGGTAAGGTCGACGTTTTTTTTTTATCGATGCTTTGGGGTTTTTGAACATTTCTTATTTGTTAGCAAATGTTTTTGTTGTTGGTGCAATTTTGGCAAATTCATTCGAGCAAGAAGCGTTGACACATTTGAAACCGGATTCTGTTATGATGGCAGGCGAAATAATGATCGTTAATGAAAGACGGGTCTGGTGATAGGTTCGCATAAATTTGGAAGTTAGTAAATTTGTGGATAGTGGATAAATGTTAATACATTTAATTAAAATTGTTGTGCTGAATTTGTCAGAATATGTGGCATTGAAAGGGTGAGTGGATGAAGGACCGTATGTAACACAATGGATTTTATTACAAAACTAGCTAATAAGCCGGCCTTCGCCAGGGATTTGTCTCCTATTTTGAGATTTTTCTTATCATTAGCTAAACCTTCTATCTTATCGGGAAGTATGAAAAAATCCGCTTAATGGACATTCACCACCCACCACAAACAGGGATTTTACAATATAGATTTAAGAGGTTAGGTTCACTTCTTGCCTTAAATTCTTCCCAAATTTAAGTATGTATTATGTAGTTGGAGCTTCCGAAGACCTGAAGTGTTTATGTAAATTCTTTTTTTATATTTTTAATTTTATCGATCGTAATAGTGTGGCTGGCCTAATGTTTCTTAAATATTTGTAGTAAAAGTGATAAGTTGTGAAATTCCATCTTTACACATTTTCACCAATTTGAATGAAATTGTATTGAACTGGAATAACCTTAGCATAACAGACAGATCGAAAATGCCGCATATTATGAATTAATTAAAATTTGTTATATGGAACACACATTCTAACATTCAATGAACTTGATGGTCTGCCTAAACAATGATAGATTCTCGGATTGAAGAAGTAACAATTAACAGGGATGACTACTTTGTAGAAGAGAATCAATCATTCTTCTTATTAAGGAATTGCAACAAGAAAAAAATTATCACGGGGTATTATTTTCAATATGGAACGGATGTGAAGATCAAATACCTAGACTCACCGACGATATTTAGCTTATTGCAATTCGGCATCATGGCTACCCTAACCCATTCCAAACTGAGTGGCGGCACATTGTTCCGTCTTTATCAGTTTTTCTTACGAAAGGCTGATAACACTAAGTAAGGTATGCTGATAAGACGACGCCAAATGGCAAAGCAAACCAACCACACGCCAAGTGCCATTTTTTTTGCGCTTGCGTTGCTATTTGAAATTTTTCAATTTAGTTTCTTTTTCTCTTCCTCAACGTTTCGAATATTTCTGCTGACAATGAGTAACATGCGAATGTTTTCGTATTGTTCGAATGTAAGCCTGGAAATTATTCACCACACATTTGAAGAAGTGTGTGACAAATGTTGGCCATTTATCACCAAGAAATGCTGACTGAACTTTTCTAAAAATTTTCAACTTATCGATGATTGTACATTTTATTTTGGATACTTAATTTGTTGGCATATTTTATGTTGAGTTTCCAAGAAATGTCCACTTAATTCCATTTCAAAGTTATTCTTTTTTCAACCATTCTTTGACAGTTTTAGAGAAATCTACGAAAATTTAATGATCATTTCTGTTTGTGTGTGTGTCCGTGCTCAACGGAAAGTGTTGCATTTACGTTTTGTAGCCTTATTCGTTACGTATTTTGATGAAGCGATTTTGTATACTTTTTTTTTTTATTGTACACGTACATACATAGTTTTTTGTTCTTCTTTCTAGCCATCAGCAGACATTTTCGTTTTTTTATGTGCTCCCCACTTTCGTGTGCGTGCTAGTGTGAATTTCATGTCTTATTGAATTTCCAAAATTTGCATAATCTGAATGAAATCCATTGATTTTCGTATACGTTTTGATTGACCGCTGAGTTGTGCCAGTTTGTTTGTTATTTTGTAACTTTCTGACGTTGGAGTGGCTTTTCGGTGTCTTTCGGTGTTCGGTGGCACGGCTGCTCGCTCACGTACACTTTAGTTGTTAGTTGGGATTCTTGGTTTTTCCTGTTATGTATACGACCCGGTGGCACCCGTTGTAAATCAGCTTATAAGTTTCTAAATTCATTTCGATTTGAATATTTGGCAATCGGGAGCGGGTCGAGATTAAAAAATTTTAATTCATTTGTTTTATTAATAATTCTTTTTGTTTAAACAATTTCACTTTATTTGTGTAAATTGGATTTAAGTGGACTTAAAAGTTTTGTGAATGGTTAGATAACGGCTGTGCATGAAAAGGCAATAAGTGTATTTTTAGGCTCGCCGTTAATTCAGGTTATTAGTTACATAGTTGCGAATAAATGAAAACACTATTGCACGGAGTCAATTGATAATTCCTTTCGTAGCTAAATTGCGTAGACTCATGACGCTTTTGGAAAAAAGTACTGTGAAATCTCTCTGTACGGACAGTCCTTATAACCGGACAGCTTCAATAACCGGACAAATTTCATGGACACTGCTTTTTCATTAATTTTTCCATACAAATGTCATTCCAATAACCGGACGCCGACACTATATTTCAAGCAATTTTGATCAATAAATCTCTAAGAGACGGACAAAATTCAATAAAATCCCAAACAATATTTTGAAAAATTTGTAGTTCTAAAACATAAACTGACTGGAAAAGCGGCTCTCTATTTGACACATACGGCATTAATGTGTGCGTACATGTTAAAAGGGCCCAGCCAATAATCGAACGAACTTTTTACGAAGATCGTATTTTACGAACTTTTCTCGATCAAAAACATTCGAGAAATGTCCGACATTCACTCGTATATTACGATAGTCGTAATTTCCTCGATAAAATATCGTTAACGTGTTCATAATCGAACTCGTTAACGACTTAGTTAACGAATTCTTTAACGACTTCGTCTACGAGGCTTTTAACGAACAAACGAATTCGATAACGAGATAACTCGTTTCGATGCAAAATTAAGAACGAAGTCGGAATCGTAAACGTATCGTTATCGTGTGTCGCCTACGATTGTTTTGTCCTCATTTCGATCGAAAATTTTTCTTTTACGAGCTCTTTAACGATAAAATTATTGGCTGGGGGGAATCACCAATTTATTTTTTATTCCATTGGTATTTTTGTTGATAAAAGCGAAATTGGGGATTCCCTTTTTAACATGTACGCACACATTAATGCCGTATGTGTCAAATTCAGTTTGTTAAATAAAGTTGCACGTGAATTGTGTTTTTATAAATCCGCAGTAACATGCGGAAAAAAAATATTTAAAAAAAAATATTAAAGAAAAAATGGAAATTATAAATTTTTATAACCCTTATATTAACTTGCTTTGGGCGGACTATATATATATATATTTATCCTCAAATCTGCGGCGAGCTTTTTCATGCACTTCCCGTGGAAGGACTCGAACCTTTTTTTTTTAAACATACCAAGGTGACGGTAGGTGAGTTCTTATTGACAAAATGAAATTTTGTACCCTTTGGAAAGGGGGATGTGGGGACAAAGGGCAGCGGGATGGAGCCAATTTAAAGTTCTAACTCTCGTATTTTGTAAGCTACAAGGCTGAAATTTTTTACTTAGGTTCGCATTTGGGAAAAAGAGTAAAAAAGGGGAAAAAAAGGGGAAAAAAGAGGGCGAAAAAAAGAGGCAAATAAAAAAAGAGTAAAAAACAAGTTTTTTAAAATATAACCCTTTAACCGACTAAAAAGCAGAAAATAAATTTTCTTTAAATTAATTTCAGCAATTTCGATTTAAAATTAAGGGTTATTGGCGACTTCAAAATCTGCAATGATATTAGGAATAAAGTAGCCAAAATATATATTTTTTTTTGAATGCAGAAAGCTGTGTTATTTAAAAACAAGTAACTTCGCAAAGAAAAGTTTGGTGATCATAAACTCCCCGGAATTTTGAGAATTTAAAGTGTAATTTTGAGCTAAAAATGACAAAATTTCATGATTTTTATACAAAATTACCTAACTGAACTTTTCAAAAATTTTCAAAACTTAGGGGAATTTTTTCTAACAAAACTTTCTTCTGTATGCCCCCAGGAAAAAAGTTCGAAAAGTATGAAAATCATGTGCACGAATAATTATCTTATTTTTGAACAAGTAGTTGTACCCGAAATTGTTGTTGTCAAATATTGTCTTCTGCAAATTACAAAAATAATTTATAGGTTTATTTCGAACACTGGTTTGTTTTATAGATAAGATCTTTTCTTATAAATAAAACAAATCTTAACTTTAATGTGTAATAAACGTCATTGTTGATGGGGGCGTATGAATAATGGTTTTGTATGTACACTGAAATAATAAATTTTCAAACTATAAAATTAAAAATTATGAATATGATAATTATGGAAATAGAAAATTTTCTACACAAACCATGTGCATACAAACCAATTTCACACACCGAATTTTCATAAACATTTTACATAATAACAAAACCACAATTTGTTAATATTCTATACTCAATTTACTCAATAGTCTCTCCGGCAACTTCCTTCTGTCGCTCTCATCCACATCGTTAACAAATCATAAATTCCCAATTGTAAACAGAACGTGAAGCAAAAATCATCGCGCAGTTCGATACGCTGATTGAGTGGCCATAATAAGCACAAACTACACTCAATAGTAAAACAAAACAAAAATTTGTTAATAATATTTACTACAATTGCACATGTACGTGTGTAAATGAGTGACTGAGAGCGCGACGCCACAATGCCGCTTCCAATGAATCGCCCACTTTGAATGAAATTGAAATTCCCTCGGTGGCCGACATGCGAATGTGTTGCTCGTGCCGTTGGGTGGCTCTTTCAGTTTGTGGCGATTATTCGGGAAATGCAGTTCACTTTCCGGTTGGCGGCGTGTTTTCACTATAATAACTTCCAAGTGGGGTAGCATATCCCACTCGGTTCGCTTTTAACTTTGAACTTTCAGCGATTGCGTTTGTGTTGATTTGTGTGTACAGCTATACAGTGAGTAGTTGTTGGTGGCCGCAAATACCTACTAATAGCCGCGTCTTTTTTTGCATAGTATAATTCGAATTACTCGTCGTGGTCGAGTAGTATTCATTTGGTTTTAATGACTTTTGTGTTTTGGGCGCTTGTTCCGGTGTTGTGCCTGCGTTAAGTGATAAACTTTTGCAAACAAACAAAAATTAAAAAGATATTCGTGTTTTTTTAATAATAAGTAATCAGTGTTGGTATGCGGGGCGGTCGGCCCCATTCTCGCATTGATGCTGTACATGTGTGTGCGTGTGTGTAACTACGGGTGATGAGTTGGGGTTTCCATACTCTGCTCTGCTGCCGCTAAGGTCCAAGTGGTTTTTGCCCTGCCCGCTCGCCGGTCGTTCGCTTCGTTTCGGTTTTGTGTTTCGTACTTTTGAATTTATTTTATTATTGTCGTATGCCCGTGTATTCGATTGAATTCTTTGGGTGTAGAGGACGGACACCGCGACATGTGATAGTGCAGTGAACGAAAAAACAAATTTTTCATTTTACTTTTTCCTGTTTTTTGTGCGAATTTTATGCAAATAACATTTTTACATTCGCACTTTGCTCTATTTTGTTTTTTTTTGCAGAAAAACAAACGAAATAACAGTACGTCGCGACGTTCATTTGTTTGTTCAGTATTTTTCGTCAATTGATGGCCGCCGTTTAGATTACAGATGCGAATAGTTAATCAGTTTCAATTGCACAGATTCAATTTGCGAACCTAATTTTTGTACTGTGTTCAACTCCATTCAATTCGATTTGATTCGATTCAACGGCTGCATTCAGTATGCGTCGCAAAAAGTAAGTTTGCAAAATTATTAATATACGTATTCGTTCTTAGGAAATAACTATTCTGTTTCGATTTGCATTTGCATAGATGCATAAGGAAAAAAAAACTCCCGTTGTGTGGTGAAATTGTGGATGAATTTCGCTCATCGTTCTTAACCCTTCCAGCTTACAAAATTCGAAATTATTTGTTTATTTTGGAAACTGTTTTTACTCAATTATGTAAATAAAAACCCATGAAATCTATGTGAGCTTTAAGAAAATTATGGGTTCGTGGGGGATTTTGATACACTCAAAGAAATAATGTTTTTGAGGAGTAATTGCAGTAAATGTTGAATACTTCTAGAGAAAATTCACCTGTATTTGTCGTGATGGTGATATCGTTTCTAGTTTCTCACAAATGCAAAAACGCTTCTCTCAAATAAATTAAATTTGTCTAATTTTTTTCGTAGACAAACTAACTATGTTTATTAAAAACTAGAGAGTGGACTATCTTCGACTATACCGAAGCTGAAATACCCCCACACAGTAGGAAGAAGCACCTCGAACATAGGTGGTTTTATAGACCGGACCATGTCCAAAATCCGTTTCTAAAAATTTCCAATCAAATCCACCAAATGCTAATCAAGAATATACCATACCGGACACGCCTCCTTATGGGCGTTACAAACGTTGTGACAAAGTTAGTATACCCTGCCACAGTGTGTGTGGGGGTATAACGAGGCTGTATGTGAAAGAAACTGTTTTTGCATGAGAGAAACTAGAAACGTTTCCATCAAATTACTTTCGTTTGCAGGCCGCAAACGAAAGTCACCACAAATACAAGTGTATTTTCTTTAAACATTTGCATCCTCAGAAACCTTAATTCTTTGAATGTGGTTGTTTTCTGTAAATGAAGTAACGTTTGCGACCCTTGGTGATGTTCACATGAAATTTCGCCCACATCTTACGCTCTTTTCATATTAGACACATTTTCATAGGATTCAGTTACAAATTGATTTTGAATATGAAAATGGCCCTCTTTTGTATGGAAGGTTTATTTTTAAACTACATTTTTGACACTTGCACAGTCTTTTTTTGAGAATACCGCAAGATACAAAAACACCCTACCGCTTGCAGTTATCTGATACATATGTACGTATTATTTTCTTCATTTAGTATCTTTCTCCCATTTCTTATGACGAATGTGTTATCCGTATTATAACACCGTTCGACACAACCTCAGCCCAGTTCATAGAAAAAACAATTGCTCTTTTACAGACTTTCAAGATCAAATCGTTAAATTTTTTAAAGTTTTTTTTATTACTCATACGCAGTGTATGCCAAAAAATTTATGTTCTTTTTAATCTAAAAAACACTTTTCAATGAATTGCTCATAATATTTTATCCAAATATTATAAAAAACACTCTGTTACGATCATATTTGGACTAAAATTTGGCTGAAATAATATATTGTCATACACTGCGTATGAGTAATAAAATAGCATCACACAATGTTTCAATTACATTTGAACTAAAAATAACTGTCAACGAACAGTGGTTTTTTCTGAACCTTAGTATATAAATTTATAAGACTTTTTCTTGGGACTAATCCAAATTTGTATTTTGTCGGACGGTGCTATAGAAAAATGATGAAAGCTTGTCCATTTAATTGCAAACCTATGTGATTGTGAAATAATCTGTTAAAGATAAAAAAATAGTTTGTTTTCAAGTGTAGTACAGAGGATTTACTTCAATGCATTCACACATTTTTACATTATTCCCAATATTTACTTAGTTTGTTAGGCAAATGCATGTTTGCTGAAAGGTCAATTTCTGAAAAATAAAAATGCACCTTTCATTCAGATTTTTACAATGAATTCGTATAGGTGCTTCGGACAGTGAGGCCACGTTTAAGGGTGGTTTGCTTAACAAAAATTGAAGGTTGCTTTATTTCTGTTGATACGCCTATCTATTTGTATCTATCATATTATTATTAAGTTTTCAAATACAAATTCGTAGAAATTTAAGAGATACTGCGAGGGAACTCTAGTCTAAAAAATGCAATGAATCCCACAATGAATCATTTTTCTTTGAAGAAAAAAAATTAAGTTTACTAGTAACTACAACGACTGTTACATTCAAATGATAAGGGCATCTACTTTTCTTACACTAATAATAGCTTGGCGAAACCCTGAAAAGCAAGGAATATTTTCGTATCTTTATGTTTGACCAATGAAACGAGCTGGGTCAAGTTTCTTGAATTTTATTTGGAAAGAAGGTGAGAATATTTTCTTTCAACTTGCCCGTAGGTATCCATAATAAAAAACCTAAAAACAGACAAACTTGTCGTAATATCTTTTTACTCGTATACTTACGGTATTTGAACTACGCCAAGGTTGGCAAGATAACAATCGCATTTAAAGCGTATTTCCTTACTTTGTCTGTAATTAAATTGTTTTGCTATTTGATAAAGAATTTAGTGTACGAAACGGTTAAGTAGACGAAAATGTTGTTGTAATTGCAAATGTTGGTGGAAAATTAATAAACCATAGCAGAAAATGTAATCATAATAAAGGGAGTACTAGTACATAAATGGATAAATTATGGTTGAGCCCACAAATGTGCTTTTAAGTGAAAATTTTTGTAATTTTCAGGTAAGCAGATTTTGTTTGGAAATACTCTCTAGCCAGATAATTTTAACTTAATATTGAGCCTCATTTAAGACTTGAAAAATGTAATCCAGAAGTCACTTAGCGTACCTCAACTATCAAACTATAGTTACTCTCGTTTATCAATAAATCCGAATGAAATTCCAGTAATATTTTACAAGTTGTCCACGGGAGCACACACACAATTATTGAATCATGTTAAAAATAGCATCGTATGATGCAATTTTTTGCAATATGAAACTCTTCCATTTCATTTTTATCTTCCATAATTTGGTTTTGCCGAAATTACCCCAAATTCAAATCATCAGCCGAACGCGTGTATTCATCGTTGTCACTCTCAATTGTCAATTAACTAATTGTAACAATTATTAAAGTATAATTAGAGGTGTGACGACCAGCAGGTGATCGACATGCACGCTGATTATGCGACCCTTATCAATGCCAGACGCAAACCGAATTAAACAAATTATCACCGAAATAGATAAGACTGAGTTTAAGGGAGACCCATCATCATCACCAGTCCCATTTTAGTGCCGCACACACAAATCACACAGCGAGCCTAACTACAAAGCCTCCAAATTTACAACATTCGAATTTTTATGAATTATGACGGAATTACTAAAATAATTTCTATAACAGGCGTTTGTAATGTTGGCACGAGCACAGGCAGACAATTGCTTTGTGTGTGGGCTGCAATGGCTCCTGGATTCGAGGCATTCAGTGTCAAAGTCAACAACTAGCACATTGAGCCATGGGACGCAGCATGTTTATCAGTGTATTATCATTGTTTTATCACTGATAAGCGCTATTATTGCGCTATGCGCTGCATAGACTACTCCAGTCGATTGCTATTGAAACACCACTCTGTTCGCTTGGGTGGTGGAGTGGTATAAAATCGCCAAACACGGGGGGTAACGGCATACACTGTATTCGTTTGCACGCGACGCTATTATTAAGCAGAATGATCAGGTGCATACGCTGGGAAGATCTGAAAGCCAAAAAGCTACGAAAGTTGGTTAATTATTTAATAAGCTAAAGATTGTAAAATTGCCCAATCCGTTATTTTTAATAAAAATTTTTTCGTTTTTTTCAGGGTTGAGTTTCGCGTAAAGGCCTCGCCTGCCAAACCAGTCAGCAATTATCGACCTGCCGCCATCGATGAAGACATGGCCTCACATCCCGACGACTTATTAAATGCCCGATTCGAGGAGTTTGGCACCACACCGCCGCGCACCCGAATGAAGATAAAAAATCGAGACTGGGAGCGCAAACAAAAGGCGCATGCTGTGGCCTCTGTGGGATCGTGAGTTGAACAATTTGAACACACACAAAACATAAATAAAATCTCTTCTCCCTTCGCTCGTCTAGCTGTTGCGATTCCACACCGTGTATGCCGCCCAAAAAGGGTCTGACACGGATGGCACGCTCGCGTGTCATGCGCCGCAACACCATGGACTGTGCTTTGCTCAATGAAATGTTTGTCAACGAGGAGAATAAACGCTCGGACAAACGTGCTCAGGCGCTCTTACGTGAATCGGAGCGTGAAATGAAGACGTCCTTAGTCACGGGCGGTGCCCCCCCAGTCGCCTATCATCCGCGTGTGATTAGCTTTCATGAGAGCTCACATAATTTGGAAGCTCTCGACCAGTGCCCTCCGCTATCGTCCGATGTCCCTCTACGCGCTGCTTCTAAAGTGGTAGAGTCGTGCAATCGTTACATGAGCGTTTCGTCGCGACCCATTGGCTGTCGTTCGTCTGCACCGCCATCGGCTTTTACGCTGCAATTGCGATGCGATACGAAACGCACGCCTGGGTTGAATATTCGCAAGGAATTCCATGAGACATTCGCCAATTTGATCAAACTCGGCAGTGTGGATCGTCAGGAACCAAAGGTAGAGTAACAATTTCAAATCGTAAACATTTTTTAAATAAACAAATTATAAATTCCTTCCCCAGCTTTCTCACGAGGAGCACACTTGGCAAACCGAATTAAAAGATCTCATCTGGCTGGAGCTGCAGGCTTGGCAAGCCGATCGCACGTTGGAACAACAGGACAAATATTTGTTCCATTCACGCCAGGGCGTTTCCGAACTGCTCACTCAGATCATTAGCTACAAATTCCAGCCGAGATACCGACGCGAACTAAGCGAGTTGAGCATGGACAGTGGCATCAGTTCGGACAGCAATGCAAGTTGTAAGTATCTACTGGAGTTGGTTCAATTTTAAAATTTCTAATTTCAATCTGGCCATTTCAGCTCCGCAACCTGGTAAGGTCTGCACTGGCTGTATGTCTCTGTATTGCAAGGATTGCGTTGAGCAGCAAGAAATCGCTTTGAAGGAAGTTGAAGAGCTGCTGACGCGTCTTGAAGCAGCCGAAGCCTTGTACCCTTCGTCCCAGGCAATGGGCGCCTTCCATCCCATATACAAGTCGGAAAGCTTTGTGGGACGTATCAAGGCCATGTGCTTGTGGTACAACATCACCAAACAGAATCAATTGAAATTGTGTATACTGGGAAAGATTCTAGCAAGGTATAGCCTACAGAAACTTGTCTAAATACATACCTGTCTAAATATTCAATGATTTTTATAGGCTACAAGGCGAGAAGTTCTCTTGGCCCGTACAGACTTCCTTCAATGGCACTGACAGTGGCGGCTCGTCATCGTCGGGCATGGAAAATGACGATTCGGGTGTGAATTCAATTGACTCAACAAAAGTCCCCTTCAGTCTAACGCCGCACAGGAAGCTATCGTCAGTGGTGGTGCCACCCTCATCCATACCGAAAGTACACTTTCTGCTGAACGACGTTTCCCAGTTGCCCAGCGAGACCTCCAGCAGTAATGAGTGAGTGTGGAGAGTGTAAAAAACATATCACATCATTTGACATTTTCGTTTTGGTTCCCTTTTCAGATCTACCTCAACTGAAGTCAGCCAATTGTCAGAGGGTCCCCACACTGGCGCACATTTTCGTAAGAATTCCAAGCACGACATCAAAATTTTCAGTGTTGAGCCCCTGGGCACTTGCAACGATATAAATGCCGAACACTCATCGGCCCTGTACAGGTAATAGTAGTGATAAGTTGTAAGTTGGTCCATTAACTATCGTCACCCACTTCTAGAAAATTCATCGAGAACGTTCTCAAGTCACGCGGTCTGGCCAAGTCGTTGGCGTTTCTGCACAAATTACACAACGTGGTGCTCTACAAGGCACACATTTCCCTGGAGAAGCCGGGCACCGAAGATCACGACTTTGAGACGGAAGTTATCGAGGAAGATGCACCTCGACTGGAGCCGGAAATCAGTCGCGAGCAAATCGACGAGTTGCGTCGCTACGGTTTCTGGAGCTGTGAAGCCAAATCGATCAACCTGCCGTCGTACATTCCGACATTTGTGTTTCTCAGTGGCATACCCTTGCAGTTCATGCATGAGTTTCTGCGAATGCGTCTCGAGACGCGGCCCACGAAACCCAATCCACTGAGTCTGGAACAGCTGATGAAGGAGTTGCGCGAGGGTCTAACATTGGCGCTGACTCACCGCGAACGCTATCAGCGACACATAACGACAGCGCTGGTGGAGAACGAAGCGGAATGGGAGCGTTACATGAGCATACTGAATCATTTCGATGCGACTGTGCGAAAGGTGTTCGAGGTGAGTTCGTAGGATATGGAAGGAATCTCATTGAATTCAATTCATCTTTTCTTGTCTCTCTCAGGTCTATCTCGATTACATCGATCAGTTGGTGCTGGTCACAGCGCCCGAAAATCGCAAGAACCAAAAGTCCGCCTTGGAAAAGGAGTGGATGTTCACGAAACTGATCAGTCCCATGATTAGTGGCATGCATACGCTGGCGGCCAAGAAGTTCTGCACCATCATACGAAATTTGCTGCGTGGCATCTCCGACCGCCTAATACATCGTGCGGGCGAATTGGACATTCAGATCGATGGCACCGCCCAGAACAGTGAAAACGACCTGAAGTGGCAACTGCTCACGATTTGCCGCGAGACGCAGTCTTTATTTACAATGGAACGGGACCAGTCGGTAAAGGTGCTTTCCTTCGCGAAGACCTTCTGTCGCGACGTTGAGCAATCGGACTTTCATCGTGAGCATTACGAGCACGATTTAGTCACTGAGAAGCAGGATTTCGTGTGCGCCGACATAAAAGAGGCTTTCAAACTGCTGCAGAAGGATGTGCTCGGCGTGCGCAACAAGCTGGCGTCGATCATTGAGCGCGTGCAGGAGCGCTGCTGCCAGGCCAATATGGCCGATCTGGACGATCAGGATCGTCAGGCGGTATTGTCGCGCACGCGCGAAATCCTCCATCAGGGCTATAAATTTGGTTTTGAGTACAATAAGGACGTGATACGCCTGTTCGAGCAGCGCATTATGGTCAACAAGGACAATAAATGTGAGGTGGACCTGGCTCTGGGCATAATTGCATTTGCCAAAATGTGGATGAAATTTGTGACGGAGCGTTGCGAGCGTGGTCGTGGCATGCGTCCTCGATGGGCGTCGCAGGGTCTCGACTTTCTCATACTGGCCTGTGATCCGCAAATAACACGTCACCTAGACGAATGCCAGTTCGAGGAGCTGAAGCAGTCGATGGACTGTTGTATTTCACATGTGATTGGCATCACTTCAGAGCCGGAGAAAATCGCACGCAAAAAGGCGTCACCGCGTACGCGCAAGACTTCATCGCCTGCCACGAGTCGTTCGCGAACGCCCACACGCTCGCCCATGTCGGCGGGCATCATTGTCAATCCAAATACGCCACTGCAATCACCGCAATACAATAAATTTCTGCATCCGCAATTCAGTCTCAAAGAGGAAGTGCTGCAGAGCGCTTCCAGTGGCGCTCAAGAGTTCAGTTCGGTGGACTCTACCGATTACGTTGACGATGCAAGCAGTGGCATGGGTAAGGCGGGCGAGTTGCGTCTGCTTGTGCCGTCTTCGGCAAGATCGGCTGCTGTTGCTGGTAGTGGCGATTCATTCTTAGCATTGCGCCAAATACGAGTACGCGATGCTGTCAATCGCTTGGACATGGAAATCGAAGAGAATTTGCGTGAACGCAATCTCATTGGCCAGGTGAAGGCTCTCAATTCGTGCGACAAGATTCAGATACGGGCACGCAGTGTGAATTTCCGTTGGCATCGCGGGATTAAGGTATTATTTTTTGAGATTTTGTGAAAGAAAATATTTTAATAAAAAAAAAACTTATTTGGTTCATTAGATTGGCCAGGGTCGCTTTGGCAAGGTGTACACGGCTGTGAACAACAACAGCGGCGAACTGATGGCCATGAAAGAGATTGCCATTCAACCGGGCGAGACGCGCGCTTTGAAAAACGTGGCCGAGGAACTGAAAATCTTAGAGGGAATCAAGCACGAAAATCTTGTGCGCTACTATGGCATCGAAGTGCATAGGGTAAGTGAGATGCAGTGAAATTGCCGCGAGTCCTTAACTGATTCCCAACTTGTCATTTTCACAGGAGGAACTACTCATCTTTATGGAGCTTTGCTCGGAGGGCACTTTGGAGTCGCTGGTTGAGTTATCTGGCGGTCTACCGGAAGGACTGACACGCCGATTCACAGCACAGCTATTGTCGGGCGTTGGCGAATTGCACAAGCACGGCATTGTGCATCGCGACATTAAGACTGCGAACATATTCCTGGTTGATGGCAGTAACAGTTTGAAATTGGGCGATTTCGGCTCGGCTGTGAAAATACAAGCGCACACCACGGTGCCCGGCGAACTGCAGGGATATGTGGGCACACAGGGTGAGTAGAGGCGCACTTAATCCTTACGTACTTTTATGATGAGAGTATATTTCTGCTTGCAGCATACATGGCTCCGGAAGTTTTCACCAAAACCAACAGCGATGGCCATGGGCGCGCTGCCGATATCTGGTCAGTGGGTTGTGTGGTTGTGGAAATGTCATCGGGCAAGGTAAGATTTCACTTTCAATGTTGTTCAAATGCAATTCGTTATAAATTTTGTTTTCTTGTTTTTATTTGTAATTTTGTAGCGTCCTTGGGCACAATTCGATTCGAATTTTCAAATTATGTTCAAAGTGGGCATGGGCGAGAAACCCGAAGCTCCCGAGACGCTCTCACAGGAGGGCCACGATTTCATCGATCATTGTCTGCAACATGATCCGAAAGAGCGTATGACTGCCTTTGAATTGTTGGACCATAATTTCTGCAAGGTAGGCGTACACAAAAATTGCATCACATTCCATTGAAATATATTTTTTTTATACTCTCTTACAGTATGGCGGTGACGAGGAATACAATACCGAACATTTGCAGGAGCAGGTGCGTCGCTCGTTTCGTCGTAATACGAAAATGAAATGAAATTAGTTTAGCCCTAGCTGTGCCCGTGCCTAACGCAAGTCTTAATGTGTATTTACGTACATACAAATACAAAGTGGTGTGCATTTGTTTCGTTTTAAGCTGTAAATTAATTTATATATTTTAGCGAATTATTCACGACGCTGTTCTACGCGTTGTACTTGTTTAAACATTTAACAATGAAAATACAAAACTTAACAAAATATTTACCATGTGTGACACCAGAAAATATATAAAGTAAAAAAAAGTCGTATATATATTGAAATCTCCGTGTATATTTTTATTACTTTGAACTTTTATTGCTTTATTGGGGAAAGTTGCATACAAAAAATTAGTGAATTAATATCACCATCTAGTTACTAATAGAAATTAAAAAATTTTTTTTTTGATTCAGGAACATCTAGCTTTTGAAAAATTTGTATCAGGTAAAATTTTCATCACTTAAAAAAATATTTTATATCCCCCCATACACCATTTTTTTTAAAAATAGTTTTTTTTTAAATTTTAATTTCTTTATAGGTTATAGATGGCGTTCTCAGAATTTGTCCATCACGCCAGGGGCCGGTTCGCGTAAGCCGATAGTGAACGAAACCGACAGTGTGAGTATCGGTTTTGGTTCGCGTAAGCCGATACTCGACAAAAAAGTATGAAAATTACCGATAGTTGAAACCGACACCTTTTGATGTGTCGATTTCACTGATTTTTCAAACAATTAACAAAAAAAAAACTGTTGCGCTCGCAAAAAAAATTAAAAAATGCCGGCAAAAAGTAATTTAATTTATCTAGTAATATTTAATTACATTTTTAATGCGTCCAATTGAAATTTTTGGTTTGGACCTACCACAAATACGCACACTGCAAAGTGAAATGTGTTATTCATACACACCTAAAGTGTGTAAAACTTGTAGACACATTTTATACACAACTTTGAGTGTATAAACACTGTAAATGCTTTTAAAAAACACGCATGCGTGTTAAAAGAACATGCCAAAATCTTGAATGTGTGTTTTTTTTATTTATCAAAATAAATATACACTTAAAAATGTGTGTTGTGTGTAAAATTATACACCAAAAGATAGGTTCACTTTGCAGTGCAGCCAAGAAAAAACTGACACAAAAAAGGAAAAGTCTCTTCAAAACCGGCGGAGTACCGTATACCGTACGACGTTTTTACTTTTAAAACCAAATCATTTCAATAAGCCGTATTGGATTTGAGACATCCCTCAGCATTCTTTGTCGTCTAACAAGATCAAAACCCTCGTCGCTGTCAACATCCAATAGAACATGCCTCAACGGACACATTTCTTGATCACTTTCGTGTTATTTTGTTATTTAAACATTTTTTTTCAATTTAAAATCTGTCATTTGACAGTTGTCAGCTGTTTAAATGACTTGTTCGCAAATAATGTAATAAATTTTGTGTGCTTACGCAAATAGCACTCGACTTTTATTTTATCGGCTTACGCGAACCAAATTTGCACTATCGGTTTGGTTGTGTCGATTTCAACTATCGATTCTGTGATAGTTGAGTATCGGCTTAAGCGAACCGGCCCCAGGTTTCGAAGGAATTCAGGATCAAAGAGTCAAAAAATGACCTAATTGGCAAACTTCTAAAATAGGCTAATCTTTTTTAAGAAAACCTGTTAATGTCTTCGTTTAGTGCTAACATTTACCTTCAAAACAGGGATGATATTTGGGTTGTTCCATTTTGTACAAAAAAGCCAAAAATATAATCTGTCCAAAATCTCGCAATAGCTTAATTAATATTTCGAAATCTGTAATTTTTTGACTCTTTGGTCCTGAATTCCTCAAAAAACTGACGAAAAATTCTGCGAACGCCATCTTGTTCAGCGTTAAAAATCCTTTGAGAAAAGTTAAGTTTGGTTTATGGAGTTGACCTATGTACCATGGTTATTCGTTGTTTCAAAGTGATGTATTCACTCAAGTAAACATTGCCAAAATTTCATTTCGGATTCACAATTTCTACGATTTTAAAAATGGTTTTAAATTTAATTTGTTTTAAGGTACGCCACGCCCATAACCGATTCAATTTTCAGATATTTTCGTTTCCTTCATCCAAAAGTGATTCATGCCGAATTTGTATTTAAATGCTTTTAGTTGGTATTTATTTTGAATTCAATTTAACATTTCAATTGTTGGTTGCAGTTAGTAAGTGTTTGCACCTTAACCGTAAATGTTGGTAACAGTGCTCATCGGTGGACCTGCGGCTGTAGTTGCGACATTAGGGGGTCCAGCCGGGGGCCCACCATTACCGCCACCACTAGGTGGCAGTGTAGCTGGTGTTGGTGGGGCAGTTGCGACAGTGGGCATGGCATTGACCCAGGGAGCCATTAGCACACAGGCCAGCAGGAGGCTTAAGATCAAGCTCAGAACTACAAAGAAAGTGAAGGCATTATACAGTCATTGTTCGGTGTAAAGAAGTGCGCGAGGCTTAAAGAAAATACTTACATTTCATGTTGGCTAACTCGTTTGGGTTTATTGTTGACGGTTTACTGGAAATTGATGACTGATTGCCCGGCAGAGGTGGACAGCGGCTTTTATACCAAGTGGCGGAATTTGAGTTAACTACTTCGTGGTTTTTTTTTATCAGTTATCAGACTATCTGGGGCGAGACTTTATTAATATTAATATTTAATTTAATTAAATTTGAGTTATCTTTTTGCTTTGATATATTCGATAAAATGCGTTTTAATGGTTGCGAAAGGCCTTTCCCAGCTTTTCAGTGTTGGTGGCACGTTTCTAAGAAATGAAATAATTTTAAATTTAATCACACAAAATGTGGTCTAATTTTTCCGAACTTTTTCATTCACGGAATTGTGGTTGACTCATTATACGCACAAAATACAGTTGGAGTATAATTTGGCTATTGTTGTGAAATCTTCTACTCAGATTAAAATTTTTAAATTACACTATGTTGATAAGCGGAAACTTTAAGCAAAAACCAAAATAACTTAATTAAAATTTCGAGGTCTGCCATATTTTTTGACTCCTTGATCATGATTCATGAATTTCTCAAAAACCTTCAAAACCTTATAAGTCATTGGATGAAGAATTAAATATTTTAAATTATGTAGGTACACACATTTTTAAGTCGATTGGAGTACGCGAGATATTTTCTATTGGAATATAAACATTTATGAAGTGTCTATTGATATGTCTATTTTTAAAGGAGTTATAAAAATTTAAAATCCAGCAAACATTACCAATGTTATGGGAAAAAATAGATGTGATCTCCGAAAATCGGAAATTGGATATTCTCAATTAGGAACTTTTTGCATTTGATTAGACCTACTGTATGAATATGTACTATTAATCCCCCTAATGTTTTTTTTTACTGTAACGTAACGTTATGTATTAATTTTTTTCTATAGTAAGCTTATTTATTTGGTAAATTAAATTAGCCTTTGATATAACTTTCATTAAACCTATGATGTACCTTTCCATTCAATAACTATGGTTGTGTATACGCCCAGTAGTGTGCATATTAGCTATGACATAGGGACATATAGGATTTTTAAAAATGGGATTTTGATACGAGTCACCCCTCAATTTTGTGAGGTTTGAGCCGAAACATTGAGGCGGTTGGATAAGGGTAAATCAAGCCGCATCGAGGTCAAAGTTAAAAAAAATGGAAATGGAAAAACCCAGTTGTATGACTGACTCCCATTATTTATATCCCTTTGACACTTTTGCGGCACATTCTTAGTCGCTATCTTTACCCCTTAGAGGGACAAAATATTATACTTCCAAATGGTTTAACATCCATTTCTTATGCAGATTCCCAAAAAAAAAATCAACAAATTTTCGGTCACACCGTTTAGGAGATGTGCTAGGTATGAAGAGATGGTCAGACAAAACTACTTATAAAACCCGTTCCAATAGTCTAATATTAAAGGTTATTTTTCATCAAATTAAAGGTAATCGAATTTCCTAAAACCGCTTCGTATAGCAATTTTCCATCAGCTATTCCGTTTAAATAAAATTTAAAAAATGTTCACAAAAAAATATTTTTTTAAATTTTTCCTAATTAGTCTAGTTATTCAAGTCATTCATTTTTTCACATAAATTAGAGTACGCTATTTTTGCTGAACTCATTTAGGGGCGTGTCCTAAGCTTAATTCCAAAATAGCGTGACCTTAGAGGTTCTGTTTTAGCTGCCATAAGGAGAAACGCGTTTCCACGTATATCTCGTAAACGGTGCATTTTATGGTAAATCTTCTAGTATCGTTTTGAAGAGAATTACACCGTCTATTTTTTCGTGAAGCTGATAGCTTGTATTATATAACGGGTCAAAGTTGTGTAAATCTGGTTTTTGTTTAATATCTTGTAAACGGTGGGATGCACGTAAAGACTGGTGCTCAAATCTGATGACGTACGTACTGAGAATCCGGAGACAGAATCGAAAAGTACGATTTAAATAACATGTACAGTCGATCCCGCTGAAGTAAAATCCGTTTAAGCGAAAAACCCACTTAAGTGAAACAAAAATTGAATACCCCTGATTATGTTTGTGAAGATGATTTTTGGCCGATTTAAGAGAAAACAATTTGGGTATAATTTTGGCTTAAACCGTACTTCGTTTTAGTGAAATATTTTCGAAATCGCTTTAGTGCAAAACCCGCGTAACTGAAACAAAATGTCTGACAAATTCGTGTTTTAGTTAAGCTGGTTCGAAGGTATATAGGTTTTTTCGAATCTGTCTGCCTGTATTTCTGTTTGTCTTTCTGTCTGTCTTTCTGTATGACATTTTGTTTTCCTTTCGGTTTTTCTTTCTGTCGGCCTTTCTGTTGGTCTATCTGCCTTTCAGTGTAAAACTTTTTTTTTTAAGGTCGCTAAATACTAAATGCTTGCCTTTTACCTACTTACTTTTTTCGCTGATACTTAGTAGTAGATGTACAAGTGTTTTAATTGATTCTGGGACAAACTTGTTCCTAAACATTTCAAAAGCAAGCAACTAATGGGTGTTGTTAACACATTTATTAAGGGTTTTCGTTAATATTATTCAGTTTCTCTCAACAAATTCGAAACAAATACGATAGTGAAGGTTTATAGGTGTGAGTAGGTATAACAGTTTTTTTTTGGGGGCATTTGTATAACAACCAAACGATAGACTAAACAGTTTAAACTTTAAAGTGATAACACATGGCAACAACAATGAACACAATACTAGGTCAGTAACGCTTACACAAGCATATTTTTACAGTGTATATAGATATATGTTTGTGTGTATTTATATATTAAATAGTAACCCACACACACATGCAGACAACTGGCATTCATTGTATTTGGCAAATCTCTCTAGCAAATGGAACGATTCAAGAGAGTAGCTATGTGGAAGAGAACCTTCTATTCCGTTGTGCTAGACGCTGGAGGAAGATCTTCCAAGTTTCCCAGAAGAATATTCTTAACGCCTTTGCATGCATACTATTTCTCTGCTAGTGTGTGCGGGCTAATTAAATGTAACATTCAACATTATAAATTTTTGTATTTCGTATTTTTTCAACATTTCTTTTTTGTTTTTTTCTTTTTGCATTAACTTTTTGAAAAATTTTGTTAAACATTTCTAAAATATTTCCAACTACATACCACATTATCTTTTCATTTAACAAGTTTTCGTGTAAATTATATGCGATCGCATGGGAATCGCATGCAACTCTGTTTTCAATTAATTCGCACTTTTATATAGTTCAGTGTATGTACGAGTATAATATATATGTGTGTGTGTGTAAATATGTTGATATGTATTGTTTCATTTCAAGTCTATGTAGAGTTATATATTTTAATATATATTTTAAAATAGTATTTTCTACAATTTCATTACACAAGCCAAATCAAAATTCTACATGTACTTACATATATGCTAGTTGTATAATACGATGTGATGGCAACTCTGAACGAGTTTATTACATTTACATTCAAACATTATTTGCAGGTGAAATGTGTGTGTGTGTGTGTATATTGCATACTTTTAGCAGTCATTAATATTTATAAAAGCATTTAGCTTAATTTTTGCTTTCCGACTACTCTTGTAGCAGCGCTGCATTTTAACGAACGAACGGATACTTCAACTTTAATAATTTTGTGTATTTTTTAATATATATATATATATTTCTTTAAATTGCAACTAAATTCGTTTATAGCTTAAGAGCATTGTAGGTTTTGCAACAGTAAAATGCGTTATAGATTTTTTTTAAATACTCAAAAAACACTCAAACCACAACGGCTTTCGTTGAAACTGAAATGAAATCGACACTCTGTAAAGTTAAGGTGGGGCTCTATCTCTTAAGCAACTGCTCAAGAAATATTTAAACTTGTTTCTCAAAAGTAGTAAAAACAGAATTTAAAAGAATTTAATAAAAATTCGAAAAATATTTTTTAAAAAATTATAAAGGGGTTATAGCTTTTAGATAGAATGCATGTGGCCCTGTTGCATTTCGTTGACAGAATAGTTAAAATATATGTTTAATATCAATATAGATCTATGGATGACCGGGTGCACGTCAGTTGCCACAGTTATTGAGTTATAGACTTGACCAGGGGAGTAGACACGAAAAAGGCGAGGGGGTTTTAAAATTTGTTTTATTAAGTAATTCTTTCAATTTCATTTTCAGCAACAGAAAAATTGTTTTTCCAATAATAAAATAAATATTTAAAAATTTCATACAAATTTACATCAAATATTTAAGGTTCAAAACACGTAATCAAAGAAAAAAATTAGAAAACCAAACCCTTATTCTGTCTTATAAAAAAAATAGGAGTTTATATAATTTTGGTAATTTTTCCCAGTACTTCATTTGGATAGATTTCCATAGAGAGAAATATCTGCGGACTGAACAAAGCCTGACTTTTTCGATAAATTTTTGACATTTCATTTCTATTCTACTTCAAACCTTTTTTATTTACAAATTGGTGTAATTGCTATTTTGTCCCAGCCCTTTTTCATTTCGTTTCGCTTTTTTTACCTTTTCATGTACGCTCCATTTCCAAGTGTAATCCATTTCGTTCCAGTTATATTCTCATTCCGTTCCCAGCATAGTTTGCAACCAAATAAAATAATCACATCCTAATCGGTCATTTCATATGGGACGTAGACTATTTTTTCTCATTTTATTTCCCAAATATATCTTAAGATCGACTTAGGAGATGATTGTGGTTCTTTCGGGCTTTACAAACGGTGTGGACAAAAACCTAATATCGATAAACCAGTTGTGTGTTTAGTAAAACATGGAAACATAAATCCATTTCGATACAAGAACAAAACTTTTTAATTTCCTGCAAAAATATGTCAATAGTATGCATGGCAAGAAAATTTGAAATGTCAAGTGGGGGGGGGAGGTTTAACACCCAAAACCCCCTTAGCTACGCCCCTGGACTTAATAGTCCATTTCTTTTTGCTTCTATTTGGACGGTATTGAAAATGGACAACGTCGTATGAGAACCAGCTTACATCACATATCAAATGGCCGCCCACTAGTTTTATATGACGTTTTCGCCTTTCTTGAGAGCCCGAACCTAACCTATAAGTGTTTTTCATCTCCGAATTCCCATATCCCTTGATTTTTGAGTATTTTTCAGTTTTGTGTTTTTTTTCATCGCTTTGATGTACATATATGAACATAACATTTAATAAATATATATATAAGTATAGTGAAACAAAAGCATATAACATTTTAGCCAACTCAATGTGCGAATATATGTAATATATATAAACTTTAATAACAATTCTCTACAGCAAAAAACCACACAAGATTAACAATTTCCTTTCTAATTCTAAATACATTTGCATAAATTTGCTCTAAAACATTTAATTTACTTTTGTTGTAATTGACTAAAAGTGGTTTTTTGTAGTATATACTTTAATATAGTACAAGTATATATGTATGAATGTAAATAGCTTATGCTTACGCCAAGAAGCACAAGATGAGAAGCAGCGTGTTGGCTTGCATTTTATATTAGTAATTTTCCTCCAAACTACCCAGTAACAGGAAAAATATGATGAAGACAATAGACTTCCATGAAGCAAGAATTAAGGGTTTCAGTTCTACTTATTTTCATGTATTTTCGATCGAAGAAACCTTGTGAACTGAACTTCGAGTGCTTTTGGGCTGGTCCAACTTTGTACTGGGCAGATTGAACATTTGACATTGAATACAATTTTTAATTTATATTTAACAATTCTATTATAGTTTCATGTTGCTACATCATAGCCTGGTTAAATTGCTTTCAATTTATTGCAATACTTTTACATTTTGTAAATAGCTTTCATTACATTTAATTAACTCTTTTTTTTGGTTGGTTTTTTTTGTTGGTTTTCTGTATTAGGTAACTACATATACGTTTCTTATGCACTTTAACTACATTGACTAGGTTTTTTAAGGTACATTTATTGATATGTATTGATATGAATTGGTATATTTCCTTCTTCCTTTCACCACATTTGCCCGATTGCTTTTGTTCAATGTTGCATCTGCTGTTGTTTAATTCTGCAACAGGTCTCGCATAATATCCAATGAGTCCTGCAAGGACTTGGCATAGCGCGATGCACTGGTGTCTTCGCATGTATAAAATCCCGAGACGCAAAAGACTATCTCATCCGGATGGGGATTATATGAGCAGCCATAGCCGCGCGGCGTTACTGGGCCATAACCCATGAAGCTATCCGTGCTGCAGGCCACCTAAAGTAGTTCGTTGGCATATTGTTAGTCGGTACTTCAGTTTATAATATAAGTAATGTAATGACTTTAAAAAATTAGATTTTGTGCGATAAAAAACACTTACTGGCTTATGTGCTTTAGTGTGCTTTACCTTGGTGCGCTGCGTGCTTGAGGTGCTCAAAAATAAAACTGAAAATTGCAAAAAGTTTATAAGAATTGGTGCATATAAGGTGGAGAGGTGCTGAAATTATAAATCATAGGACTGGATCGCGCTGGGAACCTCATGTTGAATGAATGTCCATGATATTAACAAAAATGACAAAAAATTCTAAATTCATTAGTGCGAAGTTCTGTGCGAAGATTGTGTAAAGATTAGGCCATGGAGAAAATGATTAGCAGTCCGTTCAACAAATGCCTACCTGACTCGTCGATAGCAAAAAGCAATTGGAAATTGCATACGATTCATCGGCGAAGAGCTCGTGCAACTGGCCGTTGAGATGTTCACGGCTGGCTTCGCGTAGACCCAACAATGGTATGTCAATGCCATTGCCAAGAATATTCTGCACCATGACTTCGGTTTGCCGGGCCACAGCACAGCGGAACAGTTCGCGCAAATGATCTTTCTATAAGCGGAAGATGTTTGAAATATTTCATTTTAGAAATAAAGAGTACTTACGCTATAAATGCTGAATTTCACTTTGCGCAAGTCTTCCTCGTCCTCCCGATCACTTTCCAGCGGTACATTCGGCCCCTCGCCCTGGCACATTGCCTTGGCCCACTCAAGAGCTTCAGTACTGGCCGAGCGAATGCAGTCAACGCGGCCCTTGGGTGGAGAGAAGAGAAGAAGAATTTTTAAAATAAAAATGAGATCAAAGGAGAACTTTTCGAGTTTACCAAGAGGAAACGTCTGGTGGAAGCGCTTTCATATGTGGTTACCAAGTGGCCATAAAGTCTGAAAGCATTTGGTATACAAATTACGTATTGTTATTGTGTACACACGTGAGTACTAACTTGAAGTAGGCCAATTGCAGCGAAAGTTGTATGAAAACATCTGGGCTGACTTGGCATGACTTGATGAAATTCTTGCCATAACTCTTATAGCGATACACATAGAAGTCCAGCGAATCAATTGCTCTATAAAAAGGTATACGTCAGTGTCGTTTCTCACCCAACTATCTTACGCTATTCTCAACACACTTATCGACTGTGATTGCGGCCTGCGAAAAGCGTTGCTTTATCTCCGGTGCAATATTCCATTCCATTCGCTCTGGCGGTGGCAAATGATGCCCGGGCCCAGCATTGTCGTCTGTGGGCAGTTCCAAAATTTTCTTATAGATCTTCTCCAGCAGCTGCACAACGGCAATGCCCTCCGAGGTGGAATGTTCATAGCAGAGACCCCATGTACCGTCCGTGCAGACAATAATCTGCATTGTTTTGTCGAACCAACGATTTCCGGAATTGTAATCACTGCCGCCGCCATGTATCATCTCATGGGCCATGTTCGTTTCGTCTCGATCGCCCGCGAAATGAATCGACGGTGCCGCTCCGCTGAAGCCGCGTGCATTGAACGTTAGGGCCAGCGGTTCGTCCAGACACAAAACGATCAGAGCCGTTTCGATCAATTCGAAGTTGCGCTGATTGCCAGCGTTCAGTTGCAAGGTGATGCGATCTTGGGCCCAGCGCGAACGTGGTTCGGCCGTTAAAAGACCCACGGGTGCTGGCTTCGACGGCAGGCAGGGAGCATCGCTCAACACATACAGTATTTGCGAGGCAATCTCGCTTTCGGTTAATTTGCCACGATCGCTAGCATTCAGGACTATGCAATACATCTGATTGCGACAGATGACAATGACGTGCTGATCGTCGATTTTTTGTTGCGGCAAGTACTGAGAGTCACGTTCGATGCCTGGACGGCGACAGGAGCCGAGCAGGCGATAGTACTGGGCCATGCAGAGCGGCTGATTTTTTTCACGTGAGGTGGCGCGTTCTTGTGGCAAATTGCCGCTATTTCATGAGCACAAGGATCGTTTAAGATACCATTTCGATAGCACAACCCACTCACCTATCCAACATTTCCTTGTGCAACATGATGCCATCTAAGATGCGTGCAGCGAAGCGGGCCACATCGTGTACTGTGGTGAAGCGTTGTGGCGGCAGGACCATGCCAGGATTGGAATTAATGGGCAAGGGTATTCGGATGTCCATGTACATGTCATTGAGCCAGTAGTAATAGGCCTGGAATCAATACGAAATACAATAAGCGGAAATGTATGCGAAATATTTGCAAAAGTGTGAAAAAGCTGCTTCCCCCCCATCGACACAGAATGTTCGCAAATTCCAATAACTACGGAAGCCAATAATTATAATTTTTTTAAAACAATACATATTTTGTCTTATTTTTTTTTAATTTGTTTGTTTTTGTTTAACAATAACATTTTATCGAAGTGTTCTCTTTCATTTGGCGCATCTTTATCTTATCAAAACGTTTCTGCAAGTGTTCGTAATTGTGCACGTAAATGCTACCAGACTTATTAAAAGAGCAGGCTGCATACAATGTGTATACCCTACGCCTTATGGCGTCACGGCATTTTCGCATTGCTCGGAAGTTTGTAACGCCCATATGAAGGTATTCTTGACCGTATGGTCTTGTGGAAGGCTCTGGGAACAATATCGTTTTTTTAAAACTGCACCAAGGCTTAAAGAATCAAATTGTTTTAGGTACAAGCTTTTTCAACATAGTAACTTAGATAATATAGTGTCTAATACTACAGATTACATACTTTCTCCAAAAACATCGTTTAACTGGAAGTTCTTAATAAAAATTCCCATATTTAACGTTTTCAGGCAAAAATCCATATTTTCCACATTTCTATTTTTTTTGTATTTTTCATCCATATTTTCATATTTCATATTTAAAAACACTGTGGCAGGGTATACTAACTTTGTCACAACGTTTCTAACACCCATAAGGAGGCGTGTCCGGTATGGAAAAGTATATATATTCTTGATCAGCATCACCTCCTGAGTCGATTTTGCCATGTCCGTCTGTTTGTCCGTCTGTCTGTCAAAGGTCAACATGTTTCAAGTATTTTTTATTGCTGTAATCGATTGGAAATGCTTAGAAACGTATTTTTGTCATGGTCCGAGGTTCCGAAACCACATATATAAGGGTCAAAATGGGGTCTTGAACATGGTCTAAAACCACCAGTAATTGGGTCTTGAGACCACATTTTTTATGTTCGAGGCACTTCTCTCTACGGTGTGGGGGTATTTCAGCTACGGTATAGCCGAAGATAGTCCACTCTCTAGTTATTTTACCTTTCATATGCAAAAGAAACTAAGGGAATCCAATGTCTAGAAGCGGAGATATTTGCAGTTGAATCTTATTTGTAGTTGAATCTAGAAAACTATAAAAGTGTCACAACGTTTCTAACGCCCATAAGGAGGCGTGTCCGGTATGGAAAAGTATATATATTCTTGATCAGTACCACCTCCTGGGTCACCTCGTGAATACTGAGATCAAGTTCGATATTCACCCAAATCGGACAAAAACTGGGCGTTGCTCCCATACACCGAAAAAAGGTCAACATTTTTCAAGTTTTTTTATTGCGGGCTCTAAAATTACTTGTAATTGGCTCAAAGTAGGGTCTTAGACCACATTTTTTATATTCGAGGTACTTCTTCTTACTGTGTTGGGGTATTTCAGCTTCGGTACAGCCGAAGATAGTCCACTCTCTAGTTTCTTTTGGCATATATATTTTCGAATACATCATTGCTTTGGTCAGTTTGGACCACTGAAAGAATAAGGAACACATACAAATTCATAAACTCGTGTTTATGCTTAATTTTCGATTTTTTACAGCGGATTTTAAAGGGGTTTTTCGAAATTTTTAAATTCCTTTTGAAATTTTAGTTAGCTTTTGAACTCAGCTTTCAAATGAAACAGAGAGCTCCGCGAAATTATGTTTCAAGCGAAAGTTGTATCCACAAGACCTTAGGGTGCCAGTAGGTGGGCAGTCTCCCGTACTTATTACAATTAATTAATGAATTAACATATACATCAAAAACAAACCAAAATAATGAAATCTATATTTGTTACTTTTTCGTCCATATTTCGCCTGTTTTATCGTCCATACATATTTTCTATACATATTTTCAAGTTTTTCGTCCATATAAAAATCAGCCTTGCTGATGACTCTAAACAAGAAGAAGGGGTGGGGCAGGTTTTTATGTCAAAACCCCAATGTTAGCAAATCATTTAAATTACCCATCGAATGTAGTATTTTTCAGATGTAGTATTGGCAGAGAAAGTCGCAATACAAAAAGCTGCTGATGGGTCTGGTGTCAAAGAACTGGTGTCGGAACTGCAAAGAACCGGAAGAGGAGGAACCACTTGAATACCTTGTATATTTTTGTCCGGCTCTAGCTGGAACTGCAACCAAAGTCTTCGGTTCGTATAAAGACCATGAAGTAAGAACTGCGTACTTCGAGTAACACAGAGCATTGTGTTAGCACTATGAACCATATTGGTCTATGTGAGACATATGCATAGCCGACACACTAACCTAACCTAAATCTTCGGAATCAATCAATTGAGTTGCATTCCTATAGATTTGTTAATACCAAGCACCCGGGGCTAGCTAAGGGGAGTGATTGAAATTTACTCACATGATATTATTTAAATGATACAGTAAAGCCTTTTTTAGTACTTCGCATATGACGAGGTACTTAACCGCACCTTCAATTGAATTCAATTTAGATTCCTTCGATTCGCTAATAGAGGCCATTTTGATGCTGGAACTAGTGAAGACTGATTTTATTTTTTTTCTATTTAAAACATTATAAAATCTTATCGTGCATCACAAGCTATCGCTACATCGTAACAAACGTTTTATAGACACGCTTAGGGCCGGCCGGCCTCGAATTTTTGAAGGGTGTGTTACTTTAGATTGTAATAATTTTTGGGTTTTTCACTAATGAACACCTTGTTTCCGAAAGATGTTTTCAGTTCATCACCAGAACTTTCGAGTAACAAAATTTTATCTAAAAGATAAAAATTGACAAAATTTCAACGAAATTACTGGGAAGAACAAGACGGTGAGAGATATCGATCAACTTATCAATCGAATGACAAAGAAATACTTTGGCCAAAAAAAAGGAAAAAGTACATTACTATAAATATTGATATTTATGGTAAAAGTCGATCAGTTGATCAATTTCATCTTTAAAACACGCATCGCGATTCAAACGTGACAGATACACCTCTGCGAGATGAAAGGTACATAGTAGGACTTGAAGTTTTCAGTGCAAAATGTTATTTACTCGAATCTCTTTCATTCACTTTCAGTGATCGCGCTGACCCTAACGACCCTCTGCCTTGCGGGCTTGGCCCAGGCATATGTGGACTACAATCTGAAGTGCACCCCGCAGGAGATGGGCGTTCGTTGGCCAAGCTACCACAGCAACTCCGAGTATTATGTGTGTGCCCAACACAGCGGCAAGCAGTTGACGGTCTCCTGCAACCCCGGTGAAGTGTTCACTTTTGTTCTACAGACATGCACTCACCCCAGCAAATTCATCCCCCCACCACCCATGGATGTCCTGCCCACATCATCGCCCATTCTAGCCCAACCCCAACCTCCGATCATGGAAAAGCCCGTCCATAATGGCGAACACTTCCTCCAACCTTACCATCCCGGAAATATGCCCGTACACCCGATCGACGCAATCCATCCACCAGTCTTCACTGGAGGCGAAGCACAGAGCTGGGAAATGCCACACAATGTCGAAGTAGAAGAACCTCAAAGTGTTGAGTCCGAAGAAGAGTCAATTATTCCAGCACCACCAGGCCCAACGTCGTTGCTGCACCACAACAAGCCACTCAAACCAGTCGCCACACCAGCCACACCACCAACACCTCAACCCACTCCCCCAATGGTGGCTCCACCCAAGAAACCATCTGCTCCCAAGAAGCCCTTGGCACCCAGCGCCACTAAGCCCCAAGCACCTACCGCCACTAAGCCCCAAGCTCCTAGCGCGGCCAAGCCTCAGGCCCCTAGCGCGGCCAAGCCTCAAGCACCAAGTGCTGCCAAGAAGACACCACCAGTACCGGCGAAGAAGCCAATGCCAGCATTGCCCCCAAAGGCGTAAGAACGTCACATCAGTTTACAATGTTTAATAACAGTTCAAATTTATGTATGCATAAACGTATAAAGCATTTAATATAAAAACAAAATACCACCAACACCAAGCGGAATTTCTATAATAAACAGTGCGACAGCCGAAATTTGAATTGTAATTGTTGCAATTTCTGGTTTATTTTCGTTACCCAGCCCCACAATTTCGTAAACGTCTTCGGAAACAGGTACACAAATGCTAGGTATTTTGCTACAGGCCTTCAAAGTAATTCAGAGTCGCTAACAAAAAAAAACCGTTTTAAACTGCTACGTTTACAGTTTTTACAAGCAAGTATATGTATACATTTGGCATTTGGTTCTGAGAGTGTATATGAGTGCCCACCTCTGTTAAAATTTATAAACGAAATCGTCTCTTTTTACATTCACTGCAGTATTTGGGGCGTTCGAACATACCTCCACACAATATAATCCATCTAGAAGTGCCTCGAACATAACAAAAATTTTGTCACAAGATCGCATTTTAACCCATTTATAGGTGGTTCCGGAGCCTCGAACCATGTCAAAAATCAGTTTCTAAACATTTCCAATCGAATGCAGCAATAAAAAATGTTTCGATTGGAATGTTTTGACCTTTTTTTCCGCCCATTTTTTATCCGATTTGGCCGATTCTCGAACTTGCATTTTACAAATTTTATCCTTCAGAATAAGTAAAAAAAGCAATGACAAATTATGTCATCTCCTATTTCAATGACTCACACTAAACTCATCACATTGCTGTCAAAGTAAGTAGTGTCACTGTCAGATTTGCTAGAATACAATGGTACATTTTAAGAATTAAACTAAGGTCGCACAATTTCAAAAACTCGGAAGACAATCGTATAAACTTAATGGAGGAGGTTGCATTAAGTATGCCACTCATGTACCAAAGAGGCCTATACACCAACCTTTATTGTAAGAAATCACGATTGGAAATTTAAAATTTTAGTATTTTTTATGAATTTCCGCACTTGAAATGTTTTTAAAAAGGGTAAAAAATATATCGAAAAATTAAAGATATGAATTCTGTCTTTTGGCAGCATGTAGATAAATATCTGAGGATCCTAGTGGCATTCAAAACTTCAAAAACCCAAATTTTGAGTTGTGTCTTTGTTGCAGGGATTGAGCGATATATAGTTTTCCATACCGGACACGTCTCCTTCTTCGTGTTGCAAACATCAGACCAAAGACTACGTGACAGCCAAAATAAACTGGGTTAACAAACACTAATTTCATATGTAAATTAATTCAACAAAATATTTTTCAAACTAGAGAGTGGACTATCTTCGGCTATACCGAAGTTGAAATACCCCCACACAGTAGAAAGAAGTACCTCGAACATAAAAAAATGTGGTCTCAAGACCCTATTTTGAGCCAATTATAGGTGGTTTTGGAGCCCAAACCATGTCCAAAATCCAATTCTAAAAATTTCCAATCAAATCCGAAAAAAAAAAAATTGGTCTCAGGACCCCATTTAGACCCTTATATATGTGGCTTCGGAACCTCGGACCATGTCAAAAATACGTTTCTAAACATTTCCAATGGAATACAACAATAAAAAAGACTTGAAAAATTTTTACCTTTTTTTTCGGTTTTTTCCCAGTTTTTGTCCGATTTGGCTGATTCTCGAACTTGATCTCAGTATTCACGAGAAAAACATGTAAAAAAAGTTTCAAGTCGATATCTCCAAAACTGCGACCGCTATCGTGCGGACGGACAGACGGACAGACGGACGGACAGACAGACGGACATCGCTAAATCGACTCAGGAGGTGATACTGATCAAGAATATATATACTTTTCCATACCGGACACGCCTCCTTATGGGCGTTACAAACGTTGTGACAAAGTTAGTATACCCTGCCACAGTGAGTGTGGGGGTATAAAAATGTCTTTCTCGACTGGTGATAATTTTTGATGATGTTCATATAACCTGTGCTAATAGTCAAATTTTTTCTCTATCAGATTTTCAGTATAGGTCGATATGGGCAATTCCCTATCGGGAATTGCACTACTCATATAAATATACATTTTTAATTGCATATCCTAGGGAAGTAGCGCTTGTTTAATGCTGCATGTGAAGCACTTTGTTAAATTTCTTTTGGTAATTGTTGCTCATGATTTATCATAATGTTATGATGGCCAATTGTATCCTCTCTTTTGGGAGACTACTCGTACATTAACATCATTTTCATAGGACAAATTTGATGTAGACTCTAGACCTTAAATAACGTCTCCTACATTTTACAAGCAAAAATTTATTTCGAATTTCCAATTAGTTTTTGGGTTTTTATTTTTGGACCCATCCACCTCCCTCCCCTAAATACGGGCTTGTGTCTTCCAATTCTTTTTGTTTCTATTCTAAAATTACGCCCGATTTCCTTTACACTTGCCCATAATTTGGAAAGTGATCTAAGACCATCAAATATTTCAAATTAGAAATATTTGTATTCTATTTTACCTTATTAAAAATATAAAAATTTGATTATCATATAAAATCTCTTTCAATTCGGTTTATAGATGCTTTGTAAACTTAAATGCCAAAGCTTTGATAATATTTTTTTATGTTCAACGGAAATGTTGTAGGTATACCGGAAGCTGTGAATTTCGGAACGGAATGTACAACTTCCTTCTGATTGCTAAATGTACTGAAATCAAATCCGAAATATATGTGACGCAGTAGTTAATAATTTTAAAGTTACGATATCAATGGATTGAGCGTAGGTAGGCATTGTGTTATCAAAGGAAACATGAAAAGAATTACTAAAAAATCCGAACGATAAAACCCCAACTCGTACGGCGAAAATAAGTCGGCGAACTCCCCGAAATGAAGCAAGCACTTCAAGATAATTCATTTTCGAGAATTTGGTAGTTTGTCGTATCGGGAATGGCATGTCATGTATGTACGCAGTCACGGTAGATTAGGTATAACACGACAAGTTAGTATGATTTGGCGAGCTGCCAAAACATTTGGTTCGCTTCGGTAGACATTAATCTTAACAAGTTGATTAAAAAAGCGCCAAAGAGGCAGACGATCACGCGAACGGATCGGAATACAAAAATCGAATAAAAACGGAACGAATTGTGAAATGAAGTCAGTATTTTCTGAAAAGCGTTAAGTGAACGACAACAATGAAAACAGGTAAACGGAAAAATAAAGAAATGCTCTATAGTAAGGAGCCACTGAACGGTGCAAAAGGATACATGAAACGAAAAGGATGAAACTAAATGCAAAAAATAACGAATTCAAACAATCAGTGATATTAAGTTGAAGAACTTCGCAAATGTGATCCTGGTTTTTAGTTAAACATTCCTTGACTTTCGTCAGAGTTCTCAGTTCTAATGCCTTCTGGTACATTCGCTCTAATCATTACAGTACTTACGCTTCTGTCCGTCTTGGTTGCGGTGCACATTGCCACGGCTGCCACTGCTGCCGCCGGCTGCTCAAGTCTAAAGCAATTCGATACGACATTTGTGCCAGCTTGTGATCCCAACGACCTCTACATTTTGTGGCCCAACTATGAGAATCAGACCACCTACTACAAGTGCAATGGTGTGAACTCCCGCGCAATTGCTGACTGCCCTGCTGGCCAGTACTTTACGTATGTGATGCAACGGTGCGAAACTTGCGTCCAATATATTCCGCCCGTCTATTGCTACCAGTTGAAAACTCAAAATCCCCCAAATTGTTACGCTATCGGTTCGGAAGCCCCTGGTTCCAGTACCGCAGCGCCCCCAACTGCTAGTACTGCTGCGCCCACAACTGCCAGTACTGCTGCGCCCCCAACTGCCAGTACTGCTGCGCCAACAACTGCGAGTACTGCTGGACCGCCAGTGGTAGACCCCTCTACGAGCGCTCCGCCAACTCCACCGGGTCCTCCGGGTCCATCTGATAGCACCGATATACCAGCACCACCAGGACCCTCAACTGTTGATCCCGATATTCCACAACCACCAACTCCGCCACCAACTCCCCCAACTCAGCCAGCTGGTCCTCCAATTATCGGCACATGAGCTTAATTTGCTCCGAATAAAAAATATCTTCCGAAAGTATATACATCTACATACATATATGTATGTCTAATATTGTAGATAACTGTATATGCTACACACCTTCAAAATATGCTGTTTACATAAAATATCGGATAAATCCACAATTAAAATAAAAATAATTCAAATAAATTTCATTTCAAAATAGTTTCAGTGCAAATATAACCAGTGATTGATTTATATGACAAAAATTATAGGATAGGACAGACATGAAAACTTAAAATGTGATTAAAATGGCCAAGTATGGAATGCTATGACTAATAGTGGCTGTGGAGTGTGTTTGCCTGAATGCGGATTATGGACTGGTGCCTACGAAATCCGTAAGCCAATTGGTCATCATTTTGTTTTAGAATTTCATAAAATTTTAATCGCCGCGAACAGAAAGCCTTGTTGACACTTCAACAAATGGTGACAGTAGAAATATAAATACTTGAAGTGGCTGAGCTTTTAAATCGATTACTACATATACTGTATATGAGCTGATGATATTTATCGCATTCTGACATGTCGTTATCACATTCTTCAGTAGCTGTCATTGGCATAAACCAATGTAGCCATGATATCGATGAAACTGAAAAAACGATCTACTATTCCGTACTTCCTTTCACGATAAGCCTTTCCGCAATTGTGGTTAACTTACAGCTACTTCTTGATTGAATGATTACAAGGAAGAAACAGTAATTTTTTGCCACGATAATTTTTTGAGTTAACTACATTTTTTTAAGCAATTTTACCCGATTTCATCAAAGTAGGGTATACAATTGACAGATAGGTAAAATATATTTAATAAGGAAATTCAACACCATTTTACTAAAACTTAATTTGTTTTGAATTTTTATAAATATACTAACTAAATAGCCCGGCATTGCTCGGACATGTACTTATAGTAGTGAAAGTACCCTACCCTTGAACCATTCCGACAATAAATATCATCAGAATTGAAATCAGCGAACCCAAATACCGACAATAAATATCATCAGAATTGAAATCAGCGAACCCAAATACCAACTATACATTTTTTTTTGGAAAGGTG
Organism: Heteromyza rotundicornis; assembly: GCA_951394025.1. Classification (NCBI taxonomy): domain Eukaryota; kingdom Metazoa; phylum Arthropoda; class Insecta; order Diptera; family Heleomyzidae; genus Heteromyza; species Heteromyza rotundicornis. The sequence continues at coordinate 71,996,242 of OX596012.1, read as the reverse complement.
ACGCTAAGGGTTGTTTACTTTTTTTTGGGGGGATTTTCCAACCGATGTTTGAACGCTGTCGTCGATTTGTTTCCATTTTTTTTAATAAAGTAAGTAATAAAGTACATTTTTTTCGTGAAACTCTTGCCCTTTGATCCAACTGCATTTAAATGTGACATACTTTAATAGAATTTCATAAAACCATGTGTGCTGGAAAATTTTCAAATGGAAGCAAAGAGCCAATGCGATGGTACACTTGGAATAATAAATGGAATGAGTGGTGACACGCTCCTATCAAGCCCATCCTTTCGTATCTCACAATCAACCTATGGTATAAGTGCGGTTCTGATGCGTTCAGTCGTTTGGCCGTGATGTTCACTCACACATACGCACCGATGTTTTTATATCTTTAAGATTACAAATTTAAGATTTTCCAAAATATTTTTTAAAAATTGCATTGTAAACCGGAAATTACATATGTATGTTTTGACTGCTCATCTGCACAACTGAATCGATTCCGAGGGGTTTCCTACTTCTATGTTCGAATCCAAACTCACCCAATTGTCATCGGTCTCACGTTTCTCTAGCAGATACTGGTGTAATTTTGGACCCAAACCATTGACTGATGTAAATTGTTTAATGATGGCTTTTGTCCGTTCCAATTGAGCGGTGGTGGTAACTGGCTCCAAGGCCCGTAAATAGTCGGCCATTGTTTGCTCCAATGGTGGGACGGGCACCTTGGGAAGTGTCTGTAAAGTAATAATATTTTGAAAAAAAATGTAAGTTAAAACAAGTGAGTAAGTTTCAGTCGGGCAAGCCGACTTTTATATACCCTACACCTACTGGGCCATATTGTATCCGCCATCTTGAATTTTGAAAATGCAACATCAAATTCGAAATCAGCGACCCCGAAAACCCCACCATTCAAAATTTCATACTGTTTTGATGAAATCTTAAAATTTCGGTAAAAACACGAGTTTCTTTTATATGGGAGGTAGGCGTGGCAGTCAACCAATTCCGCCCATTTTAAATACCAACTCCTTCTAGGGCCTAAAAAGGATAAATCCAAAATTTGGGATCCCTAGCTTTCTTCTAGCTCCTGTAATCGGACAGACAGGGAGGTAGGCGTAGCAGTCGACCGATTCCGCCCATTTTCAATACCAACTCCATCTAGGGCCTAAGAAGGATAAATACAAAATTTGGGATCCCTAGCTTTCTTCTAGCTCCTGCAATCGTGTTTACAAGAAAAGAGGACGGACAGACGGACAGAGGGATAGACGGACAGACGGATAGACGGATAGACGGACAGACGGACTGACGGACTGACGGACTGACGGACAGACGGATAGGGCTAAATCAGGAGGTGACGCTGATCAAGAATATATATACTTTTCCATACCGGACACTTCTCCTTCTTGGTGTTACAAACATCAGACCAAAGTGAATATACCCATACCACATGACGTGTAGGGTGTAAAATGCAAATACACAGAACAAAAGGTAAGCAAATTTGTGGCATTATCAAATTTTCGTAAAACTTTTTTAAAAATGAAAAAAATTGCGAATGAGTTGAGTAAAGTTCGAAAGTCTGAGGAATTTTTAAAATTGTAGGCCAGTTTACCTTCACAATTGTTTCTCAATTTCATTTCGTCTTGCAATTGCTGCTTGTACAGCTTCTTGGGTAAAGTGTGCATGTATTCAGTTGAGCTATGATTGTGTTGGCAAAGATGAAAATGAATCAACTCGATCCTGAAATAGTTTCTTTTGAGCACAATATTGCCACATTGTAAATTTAATGAATACCCTACAGCGTTCTGGTAGATTATTTTCATCCACACATATTTTTGTTCTATTTAGTACCTACAGTGGCTCAAAGTAATAATGGAACAAAAGTTGCAATAGCACTAAAATTAAAAAAAAATAACTAAGATGTTGTTGTAGCAAAAACTATTTTTTTTATTTAAAAGGCTCCAGGTCTATAGAATATAAAACAAGCAAAAAATTAAAGAAATCCATTAACTACATTTAAAAAAAAAAGTTTTTGTAACCTAACATCAAAATTGAACATCAAAGTAATAATGGAACAGAACACATTTCATATGAAAATATTATAGATAAATGAAAGTTATAATTAAATTAATATTTTGTGGGCAGCCCTTTTTGTTGAATAACTGCCTGCAGTCGTCGAGGCATTGATTCCACCAGTTTTTTTGCAATAAGATGGCTCCATATTGTTCCACTCCTGAATTAGGGCGGATTTGAGCTGATCACGAGTCGAAATGGTGTGATTTTTAAATTGTTCTTCGAGGTAACTCAATGCGTGCTCAATGACGTTTAGGTCCAGAGACTGTGGAGACGTTTCCAAAACATGTGGACAATTATAAAGGAGCCAACTTCGCACTTTATACGCCTTGTGCTTAGGGTCGTTGTCCTGGTAAAATGCGAATGTATTCTCAATTCCTAGTTTGCGCACACTTTCCTTCAGGTTTGACTTCAATATGCTAATGTACACTAACTGGTCCATAATACCTTCGATTATGCGAAGGTTTCCAGGACCTGCAGCCGACATAGCACCCCAAACCATTACGGAGCCCATACCCTTAATCAAAAAAAGCGGACCGAATTTGCCAAAAAATACCATTGCAAGGATTTTTCCTTTTGGGAGCACGTTTTATTCACGGATGAAAGCAAATTAAATGTTTTCCGATCAGATGGACGATCCTACGTGTGGCGACAGGCGAATACGGAGCTTAAAGAGAAAAACCTACGCCCGACAGTAAAACACGGTATGGGCTCCGTAATGGTTTGGGGTGCTATGTCGGCTGCAGGTCCTGGAAACCTTCACATAATCGAAGGTATTATGGACCAGTTAGTGTACATTAGCATATTGAAGTCAAACCTGAAGGAAAGTGTGCGAAAACTAGGAATTGAGAATACATTCGCATTTTACCAGGACAACGACCCTAAGCACAAGGCGTATAAAGTGCGAAGTTGGCTCCTTTATAATTGTCCACACGTTTTGGAAACGCCTCCACAGTCTCTGGACCTAAACGTCATTGAGCACGCATGGAGTTACCTCGAAGAAAAATTAAAAAATCACACCATTTCGACTCGTGATCAGCTCAAATCCGCCCTAATTGAGGAGTGGAACAATATGGAGCCATCTTATTGCAAAAAACTGGTGGAATCAATGCCTCGACGACTGCAGGCAGTTATTCAACAAAAAGGGCTGCCCACAAAATATTAATTTAATTATAACTTTCATTTATCTATAATATTTTAATATGAAATGTGTTCTGTTCCATTATTACTTTGATGTTCAATTTTGATGTTAGGTTACAAAAACTTTTTTTTTTAAATGTAGTTAATGGATTTATTTAATTTTTTGCTTGTTTTATATTCTATAGACCTGGAGCCTTTTAAATAAAAAAAATTGTTTTTGCTACAACAACATCTTAGTTATTTTTTTTTAATTTTAGTGCTATTGCAACTTTTGTTCCATTATTACTTTGAGCCACTGTACTAGGGCTTTCGATCCCGGGATCCCGGTCCATTTTTAGTCCCGAAAATCCCGGGATATTATAAATAAATTAGTCCATAAAAAAAGAAGAAAAATACAGCTTTTCATCGCTCATAAATATAAAAAAAATCGTGTTAGCAGAAAAATAGTTGTTGACAACATTTGGACAACCCCAAAATGAAAAAAAGTTGGTTAGAAAACTCGAAATTTAAAAATTTTTAATTTATTAAAAAATATACGAGCAAAAATGGTTTGTGCTTGAAATTTTTTCTTTAAGAAAAAATTAATTTATATTTATTTTAGAAGAAAATTGGTATTTTCAGTCTACGCGAACGCTTAGTAAAAATAATTAAGTAAAACTGAAAACTGAACAAAAGTAATTTCAGAAACCTTACTTAAGCATATTTTAAATTGAATTGTGTCGTTCCTAAAGAAACGGAAACTCAGATACTGAAAATAAAAAAATTCATTAATTTGTACCTTTAATAAATTGAAATTAATGTTTATGTTTATTTATTTAAGCTAAAACTATCAGTTTTCCAATAAAACATATAAAAAATTTTTTTTAAATTTTTTTAAAAATGCATTTTGCTTAGTAAAGTAACAAATCCCGAAAAATCCCGGGATCCCGGGATTGCAATTTTCAGTCCCGAAAATCCCGGGATTGCGAAAAGCCTTCGGGATCGAAAGCCCTAGTACCTACGCTTGGAGATAGGCGAGAAATTAGTAACAGTCTTCTGAGGATTAATGTATTCTCCAGTTCTTTACTAGTTCTTCGCTCTACACGGTAGTGAATGCTTTAGGATCGATATTGAATGTACTCATTTCAAATTGTAGCTCAACGGGTTCTGTTTGAAAATTGCAAATTATTTCTTTGTTGTGGACTTGACTAACCGATGAGACCCCATTTGGAGTTCTTTTGCAGCGTAAATTCTCTATTTTCAATTATTTTCTTCACTTGTTCGGTGTAAAGTGTTCTACGAATTACCTTCAACCTTTTAACTCTTTCGACATTTCCTTTTTCGTTTTTTTTTTACCAATTCCTCCACTTAAAATGACTTTGTAAACTTTAGCGCAAAACTTTGTCATTTGTATGCAACACATTATTTCATTCAAAATATAAAATACGAAATCGAAAAGAAATACAATTTTACCCTTGTTGGAAATAAGCGAAAATTCCCTAAGGGCAAGTACAGGCAACCAGGAATGAAGAGACACAAAAAGAAAACAGTGTGCCCGACATTTGGGGGCGGTTGTTGGCAGTGTGAATGTTTGGCTGATGACGTTGTTGTTGTTGTTGTTGTTAGAGAACGATTATTCCCTCCGAATCGTAACGCATTTATTTTCGCTTCGCATATAAAATAGAAAATTACCTCGTCCTTGTGATTCTATGAGATCCACCACGTCTGGTCGTTCTAACACAGACATGCGGCAGCAGTGGAAGAAACAGTGTTGCTTTGGTGCAACGCTAGGAAAAACTTTGGTAATAAACGATAGTTTGACTTTTACCGTTCCATGAATTTTTAGCACTTTTTCAAAGACAACCAGCTGAATTATTTCTGGTTTAATATTTTTTTAAATTTTTTCTTTTATTTTAACAACTTTTATTCTATTGATCACTTTTGAGCTTGAAAGCATTTTTTCTCAAAGTGTATAAATTAGAAATACATAAAAAATGTTTGACATTCAACAGAAGCGCGCCGTGAAATCATTCGATAACGAAACACCTTTAGCTTAGGGCAATGCATACCCTGGAAATTTCCCCCTGGCAACAAAGACAAAATAGAATAAAAATGAAACTGAAATTGTACTGCCAGACGAATATTTGATTTGGGGGCGCATAGAAATGGCTCAATCTCCAGGGATTTAAAGAAAAAAACCGAAAATGGTTACATTGTACAAATTTAACTTTAAGTTGAGTCAGATATCCATTGACTTATATATGTTAAATGAAATACTAGTACTGCTACCTTTAATTTGAGTAGAGAAATAGAAAAATATTTTTTACTATTCTTATTATTTTTTCTTAATTATTTAATACAAAACTTATTTCAAAAGAAACCGCTTGTCTTCCCCAAACCAATTGCACTCACGAATTAAGTTGTCACAAAAACTTTAATAATGGAATTTTGCTAAGATTTCCCCATCATCGTCATCTCACTTGACATTGTCAAACATTTTTACGTGTCTGTCTGTCTGTCTATGGCCATGTGTTTGTGTCTGTGTGAATTCCTTTTGATTTAACTTTTATTCAACTTTTCCGCATTACTTTCTGCTATTGACATTGTGCGGCAGGAAGGAAGCTTGACAATACCCGTAGTCGTCATGACAGCCACGCCGCGCACTCACGGAAGTCAACACGATTCTTTTGTATGAGCAGTTTGTGCTGGCACATCGAGGGAGAATAAAAATGTGTATTTGCATTACTAATTATAACAAACAGGATTAGTTGTGTTGCCGCTTGTTTTTGGGTGGTGTGGGCCGGGCTATTTATATGTACATTGTACATTGTTGTCAATTGTAGTAGCAAGTTTGTTTAGTTCCACTATGAACCTGTCCTGGGAATGGTTAAAAGCAAACACAGAATGACAGGAATTAAATTTGTTTCTGTTGGTTTTGTATTTATTTAGGGTACAAAAGCTACATTCAAGTCTATACATATCGAGGTGTATCTAAATTTAGAGAACGTTTTAGAGTTTCAATTATTACAATCGAACACTGGCTTCTAGGTTTCCCCAAAAATTAAATGAAAGATTTAAGAATGCATTCCGAAGTTTGGTCTAGGGCAAATTGTGAAAGACAGTCCCTCCAGTATTTACTTAGGTGAAAAAAAACAAGGTGCCCAAGTAAATTGTGAGTTTTTTCAAGAGTGCGACCAAGTTATCTTGGAGATTCATACATTTCGGATTCTATATATCACCGACATATATACTTACGTCAGGAAATCCAAATTCGTCGACGGATTCTGCAGTGGAAAGCCATTTTTTTGGTAGGGAGAGTATTGAATCTTTCCATCCTGAAATGAAACAAAAGACAAAATATTAATTAATTAATTTCACACCAACGAAAACCACCGAAATGTTTGTCCACACCACCATCAACCGACACATGTTTCAATCAAATGATAAATAATAGTGCAGACAATCACCGCACACGTTACAATAGACCTACTTATGTGTATGTTACTTCATTTTGGCAAGATTAACCCCCCCACCTACTACTCTCCGCCCTGCAATTGGTAGCTTAATGACAGCTTCATGGCATCTTTTGTTTGTCTTCAAGCAACACCAGGCAGGGGTTGTCCTGTCGACGGCAAGGAATTTGTGGTTAATGTGCAACAATTTAATCAATTTAGTTACTCGTTGAACATAAACTTTTATTTTTGCATTTGTGGTGTGGTTGAACGTGTCCAAAGATTAATGTTGGCTTTATTTATGGCCATATATTTTCTATATGTGGTGGACATTGTAAGTCCACCTATAAAGAATATTGATTCATTTTTGGGTTGGGTGGGACATTTTATGATAAATAATTTAATTAAGTTGCACGTTTCATTTAATGAAAAGGTTCCTAGGTAAATCAATCAATTTGAAGGGGAAGTTTTTTTTGATCGGCTGATTTTATTTTAGCCTGGAAAGAGGATGAAGCAAACCCGGTGTTGTGCTGGCCAAAGTTTGATATCAAGTTTTGTGTGGTTACTCCACTCATCAAAACTAAATTACCAACTACTGTGATGACTTTAAATCAAAAATGCCACCAAATGAACTTACAATTGATACTTTCAAGCAGAGTAAGTCCTTCCCTCTAATAAAAGTTTCCGAAGCTTGATTTTGTGAAGTGACACAACGTCAATGCAAAACGTGAGGTTTTCAAATGCTTATGTCAACCGACCTTAGCCTGTCTCTGCCTGGCTTAAAGGGCTTTAAAAGTGTTTGCCTCTTTTCTACCCTTTTTTCATTAAAAATGCAAATAACACATACAAAGCGGTGATGTCGGAAAAAAGTGGCGCCCACTAATTTTGAAGCCCAAACTAGAAACTTCCCTGAAGCGTTTCAGGTTTTCCGAATTGTTGTTGTAGAGCTTAACAATCTTTATGAAATTCGCAATTTTAATAATCATTAGGGTGGCTCTGGACGTGCTGATAAAGGGTGGTTGGAAGCTGCTGTCTGCATCAAAGCCTTAATTTACTTCCAACTCCTTCCAATTTTGCACAGTTTGCCTCACCTCCACATTGAGTGTGACTGATGTCTTGGAGTGAAAATATTTATTATATGCGCAGCGGGGGATTTTTCAATTATTCTGGGGCCATAACAGTACTGGTTTCTGGTGCAGCGAAACACCTGGATGGCAAGCACTTTTTTGTTTTGTAACGAAAATTGCTTGGCTATAGTAAGGAAACGTCGAGTGTGAAGAACTGTAACCACACACATCCATTTCAATCCTAATATTTTCATGGAGATTACCCAATGCCTTAAAGATCTGACAATAAAGACGATACAGTACATGTGAGTGAGATAGAAATGTTGGCTGTTAAAGAATTTCAGCTTCAAGCAGTGAAATTTTTGATTCTTAATGGAGTTACGCGCAGCTCTTTTCCTGCTGTCCAAACCATAAGACAACTGAGTGCGCAGTGGGGGCGCTAGAAGCTCAGAGAACCGCACGGCGGGCAATATTTTTATACAATGTATTTATGTATGTATGTACTTATGTATGTATGTGTGTATTATACAAAAATGTTGAACATATTTTCCTTTAATTAAATTGAAATCTGATTGTGAGAAAAGATTTTCCATTAATTGAAATAAATAAAAAAAGAATTTCCATTGCAATGCATTAATTACTTATTATACTAAAGTCAATTACTTTTTCCAATTATATAAAGGACAAATCGTAAAATAAAAAATCCTCATCAACGTTGAATTGATTTCCCCCAAAGGAAAAAAGCGTTCAACATGAAATATATAATCACTGGCAGCAGAATAAATGAATGGCCCGGAAATTGCCTCTGACGTATCATTATTTTTTTTCTTTTCTACAGCGGAAGCACTTAGATGCTTCAGTTCACTGAGATTGCAAGATTGAAATGACCGAGATCTCGGGAATAAGCAAAGCACTTCAAAAGAGCTTTAAAACGAAAATCGGAAACGTAAATGAAACTCAAAAACTTATTCGATAATCCGTAAAACTCGCATGTTATATGGCTGCAATTGGAGTAGCTGTGAGGCGGCGAACAATACAGCATGTAGATGACAAAATTTGTGCACAAATAAAGGACATTTGAGAAGCGGAGAGTGAGGAGTGAAGCTTGGAAAAAGGCAAGATTTGTAGAATGTCTAACAATAAGATGTGCAGAGATAAGCCGTAGCTGCGACAGGAGCAGGAGCACACTTCAGTGCGACACAAAAGCACATAGTGGATCTGGGGAGTAATTTCATTTAAGTTGGCAGCATAAACCGGAAGTTGTGTGTGTGTGAAATTATCCTGAAACGGAGGAAAAATAGGAATAGATGTGAAATGAAGCTGTAAAAACAAATAAAAAATAAAACGAAAACTATAAAATTAGTTTAGTTGGAATTGTAGCAGCACACTGAGTGGTGGGGGATAACAAGTGATAAAAAAGGTCTAGTTGAAATACGATCTCAAATGGAAAAACAGCAATCGATATCGTCCTGGATAAAAATACTTAACACTAGTTCCGCTTTCGTTTGTTTTTTTGCTGTTTTTTGTTGTACATTTCCCAATGTTCTGATGCTTTCTATCTTTTGTGTTGGCTTTGAGTGAGGGGAGAAACGATTGCATGGAATGAAAAATTACACTTGAGCATGAAAGGTGCTTTTGTGAAGACAACAAGACAAGTTCATTGTTTCTCTCAAGGCACGCTGAATTGGTCAGTAAATTTAACCTTTGTTGGAGTATTTTTAAATATATTTTATTGTTGGAGTATTTCTCTGACAAATTGAATCGAAGTAATAAAGTTAATCAGAAGAAAAAACAATTGAAACAGCAGAGAAGCCAGCTGATGCGAAAGGAAAATATTTACAATGAAAAACTGTACATAACTTTAAATACATGAAAGCATGTACAACTTTATGACATTTTCATTAGCAATCCCACCCACCAGCATACACACGTACCTGTCGGCCCAGCAAGTGGCACTTACCACTTGTTTTTTTGACATAACATAAAATGCAACATTTCTCAAGTGTTCGAGTGCACTGCGTTGGCAACACTGCCACCACGAGCAGTAAAGTGTCAAATTCAAAAGCGAACACTGACACTGTCATTGAAAAAAAAGGGGTTAACAGGGTGCTTTCGTAACATGTGAGGGGGGGGGGGGGCGTCGTCTAATAGACAATGTCTTGTCGTTGACATGGTTGTCGGCATACATGCAACTCGAGTCGCGCGCCACTGATAATTCACTTTACACTTAATGTGATCCTCCACGCAGGCCATGTGTACGGCTCTGCATACGGTTCAAAGACTCCAGTAATGTAATTTTATTTAATTTTGTGAAAACTTTTTAATTGGAATTTGAAGTTTGGCGGTTTGTGTGAGGATATACGTAAGTGCATGGGATTTGATAGACACTAGCAACAGAGAAGGTTCATTCTATGATGGAATTTTGTCGTGGTAGAAGGTCTTTAATGTTTAGAATTATTTCAAGTAGTGACTCCTAGAATTACTTCATTCGCAGAGTGTTGAATTTCAAACACCATCTCATCTGAGCATCTGCAGACAGCCACACTTTTGTCTAATGAGATTACATGAAATATTAGCTTAAGTAACCCCACATAGCTCACCTATACACCCGCCCCACCCACAATAATGTTAATTACTTAATTTGAATCTATTCCCCCCTCACTCGGGCCTCCCCTTTGCCAACCGGAATTTATTATAATTTGCCGTGGCCTCTGTCATAGTGACAATGTTTCCGTTTCCATTTTTTGTTTCTTCTTCAGTTCCGCATTGCTATCGTTCTTGTTTGTTGTCATTGTTTTTTTGTGTGTGCACGTGGGTGTGTGTGTGTTAGTGTGTCTTTATCGCGGACTCTCTCTGTGTGTCGTGTGCCATGTTATGTGCGCACCCAAAAATCTTGTTAGACTTGTAACCCCAAACATTAATTTACTATCAAAGCGTAGCCCAGAAGGATAACGAGGCCTAACGAGAATGACGACAACAACAGCACGGATGGATTCCCCGTACAAGTTGCGGTCGCTGCTGCTGTTGTCGGTTAAGGTGGTTGCTGGTTGCTTGTGTTAAGGTGACACCACCGAGGCAGTCAGCAGTGAACAGTGAGCAGCAGCAGCAGCCTAACACAAACAATTCTACGGACGTTCAAATTGTGGCCACGTGACTCTATTGTGAAATCGCCTCTGCTTCTGCCCCGTACCGACCGTTGGCTGATGGCGTAAGTGGGGAGCGGCTGACGGAGATAATGAAAAAGGGATAATAAATTGCATTAAATTCAACTTCATTGTTGGAGTGTGCGTTGCTGTGTTGGTTCGTGTTGTTGTTGTTTGCTTTTATCATGATCGTAATAAGCAAAACCATTTTATTAATTTAATATTATTATTGCCAACGACAAACAACAAAGGTAAATATGCCGTTGTTTGTAATATTTTCATTTTCATTTCGCATTGAAGATGTTTTCCCCACAAAGGTGCTCTCAGCCGGAATGTAATGAAAAATCGCATTCGTTTTTGAAGTGGCCTGTGAAAAGGGATTTATTGTGCTTTTTGCGAAATTGCTGTGGTTATATGGCGCATATTGTGTTCGGTGAGAAGTGGCAGTCCTGGCAGTGCCTTTCATATTGTTTTGACAGGGCTTAGTTGCTAGACAATTGAGTTGGAAGAATTCCCTGTATTGTTCTAGGTACAGAATGGGTTTCTCTCAGTTACCAAGCAGAAGCGGACAAAAGCCTTCGGAGTACTTATCCAGATTGAATGAATTCAAGACTAAATTAAATTTGTTGTATTAATACTACGAAACATCTCTCTTGCCAACACAAACTTCGCTTGTATTTTATAGCAGCTTTTTTTCCTATTCCCCTCATTAAATAAAATTTGAATTCTTCCAGTCCGCTGGCATAATGCATATTTCCATTTCGTTTTTCTCAGCCATCACCTTCAATTAATCATTATCTAATTTTCCAATTGATTGATTGATTGCATTGCATTGATTATTCTCTATTCTCACTCCCTTATTCGCATCCTTCTCATCACATATTCATGTGCCATTATTGAAACACACGCACACACACAGCCACTTCAATTTCCGTTTCCTCTATATGTACAACACAATGAGTCGAACTTCTGACATTTCTTTCACTGCAAGTTTATTTATCACATTTGTTGTTGGTTTTTATCTTCTCTTTTTTTTATAATTTCAGATTTCCTCACACTCAACTGTCAGCTTCAATTTGTAATGCCTCGCTTGCCAAAAAAAAAAAAGACCCCTCCTTCCAACACTTTTTCGATTCATCTTGGCCACCTTTCGTTCCTTTTTTTGTGAATTTTCGTACTGAATATTATTTGTGTTGTCGGTTTTTTGTTCAGCAATTTGTTACTGCATTATCTCAAGATGATGTGTGAGATTCGGTTTTCCCTTCGTGCTCGCCCTAATGGATAAATTGATGTATTACCAAATTATGGCGAAGATGATTGCTGAGTGGGAGGGTATACTTTCTTGGGAATAGTACGGTCATGCACCCTTACTTTAATTGGACTTTGACGGAAATTGAAAAAGTCTTTCTGGCGAGTGGAATGAGCAAGGTAATTTGGTTTTCTGAATAGAAACAGTCAGCCAATTCGTGAAGGTAAGTTTATAATGTTCGATTCAATTATCGAGTATGATTGGGTAAGTGCAGAGAATATTTATACGACGAACCAAAAAATGCTCAAAGTACCATAAAATCTTCAAATTTAGTTGGCAAAATATGGTGATACATATCAAATTTGATAGCACTGTTTTATCACTTATATGAAAGAGTGGAGAATTGATGGAATATCAACTTAATTTTGATAAGGATCTAACGTAAATTTATATGAGAAAACGTGAAGAGAGAACATAATTCGCTCCTAGAAAACAATTACGAAAATTGAGAAAAAGAAAAATGAGAAAATGTATTCGTTTATGAAACGACACAAAAAATTAAAGATGTTTCAATTTATGTATGATGGCAAAATGGATATAATATTTGATGCTTATTATGACGTAAAAATCTCGAAAAAGAAAGGAAAATAAAATTCCAAACACCCCATGTAAAGTTTACGCCCTTCAATAATTTTGTGAATTTAATAGAATTTACAGAACTTGAATTCACTGTAATTACGTCAGTACACTAGAATTTAATGAAATTGAGCCTCATAACACTAGATAATCACTTTCACATGCATAATCTATCTTGGGTATCATATATTTTCATTCATAAACACATTAAGGGAGTTCAAAATTTATTAAAAAGTCATATTGTCATAAATTCATATTTGAAAAAAATACGATAGTTGTGAGCGCACTCATTTCAAAATAAACTCTCTTACATTACAAATATCGACCTAACCTAATTCGTTGGCTTTTAAAATTCTCTGGGCCCTGCACAGAAAAATTGGCAGAGTTCTAAGCCGTCTAAAATTATCCAACGCCCGTTATTACGCTGGCACAGCTGAGCCGGCTGCGGCCGTATGTGAAGTATGTGAATTCTTATAATTATTTCCTATGAAATTACGGGAATTACATACATAGTATTGATTGGATATTAATTGATAAGTAGTGCTGCAAGTTTAATGCAGTGTAAAACGTGATACTATCAATTTAATGTTTTTCATACCAATTTAACAAAAATAGTATCAATTTGATATGAAAAACGAATGGAATGATACAATTATTATCTAATTAACAAATTTTTAAAATGAAAGTGTTATAATCCAATTATATAATTGCTATAGTCAATAATACAAGTAACTCTAGGACAATGTAATAGCCAGCAGAAATGCACTAAATCGAGCTGTGGGACACACAGATCCACACAAATCTGGAACAAAACCACCTCGAGACCCACCAATATAGGCTGCTATATCCTTGAGACTTCTGAAACTAATTGCAAAGTAAACAAGAGAAAATAATCTAACCATGAATCAAATTCGAGATTTCTACTAAATATGAAAGCTTTTGGCTATGTCATCAGTTCAAACGACCGACTCCATTTATCAAAATCCAGCAAGCACCACAAATATTCATTAAACCCAATAATAATTTTTCTTCTTTGCCACAACCACGCTTAGAACATATGCTAATTCCAGATGACATAACACCAACCAAACATCGAAGGAAGACATCCATCTACCACCGCCGCACCGCCACCGCGCTTGGATTAGAACAATAAAATGCCTCAATAAACCAGCAAACATTATTAAGCTACAAAAATCACGCTCGATGCGCCACAAAAACGTCACCACTCACTCCTCCACCAGGCCGAAATGACACGAAACTGCTGCCGTCTGTCACACAAACGATAAAAATGTAATCCCAAGGAGAAATAATGTTTCGAAACCTCCCTTGCTCATTAGAAACGCCGTTACCAGATGCTTACAAAATACAAAATAAGAAGAAAAAAGAACAGAAATAACCAAAGCAAATGAAGGAGAAGAATTTAAATGGCAAAACAAATCCCAGCCTAGCGCGTATTTAAAAAAAAAGGCACGCGAGCAATGCAGAAAACGCACCCAATAAAACACCAGCCAGCACTCGGGAATTTGGGCAACAACAGCGGGTGAGAGCCCCCCGCTACACACACACACCCGACCACAGCTCACAACTGGTACCGCTGGGGTCATGACATTGTCAGAGAGCGTGTTGCTGGATTCTTTTGTGCCTTCAACGCAGCCCAACTTCCCCTTTCCTTCTCCCCAAACCTTTGCATTCATTTATTTTTTGCTTTTGTTTGGTCCTGCATTCTTTCGTTCCGGCTATGTTATACGCAAGAAGAGGGTACGCACGAATTGAGCCACACAAATCCTTTACGGGCTTAGCGAACAATCATGCCAACAACAAAAAACAGCAACAAGAACAAGTAGAATTGCTTGACGCTTTCTTTTATATGTTCTTGGCGGTTTCACAGAATTGTTCTTTTCTCGAAATTTTGCTGTCGAAATCCTTAAATGGCGTGCCAACCAATATCGTTTGGGATTTTGTGTAAAATAGATTTCAAAGCACAACCAAAGATATTCATTTTATTTTTAAAAGGAAACATTTACAGGAAGATTTACACAAATGCCGAAATTAACTTTTACCTAGAATTGCACACATTCTGGATTTGGGCAGCATTCGAAAATGAGATTTCCGCAAAATGGAAAACGGATTTTCGTATTTGTTGTGGAATTTTTAATGAACAAAGTTGACAGTGCGTGTGGGCATTATTACAATGGGAAGTAATGTGGGTTGTTTGCAATGGAAATTCTATGAAATTGAAAATGAATGAAGGACTCTGAAATGTAAAAGAACGAATATTTCAATTAAGCGCCGAAGGAAAGGACTCAAATTGAAATAATTTTTCGAATTGCAAATGATGCAAATTTTTTTATAATTGTTATGTAAAGTTAATGCTTGAGCGTGGCTGGGATTAGGATTATTAAAATATGCCTAGAGAATTTAGAAAGAAATATTTCTCACTCTTGAATTTCAAGTAGTTTGGCCTGGGCATTGATCAGTCAGTCAGTATGCCTGGACAAACGACTTTACCTAATTAAAACGACTTTACATGACAAAAAAAAACTTACTTTAATTTAACAACCAATCATACATGAACCTAGTATCAAATTTAGAAATCACGATACAACTAATTTACTTAATTGGAAAAATATTCAAAGCCTGTGCATTAACATGAACTTCCCAAAACATATTTGTCCACCGAAGTAACATGAAATGATAATATCTTTGATGTATCCCAGGGCCAGTTCCAAAAAGTGTATACACATTTTGAAACTGATGAACCCTCCTGGTCTTTGATTAACGTGCAAATAAAGTTGTAATGCACGGCCCAGAGATACACTGGTGGTGGTGGTTTTTACTTTAATTTTTTTTGTTATACTTTCCATCATGGTCCTGAGTCCATGTTAAAGCTTCTACCTTCAGACTCATCATTAGCCATCAACACACGCATTGCGCTTGAAATCTCAATAGTGGGAAGGGAGGGGGTTGAGGGAAATGGAAAAAATATCCCGAGGCCAACAATTTGAGCGGCGAATGTGTTGGAAATGATTTCATGTTTGCAATTTCCATTAGTAACTTTTGTACGGTCACGAATTTTATGTGATATGGTCTAGGTGGAGAGGTAGAGCTTACATTTTGGGTAGGAAAACCCAGGCCGTATGGATGCGTAAAGAGGGTGGAGATGTAAGGCCTTTGCACGCATACAGACTCACAAAGGCAGACATGCTATTGAAACGAAAGCTTAAATTGACATTGGCAACGGACGTGATTCCATTGAATGATTTCCGTTTCCTGTCGAAACGAACTCATCGCTTGGCTTGTACTGAGAATTCTTAAAGGCTTTTGGCTTTTGTTTGGCAACCTTAAGTTACATTTTCTTAAACACAATATATGCACAAAAAAACTGAGTCAATTTATAATATTTTCAAGTGCACATGCACCCAAAGTCATATATTATTGAAACGATTTTAAAAGCATTTCCAAACCTGATGAAAACACACACTTATTTAAAATGCAGTACGAGCACGGAATATTTCATCCAAAAACAAAACCATACAAAAGCGAATTGCAGCCACCCCAAAGTTAGACAACAGATGAGCTCATCTGTCGGGTAAACCTCCCGCAATTTTCACGCCCACTCCAACCACTGGCATTAGATAAACATAAAAACAGCATCAGTTTTTTTTTTGTTTTTACTAGGGTCGGGTAAGCTTGCTGCAAGGGACTTCTCCCCTATGGATTTGTTGTTTCGTTGGTTGATTTCTGTTTTGTTGATTTTGTACTTTTACCACTTGTTATTCTTCTTCCACTGTTTATTTGCAATTTAACTTTATTGGGGAGTTTGGCGTTATAATATTATTCAATGTTCCATCATCATCATCGTGGTAGTTACCATAGCAAATGCATTTGTTCTAGACAATAATTATATTTTGCTGCTTTCTGATGTATGTATGTTGGCTGTAACGAATGGCCTTCTCTTAATGATCTGTAGTTTAAACATATGGTTGAGAGTTGAAACTTTGAAAAAATACGAAATTTTAGAAATTTTAAATTAATGAGTTGTTTTTTGTCAGCGAAGTATTATGAGACATACGAGGAAGTCCTTTGATATTTTTGTTATAAATCACTACTTGCTTTGTTGGGTCTAAAAAACTTTTATAGTTGCGTTGTTAAACTTATCCCATAAGCAAATTTTTTCCCTGAAACCGAAAGGTAAAAATTTTACCGAAGTTGAAACCCGCAGATATGGTAACACAGTTTGGGTGGGGAGAAATTAAGTGGTATGTGGCAGCCCCACCTTTGGGAAGCAATTCGCAGATGAGCAACCGCAAAAAGTTTCTGCAATAATGTGAAAGAAATACGTACACGTCTCTTTTATATCGATACCTCAAAGCACAACCATCCTATGTCCGTTTTCATGAAAATCGAGTTTTTGGCATTTTTGAATTCCTGAGAAGAAGCTGCATCAGACAGGCTATAGTGGTTCGAAGGAATCGTAATGAAAGTAATCGAAAACTGAGGAAATAAAAATCAATTTACATACAAAACATAACAATTTGAAAACTTGTTTTTCATTTTCTAGAGTTTAGAAAAAATATACATAGGATGGTTGTGCTTTAAGGTATCGATATGTATAAATTACTAACCATTCCCGAGAAAAATGTCTAAATTTTGTTCAACATTTTACTTACTACACAAAAATTTAGTAGCTGATAATAATGACTTAATATTTCGTACCTCATTAAACGTTTATTCTCTAGTCCACATTAAACTTCACTAGGAGAATTTGTTCTGAACGGCACCTAATAAAACTTGCATATTTATGGCCTCGTGCCAGCAAAATGAACCATTTATGACACTGAACACACAGAATGGCTTCAATTGTGAAGAAGCACGTACTGCTAAAATTCAGAGCAGATGGGCCAACCGTTAATAACATTATGGTTGTTGCCTAGCATAGCAAAAACGATTCAGCATACAAAAAAGTTGAGATCAAAAGTTTTAAGTGCCCAAGTTGGGGGTCTGGCCAGCACGATGATAATGCAAAGGGTTGAGTGTTTCAATGTAGCAGTCGTTTTTCTGGCATTGTCTGTTTATTGCTCTCATGTTTATGTAAGTTTTAAAACATTTTAAAGTTTCAAAATAAAACAATTTTCAATTTTTATGGTTAACAATTATATTTTAATAGTATGTGGTTGGTTTTTTTTTAATCTGTTATTTTTCTTTACCATTTTACATAGTAAGTATATATATATATATATTTATTTATATATATATATTTAATTTTATTTAATTTAATATAATATTTTTGGTTTTAAGTGGTTTTTTGGGGGTTTTTCATATACAATTCAATTAACACTCGCCTTTTTTTTTTATATATCTTGCATTGTTACATCAAATGCAATTTTACATATTTTTTTAATTTTTTAATTTATTTTCTTAATTTCCGAACACTTGCGACAGATACAATGATTAATGCCTGTTTAATATCAATTAAGAAGTAATTATAGTTTTAATTTTAATGTTTTGTAATATTTTTTGTCCTTTTTTGGTTTCATGTCACTTTAATGCTATTGCCAAATAACTATTTATTTGAATTTGAAATGAACAATAATTTGTATGTTTGTAAGCTAGGTAAATATATATATATATATAAGTACTGTTTAATTAAACAACGCAGTTTTGATATTTGAATGTTTAATTTTGGTTTTTATTTATATTTATTTGTTTGTTTATATCGTCTTCGCTCAGTCAGAAGTCAGAAGTCATTTAGTCATTTCACTTGTTCTGCTCTATAGTAGACCTAAAATCAGTTTAAATAGCAAAAAATGACATAGAAAGAAAGAATGAAAAACCACAAATCTACAACTTGTCACAACCTCTATTCAGTCAACGTAGTACTGTGATTGAAAATAATTCTGCATTTGCTATGAGCGTATTGTTGTCCATTCTGTATAGTTTACATTCAATATAGTCGCATAATCCTCTGATAGCTATCCTGTTGATCAATTTGAGATTTATTGAATTTTTTAATTTGCTCCACAAACAATTTAATTATCAATTGGATATTAGAGGCTATCCGACTTTTGAAAAACTTGTCCTCATGTGCAAATATAATTTTGAAATTAAAGAAACTGATTGGAATCAAATAGAAAAGATGTCTGTCAAATATGAAGTTAATTTATCATATTTCCTTCGTTCCAATGCAACGATTTGCATATTGTTTATTTAGTAATGTTCATATTACATGGGTTAGGCCTAGCGCGATTCAAAAGCTTGTATTTTCAGCTAAATTGTTGGAAAATTTGAAATCTTTCATTTCAAAACTAATAAACTTGACTTCTGACTGAATGACGACGATATGTAATACTCTAATGTAAGTTGAAAGATTTACAAGTAATTCAAATTTAATTCAACACTGAAACAGGTTTTTAATGAAAATATAGAAGCTAACTAGATTTATATTTTATATTTTTCTTTTCCGTTTAAAGGATTCATTTCGGACTAACCAGAAACAATAGAAGAGAGATAACGTGGAACAAGAGGAGAACATTTTTTGTTTCTGTTTCAATATGGTATGTGCATGTTTTTCCCAATAGGTTCTTTTGAGTAAAAATACATAAATTACCGGATTAGCAATAAAATTTTATATTGAATTTATGTTAAAAGTTTTTGGTTGGTTTTCGTGGTGTTAAAGTAAATATTAAATTTTGTTGCCAACAATAATGAGGATATGTAAACATTGTTACACGTTGATACATTGAACAGGCAAATCATAAAACGAAGTTTATTTAGTTTGTTGGTGGTTTTAGGAAACCAAAAAACCAAAGGAAAGGACAAATCAATCAGCATATCGGCTTCTTTCACTTATCCCTTCATGTTTTTTTGAGATGCAGCATGTATTGCATTCAATTGTCCTGTATATGCTGTAGGGTTAACTTAGCAAACCTGATAAGTAGCAAAGCTCTTCGATAGAACAATTGCATCTTTTTGCTGTTGCTATTTTATTTTGAAAAGCTTTTCAAATGCGTATAGTATTTAAGTAATAACCAAGCCTATTTCCTAGGTGCATAGCACAGAGAACAAATGATACAACAAATGTGGGTATATTATCTTAAATTTTGGAAAAACATGAACAGAATTTTAACTCAACTTTTATTTATTTCCTATATAATCTCTAGTCCTAATGAACATCTAACATTTGTCTTTTTTTACCATACATATTCATTAAATTTATTTATTTAATTTTATTTCTTTTGTGTTTTTTTATGTTTTTTTTAATTTATTTTTTTTTTATTTTTCTTTAATATTTTTCTATTATTAAGCTTTCAAGCAGCATGATTTGCTTGCTTCTGAATTTACACGTAATCGTATATACTAAATTTATTTTATTTTTTTTATTTCTTTTTAGTTATAATTAAGTCATGCTTTAGTATTGAACAACACTTTGCATTTGTTTGCTTAACTAATCTTCTGGTATTTGAATTTCGTTCGATATTACACATTGCCGGCTCTGCTGCTTGCTTTGATTTTTCAAATAATTCATTACTTATTCTAAGACTTACTACTAGTAAGTTTTGTTGATAATGACTAATCAATCGATCGGTATATATCTAAAGTGCTAGCAATTAAACTTTCAATAAACACTTTGTATGAATTTTATTTTCTTGAAATTTTTTTTTCATTTTGATGGATTCTATTAATGGTGAAATATATTTCTCGTTATGGTTATGGTTTGTTTTTATTATATTTTTTGGAAGATATTTTATGAACATATTTGCAAATATAATTAATTGGTAAGTTATTATTGAAGGGAATATCGGCGTCTAATAAAACAAAAACGTATTTTGGTTGTAAGCAAATAACTGTTGAAAGTCTATACAAGCCCTTTTAGAAATATTTAGGTGTACCTTGGAAAAATTATCATTGTTCAATTCGGAAACCAATTGCTAAAGAAAAAATTAAATAAATAATTGGGACTACTTGGCCCAACTTTTAGCTGCAACTTCTCACAGACACGAAATCGTTGCTGTGAGTACAGTTAAGTACTGGTTGCGAGCAGCAAGTGAAGTATTCTTCATGGCAAATTATATTCTCGTAAGTTAGTCATTGCTTGAAAAGAGGTGTCCCACGCGGAAAATATTTTTTTTTTGGTTTTTCGCCCCGGTGGGGAGTTGAACTTGATACCTTCCGATTATGAGTCAGATGTTCTACTCACTGAGCTACGGCCATTGTCAAATTGGCTCTCTTGAAAGTAACGTTCACTAAAATGTGTTCCAAAATATACCAGTAAGGCCAGCACTGTATTGACTTGAACCTTTTTCAAATAATTTTAAGTCAATTTGAAAATAATTAGACACCAATTGGTTTTTCTTGCGTTCATGAATCAGTGTCAATTTACACCGTGTAAAAAAATACATGCTCGAATACTGTGCCCATTGACCAATTGAAATTGATATCAGTCGATTGGCCACCTCTTTCGTACGATTTAAACGACTTAACGTTATTGGAGTTTTTATCTGAAGGACTTTCAAGTGCCAGCCATGTCAAAATAGTTAAAAACTAACTCGCGTAATTAATAAAAAATAAAAATAATAACTGGTATCAAAAAATCCATTGTAATGTGTTTACAATGTAAACTTTACATTAAATAAAAATACTTTTTGTATGAAAATTTGCTTCCTTGTTTTATTTTCGCTTGCATTGTCTTGCTATTTGAACTTAAAACCGGCTAAACTATTTCGATTCTGTGAGATCTTTGATTAATGTGTATATATTTTTTTTTTGTATGGAAATAAAAAAATTATTTGAAACCAATATGGCGGAAAACTGCTCTTTGCATCGATGATTGAGAAAATAAATTCTAAACTGTTTTTTTTTATGTTATGAATTTCGTACTTTTAACTTGTCCAATTTAAACTAATTTAAAATATTGCTTTTAGGGTATTTTTGTTCCATAGTTTTTTGTTTTTTTTGTTGTTTTTTTTTTTGTTGGTTAATTTTGTTGTCAAATTTGTTTGTTCTATGAGTGTTATGTGTTTAGTTAGTTTTTGGTTTATTTTTGTTTGCTTTTTGTTATTTACACTTAACATAATTTCATTTCATTTATATGCTTTTAGGCAAACACAAATGTAATTCTTTCTTTTTTTTTTAAATATATAATGCATAAGTACTTATGCTTTACAATAATTGCAATTCATATATAGTATGTATATAATTGTTTTTGTTGTTGTTGTTGTTGCTTTACTCTTGTATGTTTTGTGTTTTGTTTTGTTTTGTTTTTCCTTTCCATTTAATTGATACTTTTTGATGGGAGATTTTGTCATGAGTTTTTTGTTTTTGTTTTACTTCTTCATGTTTACTTTTTATGAACTACATAAATATTGTATTTATGTATGTATGTTGTGTAAGTAAATTGACAATGATTTTTTTTTTCATTTTCTTTTTTTGTTTAATTTATGAAATTGAGGCAAAAATAAATCGAATTTAAGTACATGAATGAAATGGGGGGTGTGAACCAGATGAGGCTTAGTTGGGGCATTAAATTCAGTTTAATCTATTCTCTTCTTAGCCCCTTGGAAAGTTGTTCTCACTGGTTGAGTTGGGTTTTTAGGTTATGACAGAAAAAGGGTTGAGTAATATTTCTAAAACGTAGATATATGTATGTTATGTTATGTTATGCTTTGTATAAAACTATGCAATTGCTTTTGTCATACATGAAATGTACATAGCACTAAAATAGTTTAAATGGCCGTATTCTCTGATATGTTTACGGTTAAATAACATTGATTTGCTTCAGTGATATTTTTCGTTTAGTTAAAATACATGGTCTAAATATGTATGTATGTATAGATATATCCTAAATGCACACCTAGAATATAAAAAAGTGTATACTTGCTAAGTGGTGTATAATATAATTTTTTGTTGTTGTTTGTTTTGACAAAAGAGTGCAATTGAAGGGAATTGATTTAGTTCTCAATTTTTGTATAATGCTTCATTATTTATTTAATATGCAATATTTATTTATATATATTTTTTGTTTTTCTTCACACATAAGGTACACATGCTATATAACTTTAGTGGACTTTATGCTTGCTGTTACGGAATGCACGAGTGCAATTGCCCGTGCAATGCATAAAGTCAAGCAAATAATAATTGATTGGTAGGTAAATATGAAATTTTATATTCATTCATTTTTTTCATTCTTTTTCAAGTATGTATATTTACATTAAATATATTTTTTTATTTATATTTTTTTTATTTGTAAATTACATTTTGCCATAAAGAGCAGAATTTCTCAATAAATGATGATATACTCGAAAGGTTCTCATTCATTTCGTGTGTATAATATTTAATAATATGGTACAATGTAAATGTTGAAGAGTATTAAAATTTTGCATTAAAATTACAAGCTACAGAATATGATTGCTGTAATTTGATATAGCAATATGTAGTTGAATAGCTTCCTAAAATCCGCTAATACACTAAATATATATATATATATATGTATATTTGTATAATATACGAATAGCAATAGTTAATATCACTTTGGTAATTTTTAACAGGCGAGTCATGCGACTCTGATATGTATCGTTACCTTGGTTGTGTCTTATGTTTAAGAATCGTTAATTGAACTCGGCAAGTAGCAATGGGTTTCCTTTATTTTGGGCCACACTCTTTCTTAATGAATCAAGTTGATATACTTGAATTCAATTATTTTGGTTGCCCATTCATTGCATTGCCAAGTAATCAAAAATTAAAAAATTTAATTGAACAAAAATTTGTTTGTTTAGGAAACTCCATAAACTTTGAACAATCTCCAAACAACTGCCCACCAGCACCCGAATTTTGTTTTGGTTTGTGCAACTTTTGATATGTAAGCGATATTGATGCTGTGGTTATATACGCAACATTAAGAGATCCTCAAAATTTAAGAGCCTCCTGCCTTATGTGACTACGCTTTTTTTTTATATATTTATTATGATAATTTTTTGATATAACTAAATTTTATGTTCATCTTCATTTGGTTTTTGTTTTAATTTTACGCTTATGAAGTATTCTTTGGTTTTTGCTAGCTTAAATTTTGTGGAGATTCTCATTCTGACTCCAATGTTAAATGTACATTTTTTTTAAAAACTAAAATTATAAATAAGTAAGTATCTAATAAAATTGAAACAATCTACAGATCAACAGAAATAACTGAAAATGTTGTAAAAGTTTTTATGGCAAGAACCCATTCACGGATTGGGAATTTACTGAGTATTGAAGGGCCAGGAAATGCTATTCAATTTGAAACATCTTGAGTATGAGATGCAGATGGCGGTTAATGCATACTTCAACGGATTATTGACACAGTAAACATAAGGTCGTTTAGTGATTTCGCACATCTCTGTCAATAGATTTCCTTCATTCTGTATTATATTTGAGACACAGTGGTAGCTAAAATCTTATTCTGATGGAGGTTAGCTCATAAATGTTATAGTGAAGGTCTTTATTAAAGAATTAAGTAGTTTTTTCTTTTTTTCCCATTGTTGTCCTTTATCCTCCTCAATTTAATCATCTGCAATCAACTGCAATTATGCCACCTATACTGCAAAGTGAATTAATTTAACCCATATAATATGTGTATTTATAGCTCACCGTAACGTAATTATAGTGCAATAAAGCAACGAAAAATTTTTAATTTTAATCGTGTACTATGTAAATCACGAAAACGTATTCTGTGTGTAATTATTGCTCAGTTAAACAGCGGAAAATGTGTTCATTAAACTGCTTTTGAGAATAAAAGAATATTAGAATAATTTCTATGACACCCGTGTAATTTTCATCAAGTGTGTACTTTCATAGCTGTGTTGTATGCCTTTTGTGTGTAAACCTTACTTTTGTGTATACAGACGATACACTTAAACTGTGTATTAATTTTTAGTATCATTTTTGGTATACGCCTACGCCGCATTTATATTGTATACGCTTAAAGTGCATTGAAAAAACACATATGAGTGTTAATAAAGCATAAAATTTATCAAATCAAATACACACTGAAAAATGTGTGTTGTGTGTAAGATTACACACCAAAAGATGGATTCACTTTGCAGTGTACCTTGTCTTATTTCGCATCTAACATATCTGAGTCCCTGTTCCAAATTTGAATATTATTTCCTGGTAAGTATATTCTTTCATTAAAAATACATTTTTTTTTAATTCTTCTTTGTTTTTCTATAGTTTTTTTCCCAATTAAAGAAAAACTAACTTCAAATTTCTACATTGAAAAAGAAAGAAAAGAAAGAAAAAAAAAACAAGTCGATATATTATATGAACATGTATCCTGAATATGTTGCATTCTACAATATGTGTGCCTCAAAGCTTTCCACTTGATATGACATTTTCCACATATCGCGTGTTTTCCTTCCTTCTTTATTTGGTTTCGTTTGTAAGTGAGGACACCCAAACTGGCAATGCCTCGTGTATAATACAGTGGATAGTTGCATTTATTTCTTGAATTTATTTAGCTAATATATATATGTGTATATATACCATATCATATATTCCATTATCTAGACTTTATTTATATATTTATATCATATAAGGTTATAGTGTTACGATCCACTTTCTCTAAACGAGCTACTTGCTAAATGCTTTTACCTAACCACAACAACAAAAGTATGGTTTGTGTGTGTAAGAACGTGTTTGTGTGTCAACGAAATATATATACTATGCGATCGAAGATATACAAAAAAACATAAATTACCGCTAACTTTGTGTAAGACAACATTTTAAAATCCTTGTCTGAATGGATTCGCTGGCCCAGCAGGACCTCTACTCCCGGCGCTGCTGTCCTTTTGCTGCTGCTGCTGCTGTTGCTGCTGCTGTTGTTGGAATGGATTGGCAACACGTTGTTGTGGAAGATGTCGCGACTCCTGCTGATAGTTGCCGCCCTGCTCCTGATAGCCCGGCTGATATTGCTGCTGATACTGTTGATCCTGCTGATAGCCGCCGCCCTCCTGTTGGTAGCCTCCCGTTTGTCCCTGTGCTGCTTGGTAGTCGTAGCTCGTCTGATCGACATTGGTCTCCTGCTCCTGCTGATACTGTTGGCCATATTCCAGGTGATTCTTGATTTCGCCATCGACGGGCTGCTGGTCGTGCATCACATACGTCTGATACTCCTTGTTCGGTGGATCCTGCATGAGTATATTGGCCTCGTTTTCGAACGGCTTGAAGTCGTAGATGTTGCGCAGCTTGCGCAAGACGGGCACATACAGTAGATTGGAAAAGGCAATAAGGAAGTTGAGCGCAGTGAAGCCGATCGCCTCCACCACACCGCCCGCAATGATTGGACCCACGGCATACGCAATCGAATAGGAGATATCGGCAATGGCGTAGATGCTGCCATACACGGACACATAACGCACGTCCACCAAGTAGCCCAGTGTGGGCAGCAGGGCAGTGTCGATGAGTGCGATGCCGAAGCAAATTATGCAAATCGGTATCATGAGCATTTTGTACGAACTGGAGAAGGGTATCATGAAGCAGGAGAGGCCTTCGAGGGCCAAGCCCACGGCCGCCATCAGCCATTGATGGTGCGGATACTTCCTGGCCATTTTCACCGTGATCACTACGCCCAACACGTGCGGAAAGAAGGCAGGCAGCCAGACCATGCCAATCTTCCAGTTGTCCGTCGTCAGGTTGTCCTCCATCCACAGCGAAATGGTGGGCTCCAAAAAGGCCAGTGCCACATTGGACATGGTCAGCGCCCCGGCACACACTGCAATGTACGGATCCATGAGCAGACGCCAAATGGGTATGGTCTCCTGCTGCACCTCCTTGCTCTGGCGCAGAGACTCCTTCACGGGCTTCATGACCAACAGCAACATCAGTCCATCGATTAGGCACACCAAGGCCAGAATGAGGAAGGGCACTTCCTTGCCTGCAAACTGATACAAGGCTCCGCCGAAGGGTGGCGCCACCAAACAGCCGAAACTGATGAATGCCAGGGCAATGCCCAGGGCCTGCGAACGTTCATTCTCCTCGGTGAAGCGATCGGCTATCATGGCCAAGCCAGCTGTGTCGGCAAATGCCGAACCGGCACCCTGCAGCGAACGCGCAAAGAACAGTACCGCATAACTGCTCCCGCAGGCAAACACGGCGGTGGAGAAGAACATGATGGTTAGGCCAACCATCATGGGGATGTCGTAGCCAATCTTGTCGATGAGACCGCCCGAGAAGGGATTCACCATCAGCTGAACAATGGCTTTGGAGGCGAATAGTAGGCCCGTGGCCGAGTCTTGGCCATGATGATCATGATGGAATGGTATAATTTCGCCAGTGCGGTTGTCACGCAACAGCGGGGCAGGCGTGCCGTCATCGAAGCCGCCAATCTCGCGCAGATAGTCCGGTATGATTGGCACAATGACCATGTACAACATGTTGTCCAGGAGCAGGGCAATTGAGACGATGACCAGAATAAGGCGTCGTTGATTGACTGGCTCTTGAATCTTCTCCCAGACGATGTCCTTGACCTCGCGGATCTCCAGATTGATCATCGGTATTTTGAAGGAGGCGGCCATTTTGAGTTTCTTATGGTTGCTTCTCTGTGTGTTTTTGTACTAGTTAGGCTCTTCCCTTCTATTTGTCGACTACGTGGACTTCTTTTGCTTCAAACCTTCGAGTTTCGTTTTTGTTTTTTGTAGAAAATTTCAATTTATGAAAATCTTCTTCTTCTTCTTTTTATAGTTTTCTCCACTATTACTATCCTGTTGTTGGCTTTTTGCTTATGCTAGCAACTGTGGCTCCTGTAATCCTTTGTTTCATTTTGTGTGTAATTCGTGTTGTTGTTGTTGCTTAAACATCTCAATAGTTGTTGCTGGCTGTTGCAATTGTATTTGTTGATCTTCTTTGTGTTGTTGTTGATTCTAACAGGCACATCGTGTTTCCGTTTCTGCTTCCTAAAGCGTTTTTCTTTTTCAATAGGACTCTGCCTTTGATTTGCTGGTGGTAGTGGTAGTAGTGGTGGTGTGGTTGTTGTTGTTGTTGTTGTTGGTTTGCTCGAGGCTTTTAATACATTTTAGTGTTGATGGCATCCGTCTGGACAACCTTTAACGACACAGAAACAAGATTTCGTTAGTGTTTAAATGTTTAGGGGTTTTTCCTTTCTTTAGTTCGTATTTAGTTTAGTGAATAGAAAAAATCAGCGAAGTTTGCTTTAAGTTTTATTGGAGAACTGCTCCATTTTCTATTGGTTGGATTTAACTTTTTCTTGCAAAAGAGTACAATTTTTATGATTGAAATGTTGTTTCTGTGAAGCGAAAGGAAGTCCTGAACTCACAAGCCCTTGCATTAGTCTCTCTTATGAATTCAAACAAATGTTTTATGATTTCCGTTTTCGGGTTGGGTTTCATTTTGATTGAAAAGAAAATAAATATTTTAATTTATGTTTATTATTTTCCAAAATTTTAGTTGAAAAAAATAGTTTCATTTCATTTCATTTGCGTTTGTTTGTTTTTCGGTAAATGATTAATCCTCCTCTTTCAGTTGTTTCACCGGTGACACACATTTCAATCATAAAACAAATACTGCGACATTTTCTATTTTGTGTTTATAAATTCCATTATGTATGAACAAGTGAATTTTAATGAAATCATTACAGCACAAGTGTTTCACATGGTATGCCCAAAGCCAATTTGTTTTCATATTTTTAATGAATATGATATTTACGTTTTGACATTTACTCAATTGACCCTCCCCCCAACAATGGGCTGCCTCATGCCTCAATTATGGCTCAATTCGACATTCGCATGTCGAAATAAATTAGCTCTGGTTTAGAGTCGTTGCAATTAGGAATGATTATTGTGTAGTGTTGGCCATGCAAAGGACAGGACGGGGCCTTTTGTAATTTACGCAATATTAATTTAAAACATCTATAGATGTATACATTGTGCAACAACTTTAAATGAACCCAGCCAAAAAAACTTATGCTACAAGTAGGGTTACCAGACGTACTCTTTTAAAGAGTACAGTACTCTTTTTTAGGCCCTCCTCTTTTTTACTCTCACTTTTTTCCCGAAAGTACTATTAAGTACTCTTTTTCTTATTTCTGTGACTTTACCATATAACAACTGAATGTATCTGCTCAGTAAGGTAACCAATTTTTACTATTCGTCAGAATTAAAATAGAAACCTTCAAATCTCTACCCGTTAACGATAACATCTTATGTCGACATAAGTAAAAATCGAGATTTTTTTGGCAATACTTTCACACTTAGGGTACCTACAATTCTGTGTCATCGGTTTGCTCCTATTGCAATTTGTTGCTTAGTATTTTCAATTTAGAATAACATGTTAAGTCACTAAAACCTTTAAATGCATTGAATTCTTTCGTTCAATTAATCTAAAAAATGGTATGTAAGATGAGCATCCAAAGTTGTAATCAACAAAATTTTCAGCTAAGACTTAGTCAATTTGATAGTTGATGTTTTTACAATTTCGATTATTCCGATTTTTTTGCTCTCCTGAAAAAGTTGAAAAACAGACTTAAGATGTTATCGCTAACGGGTAGAGAAATATTATTTTTGTTAGTGAAGCATCTTTCGTCACATTGCATTCAAAAAGTTACAAAAATTCTTAAATGGGATTAAAACAAAAAATTTAGTATGAAACCTATAATTTTTTTAACCGAAATATCAAAAGCAATTTTGAATGTTTTTATCGAAAACAATTCAAATATATACCTAAATTTTTCAATTTCTTCAGGAAGGATCGGAACATTAGCACCCAGAGTCTAAAATTAAGTATTATACCTTTTATCCGTTTAATTTGTTTTTCACCTAGACCCTTTGGAGTTTCAAATTTAAATGCTTTAACGCCTAAAGAAACCTAAGTAGTAAATTTTAATTTTGAATCTTTGGTACTTGATGATTTTACAAAATTTTAAATTGATTTCTTTAGTATTTCATATTAAAAAAAAACTTTGGGCATAAATTATTGTATTTTGTTACTTAAACATTATTTTTTAATTTTTTAAAAAAATTGTTTTATTTAAAATTTTAACAAAGGTTCTAAAATCACTTTTTGTTATAATTTTTTTTGTTTTATAAAAAATATGTGGTGTAAAACCGAGGAGTTTGGGACCCCCTGCAACTCTGTACTCTTTTTTACTCAAGAGAATCTGGTAACCCTAGCTGCAAGAGACAAGTGTACAAAACACATAATATTTTAGATTTAAGATTTTTAGTTCAAGTCATTATGTTGCTAGAACGGGAACGGGAACATTACTGCATTCAAAAATCCGGTATAGGCAAAATTCTGTAAAAAAACGACAAAAAATTCTGTACGAACAAATTTCTGTTTTATCATAATTCTGTAGATTTAAAATTCGGTATATGCAAAAATCTGAAAAAAAATTTCTGTGCTAAGATGACTTAAATACCTTTTTTACTGTAAGTACTTATTTGTTTATTGAATTTTATATCTTGTAAGTTCTTTCGCAAATTTTTCATCATTTTGCACTCGTTTTAGTTCAGATTGAGCAAAAACCATTTCTGCCCGCAGGTCAGAATGAGTTTGTATAACCCACCATTTCGTTTATCGACAACAACTTTAAATCGACGATGCCAGGCTGCAACACTACTCTGCGTTGTAAAAACGATCTTATAATTGAGTTATCTTTTACTTCGACAAAAGAGACAATCACTGTCAGTTTTACGTGTATTTAATTTTATTTTGATTTGATAATTTGCAATAACTAATTTAAAAAACAACAACAATTGTCATATTCTGTCACTTGCATTACGGAACGAATAGAGAACAAAAAAAAACAGTAAGCCGCTGATGGAATTCTGTAAGCAATTGTATAAAATCAGTTGATAGCTAATGCAAAAAAGTGCTCACTTTTTACAGAATTTTAATTACAGAATTTTGAAAATACATAATTTTGAAATCAGAATTTTTACCCATACAGCATTTTGACCCCAACCCTGCTAGAACAATTTGGGCCTCGTAAAAAGCCAACTTGTTGTTTCATGTTGCAAAATTCTCACATTGGTCATAAAGTTATATTATTGTAACAATGTACAAAAATCATAAAATTTTTTTGCTTTTTTTCCATACCGAAAAATTTACAATCAATACAACTCTGCAGCCTATGTTTTTCATCTCGCATATTCATTCTTCCTCTCATTTTAAATTTGTTGCCAAAAAAGTGGTGAGAATTTGTGAAAATTTAATTTTGGGACAATTTTGAATGCATAAAACATTTGTGACTTGCCGCAAATATTCCAACAAACACCTTGTCGACCCTCAAAGCTCTTACGACCGTCAACTTTGGCCAGATGATCACTTTCACTCACGAACACACAGATGCCGGTCCCAGAGGATTTCGGAAGCATTTGAAGTGACTTGAGCGACTTGTTGAAAATGTTGAAATAACGCTCACGTGCACTACACAAAAATCCTATAAAAATGAGTCAATAGGACACAATACTATGAAAATAATAGTAGAAACTAATTAAATTTATAGAAAACAGATTAAAATTCGTATTTAATAGTATTCATACTATTGTTTCAATAGTAATTGCATCACATTGGCTAATTTTTTTTAGGATTTTTTTTGTGAGTGGACCTCCGCGTTTGGTTCATTACATTTGAATATATATGTTAATATAGCAAGGACTGGAACCGTAACGAATATCGGTTCCTGTTTTATTTTTGACTAATGAAATTAGAAACTGTAACCAACAAAATTAAATGGTTTCGGTTCCGGGCCCAGTTCTCAGATTTAAAAAATATCGGTTTCGGTTCCCAGACATTCCAAAATATCGGTTTTGGTTCTTGGCGGTTCCTGAATATAACTTTTTGATATCTTGTGGACTCCCTTATTGAATATTTTCATGTATTCTACTGCTAAAATTGAGAATTTTCCTGTAATTATTTGCAGGGCTTAGAACTCTGTAGTGACGTAGTCACTACAAATGTGTGTATTTCCATTTTTTACTTAAATATGTATATTTCAAATAACTTTAAAACTGAATTCAGTAAAAAGTTCATAATTGCTTACAGAATGGAAAAAAACTATAAAGAATTTGCGTTTTTAATTGCAAGGCTTTTGTGTTGAGGCAGTTGAGTAAACAAGTTGCTACTGCAAACGAAATACTGCATGGCAGCTAACGATGTTGGCAATCTCTGATGCCAACGCCTCACATCCTTATTCTGTTTTTCCGCATTGATGTCAAAACAAACCGCACCAACACAAATCAGTAAACAGAGTAAAGCCAAAAAAAAAATAAAAAACAAACAAAAAGGAACTAAGAAAATCCTACTAAAACGCCTGAGAATAAATGAACAAACGTTGTGAAAGAACAAATGAGTATATAAAACAGACAAAAGGCAAATCTACTGGATTCCTTGTACAAATATTGTGTGCTGAAAGAAAGCCCAGCCGACGCACAAATGCTTAACATTACGGCCTTATTTCGAAAAAAGAATTATATGAGCATAAAAGAAGATGGAAAAAGTCGAGCTTTGATGTTAAAGTAGGAAGCAAGTTGGCGTAAAGTTGGGAAGCACAGCAGGTGTTTTGTATAAGCAATTCTTTTCTGTATTGCTTTCCTGCCAGAGCGTATATAAAGCGGGAAATTAAATAAACCAACAGTAAAAGAAAAGAAAATAATAGAAAATTGTGTGTTTGTAAAGTAAAGGATTTTAAATAAGTGGCAAGAAAAAATCATTTGCCGTTTATAAAATTTAAAACAAAGTCCATAAAATATTCGACTTCTCAACAAACACGTTTTAGCTCTTGACTTGTACGTATGACACACATACACTCAGAAATACTTATCCTCATAGATCAGCTAAAAATCCACCCCATTTTACCTGCTTGGCCTTTGCTGAAAATCCCAATTTCCAACTTCGATTGTATATTTTCGTATGTACGCACACTCGTACAAGCACCAAAAGTAATTGACTCAAGTAGCATGTTGGGGTCGTCGAGTGTACTGTACTGTATATTTTAACCTAAAGTACTAAGCACCCTGTTTATATATGAAAAAAAAAGAAACCATGAGCACGATATGGTCATGAAAATTTAATGACAAAACGTCGTCTCTAAAATGCTAAAAATATGAAAAGGGGAGGCGGTCGATGAAGAAGGTAAGTGGACGACGGGGCCCACTCCTCCCACTTCTCCCACTCCTCCACTGCTCATTGCCTGAAACTGTATTGCGTGCAAGTGAAGTGGGCTTTTGTAATTTTCCTTGTATTTCATTTTGGTTTGCTGTGTGTTTTTGAGTGTAGTTGAGCGAACACGTGTATGTGTGTGTGTGTGTGTAAGGAGAAATAATAATTATAATTACACTTGCCAAGTTTAGTTCACCTTTTCGGTGAATATATGGATTTTTCGAGTTTCCGTTTTCTGTGTGCGCATTGTAACCGCAGGCAGTTAGTCGTCTTGTGCATTCATTGGGGGTCTACGTTCAAGTGTACTTGAGCCGAACTGGGCTTTTGTGTTGAAACAAATTCGAAGGCATGACGACCACGTGCACGCAAATGGTTCGAATCCTGTGGCACTGTTAAGTACAGATGCATTTATGATAATTGCTTAAAGGTCTCGGATATTGTGTATGTAGGTGAAATGAATTTAAAAGAAATTTTTACAAATTAAGAGCAAAACGTCAGTTTCTTGGAAATGCTAGTGGTGGTTTTCCCTGGAAATCTTTGCTCTGAAAACTGATATGCTATTTGGTGTAATATTAACCATTTGCTTCTTCTGTAATGGAAAACGTTCGCTATATGTATTCTCATGAACACACTTTCTCCACTAACTTTACGGTTTCCACGTTAAATGGGAAAATTTTACATTCCAACCCTTTGAAGTGAAATTCAACACAGGTGACTTGGGCCAAACTCTGCAGGAGACAAGACAAACACAAGCCGCAAAACAACATTTCCACATTTCCTAATAAAACTTTTGCAAGGGTTTATCCATTTATTATAATTTTTTTTTTGTTGCTGCCTTCTGTTTCAAACCACCGACAGAACGGCGAAAAAATAAACTTTATTTCGTACTGATTACCTCATGCTCTAGTTTATTTCGTAATATATTATTTTGTGCCTTCTCCCTACCCAAGTAAGTGGAATAAATATTATGACGCGTTGAGAAATGTTCATGGCATACAAAATTATATTGCGACGTAGCCACCAAAAAAAAAAAAAAAGAAAAGAAAATACAACTGCTGTGGAAGTTCACACAGATCCACCCTGAATCCTCCACTCACCCAAATCCACTTTTCATCAACTACCTTAGCGCACACAGCTCCATTCAATATTCAGCCAAAAAAAAAAAGCATTCCTCTGATAAATACCAACATTATGGAAATTTGTGTATTTTCAGTAAAAGCGTGAAAGGTGAGAGGTGAGAAAGTATAAAATTTCACATCTGCTTTAAAAATTCATTTCATTTCCGAAAGTTTCAATCCAAGTGCATGTGAGTGGGAGCATTTTGGTGATTATTTCTCTTCTTCAGATTTCATGGCAATTCGCAATTGAATTTGTTTGCATTTCGTTTCGCAATGGACATCGTTTGGACACAGAAACATTTCGCTCCAAGAGCACTTCAACTACAACACGAAGATTAAATTTCAACTACCTTCTTCGCTATTTGTGTTTGAACTTTCATTAACAAACGCTTGACAAGTATCCACTTGTGATTTGTTTTTTTTTTGCCTTAGTTGACACTCGAAGTATTTGCAATTAAAATCGTTTTGGCAATAAGCGGAGGGGAATCACAGTGGAGATTACAAATAAATTATTTTTTAATATTTAATGCAGTCAGGTTGAAAATTCAATGAAGCTTTTATTTACATTTTTCTATAATACTTAAGTAAGTGAATATTTTATATTGTATTAATTTGTTAAAGGTAAAAATAACACTAACTGACAAGTCATCCCTTATTGAATCTGCCCTTATTACACTTCAAAATATATACACACTTCGTCTAATGACTTGAGTTGTATTTTTTTTGGGGGTCGTTTCGGAAATAATGAAATATTAATGTGAAGAATTACATTCCCTTTTGGGCTTGTGAATATTTTATGATTTGCCACATGTTCGCAAAGAGCAAATGTTGGTGGCTTTGTCTACTGGGGGGAATAGGAATTGGAAACTGATGAAACAAAATAATATTTTGAAATTGATATCTCTTGGATTGTTCTAGTAAGTATATAATGGAAAGTCAATACATACACAGACGTATACAAATTGCAGTGGAAGAGCAGGGAACATTCTTAAAGTAATGAATTCTTCATTTCAATCGACACAAATGTGTAATTTAAAGTTTTCTGTATACAATTAGGTGAAATTATAGCTTAGATTGAATTCCATTAAATTTCTCATTTCATCGTTAATTTTAATAATTTTTGAAAATAAGTAAGGGATTTTCGGGTAGTGTGAGACGACTAGTGGATCGCTTACAATGTTATTGAATTGGTAATATCACACAGTGTTTCGTTTGGTAGAAGATAGCTGGACTAAATAGTTGTTTTCGACTATAATCTAATGCCGCAGTTTTTGAGCTATCCACTCCATATTTTGTAATTCCTCTTCTTTTTGCTTTTATTTAGATGGCATTGAAAATGGACAACATCAGACAAAAAACCACGCCTACCTCCCATACAGAATGGCAGTCCAAAATTCGATATTTTCGTTTATTTACACAGAAAAAAAAAGGTCGGTAAAATTAACCGAAAGAAGTGGTTGACGTACAGCATTTCAAAATGTATGAAAATTGTAAATTTTTTTTACCGAGCTTGTCGGTAGATTTAATTGACAAAAAATGGTAAAAAAAATAGTTGAAGTAACCGAAAAAAATTGTTGCTGTACAGAAATTTTAGGTTCTTTTACAGCAATTGTTGGTGTAATTTTAATTTTCACCAACTTGTGAATCGTTGGGATTCAAAGAAAGAAGAATTCCCAATCGTATTATGAATGTTGTGCCTTATAGACGCAGCTTGAGCAGAGCCAAACAGAGTTTTTTTGCAGAGTTTACTGCATTTGTAATACTAATTTTTGGAAAATAAGAGCTTGTGTCAGTTATGCGCTCAAGCTAATATTTATTTTTTTTAAACATGCAATCTTGCATTTTTCAAAATTTATTTTTGTGTTTAATATGTTTTTTTTGTTTTCAAATGAAAAAAAAGACAAATTCAACGAAAAAAGTTTGGTTACTAAAAAATTACCAACAAATTATTAATGTAAATCAACCACTTCTCGTCGGTTAGATTAACCGACGAAGAAGGGTTGGAGTGTCTTTTTCTGTTAAATCTACCGACTTTTTTTTTTGTGTGTAGAGAAATACTATACCGATTTGGACAACGGTGGGAAGTATTGCTCAAGATAAACAAATAATACATGCATTTCCCTTCACTACTTTAAAATAAAAGCCACCATGAATGAATCACAACAATTCCATTAATTACAACGATTGCATTCGAATAATTAATTTTAAATGTACAAAAATTAAGAAGAATCATGTTCACAAGTAAACTCCACGATTCAGAACAAACATGGTCAATTTGTACATGCTTTTTGTCAATTAAACAAATTAAACTTGAATAAATGATAAAAATATCATTTGCGATAATGCAACAACCTACTTGAGAATTTGTTTGAGAACAAATCATTTCATTTCCTATTTTATGTAATTAGCTCAATCAAAAAACTTTCTCTGGTAAATTTCTTCTATAAAGTGTCCCAACCTACCCAACAATCCCTTATAATTTCAATAAAAGAATAAAAAAAACTGAATTGATTCCATACATTTTCCACAATTTTAATTGGATTGCCTTAAAAGAAATACAAAGAAATAAATAATAATATGGGGTGACTCAAGTACTTCACATACTTTGTAATCCCTAACCGCTTCCTGACAAAACAAAGGTGGACTGCGATACGAGACTTCCTTAAATCAACATTTGAAAGCTCTTCAAAAGCATCGAATTACTTGAAAATGTCAAGTGCAATTAAGTAGTCGACAATATTGCCAACCGCTTTGATGTTCCCCAATTTCATTTGTCTATGGAGTTTTTTTTAATAGTGTATTTTTTTCAGTAATTTCCGAAAACATAATCCCTCTCAGATTTGAAAGAAAAATTATTACATGAAATTGAACTGTCTGCAAACAATCGAGTTTAAAGGCGTCATAATATTTATTGCATTCGCCGTATTGTTGGAGATATTTTTCACACTGTTATCGCGTAGTAAAGCCTCTGCTCGATGGGTTGGCGTAACGAAGCGAGCATTGACTACTACCCTCCCCCAAGCATACACACAAGGTAACTTCGGCATACTTGCGAGTGTATTGTAAGCGGCTTTGCTCAAGTGTTGTAATGCGAAAGGGGTTGCTCTAACGGCCAGTGCCGTAAGTGCCCATTCACGCGTATTTACTGGAAGAGAAAAAAATGTATCTTAATTTATCGGATTTGCAATGGATGGAAATTGTATTGCTATGTCGAGAAGGTTCTTTTGAAAATATTCCCAGAATGACAAATGAGTTGGAAACAATTTGTTAAGCTCGTTTGCCAAGTAATGAGCAAGAAGGTGGGCGGTTGAGTGGTCGTTGCAGTTT
Organism: Heteromyza rotundicornis; assembly: GCA_951394025.1. Taxonomy (NCBI): domain Eukaryota; kingdom Metazoa; phylum Arthropoda; class Insecta; order Diptera; family Heleomyzidae; genus Heteromyza; species Heteromyza rotundicornis. The sequence goes on along the minus strand of OX596012.1, from coordinate 71,958,925 downwards.
ATAGGACACAGATGAGTGGAGAATATGGCCAAAAGCAAATTGCCCCAATTAGGACACTGATGAAGGGGGAAATTAGTGAACTATTTGCTTTGTTTTTAGATAAAATTCTCACAATTTAATGGCAACTTTTGGGCCTAAAAGTAAAGGAGCGGCTAAGTGAATTAGAATTATGAAGAGCAAAAGCTTTCAGAAAATTTGGCTTTCCTTTAATGATTAACACTGCCCTATTACGATTTTTTTTCTTATATTTTATTTTAATTTACTTTAAAGTTTATTTTAAGTTTTTAAATTTTTTCAAGTTTTTATTTTTTTCTAAAATTTAATTTGTTTTAGTAAAATTTATTTTTAAGTATAAAAACTCTTACAAGCTTTTTATTTCAAGTATTTCTGTTACTACTTTATACATACAATGTCCTATTAATCACCCGCCCACTTGCACCTCATTAGCGTAGGCGTGCATAATTCACCCTAACCTTGAACATTGACAATCCACTTTATAATTCCATTTTATTTTTCCTTTCATTCATTTGCACCCCTTGTTGCACGGATAGACCATTGCCGGTTGCAGTAATACCCTTATGGTTTTTTTTTCTTCTCTCTTTTATGTTTATTTGCAGTTGCCTTAACCCTCTTCTGTCGGTATATCAGCATTTCCTTTTCGCTTTTCAATTGGGAGCATAGGTTGAGTCTCATTTGTAGGCACACTTGTGTACTTCTGCTGCTTGCACTTGCTTGTTGCGAAGAATTTAAGAATTTTCGCTCAATTAATTGAGTAATTTCTTCTTTTTTTTACACAACTTTATAGGGATTCATGCGATTAGCAATTGTCCAATTAACCTTAGCACAAGTTAAGCTATTTTTAGCGTTTGTTTAACAAGTTTTTTTTCGAAATTACAAATTAAATTACAATTACAAATTAAAAGCCAAATGAAAAAATGAATACACAAAACAATCGAGCAACTACTGTTCTGAGTACGAATTGTCACACGCCATTTGTTGTTGTTGGTTCGGTTTCAGTTTCTATTTCAAGTGCAGTTAAGTGTAACCGCAAAATAACATGCGAAAAACTGGGTTAGCTTAATTGGCGGTTAGTGTTAAGTAGAGGCAAAAGTAGCCACGAGTAACGAATTTTATTGATTGTTCAATGGTGAATGTGTTAATGGTTTTGGAAGAGACATTCGTAGGCCCCTAGATAAGCATCAGAAATCAGAAATTTTTTAAGTTAAAAGCTAACTGAAAGCTAAGGTCTCATCTACCTAATGCCTTCCACTCTCTTAACATTTTAGTATTGATCTATCGGCAAAAGACTCTTATCCTTGAAACTCGATGCATGCAATCTTATCGCAAATGTAACATCGACACGTTCATACTCGCTTGTACTGTAAGCCTGATAGCACTCTACAAGCATCCGCTTTAAACACAATTTTAATATCCTTGGGGAAGATTCCATTACCGACAAACGTCACGAAATTATTTAAATTTAAATCTTTTGCCATTAAAAGGGAAACGTGTTGTTGTTGTTGTCGTTGATTGTGCTGGTGTTGGTCTTTCTTTACCCAGCAAATGACAAGTACAAAGTAGAAGAAATGGTTTACCTAATCCCCAAGTGAGATGCTGAGCCTTTTTTTTTTCTTACCCAACTGAAGCTTTTACCGAAACTGTACACCAAAAAGATAACCTCAGGCAGCGACTATTAGCAGCGCTGAGAAAATCTTCAGAGTTGCATAAAACAAAAACAGGAAAAAAAACAAAACGAAATGAAAAAATTAAATACATAAATGATGCCGCATTGGTGTAATCATTTTATGGGACATTTGAGGCGGCCGCCTTAGCTATGGACACGCCTCTGCTTGTAAAGAAAGAGAACTGAGAAGAAAAATGTACCCTATAAATCAGAACATTAAATGGGCGTGTCATTAAGACGTGTGTGTGCTTATTTTTTCTTAGCGCCTACAAATATGCTTTACATTGTACATGCATGACATTGCGTTTCATTGCTCTTAGCCCCCCACAGCTAAGACCAAATTGATTTTCACATAAATTTCCGTGCGCATTTATTACCTTTGGTGGAATTTCTTTAGTTGAACTCATTTTGGTTTGCTGTAATAACACGTTTTCGCATTATGGCATTTAGCAATAAATTTAAGCTTGCATACTTTTCGGCACTCTATACGAGATGCAATGCTAATGGGCTTATGCGCGCGTGTGTGTGTGTGTGTTTGTGTTTGTGTGAGACAGTTTCCCCCCAGAGGGCAGTTAATTTTCGTTCATATGTACAGCTTCGTGCTCCCAGTGTAAAAGGGCAACTTTCGGGAGTCTCTTCTGACATTCATTAATTTTACGATAGTGTTTGAAATATGAAATCTCATGGGCTGAAACTGAAAAATGTTTTGCATGTTTTAAGGCTCTCTTTCAACAATTTCAGTTTTAATCTGGAAGCAAACGAGCCAATTTACAACATCCTTTTAGCTAGTGAAAAAATGATGACATTTGTTCGGCTTAAAAAGCCCATTTCTTTTCTAGCTGCCAATCAACAACACCATCAACGCTACAAGCAACTTTCCGTGTTGCCCAGATGTCTTGTAACTATACTGCTGCTCAGTTTCCCCCACTTAACAACAGCAAATTTCCTCGGGTTGTTATTATCAGCGGACAGACATGAAGACAAATGCGTAAAGTGTATTCTTGCGATTCTTGCTCCCCCATCCCGCCTGCTTGTTTTGACATAAAACCGCCATGAACACATCAAGATACCAACACGGATACAAGCAAACAATGTGGTGGGTTTTTTTGTTGTTGTCGTTGCTGCTGCTGCTGCTATTATTATTTTTGTTGTTGGTACTTTCGTGCTGGTGAAATTTATATTTATTGCCTTTGTTATTCGAAATATTAAGGTTTGAAACATGAAACAAAAGGTTAGGGAAGTGGCTGCTGTGCGATTGCATGCATACCTTATCCCGGAAGGGGTGTAAATTAGTTTCCTTACAACGAAAGTATTTTACGTTCGTACAGTCCAAAGGAGGAAACAATTTTAATTGCTTCAGGTTGGTTTTTTTTGGTTGTTGATAATAAAGGTTGTAGATACCGAATTTTTGTTGTACGTAAGTACTGTATGGTGTGCTATGACTGAAATATATTTCGCACTCAAATTAACAAAATTGTCTTCAAATTCCAAGTATCTACACAACAGATTAGCCTGTATTGTTTCACAAATACCTACGCAGTTTATATCTTGTGGCCTATTGTATGTCATACAAATTCCAACAATGTTAACCTTTTCAATGAATTCCGAAAGTCATTGTCACCTGAATTCCAACTAAATTGATTACCAACACAATTTTCCTTTGCCACTACTAACACTGCTCGCTCTATTGCCCGTATCTTCATTTACTACAGGCAAACCTTGTAAGAAAGTTACGTAATTAGGTGAATGATTCTCTAATGAAATTCTTGTGGTTGCTGCTAACGATAACAAGGTAATTTGAAAGCAAACGTAATTAGATTTCCAAATTAAATAACGTCATTTGAAGAATAGAAGCATAGCACAGTCAGTGTCACTTTTACAGCCACCCGCCATCGTTTGTCGGGTGGGGCCAATTAAACTGTCACCGCCACAATTGTGATGGATGTCCTAGGAAAACGTAATTTCGAAATTCTAATATTTCAAGAAATATCTAATCTTACTAAAGCGCTAAAGAGTGTAAATGTAAATGTCAAAATAAAGCCCAAGTGGAAACAGTGTCTAAAATATTAAAAATGTCTCTTGGGCAAATAGAAGCACACGCGCAACGTCAAATGACATGTCACTGGCTGTTGTTATTGTATTGAAGTGACACTTGACGTTGGCATTTTGACAGTTAGTGCCTATTTTTATATTACTTTTTCATTTCTCTGGAATTGTCGTTATAATTTTCTATAATTCCCCAATTCAATGGTAAATATTAATTTGATACCACAATAAACTTAAAAATTTATTTTTGTCGCTTTCATATTGCAATTAAAAACAAAAAATTCCCAAAATTAATCACAAATTTCAATTAACTTAACATTAAATTAACTTATCACTGAATTTTCGAGCACTTTCGAGGCTATTATCATTTCTAGTAAATGATTTCCTTTTTAACTGATACGCCTGACTTGTCAAATTGTCAACCTTTTGTTATTGTGATTTCCTTTGCGTTCCTCGGTATATGTTTGACATTATCAAGAAACGGCAATTTGCAATGAAAACAATGTGGCATGTGTGTTATTGGCTTGTTTTTTGATTGGGCCTAAACAAATTCCAACCAAAAACAAAAAACAAAAAATTAAAAACAAAAGAAAAGAAACATAAAAATTGATAATGAATTAATCAATCAACCGTTCACTGAAAGGTAAGAACTGGTATAAAATCCATTCGTTGTTGGGAAATGTGCTCATTTGCCTAATGAACTTTCAATCGAAAATTGTATTTGAGGATGTTGTGAGTCATCAATTGAGATAAATTTCAATTAGGCACTTCAATGTTCCACTTGACTTGTGCACAACTAACTGGGCTATTCAATCCGTCTTCGATAGTTTTTTGAAAATAGTTTTGATTGGCGAATTTAAAGGCTTCGTATCATTTGATCATTAATAGACTATGAGTGAATTTTCAAGTTAAAGTTCAAAATTTTCAAGATATGAATTGTTTGAAAATTGGTTTGAATTCAGCGAGCTTTTGATAAATGAGCCATGTGCCCTCAGAAAAAAATTCTATTAAATTTGGTCAATAGGAATAATAGTAGAAACTAATTGAATTAATAGGAAATCTTACTAAAATTCATATGTTGTTCCTATTAAATCAATTGGTTTCTACTATTATTTCAATGGTAATCGATTGACCAAATTTAAACAAATTTGTTTGTCTGAGTGTACTGTGGGGTTTTGATTTGATATTGTCTACAACAATAAAATATTCCAACGAGCATAAAACTTAACAATTACGACTTTATTTCAGAGAGTTTTATAATACACTAGCTTACACCCACAGCTTCACTCGCAACAATTTTATATTTTCACTTCAATGTATAAATGTTATACTATAGTATTTATTATTTAAGCAACTGAAATAAAAATCTCATCATCTCTCTCAGCCCATTCACTACTCAACTCAAAATCCAAAATATCATCATTTTAGAAAAATATTTGCCACGCCCACCTCAAACGCCCGAAGTTAATGAAATGGCAAAAAGCCTCTGTCAAGGCCAATGAAAGTACCAACATTTTGATATGTGTTTCAATAAAATCGGTCCAGTGTTTCTTGAGTTATAAGGGAACAAATGTATGTTATGTTACATACAAACAAACTCACAAAGAATTTTATATAAGTAAAGAAAAGACAAACAGATAATTTTAGCAAGATCTCTTGGCATATACATGACTTGGAACTTATTCTGTGAAAAATAAGTGTTTGAAAGTAGTGGCCAACAAATCCCGTACAAGTGAGCTTTAGACTGATATAATATGTCAATCAGTCAGTCAATCATAGTTTTTAAGAAAATGTCAAAATTTAAGTTATAACTAGAGATACACAGAAAAAAAACGTCGGTAAAATTAACCGAAAAAAGTGGTTAAAGGACAACTTTTCAAAATGTATGAAAAACCTGAATTTATTAACCGTTGTTGGTAGGTTAAATTAACCGAAAAAAATTGTTAAAATTAATCTTTAAAATTCGACTTATAGCTGCTATAAGGAGAAATGCCTACTTTTTATTCTTTTTAATGTTTTTCATAAAGTTTAAAATTAAATTTCCCAGTTCACAGTGAGGTTGGTCGTACTTGTTTCAACTTTACCAGACTATAATGACGGTCTTAGCTTCATTTATGGTGGGTATTTTTGAATTTAGGGGGTTTTTATACCTCCATCCAGCAACGGACATTTAGGTTATTTTAAATGTGCGTAATTTAGTACAAAAATTAATGGTCAAATTTAGTAGCTGCTAAACTTTTCAACCAGCTTAGTAGCTGTCAGTTCAGTGTATTATCTATCAACTTAGTAGATTACTAAAGTTAATTTGGAGCTTAATTTGAATGTGGGCCAATGTCATTGAATGAATGTATTAATTAAATAAAGGCAATTGCCATATAATACAAATAGTCTGGTTCTTTAGGCAGCACTAGCGTGTTTGATAGTTCAAATAATTGAAAAAGTTGTTGTTGTTGTAAGTTCTTTTATCACCATTTTTGGTTAAATGTGAATTTTTCACAAAATTGCTGAACAATTTAAAACTTACCCGTGAAAAATGGTGCAAAAAAATTTACCATCTCTCATCGGTTAAACGTTCAACATTGAAGGGTTGGAGCGTTAGATTTACCGACTTTTTTTTGTGTACACCGTCACCGAAAAGGACGAAATTAGCTTAGTAATATGCGCATTTTGCTTTTGCTATTGAAAAATTATAGCCAAAAAAATTGTGCACAAAAGTATTGAGCAAATAAGTAAGTGATTATGTTAATGAAAATTTTGGAATTTTATTTGCAATTTTCATACCCAAACTATAATTTCTAGCTCAATTTTCTTTTTTATTCATTGATGAAGTTCTAAAAAATTAAGTCAAGATCTGTGGCTGTATTAATTAATAATTATGCATAATTTGTTCATCCAAAGCATTGAGAACTAAAATATATTGGCACCTACATTATTTTATTTGAATATTTTTTTGTTGAACAAATTTTTTAGTTAAATTTACTTTGAGTGTTTTCCTAAACCATCGCTTATGTAAGTAAATCCCTCCTAAGAATACATAAGAGTCGTTGTTTCAATTCCATTTCGTTCCCATCGAAGTGCTGAATTTGGCTGAATAGGCTCTCTCCATGTGAATTTCAATACACAATTTTAAATAAGTGAAAAACGTTTTTTCCAATTATTATTATAAAATGTAAAATACTTTTAATAAGACAATTCACTTAATTTTAATGAAAAAAAATGTTTTGTAAATATTTACAAATTTACAACATTTTTTTATTGTAAAATTATCCGTCGGCCTAGTGACATTTATACTAATTACAATTCAGGCCACATTTCTGTAGAAAACTTTTTGTGATTAATTTTCACGTTTTCAATTTCAATTTCCGAAAATCGTCTTAGATTACATAATCGCATAAGTGGCGCCGCAATAAAACTGTATTTAATTTCGGTGCAGAACTTGCAGGTAGATACAAAAATTACATTTTCAGTATCTGCTGCCACACATGACATGGTAGGTAGATACTTTTGCCGTGTGCCGTGTGCAAATTGTATCTTGTGTCATTTGGTGGTTACTTCTTGGCTGGTGGGGGACTAGAACATCTCAGCGATATCATATTACAATCGGGCCCTATTCCCTTTCCCCATACATACTCGCAAGTAGTTGGCATTGCAGGCAGAGACTCACCTGTATCGCTTGGTGTGATGTTACTGAGGCGATGTGTTAGAAACCCGCGTAGATTCGAGACAACGCGCTGCGGTGAATTCGGACCACTGCCTATGGAGAAGCTACGTAGTTTGGAGAACAGGGCTGCCGACTCGCCGCTGCCACTGCCTGCGGCGTTGCTGGTACCCTCGTTGGACGCCACTGTCGGGAATTTCTACCAAGTTTTCAAGAAAACTTCCTTTGGCGGTTCAAACTTTTCCTCAACACTCTACCGCCTCTAACTTCTTCTATTTTCGGAAGGTGACTATTTTTTGTGTTAAAATTTTTTCGATTTAAAATTTTTTTTCACCCAAAATTTTACAGTCACCACAAAAAGTATTTTCACACCAAAGCAATTCAATTCGATTTTCTTCTTCTTCGATTCACAGTTCCACTGCAGTGTTTAACGGCAATGAAAGAATTTTAAAATTTTTTTCAACAACTTTTCGGTTTATTTGGATTTTTTTAAACAAATTTCGTTCAAAAACTAAAATTTTTCCTTTTTCTTGGATCTTTTTGAAAAATCCCGCACACACACACACTTGAAGTTGGAGCAAATAATTTACACCAGACGGCCACCGTGCATCGTCCAGGCCAGAGCAAAGGTAACTTCTGTCTGGCAGCGTTTGCACAAAACATTCGCCACATGCCTGTGTATACAGTCGTTTCGTCGGTATTCAGCCTGGAAGTTCACACAGTACCAGCCAGTGTCGGGCCACCAGGCGCCCACCGCACCACCCACAGTCTCTTCCAAGGAGCGCGCGCCGTACGTCAAGGTGTTTCGTTCGTTGTTTGCTCTTTCGTACTTTCGTTCGTGCAACGCTTGCTGGCTGGCTCTCCTTCCTTCGAGTGGAATTCAGGATGTGTGCTCTAGGCATGCGCATCTCGGCGCTGGCATTGTGGCGAATGTATCCAGTCGTGCGTCCATCCAATTGGCGGCTTGGAGTGCCGTTGCCGTTTTTCCCATCAACATCATTTTCGCATAGCTGAGCATATTTGAATATTTGTTCTCTAAATACTTTTCCTTCAGCTGAATGTGGTTGTACTGATGGAAAACGTTTTTTTTTGTGCTTTTTGTTTAGCAATGAAAAAAGATACATTTTCGATATTTTCCTTTATGTAATTCTATTGTATTACTTTCTAACGGTATTTTTTTCGCGCAGGTAGAATTCCTTCACTTGATTCCTATTTGAAGTTTTGATTTTTGTTAAAACCACATCAAATGTTAATGGTTTTTGTCTGATATCATCAAGAATGTAAAAATAATATGAAAGTTATTTATAATTAGCGCTAATTAGATAACACAATGCGATAAATTTGCTGGCGATTTGTAAGACATTTTATATTCAATTGATTATATTAAATTCAAAGTCAAGCGGAAAGACAATTGAATCGAATGCTAATAACTATAATTGTATTCCAGATAATAAAAAAAACTAAAACAATTTAGCCATTGCATTTCGCCGATAAATAAAAACGTCGACTCTACCTACAGAATAAATTACTCGTATTTCATCACTTGAATTTAGAGAATTAAGTGAAAACTGTAAGTATCGAACGTTCCTCGAGAATCGTAATGCGTGACCCAAAACCAATATGCAGATTGAGTTCAATATCGAGATAGACGATGGGAACCCAAATTCGAGATATAGCTAAGTAAAAATAAGAAAGTTAGGAACTTGGGAGATTGGTGATATCTTCTACACACAAAAAAAAATGTCGGTAGATTTAACCGAAAAAGACGGTTAAAAACGCTCCTATCCTTCTTCGTCGTTTAATCCAACCGATGATAAATGGTTGGTGTACTTCATTGTAGGTATAATTACAAAAAGGGTTCGTAATTTAACCGATGATGGAGGTAAGTTTACCTTTATAATTTGTTGGTTTACTATTTTAATTGGAAACTTACCGCAAACATTTGTTACGCTACATATTTTTTAGTAAGAAAATCATAAAACTTTTTTTTTTAAATTTGTTTTTTTTTTCATTTAAAAACAAAAAAACTAGAGAGTGGACTATCTTCGGCTATACCGAAGTTGAAATACCCCCACACAGTAGGAAGAAGTACCTCGATCATAAAAAAATGTGGTCTCAAGACCCAATTATAGGTGGTTGTCCAAAATCCATTTCTAAAAATTTCCAATTAAATCCACCAAAAAAAAAAATTGGTCTCAAGACCCCATTTAGACCCTTATATATGTGGCTTCGGAACCTCGGACCATGTCCAAAATCCATTTCTAAAAATTTCCAATTAAATCCGCCAAAAAAAAAAAATTGGTCTCAAGACCCCATTTAGACCTTATATATGTGGCTTCGGAACCTCGGACCATGTCAAAAATACGTTTCTAAACATTTCCAATCGAATACAACAATAAAAAAGACTTGAAAAATTTTTACCTTTTTTTTCGGTGTATGGGAGCCACGCCCAGTTTTTGTCCGATTTGGCTGATTCTCGAACTTGATCTCAGTATTCACGAGAAAAACATGTAAAAAAAGTTTCAAGTCGATATCTCCAAAACTGCGACCGCTATCGTGCGGACGGACAGACGGACAGACGGACAGACGGACAGACGGACGGACAGACAGACGGACATCGCTAAATCGACTCAGGAGGTGATACTGATCAAGAATATATATACTTTTCCATACCGGACACGCCTCCTTATGGGCGTTACAAACGTTGTGACAAAGTTAGTATACCCTGCCACAGTGAGTGTGGGGGTATAAATATCAAACACAAATATAAATTTCAAAAATCCCAGATTGCATGTTAAAAAAAATAAATATTAGCTTGAGCATTATGCGCTCAAGCTCTTATTTTCCTAAATTAGTATTACAAATGCAGTATTACAAGCAAAAAAAACTCTGTTTGGCTCTGCTCAAGCTGCCTCTATAAGGCACAACATTCATAACACGATTGGGAACTCTTCTTTCTTTGAATCCCAACGATTCAACTGAAGATGCGCGAATGGTAAATTGCACAAGTGGGTGAAAATTAAAATTTTCCCAATAATTGCGGTAAAAGAACAAACAATTTCTATAAAAAAACAATTATTTTCGGTTATTTCAACTATTTTTTTACCATTTTTTGTCGGTTAAACAATTTTCATACATTTTGAAATTCTGTACGTCAACCACTTTTTTTGGGATATTTTTTCCGACCATTTTTTTTCTGTGTACATTCCTCTATTCCTACTACTTCAATAATATTTAATGAGAATTTATATATGTATATATCTTTACTTATATAAAACTCTTCGTGAGTATGTGGGTATGTATATTTGTTCCCTTTAACTCAAGAAATACTTCACCGATTTCAATGAAACACATATCAAAATGTAGGTAATTTCATTGGCCTCGGCATATGTTATAAACATGCGAGGTGGGCGTGGCAAATATTATTATAAAATGCTATAATTCATGCAGTGTTTAAACGATTTTGCTGAAATTTTATTTGAGGTGTTAGGTTATGAATTGCCGACAGTCCACTGCCACGCCCTGAAATTTTAAAGCTCTGTATCTCAGATCCTATTCAAGGGATTTCGCTGAAGTTTTAGATTTGGTGTTGGGTGGTGAATGGGCAGACGGTGGACTATGAAAATATACAGTAAACCAACATCTAACGCCCCCATATTTTTAATGAGATATAAGTCAGGCCCTACTCAATGAATTTCGTGAATGGGAAGAGGGATGACTGAGAAAACCTATTTTTAACAGATAGTAGTAGATAAATTTAAACTTTCATGCCAAACAATTTTCTCTGACAAATGATTCAATCACCAAAATTCAAATAACAAAATGTCCTTCATAATTCGCTTAGCAAACACACACACACATATATAAAAAGGTAATTGCACAATTGTTCCGTTGAATGGGGGAGCTGATAAAAATCTGCTGACACACTGCAGATACTAAGCCAGCATACACAACTCACATGTGTGCGAACATGTAAGTTTCTTTCATTCGACTCACACGCCCAAGTTGCATTAGAATCGACCACCGACCCCGCACACATAATTTGCCAATTCTTTTGTCGTTTGTCACTTGACGGACATTTTGTGTTCATTTATCACGATTAGATCGTTTCATTGTGGTCAAATGATAAAAAGCGCCCACAGTAATTGTGGCGTCATCAACATGGTTTATTTCCCTGTAGTCTTCTCGAAAGTAGCGCATAAGTGGTAAAGTTTTGACCAAAATAGTTGAAATACCCGTGTCTGGTTTATTCGACAAAAAGTGTTGACGAAATTTCCGCTTCACAAACGTTTTTTTCCTTTTAAGCCAGTGTAGCCATGAATGCTTTAACTTTAATTCATGGCAAAAGTTTACAGGCTTTGTGGAAAGTTTCTTTTTCATATTTCAATAACGATGCTTATCTGCATGGTAAAAGGAAAGTTTAAATTTATGGCATGAAATTAGATTTCGTAATTGATTGACGTGAAATGATAAAAAAAAAAAAAAGTTTAGTCACTGCGTGGGTTAAGATAAATAGTTTTTGTATTAGAAGAGAACAACTCTTTCATCCTCAATGGATAGCAATTGATGAAGTGAGAATATTCATTGAATATGGACTAAGGAGAATTGAACAACTTAATGGGTTAACCAATACAAGGCACCAAACATTTAATTAATTAAAAAGTGATTAAATGCATAAAGAAAATTGTGAATGATTGATTGATGAACGAATCAATGAATGAACGAATGAATCATATAATGAATGGTTCGAAATGGCAGCGTCAAATTCGTTGACGTCAATCGCAAAACCGATCTGCAATAAACTTCAAATTTTATGAGTAAAAAAATGTTGATGTCAGAAAGTAAAATTAAATTGTTGACGCGAAAAATGCCATCACTAGTTGTAACAATTAATCAAAGAATGAATGAATGAAGAAAAGCTTTAATTAATCAAATGAAACGGTAACAAAACCAAGTAAAGTAAAAAAAATGTGTATTGCTATCTTAAGAATTCCAGAAAAGCCACTACTTATAATCAAAATGCACCAACCATTCAACATTTACTTCCCAGCCCACCAAAGGCAAAAGAAATTTTCACATTTACTTCAAGGATATAAACTATCTTGATTTAAGTGTACTACGACCTCAATAAATTGATTTGGGTACCCCAAATCAAGAAGCTAAACCAAATTCGCATGTCCCCACACACTTGGAGTTACGTGTTAATTTTGCATTTAGCTTGGTTTAGAAGGCTTGCCCGACTTGGCTATGCCTCAATACGATCGATATTTGGAAACTTTTGGTTAGCAGCTTAAGTATAGTATATATGTATACCAAAGGAACTCAAGGTGTGCAAAAGCGTGAGAGTGTGTGTGTGCGTGTGGTTTGTGCTTGTTTGGCTGTATAGATTTGCGTGGGTAGACCCGCACAAGAGGCTAACGTACGTTCCAACTTGAAGTGTATGGAAACAAGGTTACTTATAAATTATGCAGCAAAATAAGGAAAAACCAAAAAACAACGACAAGAAGCAAAGAAACAAAGAATCCAACTGCTAGTAGAAACAAAGACAAAAAAATATCCAAAACGAAACAAAAAAGAAAATGTCTTCAACACACGCAAACGGCATACAAACACATGCACGTTTACTACACCAAACAAAAACAAAAACAAAAACAGAAACAGGAACTGGCCCAGCAGCTAGAACGTCTATGCTAAGGTGCAATATCAAGCAATTTGCTCGGCACAAGGAAATAATAGCTTCTAGTCAAAGTTTCCATGTTAAACGGACGTTTTTTTTTCGCCCAATATTTCCTATGCACACGCTAGTTCTTCGGGCTAACTTTCGAAGTTTCTCAGAACGGGAGCTTAAATAATTTCGAGGGTAGTTTTTCGGCCAGCAAAACTGAAAATGAATTAGTGCCACCGAACATGAGTTTAATGCGCGATGAGGACAGTTTTCGGAAATTGTTACTAGTATTTGATGATATGCTGCCGCTACATTCCGTCACTGCCACATAGTATGACAGCAGCATTTTATGCTTGAGCGACATTTCATTGATTATGCGATGAGTGCGAGGGGTTCTGGTTTATTTTGGTCTCAAAGTTTTAATGTGCTTTCTAAGGGAACGTGAACACATTCATGCCAAGATGTTTACTCTGACCGGAACTTGTCTATGTGCTTGAGGTAATAATTTCAAAATAATTATGTTGATTCAATAGATTGAAGTTTCATTCGGAATTCGGGCAAAGGTGCTGCCCATGCAATAAAAGCAGAAAATTATTAATATGTGGGAAAACATTTCTTCCGAGTGGAATTTCTTTGCATACTACAGCATAATACCATAGTATTATGATTAATGAATGATTTTTCATTACATACCATGACCTCTTTTGAATACTAAAAGCAAAGAACAGACCATGTTAACCTCAGAACCTAATTGCGAAAAAATGTCTAAAATGAGCCAGTAAAAATAGCAGTTGCAAAATTTAATGCAAACACGCCTGCCTGGTTTAAAGCAATCGGCCAATCGGTGGGTTAACATTCCTTTTCAAGGTTGCAACAACTGAGTGGGAAATTGTTATTACTTTCGACGCCTTTATTAAATAGAAATTCTATTTACGATTCAATTGCAATTTCAATACACCCACATTTCATAGGAAATTAACTCATGCACATTTGCACGTTCTAAATATTTTGTATTTATCAATTGTGAGTCCGCAGCATTGGCTCTGTTTGCGCTTCGCTGATTGTAGCTCATTGCGTAATTCCGGAAATCGAAATACAAAGTTCACAATAGGAAATTTAAACTGCAAATTGCAGCCAATTCCATGGCAGCCTTTGTGAGGGTTTTAGTTCATTTGCAAAGGTATTTGTTCTGTTGAGTGGGGTTTAGATCAGAGCGACCTAATTTCAATGGAATTGGACAAGCGCTTCCATTGGATAGCAACAATATTGATTACGAAATGGTCACTTAATAACTACGAGATATCTTTCTTGATATGATTTTTTCTCCACATCATCTTTGAGTTGATTAACAAAGGAAACTCCGAAACCTTTTAGTTGAGCGGCAAATCAAGTCTTTATTATCTTTGAATATTCCTATACTTTTCTACGACTATGAAAAAATTGTCTTTGACTCGGCATGTAGTAGGACCTCTGTTTAGCATTTTTATTTCATCCAATAAGTCGAAAGATTGAATTCAGCTACCATTTACAGAAATTAAAATAAGTTGGAATTAAAGAATTTGTAAACACGGTTTGGCATTGCTTTTTGAGAATTTTATTTTAAATTAACACGAGATGGAGCCTTTTTTCCATTGAAGTACCACCGTTAATTTCCTTGAGGAATGGTCGCGATCACAACAGGAGGTCAAGTGGAGTTACAGCTTTGGTGATTGGAGAAGAAGGCTGAGCTCCACTTCAATTCAAGACTAATTTTCACAATTCACGTTTTATAAACTAATCCAAATGACCTATTGTTTATTGCAATTTATAATCAATCTTTATATATAAAGGAGTTTGTCCCGATAGATGATTGACTGGTGACTAATATACCACCACCCAGCCCAAACCGCTGAGCCTAGACCTTTAACATTTTTTGTGTTATGCTCCGGTGACACTCTAAACATCATTTAAAAAGCGATTAGGCGCTCCGCCCTTCACCACGCCAACCAAAACTAAAACTTTATATTCGGAATGGTTTATTAAAAATGTCATAACTCCGGCCCTGGTAGACCGATTTCTTTGGCATTTGGTGATTCTCACAGAACCAAAAATGGTCGGTAAAATTAACCGAACAAAGTGGTTGACGTACAGAATTTCAAAATGTATGAAAATTGTAAATTTTTTAACCGAGCTCGCAGGTACATTTAACCGACAAAAAGTTGTAAAAAAACTAGAGAGTGGACTATCTTCGGCTATACCGAAGTTGAAATACCCCCACACAGTAGGAAGAAGTACCTCGAACATATAAAAATGTGGTCTCAAGACCCTATTTTGAGCCAATTATAGGTGGTTTTGGAGCCCGGACCATGTCCAAAATCCATTTCTAAAAATTTCCAATTAAATCCACAAAAAAAAAAAATTGGTCTCAAGACCCCATTTAGACCATTATATATGTGGCTTCGGAACCTCGGAACATGTCAAAAATACGTTTCTAAACATTTCCAATCGAATACAACAATAAAAAATGTTTACCTTTTTTTCGGTGTATGGGAGCCACGCCCAGTTTTTGTCCGATTTGGCTGATTCTCGAACTTGATCTCAGTATTCACGAGAAAAACATGTAAAAAAAGTTTCAAGTCGATATCTCCAAAACTGCGACCGCTATCGTGCGGACGGACAGACGGACAGACGGACGGACAGACAGACGGACATCGCTAAATCGACTCAGGAGGTGATACTGATCAAGAATAATTTAAAATATAAGATTTCATGTCCATTTGTTATTTGTTAATTTTTACTACACAAAAGTAAATAAAACTGTATGTTTTTGATACCTTCTGACAATTTAAAACTTATTATAATTGCAATTAATTAGTTTCAACAATTTAATAATTTATACAATTAAGCGAAGCATTGTCTTATCGCCTTTAATAGTCCATTTATTATTCCAAAACAAAAACATAAAATAAAACATATCATTTATTATGACGCCAAGGTCTTTCCTGCTTCTGCAGTTTTGCATTAAAATTTTCAACATTTTTATTCTTGACATTATAACAGAACAGACCATTTAGCAGGGACCTTATTTTATGCGAAATGCCAGAGGTCTTTTGTGGCCACTCTGTCATTGCAATGCTTCAAGTGTTGAATTTGAGATCAGAATCAGTTTCTTTTAAATTAATGGTTTCAAAGAGCTGGGTTCTGGTAATTTTTATTGTTTAATTATAATTGCCACAGTAGAAAATATGTGAAAAATTAGTAATTACATACACATTAAAATGGAACCTTCGAGCTGATATTTTAATAAAACGAAAGTTAACATCAAAAGCGCTGCAGTGGGTCAGTTACAAGCCTCAAACCACCTACTAACGAATACAATTCCAATTAAGTTGTTTATTTTCAATTATAATTTTCCTTGTGGCGACCAATAGAGGCAAGTATGTCTAACAGAAACAACAAAAATAACAAGAACAAGAAGTAACATTTCTAGAGATCTCCAGGTACAAGCCATGTTTGCCTTTTGCCAATTAACGTGAAAAATACAGACACACACACCCACCCACATATACAAAAAAAAAGTAATGCAAACACACCCTGTTTGTCTGCACCCCGTTACATTCCCCCTTTTCTATTTTTGTGTGTCGAGGGGTGCCACTGAAATGGGCAATGCGCACCCACAATGTATTGATTTTTATATAAATTTGAATTTGTTTGTTGTGGTTGTTGTTGTTGTGTCTTCTTCGTCTTCGAGCTCGAAAGTTCCTTGCGCCAATTTACGCTCAGGTTTAAAATTACGCATACGCTCAGGTAGCCGTGAAACCAACACACTCGAGCTTCACTGGGATAATTGGTTTATTTTCAGAACGCCCCAGTGCAGGCGTCGAGTGGGCATATTGAGAGTTATGTGTCTGAGTGTGTATGGAGAGTGTTGCGGTGTGGTCATAGCCATTTCGATCAAAATATCTAGCCAGTAAATTAAAGCACAAGTTTGTGGATGAAATGCATAAATTTTCCACTCTGCGAATGTCAGGCGGATACCAAAAACCATTTATTACTATGAAAGGATATAAATCAAGTAGGCGATTGATATTAACTGAAATGTAAATTAAATTAAATTAAATTCTATCAAGATAAAATTTTATAAAATTAAATAATTGAAATGATTTTCTAAACTTCTGACAAGCTCTTCCATTGTCAAAAAAGTGCTACTGGCAGTGCATTTCCACACAAGTATTGTGTTCCTCTGTGCAATGATGAAGCTGATGATGTTGCAGTATTCAGGCAACTCTGTGTGACATTCACTCCCCATCAAGATCAACTGTTTCTTGTTGTTCCCTTTTAGGTATGCGATACTTGACTCGACCGCATATTTCACATGCAGT
The DNA here is from genome assembly GCA_951394025.1 of Heteromyza rotundicornis. NCBI lineage: Eukaryota > Metazoa > Arthropoda > Insecta > Diptera > Heleomyzidae > Heteromyza > Heteromyza rotundicornis. The sequence goes on along the minus strand of OX596012.1, from coordinate 71,941,511 downwards.
TGTGGCCCCACGTTGCGATGTGACACTGACAGATGCAATACCGCGACTTAAGCTGTATCGTATATGAAGTTGAGCAAAGAAATTATGACAAAAAGCGGGGGATGTGAAATTTTACAAAGAAATGTAACCTATGCAAATTAATGACTATAAAAACGAAGCTAAACTGAAAATGCAAACAGACAGTAGTTCTTTATAATACAAGAATAAAATGTGGAATGTGTTTATTGTATCCTTAAAATTTTCTTTGCTATTCACAATAGAACAAAAAGACATAATTTTAAATCAAAAATAAAATTCTTGTACATTTCCTAAGTAAATGTCGCTTTGCTGTCAAATCAACATTCTTTTAAATAACGATTTTAGTTTAATTCAAAAAAAAAGAAATAAAACAAGACGAAACCATTTCGACCACATCCGCTGTCAATCAATCTTCGTTTTCGTTTACAAGTTTCCTTTTTCGGTCTTGACTTTGCTGACGGATTTTCAAAGCGACATTTTCTGTTCCAGTTCCGCTATTACACGCTGCGATGACTTTCAACTGTCGAGAAATAAACCAGCTGAACCCTGGTGAACCTGCCTGAATAATTTATCCAGTGGTTGTTACTCTTATTGTTTGTTCTCGTTGTTGTTGTGGTGGTTTTTGCACGTAAAGGTGAAAGGCCACTAAAAGCCGAATTCGTTATGCAAACAGGAGGTTTACTGTAAGCAAAGTTACAAAACACACAGGCAACCAAAATCGCATGAAAAAATCGTTGCAAAATTTCTGTAATTACGAGTTGCTACATAAATATGTTATTGGCACTTGGGTAATATTTACAGAGTAACTACTAACGTGGTTGCAATTATTAACGATTGATCCACTGAGTAAAGTTAGTATTTCTAACAGAATTGTGAAGATTTCAAATAGTCTCACATCAAACATAAGATCGCTATGGATCCATCTGCGATCTATGACAGACTTATATCCATCACTTCATCTAGCCTGACTCTGGCCTAGATTCACTGAACCTTCCCAGATGATTTACTTATTAGAAAATGTATGATGTTCTAGTTACTTTCTTCGCACTATTCCTAACCGAAATTATCATTGAGGTAATGAAATATTTCAAACTAATGGGATCACTTGTCAATTAACGGTTTCCTAATCTTTAATAGATCCAGTGCAATTGTGTAGAAAGCTTGGCCCGATTTTATTAAAGCCAAATTTTCAATTAAATTCTTTTTTGCGTAATTAAAAAAAAATATCACTGGAACTGAAACCGAAGTAGAAAAAAATTAAGCTGAATGTAACAAGCAGAGAATATAAAAATATGCATTTCCAAACTGGTTGCATACTTTTTGGGGCTGAGAATGCAGAAAATTAGTCGGCGTTCTTAGCCTGTATCTGTCAACCATTTTGCTCCATACTCGCACGAAATCGTTGTAATTATTGAACTATTAACTTAAAATGATGTCACTTCTCGGTATTTTACTCCAAAAAGTATGCTAAAAATTTGTATATTTATACTCTATCGGAATTCAATCAACTAGTATACGAAAAAAGCTAATTTATTTCAACTAATTTTCATTTCAATTCGAACGTAGCGAAAATTGTTTTTTTGTACCTTTTTTTAACGAAATGCGACACGGCCACTCTTTGCCCTCTTAAGGAATTTGGAATTGTTTCCAATTTCTTTGGAAAAGTTTGCATTGTCAGCTGTCAAATTTATAGTACTAACCAAAATGGAAAGCAAAAGATGATGAAGAACAGCTCCAAAAGGCAGAAGCGCATTGCAAATTTTGGCTTTGTCATCTGTCAAAAAATGCTGCTCTAATACAATTTTACGGCATAAGAAACTTAACCAAATTTTTCTTTAGAGCTGGAAACGAAGCTTAAAGTTGCAATTATGTAACGTTAAAGTAACTACATTCACTGTATGAATTAAAGTATGCCTATAAATATATTACCTTGCTTACGTTTTTGAATATTAATTAACTTTTCTGTTCATATTACTAACTATTTTTAATTACAAAATTGGGGCATTGAAGTGTTGGTACTTTTTCGACAGATTTGGTACTATTTTTTATGCCTTTTTTCATAAAATGGAACAACCCAATTCCATCCCTAGCCTAGAGTGTAAGAGTCGGCTTCATATAGCAAAGGTCATTGGCTCGAGCCCCGGAAATATCAAATGAAATTTTTATAAATTTAAAAAAGTTTAAAAAGCAATTTATAGAAAAGAGAGATGTGAGACAAAAAAATTTGAATAAAATTTTAATGAATTTTGAACTAATTACTGCCTAGGACATCCCCACATTAAAATAGTGAGTTCGTAACAAATGAAATAGTGTCTTTATAGCCAGAACTGACTATTAAATAAATAGTTTATAGTTACAAATACATGGGTTCAATTTCCGACAGGGTATAAATCCTCAGTCTAGTAAAAAGTAGGGTGTGGATTTTTATGCAAATAAATATTTGAAGCATACTTTTTGGGGTCAAAAAACTAGATTCTAAGTCAAAAGTGCAATAATTATGACATTATCGTGAACACATTGGAAGAAATTAGGGACAAGAACAATAAACAAAAAATTATTAAACTATTGACGTAAAACTATCTCACTTTCTGTTTTTTGATCCCCAAAAGTATGCCTCAAATTTGCGTTTGCATGAAAATCCGCACCCTAGTAATAAGTATAATTTCTACAGACTGCAGATACTTCAAAAAGGGCTCACTCCCATTACAAAAACTACATATAAATACAATCAATTATTGTTGAAAATGAAAAAATACTGAGTGTGATCCAGTGATTCGATATGGTAAAGCAATTGAATAAAGTACAATCAAAAGTAATTGTTCAAATGGAATCATACCTGCAAATATAATTAATATAGTATAATTGTAATGTTCAAGTATGTGTGTATGCATTAAGGACCTCTACCAACAGCCAACAATACAGAGAGTGCGAGTGAGAGAGAGTACCTAGGATATTGATATACACGGGGAAGGAAATGGCAATTGCCAAACAACAAATTTCCATCTGAGATTCCGCACAATTATGTGCGGCAGTCCCAGATGCCGATACACAAACACACACACACAAACGCACACTCTCACAAACTCACAGGAACTGTGTACAGAGGAAAGTGGTGGAATTTATTATTTGGCCCAAAAAAAAAAGAAACGAAGCGAGGCAAACACGACCGAAAAAAAACCTGTACTAAAAAGCAAAATGGCTGCCAAAAAGCGTCGATGAGAAAAGTAACATAAAATGGAGAACATCAAAGGTGGCCGGGGGTTAGCTGCTGCCGATGGCAATCAAAGGATTACCGAAGGATGAAAAATATTTGAGATCAATAAGTTGGTATTGTGAGTGCAATTCAAGTGCTCATGGCGAACATCGATTACACAAATGCACACGCACTTACTCACATTATACATGCAATCGTATAAAGTCACATATGATTTCCGTTTATGGCTGACAGTGTACTTGTCCATTACGGGTAACATAGTCAGCTGAAACATTGTTTTTAAAATAGCCTCTGTTGTGCTGTAATGGGGCGTGCGGAAGGGGTGGTGTGTTTTTTGCCTTTGTGTTAAATTGAAAATGCAACTTTTGACATTTCGATGACCTTACTTAAACTGCCAACAACAACAAGAACAGCAACAATACACAAACACATAAACACTAACCACAATGGTGCGAAATTGCTGCTGTTCTCAGCAATTGCACTCTTCACGCTGTCGTCCTCTACTCACTCTCGTCTAACCTAAATTTATTGCAGCATGTGAACGGGAACGTTGTGGCAATGTTGGAACATTGTGTTCCAATTTCTCAATCGTTCCCGCTCGGTGCTCGGCGTGTGGGTCCTTTCGCTTTTGGCTTACAAAAACTCAAAAATTATCGACCGTCGGACAAGTTTTTCTTCAGCAGCTGAAAACTTGACATTTCATTCAACATGGCTGCGCGTGGGAGTGGTCTGGCACATACAGGCGCAAAATTGTACTTCTCACACACACACACACATACAGTAATGCACACACACCGAGAGACAGGCAGCCAAACGGCCTCATAATTTGCGTTGAAAAGGCGGAGCTGTTGTTTGTACTGATGACACCGAAAGTTCTCAATATTTGTGGGGAGCGGCATGGGGTATAAAATGAACTCACTTCCAAGTGGAAACGATTTCATGTGATGTCCTGTAATTCCAAGAGTCTCCTTGGCACTGGAATATGTTCAGTTCGATTCCAGTGTAATCTTTTATCAGCTGTTTACTTTCTTCCATTCACATTTCCTATTGGCACTGGAAATCGCTGCCCCGTCTTACGTGTGGTGAATATTGTAAGAAGGAAAAGCTTTTTGAGGGGTAGCCCATTTTGGAGGTGGCAAATTGTATTTTCTTTGCAATTTGTAGAATTGCTGGAAGGTAATTCGTTTCAATATTAATGAACATTTCCACACTATAAAAAATATAGTTGACACTAACAAAGAAAGAACCATCATGTAAATCCACACGATGCCCATCATTCCTTGATAGAAATTTAATCCTTTTACTTAAGAATTTAAAATAGAAACACAACAAATGCCAATACAAATACAATTGCGTGTTACCAAAATATTTACGTAATTAAGGTTCCTTTCGCTTTACAAAATATAAAAAATGATAATTCGTTTGAATTTTGCATGCTCTGCCGGTGACGTATTCAACCGGAAACCATGGCGTGTGATAAATAAATATGTACTTTTGCGCTGCTAAATTGGAACCTCGCCACGTTTGAGAATTTATTGGTAAAACGACAAACACTTTGCAAGTTCAACGGTCACCTGCCCTTGACGAGGTGATAAGTCAACGGTTTAATGGGTAATAAACATTTCTTTAAAATGTATTTGTTCTAAAAATACAAATGCAAAACGCAATTGAAGGCTGACATTAAATATGAATGCAAATGTAGCTTCCCAAAAAGTTGGTAGCATTATTTTATAAATGGTCGGGTTTTTTTTATTAAATGAATGGAGGCGTTTATTTCCAAAACAGACATTATCCAATTTCAGAACAAAATGAAATATTCGTTCATGCCCCGCATCTCCATTGAATACTTAACGACTGGCTGGTTAAAGTTCACTGTAATTACCACTTTTTCAATGTAAAATGGAGCACCAAAATCGATTATTTCGCCGAAATCCACACAAATAATCATTGACGAAAAAAGAAAAAATGTTCTCAGAATATGTGGAGGTGGCTAAGACTTCTTCTGAAAATGCACTCGCCTCGTTTCAATTGTAGCCAAATAAAGAACCAATTTACACATTACTGGTAAATTATTTTATTAAAAAAATTCCAATTTGTGTCTACACTAAAAGAATTAATTGGTTGGTAGACAAATTAACTAATTTTATTACAAATGAAAAAAACGAGATTGCACACAAAAAAAAGTCGGTAAATTTAATCGAAAAAGAGGTCTAAACGCTCTATCCCTTCAATGTTGTACGTTTAACCGATAAGAGATGGTAAATTTATTGCACCATTTTTCCACAGTTCAGTTGTAAAATGTTTAGTAAATTTGTGAAAAATTCATATTTTACCAAAAATTGTGGTAATAGAACTTACAACAACAACTTTTTCGATTATTCGAACTATTTTATATCGAATTTTTGAAGGTTTATTTTAACAATTTTTTTTCGGGTAATCCAATTTACCAACAACGGTTAATAAACCCAGCCAATAATTTTATCGTTAAAGAGCTCGTAAACGAAAAATTTTCGATCGCAATGCGGACAAAAAATCGTAGACGACACACGATAACGATACGTTTACGAGTCCGACTTCGTTCTTAATTTTGCATCGAAACGAGTTATCTCGTTATCGAACCAAAATGTGCTCGTTAACGAATTCGTTCGTTCGTTAAAAGACTCGTAAACGAAGTTGTTAAAGATTTCGTTAACTAAGTTGTTAACGAGTTCGATTATGAAGACGTTAACGATATTTTGTCTTGGAAATTACGACTATCGTAATATACGAGTGAATGTCGGACATTTCTCGAATATTTTTGATCGAGAAAAGTTCGTAAAATACGATCGTCGTAAAAAGTTCGTACAATTATTGGCTGGGAAATTCAGGTTTTTCATATATTTTACGTGAACAACATTTTTCGGTTAATTTTACCGACTTTTTTTCTGTGTGTATTTGAAATACACGGTTTTTGCATTTGTGAGAAACTAGAAAACTAGTTTCCATCAAATCACTTCCGTTTGCTGTCTGCGATTTCAGTCACGACCACTACAAGATTATTTTATCTAAAAATATTCAACATTTGCGGCAACTCCTCAAAAACATTAATTCTTTGAGTGTAGCCTTAATTCATTTGAAAAGTTAATCAACATTTTTACCAAATTTTAAGACATTCAAAATTGGATGATTAAATTCTTAAATATTTAATTTCTTATTTTTAACAAAATAATTTTTTCTTTTCAATTTCATGTACCTTTCAAAAATAAATTTGTTTCGCTGGAACTCAAATAATTAGGCTTACTTAACATTCAATACTGGATCCTCGAAGTTCCTCTTCTAAAGAGTGTTGGAATTCATTTCAAAATACCTTGAAACGTTTTAAGGTTTCAATTTTTTTGTTGTTGATCGGTTTTTTTTTAGTAATTTGGCAGTAGTTTGAGTACCAGCCAAATACAAATTTCTCACAATTTTCGATCACCCTAATATATGCATATTAAAAGTTTCAAAGATCTTCTCACTTCGCCTTTTTATTTTTATGTTAATGTGGAGTCTTTGTCGAGGCTTAACACCCCCCAACCCTCTTTATATTTACAACGTGTCAACAACTCAAATTTAGCTGGTAATGTTAAATGTCAATTTGTTTAAATATTCAGGCGATAACGGCACCACATGTGCGAAATTCCTCAGCAGAGTGAAATGTTGGTAAGCTCATGGTTTTTGCAAAAGTGGAAATTCTAGCTAACAAATAAAAAGACACAAAGAATTTTGTGTGGGTTAAACCACATAACATTTGACGTCAGCCGTTGAAAGGAATGTGAATTTTGTGATTAGCCATTGTCAAAAGTAAAATGTCAAAGTTGTCAGAGAATATTGACTTGAATTTAACAAGTGAAATTAGCAAAAATTTTAATTAAAACATTTTGATTTGATGTGATAGAGACACGTTTTGTATTTTATATTGAGTTTTTATTTTGGCAAAGTTAAAATTTCGTTTCCAACATTTCCCATTTCAACTTCGTTTTCATTTCATTCAAATTTGTTACCAAACAAAACGTTTTGCTTTGATTTATTTCAAAAGTAATTTTTTATGTATGAATTCTAAAAATAAATTTCATTGCAAATCCCACCGACACACTCTGACATATACGAACAGTGCGTATGCCATCAGGTCGGTCGTTTGCATGGCCCACTTCACCTAACAGGCAAATCACGGTGGGCGTTGTAGGGAAAAAAAACAAAAACAAATTCAGAGGGAACAAAACCGAAAAAGGCCATTACAATTTCTTTGAAGAGGGTTTTCGGTGACTGAATCTATGCTCAGTCCACTTTGTGAAATCGCATTTGCCTTCAGTGTGGGACTGCCATTTCCATTCAAGAATCTATATTGTTCATGTTCGGCAGAATGAGGGTCATCAATCAAAGTATACCTTTTCAGCGAAAGAGAAATTACCTTTGCATATTCTATTTGGTAAATACCTTCTACCTAAGCAGTAACTAATGTACTTTTTTCTGTGCTTCTACGATTGTCATTCAAGTAAAACTAATTAACAAATTAACATGGGTGAATTTGTAAGTATAAATTGGGAAGCAAAATTGTAATTTATAATACTCAATACTTAAGATCGAAAATTGATTTTTAAAAAGAGAAAAATTTTCTAAAAAATAAAAAAATTTTCAATATTTAATGCTATCGTTTTTTCGATAGTTTTTAGATATTTTATCGATAATTTTTGTATAATTTATCGAGCATTTTTCGATATTTTAGCAATAATTTTTCGATTGTTTATCGATAATTTCCACTTCATTCCCTATCCATTTTAAAATTTTGTTCCAACTCCATTTTGTTCCGGTCAAATTCCATTTGGTCCTAGGTCCACTCCCATTTCGTTCCCTACATAATTTCCAATCAAATACAAGAAACGGCGTCCAAATCGGTTAAGTATTTCTCAAGATAAAGGAAATGTTGATATGTATTATGATTTTTCGACATTTTATCGACAATTTTTCGATATTTAATGGATATTTTTTCGAAAATTTATCGATTTTTAATCGATAATTTTTCGATTTTTATCGCACTATAGTGCGTGCATTTTTAAACGTGTTTATTTCATATCAAGAATTTCCAAGTGACCTTTCCGAAAATGCATTCTAAAAACTTGAACTTGATTCTGAAAACTCCAACACTTGACCATAAATCACTGACTCACAACAGCTCATCACTTGACATCGACAAGCTGAAAATATTGTTGCAATTATAAAGCATTTACCGCGCCATATGCGAATATGTGGAAGCATTAAAGCATTTGCCATTCACCACTCCAAATGATGCACAAATCAACATCGATTTTAATTTCAATGCAATTTGGTGACAAGTCGTCACATCATAAAAACTAAAAAAAAAAATTAACTATTAGTACGAAGAGGTGTAATAAAATAAAATTTTATGGCAGAGCACTATTTTTTTTTTATTCGAACTTACAAGTACAAAAATTGAATTGATAATTACAAAATTACAAAAACACAGTCACTTCCATAATGATGAGACAAACTAAACCCAAGCACGATTGATATTTTTCATTTAATTTTAAAACAAATGTGCAATTTAATAAAAGTTGAAAAGTTAGTTCAATGTCAGTGTAGAGGATAATCAAATGCAGATGTTATTTTTAGTAAGCAAAACAATTTGTTTTATATTTATTTATTTCAATTAAAATTAATAATCATACAAATGTAAGTGCAACTCTTATAACATATCATACCTTCAACTTAACCTAGAAAAACTAAATTGAGAAATAGTGAGTATAAAATGCCCATTAACCTCGCCGTCCAGACCAATGATACCTCAAAATAATACCACAACTCCAAGAGCACTTTGCCAGAGCCAAACAAATACTGTTGAAACGAATTGTCTTAGGGTTGGGTGCTTACTTTAGGATACAAGAAAAAAAAACCATTGCACACACACATACTCTTGTCTATCATAACTTAATTTCAATTTAAAATATTTCTTATTGTTCAATCAGAAATCCCTTCAAAAGCTCAAGAAGTAACCTTGTGTGGCTTCTGTTGATTGCTTATATTTTGTTATATTTCTTTGGACGCATTAAGCATTCGAGACGCTTGCAGAAGTCGTAAGCGTTTTGATGGCACATAATGTTGCATGCATATGTTTGTTTACGATCTGTTGTCAGTTGCCCCGCGGCTGTGTGTGTACATTGGCTGTGCCTACAATAAACTATGTATGCCTGAAGTAATTATTCATTTGCTTTGGTAAAGCTTTAATAAGAAGAATATGAAATTGGTTAGATTTTCTAATCAAGACTTATTTTTATAGAATAAATGATGAATTTGGTCATTTAATTAGAAATATATGTTATGTCAATAAAAAGATGTAAAAAGATATGTACTATGTGAATTATTGATAATATCCTACAAGAATACTAAGAAATTCCTTTGACAAAGTGTGGTATCACATACAAAAATTATATCTCTAGATCAATGTATTATTCGTTTTAGAGGAATTTCCTGGACACATTGAAATAAAGGGGTGGATGGATTAAGGCAGTATGTAACTTAAAATTTTGTTCGTGTAAACCAGCTTTAAAGTTGTTCACTTCATATATCGAAGGCACAAAACAGAAATTATTTCAAAGGTTGAAAAGGTGGAAATTATTATTGAATTATTGTGCATTTAATAATGAATGCAGCACATACATCCTCTTCTACTTAAAATACTAGCTTATACCCACAGCTTCGCTCGCAATAATTTTGTTATTTCATGTTAACGTAGAAATGTTATATGTATTATTTAAGCAACTGAAATAAAAATAGATTTTGCAAGTCATCCCTCTGCCCATTCACCTCCCAGCACCAAATCCAAAATTTCAGCGAAATCCCTTGAATAGGACCCGAGTTACAGAGCTTTAAAAATTTTAGGGGGTGGCAGTGGGCGGACCGCAAATGTTCAGAATCAACATGCTACCCATTCATCCCCCAAAATCACATATTAAATTTCAGCGAAATCGGTTAAACACTGCATAAATTATAGCATTTTAGAATAATATTTGCCACGCCCACTTCGAACGCCCAAATTTTATGAAATAGCATATAGCCTATGATGAGATCAATGAAATTACCTACATTTCGGTCAAGTATTTCTTGAGTTATAAGGGAACAAACATACATACAAACCTACATACATACATACTCACAAAGAATTTTATATAAGTAAGAGATTTAAACAAAAGTACATATTGCCTTCAGAACTTCAAAAATTCCGAATCTCCGGATACATCGTGACATCTTCCAGTTTATAATAACACCCATTTGGAAATGTATGTTACATACCGCCTTCATACATCCACCCCTTCAAGTAGATACAGTCTAGCCCGATTAAGTGAAACCCGCTTAACTGAAAACCCCTGTTAACTAAAACAAAATCTCATTCCCAAATAATTTATACCAATTTAACTACACATAATTGAAACACATTCTAAAAATTTAATTTTAATTGAAATTTTTATTTTTTTAATACAAAATTAAGTTTATGAAAGAATATTTAAAGTGTAAGTCAAGGAAAAAACGTTGGTCTCTCATCGATCCATACATATTACGAACACAAATGTGTGAAGAAATGGCTTTGCATTTGGCACTGTGCCATTTATAAGAAAACCATTTGGCTTAAACAGTTTTAGTGAATATTTTTCAGTTATCCAAAGTCGCTTAAGTGAAAAACCCGCATAACTGAAACAAAATATCTGACAAATTCGTGTTTCAGTTAAGCGGATTCGACTGTAAAATCATTCTTTTGTGCATATAAATTTCGATAAAATCAAATTTAATTTTCACTTACATTAAAATCCTTAGACATGTCTATAAAAATTTGCACATTTCTAAAAATAACACTACTCTGGAGGATTCAGTTAAAATGCTCTAAAAATGATTCCTGGTAAAATGTTTCTATAAATTACTGAATGTAAGAAACATCACGTCTGCAAAAATGTGTGGATTTTGGTTACAGTAATTGAACTAAAAAGAAAATCCTCAAAGTAATCACTTATGTACATTAGATTGGCTCAAATGTTGTGCGCTTTAGCTGAAATTTTGGCTGGATTAATTTTTTTTGTAACCTCTCAAAATGAGCCCCGGGGAGCAGGAATCGGAGCGATTTTCCAAAATAAGGGCCACTCTAATCTACATTGTACATATTTTGACCAATACGAATCATCTATATGGTACAATAGTTATCAGTATAATGATCAACGATAAAACAGGAGTCACCAATTCACCCTGGTAATGACATTTGACAAATTGACCATAAACAACTATTGCACAGCCATTGTCCAAGACGTCATTTCACCTAGGTGATGTTACGAATGAACGAATGAAATCTAAAGGAAAAGCAACAGAAACGTCAGAGAAAAACAAAACCAAATACAAGCCACATGCCACATTTTACTTACTTACCAAAGATTCCAGATCGATCCATTTGCCCACACCACCACCACAAATGGTGACCATTAGTGAGTGAGAGGAAAGAAGCGCTGCGCCGCCAAAGTGCCACACTTGAAATTGTGTGAACGATATAAATGCTGTACACAAAGCCTCAAGTGAACCATCACGTAACCAACAACATTTTTGACCAACATTACTTTTGGTCGTTTTTCATTTTTTCGTTGTTATTTTTTAAATTAAAATTTACTGAAGTACCCCAAGTACTACCAACATTTCACTTTCATTGTGGGGGCTCTACTTTTGTTGTTTATTGTTTTTTATTTTCATATTTTTTCTGTGTGTACTTACCTGTATGTCTGAATGATTTAATGGTGAACCTGAAACGGTGTTTGTTGTGAGAAATAACACAAACGAATGTTGTTAATTCAAATATGGAGCAGATTCATTCAAAGTGCCAGAGTCAACTCATACTCAAGTGTCTGTCTGTAAGTCGATGCACGTGCAAACGCTTTCGATGGGCGATTGTCTGATAGGCCCCGTGCAAAGAAGGTGTTAGCTAACATGTGCCTATTAGTAAATTGAACGGCCTAATATTAAATGTTATCATCATCGGTGTTGTTGTATGAAGACATCAATGCCAGCCAGTCGTGTCGGCGTCAAAAGGGGCCAAAAATAGTATCAGACAATGTCAACGTATTGACGCGTTTCGCTTCTGTCGTTATGGCGCATGATTCGTTCATTTCAAATTTTAAAGTAGCCAATTTCAACTTGGCGATAATTGAAAATTATCTTAGTTTACGCTTAGGTACGCTGTGACTAAATTAGCTCTTTGACAAATTGCTCAAGAATGTGTGTCAAGTTTCGTTTGTCATTAGTTTGTCAATATGTCAAAGGTTCTCATTTGATTGATATTCTCAAACGTATTTAGTTTCCGCTAATCAATACTGAAGGCAAACATATTAATTGCACACTTCAAATTCAATGTGGAATGTCCAAGCTAATTAATCGCATTACACACGAGACAAAAATCACACTTCACTCAAAGAAAGCCAATTAATTTATTTTTATTTTCGTTGTGCATCAAATCAAAACTTAATTCAGATCGAAAGGTCACACTGCCAAATCATACGACAAATGCAATGTGAATGGTACGCCTATTTACTTGGTATATGGTTCGAGCCACTTCCATTCCTCCCACACAACGCACTCTTGTTGTGGTTCCATGAAAGCAAAGTTCTCAGGACACTGAATGTAGTTGGCCTTCTTTTGACCCTCCGGGCAGACCCAGTAGAAGGTGGGATCGGAAATGTCACGGAATTTGCGTGCATGGTCAGTTACGATGGCGCAATTCGGTTCAGCGTAAATATCCTGGCCCTCATAGGCAATGGCCACAGAGGCAGCAGCCACGAGCAAAAGAGCTACAATTGATACTGTAAGGAAAAAAATTAATATTTTAGAATTTGATATGAAATAGTTCAAATGGCGCTAGCACCTTTATGCATTTTGAGTGACTCTGGAAATGATGCAATTATTGCCAAAACTACGCTTATTTATAGGAGAAAGTCTCAAACTCTTATCAGTTGGAATTTGCAGATCGATTTGTTAAACAAGCGAAATCACTTAAAAAATTTGCTCAATTAATTGTCGCATTAGTCACGCCAACATTTGCGCGTGCAATCAAAATTATATTCAAAATTCGGGGAAGTTGGCGACACAGGAAAAAATTAACAATTACACATGAAATGTGGGCATAAATATTTGACACTGCGTCCTTCAAGGGGTCTTGGACGAAGCTCCAGCTGCAATTTCTCACAGAACTCGACATCTCCCAGGTGTAAGTCCGATATTCTACTCACTAAGCTATGGATTCGCGATCAGCCACCCCTAACTAGTATGTAGACACTTGACTGGTCCATGTGCATTCTTCAAGAAGTTTCCATTTGTTGAACAGTGTTATCATTTATCAATATCAAACTGCATATCCGAGAACAGATATTTATCAGTTGCGATAAGAATCAGCAACAAAAAAACACACCACCAAAAATAGGTGTGCCTCGGAAATTTCATTTTGTTCTTATTATATTTTTAATATGGCAAATTTTGATATAAAAGCTCGAAGACCAAAAGCAAAATTGTCTCATATTTCCCAGCAAAATGAAATTCGGTAAGCAGTTGTGCAGAATACTTTCTTCACTGTTCACTAATTTGCCATTTCATTTCTTCTTTAGTGTACTGTCTGGTTGTGCTTTTCGCTGCGGTCATCGCCTCTGTTACAGCTGAGGCTGGCCAATCGGCCTGCCAAGATCCCACCGAGGTGGGACAAACCTATCAGCATCACATCGATCCCACTAAATACTGGTTCTGCGAGCAGTTGGGTGAACCCGCTTTGGAGAAGGATTGTCCCAAGGACATGGCTTACATGCATTATCTGAAGGAGTGCATTCCATGGCCCAACTGGGTGTGGAAGAAATTGGAAAATCCACCTACTTTGGCTTAAGTGCTTATGTACAGACCGGTCACATTGTATGATGAATAAAGCTAATCGAATTTAATTTTTGGACTATTTCAATTTAAAACGTTTCAAATAATCACCAAACAAGTAATCAGATTTATTTAAGGACAGCAGACATCACTTTTGTGTTAACGAAAATACTTTTAATCTTGATTAACAAATCTCTTTCTATGAAAACATCCGAAAATGCTGATTTGTTTGTTGTATGAAAGGGTTGAAAATGTGAAAGCCTTTCATCTTGAGTTCTCGAAACCATTTTCAATTCTTGCTCTCAGTTAAATTTTGTCATGCCAAAGTTTTTAATGAGAAAATTAATTGCATTTAAATGAGGTTTTGATATTGTACCGCAATTATGCAGTAAACACTTTACTTGCTCAACTTTACTTGGTCTTTTCATGAGAAATTGTAAAATCATGAACAGTGGTGCGACAAAGCGTAGCGCAACGCTAGGTTGGTGTCCTAATATGAGGCGTTTGGAAGCAAAGTGGTCCAATCCACAAAAATTCAAAATAGATTTTATGCTATTTTATGCTTTTACTGGGTTCACCCTTGCAGATTTCTGCATTCCCTAATTTATGATAAAGAAAAGTTTAACTTTTGCACTGATAATTTAGGCAAATTTTTCAGTGCAAAAGTGGTCCAACCCACATTAAAAAATTTGTATGCCAAATATTAGCACAGGTTTTTTTGCTCTATTACAAAATTGCACAGTGAAAAAGTGGTCCAACCCACAACATTTTTTTTAATAAGCAAAATTAACTATGTTTTTTAATAATATTCGAAAGAGAATTCCATTTCAAAAACAAAAATGCCAGAAGTTTTGTTTTGTGAAACAGGAAACTATTTGAAAACATTTTTTAAAGATATTGAAAATTTTAAAATCCATTTATCTCCGTTTGACCTCGATGTGGATTGGACCACTTCGCTTCCAAACGTCTCATATATGCTAAATAAATAAATAAAATCAAAACAATGGTATGTTCTTTTTTCAGTACATAAACAAATTTCAATTGTAATCCTGTGGTTATATTTTGAGATATATAATTCCATTGCTTGAAGAAGTACTTAGTGAATTGACCTTTTCTGATGATTACAATTTTTTAGGAGTTCTTTTTGATTTGTTGCATCATCTGGTAGTATCGGCTGTGTTCATCGGACCACTAAGCAGACATTGGAATTGCAATTAAATATTCGCAAAATTTCAGCGAAATGTATAATGTTACTTGCACTTTGCAGAAATATGAAATGATTGTAAAAGAAATGCAACAAGGGAGTTCACAAGGTCACAATCATCATAGTACAATGGTTGTGAGCGATCCCATAGCAGAATAAACTCTCTTATATTGCAAATGTCAAGTGACATTAAGCCAAACCTAATTCGTCGGTCCTGGTATTCACAGAGGTAGTGATGCGGCCAAAATCAACTTTCGGAAGAAAATTGTAAGGTTCACGTGAGCTTTGTTTCAATATTTTCAAAGTTGAATGTATTCAAAAACCTTCCGAAAACCTCTGGGCCACTCATCTGGTCCAAGTTGACAGTCGGTAGATTTTTGATTGACCACACGATCTCTGTTCTAGGCAAGTAGCGCACACAAAGACGTAACCAGGAAAAAAAATGTCGGAGTGGGTTTTCATAAAAATTTGTTTAAAAATACTGAAGAAAAAAACTATAAAATGCAAACAAAATTAAAATCAACAACAACATCGTTTTTCTTTTTTTCAAAATAAATCTTTCAATTAAACCCTTTAAAAAGTAGAAAAATTCCTACAAAGTGTTTATGAAAAAGGTTCTATTTCAAAATCGTCATTTTGTTCATATATGAAAGTGCTATCCCTAAATTGTTTTTAAATCGATTTAAATATGCAGTACTTATTTTTATCCTTTACCTTTTGCCAATTAAAAATAGTCCCTATCGCTACAAAACCAAACACCAGTTAATTGTTCTTTCTGCCCGAATAATACTTCATTCATTACCACAAGGGGTGAGTATACTAGAATCAGAGTTGCCAACGAGCAGTAATATTTTAATTAATCTTTGACATTTATTATTCGTTGCTTTCTTGTGGAATACACTTGTGAATATAAATTTTACTATTGTACTTATGCCGGCAGAAACGGTTGCCCCACAATGCGTCTGTCAAAGCGTTTTCCATTGTAAACTTTGTTTTAATTGTAACAAAAAAAACATATATTTTGTAAAAATTAAATTAAATTAAATTTTAATCACAGCCAATTAAATTTTTATTTCCATTTTACATTAAACTATTAACTATTTTAGAACAAAGCAATTCTCCAATTTTGAACTGACAAAAAACTCAATAAAATTTGGAGCTTATTTGGTGTATGGTTCTAGCCACTTCCATTCCTCCCACACAACGCACTCTTGTTGTGGTTCCATGAAAGCAAAATTCTCGGCGCACTGAATGTAGTCGGCCTTCTCTTGACCCTCCGGGCAGACCCAGTAGAAGGTGGGATCGGAAATGTCACGGAATTTGCGTGCATGGTCAGTTACGATGGCGCAATTTGGCTCCGCGTAAATATCCTGGCCCTCATAGGCAATGGCCATAGAAGCAGCAGCCACCAGCAAGAGAACAATAAGTGATACTGAAAGAGAGAAGGGATATTTTAGTTAACCAAGAAGACGAAGTTGAGTGCGCTGTACTGAAATACCTTTGTGCATTTTTTGTTTTACCAAAATGTCCCATCACATTGCCTATTTATAGAAGAAAGCGTAAATGTTCTTATCAGCTAGGGGGGCCCGATGGCATTGACAAACAAGTGAAATCACTTAAAATCACAATTTGTGCAAATTGTGTGTAATCAAATTAGTCACAACACAACATTTGCGCGTGTGGCGATTATTTATTCAATTAAAAGTCATATTTTTTCGACTTGGCTCGGTTACTAAACCAAAATTTGTAATTAAATTACCCACATTTGCGTTTGTATAACACAGAGCCACATTCATGTGCAAACACTTTGAAAGACCAGCATTTATCGATTTAAACTGTGTCATATTAAAGACTACTTCGAGTAAGTCGAAAAATTCCCCCGTCATCGGCATCATCATAGCCATCAGATCATCATCATTAACATTAACATTAATATGAACGGCTCATTGGTAATATTGACACTTGCATTCACTTTCATCGCATTTCGGCCAAACGGTTAACTCATTCATTGTTGTGCGAGTGTTTTTTCGTTGTTGTTGTTGTTGAAGAGTTGATATCGCAATACGCGACCCCCTATAATTACTGTTAACACTTTTGTAACATTTGTTAGTGTAGCAGACCATGTAAATAAATACTCAGTATTGTTTTCGTTATTTATGTGCGCGTATATTTATTGATATACGCGCTTTTTTTTTGGTGAAATATATTGGTCAAGTAGCATCGAAGCTCACGTTTTGACTATGATCGCCTCCGGGCCTTTGCCAACCCAAAAAAAAAAAAACCAAAAATGCTGTTAAATTGAATAATAATTTTGCAAAATTATTTCGAGACATTAGCCATGAGCACAAAATTCAAAAATGTTTCAAAGTGTTTAATTTACTTTGTCGGATTTTATAATGCCGTCGCTGCGAACATATACTTGCGTTTATAAGTTTGTAAGCACCAACGAATTTTTTGTTGTAGTTTAGTCGTCAATTGTGTGGAATCGTTGGGAATAAAAAAGGATTTGTGATTTTGGACATTTTTGGCAAATATAAACACAACCTCGGTATTTGGACAAGCAAACCCGATTCACCTGAAGGCCCATTCTCATCCATTATTTTTTGATATCACAGCGTAGATATGATTAAATAGAAAACTAGAGTATTTCCAGAAAATTTTATAAATTTTATAGCCAGTCAGACTTTATATTTCATGTAGTGTCCGACCGAAGGTGCTTTTTGTTCAAGATAAAACCAAAAAATATTAAAACATTTTTCCAAAACATTTTTTGAAAATGCATAATCATTCACTCAGTAAGTGAATGAATGTATAAAACATTTATTTATTAAGTAAATTAATATTTAAATTAATCAATAACCCAACAAAATTTTAACGTTTTGATACTCCATAACCAAACGTAGCATTTCTCAGAATTTTACGATCACAACGGGTTTTTGAGAAATTCAGGATATAGGAGTTTCAAAATGGCAAAATTGACAAAGTTCAGGGGTGCAATCGTGTACCACGACATTCAACGAAAACGAGGTTCTGCACATCGTTTTTGCTTCACGTAAATCAATTCTCGTTCGAGAACGTATCGATTCCCAATTGAAGCGCACGACATCACTTTTCATGTCGTTTTCACTTGTTTCAAGAAAAATTATAAATTATTTGAACTTTGATTCAATAAAGTTATTTTTTATGGTTCAACAAAGCAATCAAACGCAAATAAAAGTAATGATCGAGTTCATGGAGAAGCATTCGTGTATTGCAAAAAAATGCATTCCAAAACACTGAAAATGGGAAGTCAAAAAAATAAGAATTATGGAGTTGTCTGCAATGCTAAATAATAGTGGCCCGCCTAGCAAATCGACGAAGAGCTGGCAAAAGGTGATTTTATATACTAGAATTGTTAATTTTATGTTTGCTTAATTCTAAAACTTCAATGCTTAGGTTTAGACAGACCACAAATACAATGCCAAAAGAAAATGGTCCAAAAATAGGCAGAGTATGTCGAAAACCGGTGGCGGTTTTCGACATACGATGTCGTGGAATTGAGCAATTTCGAAGATAGAGTCATCGCCGCTGCGTCGATTGAAGCGCAGCTGGCTGGAGTGCCTAATGTTGCAACGTTCGGTGCAAGATCGGTTGTTGAGCCTTCCTGTTCCACTTCAAAGGCAGTTCCTAATGAATCGGCCATTCTTTCGGCCCTACTGGATGATAGTTTTGATGATGACAACAGCAACCATGTCAATTATGATTTAGAATTCGGCAATGACGACATGGACATAGACTATGCTAATGATGACATCAACCACGATGCCCACGATGATGACAATGCTGACATTGAGATTGTCAATGTTCAAAGAGGACGACGTCGTACAAACAAAAGTGATGAGAAAGTGATGTTTATGTGCAACATGCAGCACCTCCTTTCACGCAATTCCAATGGGTTTGAAGCATCCCTTAGTATTCTTCTCTGCCTGGCAATGTTATCTTCCTCATCGCTTTCGTCAAGAAGGAAATATCTTGAAATCATTGAATTTTATTACAACTTTCAGCTTTTAAACACAAAACAAATATTTAAATTTTAATTTTTCACAATCTCGAAGTGTTTGGAAAGTGTTTTTTTGCAGCGGATAAATCGCGGAAGGATTCGGAAAGTGTTTTTGGATAAAAGTAAAACGAGAATCGATAATAAAGTTACGTGAAGCAAACTTTGAGAATCGAGCCGCTGATCACGTTTTCAACTATCAGCGAAAACGTGAATCGTGGTCGAGTTACACGATTGCACCCCAGTATTTTATTTAAAAAGAATTCTTACGTCATTGTTTAGTGCTAATATTTATCTTCAAAGCAAGCTTTTACTCATATATGAATGTTTTATTTTAGTGTCATTTGCCAAAGTCCTTTTAAGTTTACATACTCCAAAAAGTAGGCATATTGCTTCTTAAAGGATTTTGGATGCTGAACTAGATGGTGTCCAAAGAAGGTGGATTTTAAACTTCAACGCGAAATTGGAATTTGAAATTTGAAAAATTTCCATAGTTTCTAAATTCTGTAGTATTTAGATTTTTCTTCGCAATTCTTGTGAGCAATCATTGATTTAAAATGTTTTACCTTTTATATATTTTTGACATTCGGCCTCGACCTTAAATATTGGCCGAAGTCAAATATGGAATTTCAGGCCGAATGTGTCCAAAGCCTAATAATCGGACGGACAATAATTTCATGCCTTCGTGTAGGCCATACTTTTTCACCTCAGTGTTCGTTAATTAAAATTATTATAATTTAGTAATTATATTAACAGTAAATTTGTCAAATACCAAGTTTTTAAAAGCGCTGCAAAGAGAAGAGTGGAAACCAAAGCTGGGCATAGTTAATCGAGAATTTAACTTCGTTAACCCGGTAATAGTTAATCAAAAATGTAACTTCGTTAAATTAAAAAGTTAATTTCGTTGAAAAGTTAACTTCATAAAAAGTTAAATTAAATAGTTAAATTTTCTATAGAAAACAAAAAAAAACATAAACAAACATTTTAACTATATACGATTGAGTGACCCTTTTTTCGATCGGTTTCAGCCTTTTATGCAAATATGAAATTTTTATAAAAAAGCGAAATTTCGTGTATGAAACAATTTATTTATATTTATATAAAGGAATACAAAATTTTATTAGAATATTAAATAATAATAATAATGAAACGAATGAAGTTTGGTTAAGAACAAATATCACAAGCCATCCTAAACACAATGGCGTTCTCAGTTTTTCACCATTTTGAGAAATTTGAGAAATGGAAAATACGATGTAAACATACTGAGGATGTAAACCTCATTGTGTTTAGAATGGTCCATTCATACATAAAAATGGAATATAAAATACTTCGAAATATATCGGTAAGTGTATTTATTTGTTTTGTGAAATAATTTTTAAATTAGTCAGTTAAAAAATAGTATAAATTCTAAATTTTGACTTTTTTTTACATTAAATAATAAAAATTTTTTTGTTTCAAAGTTAACTAATGCTAGTTAATCGAAAAAATTTAACTTAACTAAATGAAAAAATTAATGGTTTTCGAAATTAACTGAAACGTTAAAAGTTAACCAAAAATTTAACTTCGTTAATTAACTATTAACTAATTAACTAGTTAATGCCCAGCTTTGGCGGAAACATTCAAAATTGACGCCGTCTTTGATTTTTAGTTTAACTATAGATTTAACAAAAAAAAAGTTCATGAGGATTTAAAAAAAGACAACTTCACTTAATTCTTTTTAATTTGTTAAAATATTTTAATAATTACTTTGGAGATGACAAACCAATGGAATGTAATTGATGGAATGTTATTCATGTTCATAAAACCATTACAAACTCTGTATAGTTCCGGTCCGCTAAAGGTGTTATATTGAATATTGGGGGTAGTATAAGATTTTGTTAGCACATTTACTTTGTAATACTGGCAATGGTTTAGGCATTTACTTATTGGGGGTCTCAAAATTACTTTTGGTGCTATTTTGTCACTAACGTTCTGCTTTACAAGTCCTGCTGTTATTTTAAGCTATTGGCAATTTACATGTAATTCATAAAGATAATCAACAAAATGGCAAAACTCGTTACCATTATGCCAAGGTCAGCTTTCGAGTCTTTAATGTTGTTCCTTTTTTTCGATGTACTATCGCTTGTATTTTATTTTTAGATTTCAAACATTCTATTATCACATCGTTGACTATCGCGAAACATATTTTTAATAAACGATAAGATCGAAACAGCGCCTCACAAGTGATACTTTCTTTCTATTTCTATTTTCGTTTCAATTTCATATTGACATTTTCAATGTTTTTCCCTTTAGTATATAAGCAAACGATGCAAGGGAGAACTTTATCATTTCAACTTCAAATTGCAAATATGAAATTCGGTAAGAATTGCCACAGTCGTTCACAATTTGTTGAGATACTTATGTTCTTGTACATGTACTTTCATTGATGTAGTGTTCTGTGTGGTTGCCCTTTTCGCTGTGGTAATCGCCACTGTGTCAGCTCTTGCAGGACAGTCTGCTTGCCAAGACCGCACCGAGGTGGGAAAGACCTACCAGCATCACTTCGATCACACGAAATATTGGTTCTGCAAGAAGTTGGGTGAGCCCGCTTTGGAGAAGAGCTGCCCCAAGGATATGGCTTACATGCAATCACTGCAGGAGTGCATTCCATGGACCAACTGGGTTTGGAAGAAATTGGTGAATCCACCTACTTTGGCCTAAAGTGTTGAGCAGATTTTTCGAATTGACCCCAAATAAAGCTAAACGGATTTAAATAAACTGAATTGTATTTTTTACTTTTTATTGGTTTGCACAATTTTCTTTTGGTTGATTTTGAATTTGGAGCCCAGCTCAATCAGGAATGCCAAGGAGCTCAACAGTAAACCGCCCGCATACAGATAGAACATTGGCGAGAGCAGCTTCAAAGAGACTTCCTTCATGCCATCGAGTACGACAACATCATCGGGATCCTTCAGATATTGCACGTAGTCCATTTTCCGCGCCTTGGCAAATCGACTCGACCGCCAATACTCAAACAAGCCGTTCTCACGTGTCTTCAGTATGTAATACATGAGCGGCCTGTAGAAGTGCGAATCGAATTGCATTTGATACTGCAGAGCGAAGTCCCCGGAACAGACGTCGCTCAACCAAAATCGTTTGCGTGTCAAGAAGCGTTGCTGCTGGGTCAAAAATTGCCAACGATCTGTGCTGATGGGGTAAATGTAGCAGACGTTCATGGCCTCACGATTCAGATAGAATTCGCTGCTATTGGCATAAGTCAGGATCTTGTCGAAATTTCGGTGGCCAAATTTGTCACTGCCGAAAATGCTCTCCTTTTCGCCTTTCACAATCATTATGGGGTATTCGTCGGCAAGTAGAGATTCAACACTGGAGCTTGGCTTGCCGAAGAGTGTAACGGCCAGGAAAGATGTCAATGAAGTCGAATACATTTGCGAAACGTTCAGGCCGAACAGGGCAACTGTACAGTAGCAGCCAAGAAAACGCAAGAATGTCAAAAACGAAGAGCCACGATAATCGAAGGCCTTCAAGGACTGCACTGGTATGGCCAGCACGACACAAAGAGCGCTGAATGCCACACGGCCAGGTCTGGCCAGCAGGCGTAGCTGTCAAGTTGGCTCGTAAGGAACAATATTATTGATCCAAAATCGGAAGGTGATTTCAGCGAAAGCTATTAGAGCAATTAGCATAAACCAGACGTGCCACTGGAAGGGCAGCAATAGGTACAGATTCCGTGGGATTTCGTTATTCAGCGGAATCATGAAGCAACGGGAAGTTATCACGTACGGGTAGCTGTAGTCAATTCTCTCCTCAAACATCAATGTGTTGTACAGATGCGGACTTATTTCGATGCTCTCGTCAATCAACAGCTGATTGATGGCGGACATGTTCAGAATATTTGAACCGCTCACGAAGTACTGGTACGGCTGCAGCGACACATTCATGTGCTTCATGAAGTGACGAAAAACTGTGCCCCCAATGCCGTCCAGACGAAAACGATCCGTTCCCTTCTTGCGATAGCCAAATGTCTGCGGTATGTCCAGCTGCACGGGCACTCTCAGCTTGTAGCCCAAAAAGTCGCCATAGTCACGTACGGGAAAGAAGTCCTTTATGGCCGCACCAGTGACATTTTTCACTTTCAATTCAGGATATGGTATGAATGTGTACAACTCCTTTTCATTCGCTATCACCAGGGGTTTGCGAAATTGCTTGACCCACAGCCAACGAAATAGTCGATTGAGCTCCTCAGGACTATTCACTTCCTGCACTATGAAAATCGTATAACAGTAACGACGTCGACGTGCAGACATTGCGGTCACATTCAAAATTTCATCATTGACATTTAGGGCAAATGTCACAATCAGGGCATCCGCCTCTATCGAATACACCAGTTGCATGCGATTATGCTGGTCGCCGGTTATTTGAGGCCTTTGACCGAAATAGCTGGTTCCACGTTCGTAGAGTTCACTCAAGAATTCATTTAAATACGCTTCATTATACACATCTGCTGTGGTGCTTTTGTAGATCACACTGATGGATGAAATGTTGAGCGAGGAGCCAATTGCGTTGACCAATTGAGCCAAACTTGGTCGCAGTTGTACTCCTTGGATCAGGCACAGTAAAAACATTACAATTTTCCATATTTTCGTTGACATTTTTGTGAAACAAGAGTACAGTGCGAGTCACTTGAATCAAATGATTTACTCATTGCAATAACTGCACAGGACATCTGACCTTAAACGGTGACTATGTGAAAAAATTAACCTGTGTAAATACAAGAATTTTATCGAATTGTTATCGGATAATAGATACTTAAAAAATACTGCATCTAAAAATCAAATACTGAATTCACACACATGTTCCCACACACAATTCCATGAGGCATTAGAAAAATGTCCACACTGCCTGCCACATCGTCACATATCCCCATCTCCTGACCGAAATCGCAAAAGTAAATATTTGCATTTGAAATGACATATTTGCGTTGCAAATGTCTCCAGAGTAAATTTACTGCAACATTGTAGTGCACACTCACACATAGCACACAAGCCTGGCTACGATGAATGTGTAATACGAGAGTGAATTGCATTTGCCAAGCATATCCCCGCGGCGTAGCTCGTACGTATTTATTTTGCATTTAGTGAAGAAGGAAAAAAAACCTAGTTTCAATGCAAACCACATGCAAAACTTTTGTTAAAATCAATTGAAATCCACAGAAATTCAACAATTTCGCTCAAACTAATGCACAACTAGAGTGCAGAAAAGTTTTAATGGCAAAAGTAATCATGAGTCGAGCAGCAAGTGTTGTGCACTAGTAATTATAAAATAAAAGAAAATTATATTGTAAGTACTTGATAAGCTGTTGCCCATGCAATTTAAAACACAAACAAATTGTTGGAGTTTACGAATTTTAGGAATCAATTCGAAAAACTTAATAAAGTGCTTAACTTAGTTTACAAAGAGAAAAACTTTACAATTTGGCATGTAGTCTTTCCATTTTAGGAGGAAAAAATCTTTGTTCAAGTTCCGAATTGGAAATTTGTTGCATTGTGTGATACATAGAGAATGAATTTGATGCAAAGTCTAAAGAATCTAAGAACCCAACAGCATTTTTTTCTATTTACTCTCTGGAAATTATGAATACAAACTATATTTTTGGAAAAAATACACAGGCAGACAAGATTTTACTTCTATACTTTCGTATAGTTTTTATATATAAATGGACCATTCTAAACACAATGGCATGCTCAGAGATTTTATTAACATCGTTATATCCTACACACTACTGTCCAAGGGTATATTATTTTTGTCACACCATTTGTAAAGCCCATAAAGAGGCGTGGTAGGTATAGAAAAGTACGTATTAAAAATGGGCAACATCGGTTAAGAACCACGCTTACCTTCGTTTATCTTCAGAAATACTGAACCGATTTGGAGGCGGTTTTTTTATTTGGTTGGAAATAATGCCAGAAAATTTTTGAAATGCATCGGAAATGAAGAAATGGAAATTATCGATAAACAATCGAAAAATTATTGATAAAATATCGAAAAATTGTCGGTAAATTATCGAAAAATTATCAATAAAATATCCATAAAATATCAATAAAATACAAAAAAAAGACCAACCAATGGTCTAAGAATGTATCGTACTCACATGTGTAGGGTTTTTTAGCTTCGGTCAGACCAAAGACCATTTCTAGACCGCTACTTTGGCCTCGGACGAAAAAACTTCGTTTTCTCATTCACATTCCGAAACTCCACCACAATAATACATAAGAATTATAACTATTAAAATATAAATTGGAAAAGGTCCTTAAAAATTCAGTTTTTAAGGATATAATTTGAAAATGAACTTTAAGGACAAAACTGGATACGCCATTGTGTTTAGAAGGACATAATACATAAGAATTATATTTAAATGTTAATTTGGAAAAAAATCCTTAAAAATTAATTTTTTAAGGATATTGTTTGAAAAGGAATTTTAAGTACAAAATTGGTGTTTAGGAGGCAAAAATAAAGCTACTACGATACTAAAGCTACTACGCGACCATAAATCGTAAAAACAGGTTAAAATCCTTAACTTTAGATGTGTTGCGGCATCCCTAAACACCAATATTTTTTTCTGAAATTTTTACAGCTTAGTCTTAGTGTAAAAAGGAACAAAACTAGGGGGCTTAATCAATGATCAGACATTTTTTTCTCCATACAAAAAAATAACCACCCTATTATATATGTTAAAAAAATTTTTGTTTATAATAATCGATATGTTGACTTTAAGGTAAAAAGCTTTATTATTGTAGCTAAAATTAAAAAAAAATACTATGTACGTTGGGTATTCAATTATCTTTCGGAAATGCTATAGAAGTACGTTGTTACAACATTATTTAAAGAGTTATAGTATAAAAGCGATGTAAACATCGGTTATCACACTTTTGCAATTTCTCAAAAAACCTGACGTGATGGCGAAAAACTGATTACGCCATTGTACTCAGAATGGTCCATATATAAAAACTTTACGAGAATATATAAGTAGTAAACAATTCGAAATATGTGATATTGACAAAATTAACACAAAATATTATTTAACTTTGCGCAAGGACATTTGCATTTTTACATTTTATTTAAATAAATAACTTTTGCCCTCTTCAAACCATAAAATGAAATAAACCGTTTAGATAAATACAAAGTTAAACTCCTAACAAAACTCAAAAGGGTCGTTTATTAAGAAAAGACTGTCACCAGTGATCCGACGTTATACATCAACGAAGTCATGATGATGATGATGATGGAAAGTGTTGCCCAAAAAAAGGTAAATGCCTTCATGTCAATAAAAGAAAAGGTTTATTTCATTGAGGCATTTTTTTCAATTTATTTTCTCATATAAAAGCGATTTTTTTACCCTTTAAACGATCAATAAAAATGTGCCAATTCATTGGGAACAAGTGTCAAAATGGAGACATTTGTTATTTTCCCCGGCAACAACACCAGCAATAGCGACAACATAGTTGGTAATACTAAATTATATAACAGCCCAAAATTAAAGACGAAAATAGCCCTGTAACAATTCATTATTCAAAATAAGACGCAGAAACGTAATTTATCCGCTTACAAAAATTCGTAACTAAAGAGTAGCAAGAAAAGCGACTAAAAATAAACCCAAATTAAAGCGGAAAGGAAATGCGTAATTGTGGCAGAAACTACACAAATCATATGTGAAATTGTATTATTCAAAGCTGTTAAGTTGGAAATATGTTTCGATTGTGGTTCCAATCAAAATAATCATTGTACCATTTGCAAGTACAACAGCAAATACAAGAATTGTCTGCAATCAATATGAAATGATTTTATGAACAAGACTTTGGGCATTAAAGTGTTTGGTAACCACAGTGGTCAATTTTAATTTGAACCAAAATTATAAGTTTTCAACTTCGCTTTAACCAAATGGCAATTGTTTTGCCGCACTTGTTAGATGCTTTGAATGGTAACAATTCCATCATCAAACATTTTTCATCATTTGCATGCTTTCGGTTGATTTGATTTGATTTGGCCTCTCTCAATCGTGGACGTTCTCGTTTATCAATAATGTAAATAATATTTTATGATGTGGTTTCTGCTTCGGTTAATGTTTTTGTTGGTCTTATATTTGCAGTTAATTAAACAAATATTTTTACATCTTCCATTAAAAAAGTTTTAATTGGTTTGATTTATTTCTAATTTGTATTTATATCTTATTTTTTCCAATCTGACTTTAATTGGGTTTTTATTGAAATATTCTGCTATTACACTGTACCACAAATGTAGATTTTGTGAAAAGTTCAGGGTAAACTGAATGTGGTTCATGTTGCTACACCACTTTGATATTTTATATGGTAAATGGAGTTTTTTCCCTAAATATAATTAACTCTAGTCACTACATTTTGGGGACATTTTTTAAAGTTATTAACTAATAAATAGAAATATGTGTTTTTAACTATTTACATTTTCGGTTATATTACACGATGATTTCAGAAAGACCAAATCGATACCTTAAAGCACAATCATCTTATGTCCGTTGTCATGAAAATCGAGTTTTTGTCATGTTTGGATTCCTGAGAAGAAGCTGCATCAGACAGGCTATAGTGGTTTGTGGGAATCGTAATGAAAGTAATTGAAAAATGAGGAAATAAAAATCCATTTCCATATACCAAATATACCAATTTGAAAACTTGATTTTCATTTTCTAGAGTTTTGAAAAAATGGACATAGTATGGTTGTGCTTTAAGGTATCGAAATAATGTTATTATAATCTTTTAAGATTTTTCATTTCATCCCAAATGACTTTGGTATTACATTGTTTACACTTTCGCGAAGCTTACAATGTCAGCAATCAAATATTGCTAAAACCATAAAAAATATTTCAAAACTTAAACGCTTTTATTTAAAAGAATTATTTAAAAACATACAAAAATGTACCACTTTTACTTCGTACGATAGACAAAAATACATTAATGTTATTTACATTGTTTTTTTTTTTTGAATTCTACTTGCTTCTATTGCATCATTAAATATATAAGATACTGGCACTATGAAGTAGTAGACTTGCTGTTTTTTCTTTGCTAATATCGAGTTTTGGCTTGTTTCGCATTTGTCGTTTCAATATTGACCACAGGGACTTTTGGATTGAGGTCAAGGCTGGTAAAAAAAAAAAAAAACTTTTGGTACGTTTCAAAAAATTTGCCATTCATCAAAAAGGAAGTTAATATTGGGTCTGAGGGATCCAATTGGGGGTAAACAAAAGTTGCAAAAAGTTGCTCCGTTCTGTAAAGGAAAGTTAAGTGATAACAATTTTTCCTGAATTTTGTGAATATTTTTAAATATGGGATTTTTTGTATAAACAAAATGGATAAAATTTAGCGATTTTCAGGAAAAAATTGTATCACTTAACATTTTTGTAAGGTAATATGTTTCCACTTAGATGGAATTCCATACGAAATTTTGAGGAAAAATTTTAAATTTAATTCCGTACTTTGTGATTTTGATTTTTTCAAGGGAATATTAAAAATAAAATTTCATAAATTAAAAAATTAAAAAAATCTCTAGAAACGAAAACATATATACGGTATATAACATCTGATTTAGTTCAGAACTAGTTCAGCAACAAAAAATTATGCTGTATGTAAAATAACTAAAAAATAATGTAATTTTGTCCTTTAAAAATTATACTTTAGAGAAAACATTTTAAAGCTTAACATTTTTAAGAATTAACACTTATGGCAACGTTGTAGCCAAATTTCTGAAAATTGTCATGAAAGCAATTAGTCAAAGTTCTTAATTGCAATTCAAGCCAATTGAATATCACAAAGCATACACAAAAAATAAAAAAGTACACAAAAAAATTTTACAGTAAAAAAAATTCAAAAAAAATACTCTAACAAAAAAAACCTAATCAGTCTCGAAACTAAAATTGTAATACAAAATTACAAAACTAATGATGCCTATTAATAAACGTTTGCATTTGTAAAATAGCAATGGCAACAAAAACAAACAACATCAGCAGTCATTACAACAAAAAAATAGTATCATCGACAACATAACCAACCACATAATAACTAAACACTAAATATTTGACAAAATGTAACTGTCAGCATCACCGCAGAAGCGGGCGCTGCCGAAGCAACCGAAAATGAATGTTTTGAAGTTCAAAAGATACCATCACAAAAAGAGCACACGACGAACTCCATGAAAACTAATCAACAACTGTGCGGTAGTAGGTGTACAACTTGGCCGAAACAAGCAAGCAGACAAACAAAAGCTTAATGGTCACTTCTATCAAGAAACAAAAGCTTTACAGAGTCGTTTAAGGCACTGAAGTAGGGCTCCACACGTGATGGCGCTCTCACCTCGAGTCAACTCAACCCATCTCAACCTCAGCTGAAAGTGAAGGTGTCTTCAATTGAGATGCGGCTTAACGTTCCAAAATGAGTAAGCGAGGAGAGCGTATTTGAAGCTGCGCACATGCGCACATGCGCACCTTTTTCAAACCAAATTCAATGCGTTCGAGTGGTGATGGTGGCCAACAAAAATGATGAGCTGATGATGAGGCTTACTGAACATTTTGAAGAGTGCATTTGAAGTTATATAAAATTGTAATAGATTTCGTTTGCTTTTTTTTGGTTTGGTGAAGAAAACGAAATGAAACGTAAAATTTCGTCTCTGCCTTATGATGCTCGAAAAGTAAATCAGGGAGGCAAACAGTTAAGCTTAGGAAAACTCATCGGATTTGGTATAAAAGTGCATGATGCGCTCGTTGAATATCATAGTCTACATTCAACTATTGGAATAAACTTTACTTGTTTCGTTTGCTAGGAGGCGCAAAGTGAAACATTAAATATTTGGATTTCCTACGAGTTTTTTGGTTAGTGTGAATTTCAGCAAATTTTACTTATGGAAAAGGATAATTGAAGTGATTACAGTGAACAAAATGGAAACATTAAATATTTCTTCAAGTGAATTTAACAGTGAACAATTAGAGTATTCTAAATAATAACTAAAAAATCATTGATCCTAAAAAAATATATAAATATAATAATGATCAAAAAATCGGATCGAAAAGGATAGACTAAAAAAATTATTTTATTATTTCTAAAAGGCATTGGGATTAAAAAGTGATTAAATGTAAAATAAATTTAACTTTAAATTACTTTTTAATAAATTGATTCAATATTTAAAAAAAAAAAACTATGAAACCGAAACTCGTTGGGATAAAGATTTTTCACGAATGAAATTTAATGAAAGAGAATTGCCTCGAAGAAATTATGTCCCGAGTTAAAAATTAAATAAAATATCTTATCCAATTGTAATACCTAATAAGATAAATTGTCTGAATTGTGACCAAAGGCGGACCAACTTCCATTCAATAAAAATATGTTGGATTTGACCAATTGTCTGAATTGTAAACAAATTGTAGTATCAATAGTAAAAATAGTAAAAATGAACACCGTAAAACAAGTAGAAACGTTAAAGAAAGTCTGGTAAAGTTGGAAATTCTAGAAACAACTATGAACAAACTTATTTTCAATTTAAAACTTAAATTTAAAAATAAACAAACTTATTTTAAAGTTAAAATCGTTCAGCTTTGTTTCAAAGTTGACAATAGTTTCAATAATTTTTTTCATTTTTTTTTAAAGTTGTTTTTATGTTGAAGTAATGAAGGAGCAAATAGTACTTGATTCCAATATGTGTTATTTTTCTGAGTGTATGGGCGTGTACTACATTTTAGTTTTTTCCACAAGATAGTTCGGTTTCCTGCAGGAAAATCTCGTCTTGTTAGCAGTGTTATAAATTGTAACAGAAAGAGTAATGCATTTTTGACTAAGTAAACAATCTGAGCATCATTTTTGTACATTGAAACTAGCTAATAAGCCTACCTTCGCCAAGGATTTTATAATATCGATAAGTGTGCCGTCTGGTGAAAACTCGTACAAAATATAAACTCTCTATCTTATCGGGAAGTATGAAAAAACCACTGGATGGACACCAAAATACACTTGGCTGTCAAAAATGTTTTATTAAAAAAAATTCCATTGTATGAATAGTAAAATTGTATTGAAGCCTTTGGAAATCAAACTGACACTTATGCACAAAACTATATTTTTTCATTAACACTTTTCATTTGAACGCTTCATTATCCAACAACCACATCAAATTTGAAAAGAACAACATTCGAAAAAAAATTATCGAAACTAATAATTTCCCTAATGACCAAAAATCTAATTAACGCCAGCGTATAATTGAAATGTATTTAGATATACGAGAGTATGCAAAAAAAAAAAACATTTTGTATTTGTAATTTCCTTTTACCGTTGTTTATTGCAATAAACACATGCCGCCACAAAATTACACTTAACAAGCGACGTAAGACTCGGACAGATGTAAGCGTTGGGCGCATAGGGTCACATTAAATTTAGTTTAGCTTGGAGGGCAGCCCGCTTATGTAATACGGAAAAAGCACATAAAGAAGACATTGCTGTTGTCACACTCCAAATGCGAACTTTTTTTTCGCGATTTAAGTGACATTTATTAGTTGGACGTTTTTTTCTTGGGGATACAAAAGTTGGCAAAGTTTTTTTTCAATTTTGTGGTCTTATGTGTCTTTCTTACTTTGTAGAGATACACTTCAGCACTACACTTACAGTGATTTACTATTTATAAGACGGCCATAGGTTGGGTGGAAGGATTTTGAGAAACTGAATGACTTAAAGCGATTTAGGGAAGTCACATAAATTCAATCATAATTGAACATATGGAATATTCAGTTATTTGGTATCTCCTCTTCTACATCTCTGCAATGTGTGTTCGCTAAACCACACTTAGAACCAAACAAAGTTGCAAGTTATTTCGTTAATAGTTTTTAATATCACACAAATGGGACCACGATCAATCAGCAAACCAAAATCATTCCAATAATTGCAGTTTATTTCTTTTAC
Organism: Heteromyza rotundicornis; assembly: GCA_951394025.1. NCBI lineage: Eukaryota > Metazoa > Arthropoda > Insecta > Diptera > Heleomyzidae > Heteromyza > Heteromyza rotundicornis. The sequence continues at coordinate 71,909,163 of OX596012.1, read as the reverse complement.
GTTTTTGCGAAATCTCCATTACGTGCTTTACCGTATTCTTGCGTAACTCTTTGGATTTTTCTTTAATTTTCTGCTAATTTGTTGTGTGAACTTCGGCGCGAACATTATTCCGTATTGATTTGCCGTTAGCGATGGTAAGAAGCCAACTTATCATGCCGAGGATTGTGATGAAATCATTCGGCTTCTACGCAAAAGCCAAAAGCAATTGTCTAAGTGAAGTTCAAAGTGAATGGACAACCACGAACGAAGACGATTCTTGACATTGCTGCAGCATAAAGCATACATTGCAATTGAGGCTGCAATTCATTTGCAAATAGGAAGCGGGTCTTCATCATCTGTCAATTAAAAACTGCTTCAGATGCAGATTATTTGTACTGCAAGTAAGCCACCGAAGGTTTAACACTAATGATCGGCTTCTATGTTGCATGCGACTTCATCATAAATCTCAGCAACGTGACCCAACTGGCATGTAGCGAATGTGTTTTGTGTGTGTGGTGCGATTCACTTTTTATTATTTTTTGAAAAATGCTCCAAACGTGCCGTCGAAGTTATCGCAAACTTATGCGCAATATCATCGATCTGCTGCGCATGCGCACGCAATTAGTTTATTTTAATTTCGATTCTCTCACAGCAGCCACCAGCCAAATGCTCTCGGCATTTAAATGGAACGAAATAGCAAAGAAAACACAAAACAACACTTCAAGTGATCATGTGGCAACACATGCCAGTGCACTCATCCATATTGCACCATTTTGCATTATGTACTGGAACAGATGACAACTAATTGCATTGGAAAACAACAATAGGAAGATTTACTCAGGCACATTTGCGTCATCCTTATTTGAATATGCAAATCTGCAAATCTGCATGCCCGCACAAAGTATTCACAAGTAGTAACCGGCTTTTCTTTCGATTCTTTGCAGGTTGTAGATTTTGTATTTGAGCGCCGCTTGCCACATACCGCTGCCAACATGAAGTTGCTCCCCACAACCAACGCGGCGACGGTGAGTTGTGTGCACTTGGCATTGTGTAATTAAAATGCCGTCGACCGACATAGAAAACTAATTTCCTTGCTTTTAATTTCACTTTTTTTCTTGCTTTTTGCCTATTGCAGCTTCTGTGTGTCGCTCTCTGCTGTCTCGGCATTGAGGCCGTTAAACGTGAGGCGCCACTGAGCAGCAGCTATTTGCCCCCGTCATCGGGCCAACGTCCATCGTCCAAGCACGGACCCAGCAGCTCGTATTTGCCTCCTGCCTCAGGCCCCGCATCGCGTCCATCAGCTGGTAGCTATGCCCCTAGCGCTCCTTCCGGCGGTCCCTATCCAAGCGCTCCAGCTGCACCTAGCTCGAGTTACGGCGCTCCGCCAGCATCGCGTCCGTCCAACTCGTATGGACCTCCACCAAGTCGCCCCTCATCCAGCTATGGTCCACCACCGAGTCGCCCAAGCTCTAATTATGGTCCACCCAAAAAGCAAAACTCTTCGCGCCGCCCTTCTTCCAGTTATGGTCCACCTCAGCCACCAAGTCGCCCTTCATCTAGTTATGGGCCACCGAAGTCTTCGCCACCTTCTTCGAGTTATGGAGCACCAGCACCTCCCTCCTCCAGTTATGGTGCACCCTCAAAGGGTCCTTCCTCGAGCTATGGAGCACCAGCTGCCCCTTCATCGAGTTATGGGGCCCCAGCCAAGGCTCCCTCGTCCAGTTACGGAGCTCCATCTGGTCCATCATCTAGTTATGGAGCACCAGCTGCCCCATCATCAAGTTATGGTGCCCCAGCCAAGGCTCCCTCTTCGAGTTACGGAGCTCCTTCAGCTCCATCATCTAGTTATGGAGCACCAGCTGCTCCATCCTCGAGTTATGGTGCCCCAGCCAAGGCACCCTCGTCCAGTTATGGAGCACCAGCTGCTCCATCCTCGAGTTATGGTGCCCCAGCCAAGGCTCCCTCGTCCAGCTACGGAGCGCCTTCAGCTCCATCATCTAGTTATGGAGCACCAGCTGCCCCATCATCCAGTTATGGTGCCCCAGCCAAGGCTCCTTCGTCCAGTTACGGAGCTCCTTCTGCTCCATCATCAAGTTATGGAGCACCAGCTGCTCCATCCTCGAGTTATGGTGCCCCAGCCAAGTCTCCCTCGTCCAGTTACGGAGCTCCTTCTGCTCCATCATCAAGTTATGGAGCACCAGCTGCCCCATCACCCAGTTATGGTGCCCCAGCCAAGGCTCCCTCGTCCAGTTACGGAGCTCCTTCAGCTCCATCATCTAGTTATGGAGCACCAGCTGCTCCATCCTCGACTTATGGTGCCCCAGCCAAGGCTCCCTCGTCCAGTTACGGAGCTCCTTCTGCTCCATCATCCAGTTATGGAGCACCAGCTGCTCCATCCTCGAGTTATGGTGCCCCAGCCAAGGCACCCTCGTCCAGTTATGGAGCACCAGCTGCTCCATCCTCGAGTTATGGTGCCCCAGCCAAGGCTCCCTCGTCCAGTTACGGTGCTCCTTCTGCTCCATCACCAAGTTATGGTGCCCCAGCCAAGGCTCCTTCATCAAGTTATGGCGCGCCTGCTAGAGCTCCTTCGTCCAGTTATGGAGCACCTGCGGCTCCCTCATCCAGTTACGGCGCTCCCGCAAAGGCTCCTTCTTCAAGTTACGGTGCTCCAGCTCAAACTCCCTCCTCAAGCTATGGCGCTCCATCTGCTCCTGGGCCATCCAATGCATACTTACCGCCTGCCTCATCGCCATCTCGTCCATCTAGCAGCTATGGAGCCCCATCCAAACCATCCTCGTCGTATGGAGCTCCCAGTGTAGGCAGTTCTGCTCCATCACCTTCGTCTAGCTACGGCGCACCTGCACAGACACCATCTTCCAGTTACGGCGCACCAACTGGTCCTGCCCCTAAGGCCCCCTCATCGAGTTATGGAGCTCCAGCACAAACTCCCTCCTCCAGCTATGGCGCCCCATCCGGACCTGCCGCTCCCAGCTCATCTTACGGAGCCCCTGCACAGCAGCCTTCTCAGAGCTATGGCGCTCCCGCACAGACACCATCTTCCAGTTACGGTGCACCAACTGGACCTGCCCCTAAGGCCCCTTCATCGAGTTATGGAGCTCCAGCACAAGCTCCCTCCTCCAGCTATGGCGCCCCATCCGGACCTGCCGCTCCCAGCTCATCTTACGGAGCTCCCGCACAACAGCCTTCTCAGAGCTATGGCGCTCCAGCACAGACACCATCTTCCAGTTACGGTGCACCAACTGGACCTGCCCCTAAGGCCCCTTCATCGAGTTATGGAGCTCCAGCACAAGCTCCCTCCTCCAGCTATGGTGCCCCATCCGGGCCTGCCGCTCCCAGCTCATCTTACGGAGCTCCCGCACAACAGCCTTCTCAGAGCTATGGCGCTCCAGCACAGACACCATCTTCCAGTTACGGTGCACCAACCGGACCTGCTCCTAAGGCCCCCTCATCGAGTTATGGTGCTCCAGCACAAGCTCCCTCATCAAGTTATGGTGCCCCCTCGCAACAATCGGGCGGTTATAGCTCGGGAGGAGGTGCACCCTCGTCGAGTTATGGAGCTCCAGCGCAACAACCTTCCTCCAGTTATGGCGCCCCCACAGGACCCGCCGCACCCAGCTCATCTTATGGAGCGCCTGCTCAACAATCTGGTGGCTACAGCTCAGCAGCACCATCATCAAGCTATGGGGCACCTGCATTATCGTCTGGATTCGTCCCATCTGCCCCATCAAGCAGTTATGGTGCCCCGGCTCAAGCTCCCTCCTCTAGTTATGGTGCCCCATCTGGACCCTCATCCAGTTATGATGCTCCAGCGACTCCCAGCTCATCGTACGGAGCACCTTCTCAACAATCTGGTGGCTACAGCTCAGCAGCACCTTCGTCCAGCTACGGCGCCCCAGCGCAAAAACCTTCACAGAGCTATGGAGCACCGTCAGGACCCTCATCGGGTTACTCATCGGGTGGCTCTTCAGGAGGTGCGGGCGGCTACTCATCGGGCCCAGCATCCAGTTATAGTGCACCTGCTCCATCCAGCAACTCCGGCGGTGGCTATCCATCGAGCAACTCAGGCGGTGGCTATCCATCAGCACCTTCCTCGAGTTATGGAGCACCAGCTGCGCCGTCATCGAGTTATGGAGCCCCAAGCAAAATACCAGAGACCATTCAACAAGGTTATTCTTCCGATGGCGGATACAAATACAAGAAGTAAATCAGAAAACAACAAATCGAAGACAACTGAATACAACTGAATACAACACAACACACACAAATCGGAAGCGGAAGCTTTGAAGTTCGCTCTGTCGAGCTCTTCAAATGCATTTCCAATGCATCAACAGTGCCTTAGATTCAACGACTCATTCGCATAGCAATCGTACGACCTTTATACGCGCCTCATCCATTCATCCATCCACATCAGCAAGTGCATTAAATGAAACGCATCTGCCGCGACTCACCTCGCCAGAGGTTCGCAGCAGTCACAAAACTCCCAGCGGTTTCAACCTCATGTTAGCTAGTTGCCACTTCATTCGCATTGCAATCAAGTTTCGAACAACTCCGATTGCGCGATGCTACTGCATGCCGTACACGCGCAATGCCGAATGTTTGCGTTTGCGTTTTCTTGAAGCGCTTGAAATTTATGCCGCTGCTGATGTTTTGAATGTAAATTATTCGATTTTCATCTTTCCACTGATTCTTCTTTTTCTTCTTCTTCTGTACATTTTTAACATTTCCTTTTAAAATGACTCAACTGCCTTGTATAGTTAATTAGTTTTAAGCTTACAACATTTTTTATAATAAAACAATTTAAAACAAAAAAAAAACACACAATTGTGGTCTTAATGAATATTTTCAATTATAGTTCAATAGTTCAGCATCGTATATGAAATGGGTTAAAGCAGATTGAAGGAGGCTTTTTAAAATATTTTTAAATTGAGGAGAAGACACATTTGAGCCACTCAGTTCTCAAATCGGTTAACTACACTTTTCTGAATGGTTCCATACAAGTTTAAATTCTCAACAACTTTCCATAATAATAAGGATAAGGACCATTAACAGAACTATTCTGACGAAGAAACAATCTTTTTACAGAGGGTGTTACAGAAGACTAATATGACTAATATGGAGTTCATCGATTTGAGAACTGAATGGCTCATTTGTTCACGGAAAATTTATTGTTCACAGTAGTATTGTCTATAGAGTAACTCTGAAAGAATTTTTTGATTTTTTGTATTTTAGATAAATCCAAAAAATATTGAGGGGTCTAATTAATTTTTAAGTGGTTTCCACGTCTCAAATGAAATCCACCAATTTTTGGTTTGACAAATTGCTCAAAGTAAACATTTAGAGCTAGACAGAGTCCAATGGAATACTTCCTTTACTTTGAGTTCAACCATTCGATTATTTTTCACCCAAAAGTACTTTTCCCAATGGCAACCCTGTTGACCTTATCAATTACTATTTAGTGTAATTATAATGATTAGAAGAGTTTCTTTCCAGTTGTTAAATATCACATGCGATAATGTTCTTACGCTATTGAATGCTCAGCAAATGTCAGTTGCAAGCTATGAACTCATCGAATTGAAGTGACAGTTGAAGGCTTACAAAATCGTACCAACGGTTTCGTTCGCAAAAGCAATTCTGTTAATGAAGATGTTCGATATGGCTAAATGGATAAAGGCCGGATGAGCATTCAACAACAGCAACAACAACAACAGCAAATAAAGCAACCACTGCCAAAGACAAGAGTTATGAGCTTATGACGTGCTGGTATTGGCCATTATGACAGCTGTGATAGGCACACGCTGCCGATTAACTCAATGCTGTAATGAGATGAATGCAAAATTGCAAACTGATTTTAAGTACAAATTAATTACTACAATAATTACTGCTGGCTTTATTGAAATGCAAATAGCTTCTTCTGTCATGGAATTGTGAGCAATTTGTGAATATTCTCTTTCACAAGCCTTTATGGAAATGTGGTAATGACCTTAATTGACCACAAAAGCGAATGCAAAGGCGAGTAAAGGCAAAATGTTGTGCAACTTGTATTTAAATCTTTTCGATATTAATGTGACTTTAATATGAACTTAGCTCTTATCTGTCAACATTTTGTAAATATTGTATTTTTCTCAGAATTTCCACATTTTTTAATTGACTTCATTATGCAGACCAACTGGGGGGCATGTGATGAGACTCAGGCGTTTTCAAATGGTTTTTTGGCAGTCAACTTCATCAGCATCCGCTTACCGTCATTAAGGTGCCAAGATTTATTTGCATTTTCCCGCATATACATCTGCGCCATTTAAATAGTTGTAGACAACTTGAATTTAAAATGTATTGAGGGGCTTCATTGGCAAATTGTATAAACTAAGTAGCTGGCAGAAAAAAAATGTATTAAAATGTTTGCCAAAATCAGTTAAGAAATGGGAAGAGAACAACATATTCTTCTTTCACTGCAAACACACAATTTTTCCATAATTGCAATAATTTGTGTAAAGTTTTTATTAAAAAATAGTCTAAACTCTCAATTTGTACAATTAATGCTTTGAAGAAAGTAAGTGTAAAAAGTCAAGATGTCTACTACTACTACTGTGCACAGAGTATGCCCCATTCAGAAGCTAAAAAGGTGGGAAAACGTTGTCATAATAATTCCCTCCAATGAAATTTTCAATTTAGATTCATGACAAATGAAATCATCATTCGCTAGCAACTCTTGCACGTTATAGTCTGCTTCGAAACAAATATTTCTTCCTTTGGCATTAAAAATGAATGAGTTTTTGACCTATCATGTCATAATTGTATAAGAAATCGAAATGAGAACATTGAATAATATATTTCATTGTTTCCTGATCACTTGTCGCAGATTTGTTGCACTGATTTGTTGAAGAACTGAGAGAACAAGGTGGGCTGTCGAAGTGAGCTATTTCATGTACATACACTCAGGGAAAAAAACATAGTAAAATCAAGTACGATCGTATTTACTCCTTCATTTTTTCAACTTAATGGAAACAACTTTGAAATTAAGTGAAAAATACTTAAAATGACTGTTGTCAACGTTGAAAAAAAGTTGAACGATTTTAAATCAAAGTCTGGCAAACTTAATATAAATTGGAAAATTTTTGAAATAATCGGAAAACAACTTTGAAATAAGTTTGTTTATTTTTGAATTTAAGTTTTAAATTGAAAACAAGTTTGTTCGTAGTTGTTTCTAAAATTTCCAACTTTACCAGACTTTCATTAACGTTTCTACTTGTTTTAATGTGGTTATTTTTGATTTTAGGTTGTTTTTCCTCTGGGTGTATGTATTTACTTATGTGGCGTCAAATTTAGACTACTCTGAGCTTCAAGATTTTAAGAATTCTTCGTAGTAATTCCGTAGCTGGCCGTAGCTAGGTCTTGCGTCAACATCCTTGTATATCCTGTTACCGCTCTCGATATTATGCAATCTTTTCCTGCATGTGCTATACGAACAAGCAAAGTAGGTTTTTGCATAGCGAGCCTTGTTATTATGGTGTACAATTAAAGTGGACTTGTGCAATTTTCGGTGATATTTGGAAAAATATTTTTATTTTATTTTTTTTTTTTTTTGATTGCCGCCGGAGTACCACAAGGAAATGTCCTTCCTCTTTATATATTCTCTATACTGCAGATATGCCCAAAAGTGACATAATTCTCATGTCATGTGCTCTCACTCAAACCCTTGCAAAAACACTTGGACTCTCTAAATAACTGGCCATCACGATGGAAAATCAAGGTCAACGAAACCTGAATATAAACGGCCAGTTTTCCCCGAAAGATCTGAAACGGAATGCACCGCGGTCGCCGACCCACCAACGCATGCACATCCAACCTAAAATCACTCAGAATAAATTAAAGGAATTGAAAATAAATTGGCTGATCTCAAGGGAGTCAAAGTTGAATCCGAATATACAAAAGTGAAATAAAACCCATATGGACATATGGAATTGAGCTCTGAGGCATAGCCTCTCCCTCGAATGTGGTAAATCTCCAGAGAGCCCAATCTAAAGTCCTGAGACATATAAAAAACACTAACATCCACAGAGACCTGAATATAATGGAAGTCAAAGACGGAATCCCGACCAAAATTTCTTCTAACTTCAGACTTTGGGAGTGTAATCAAAATTTCTGGAATGCAGTTGACGTTTTTTTGGACAGACCTACAACGTGTAATAGGTGGGGCCCCAAGTTCTGGGCGACTGTAACGCAGTGTTAGCTACGACGAAAGACGTTTGAAATCTTATTGTTAGATCTAAAATTATTTTTTTTTATGATTCAATAAATAAAATGTTAACGAATTTCTTTACTAATGAAAGCATTAAATTGTGAATCCAATTTGTAAAGATCCAGTTGACATAAATGCCTGAAACGCAGTAACACAATCACTGAACAGAACTGGCACTAAACGAGTTGAGTTTATTCCTCACTTTTTATAGTGTGTCCACCACCCAATTCTATATTTCTACGAATTCAACGAATAATAATAAAGATAATACCGATAAAGATAAAGATAAACGATGCGATAGTTAACAAAAAACACCAGTCTCTCTTAAAAGAACTATTAAAAGTAAAATTGCTGTTTTGGGGAATTCTTACTGTAAATAACGTTTTTCTATTTGATGCGAAGAAGTCACCAAAGACCTACTGAAACCATTTTCGCTATAAGAAAAAATGTTAACCCAGTGACTTGCCATTATAGTGACATACGTATTCGTAGCATATCCATTCAACCACCTTCCTGTAATCTCAATTTCATGATGGGAAATTTCCGCTGCTGTCATTGCTATTGTTTGGAATTGTCATCGTCGGAGTCATTGTTTTGGGTGCTTTAATTTCGTTTCGGTTGTAAATTAGTAATACAATGCAACTTACACAACTTTTAATATACATAAATAAGAAGTAAATTTAATTATTTCATCATGCAGTCAGTCGTTGACATTACATCGCTTTAACAATAATGAAACAACAAATTGCGATTGAATCGATTGCGCAGCTGATGATGATATAGTCAGCCTAAAGGAAGTGACAGAAATAGTTGGGTTAGGTGTGCAGGGGGTAAAGTGAATTGAAATATTAACACTGCTGCTTTGTAATGTAATAAGAAATACAACTTCTGTTGGAGGCTCGAAGTGGACTGCAATTCCTCAAATTCCATTGTGAAATAATAACTCCAATTTCATCAACAAAGAAACCATTTTAATATATATTTTGTTCATTTATTCAATACTTGTTTGCTTTAATGGTATTCTATAATTAAACACTGATATGTATTTTGGTTGTTTAGGCTTTGTAATTTGTGTAATAATCAAACAGTTTCAATTTGGGGGGATTAACATACAAATATAAATATTTGATAAATATTTAAATACGAAATGATATACAAAAACAGTTCAATCAATTTTTTAATATATGTATTTGTACTAAAAGCACAACGAAACATGACTTTTTTTTTGTGTCTATATAATAACTATAATATATAGGAATTAACGTAGTAGTTATTGGTGGTTTTTTATGTTCATAATTGAAAACAGAAGTGTCTTTGGGGATTGAACATATTGTGTTGGTTTGAATGCTTTTACACAGGCTTTGTATGCATGTATTTATAATATTTACAAACAATTTTCTATTTAACAATAATTGAATTATTTCCTTGTCATTTTCTTTTTTTTTTAGAACATTTGATAAAACTTTCCCCTTCTTCTAGGTATACATACATATATAAATGCAAAAACGTAAGAAACAAAATAAAAAATCCCACCATGTGATACGGGCAATCATCATGTAAGTAACAATTTATGTAAGTAACTTTCAATTAATTCAATAAACACATGCAGATTTAAATTTTCATGTATTTTATATTAGTTTTTTTTCTTATCTGAATTCAAGTATGACTTTTAAGTTAATCAATCAAATAGTGAATTACACATTTTTACTTTCAATTTCAGTGAGCTTCTTTTGCTATTTGTTAATTATATTTAAGTAAATCAGTTTTCTCTCACAAACAACAAAAACAAAAAACAAAATACAGTCAACATTATCAATATATGTATGTATGTATATGTTAGTAGTAGTCGCAAGTATTCATAGTGTAAACATTAACAATTAATAGACTTTTAGGGTGAAACGATAGAGTTGCGTTATCGAATTTAAAATTTCAAATGCGAAACATTTGTGATATGTAATTGATTTGAGGCAGCGTGGGCATGGCCCCAAGTAATCCTTATGTGTGCCATGCCCATTTCGTTTCAGGTAGAGTTCGTATCGCTCGAATTTTGAATTAGTTTCTTTGGTTAGCGTCTCCTTGTCGGTATGCATTGGAATTTATCTGATAGGTACTAATTTCGGTTTATGTTTTTCTATATATACGACGATATACTATTTTCCTATATGATGCTCATGTACTAGTGTATATATATTTATACTTTTGTGTGTGTGTATGTGTTACTCTTTGAGAGTTTTTCTACTTGCATTGGGGGTTGATAAAATGTTTTTAATTCTTTTTCTTTTTTTCTTTTTTTTTTTAATAATAATATACATTTACTTACATTTAAGTACTTTACTTTTGTATAGTTTCATCATATTTACTTTTCCATGTATATGTGTGTGTATATTCTACTTCTTTTGTTTTCATATGTATGTATATATTTCTAACAATTTACATTAAAATGATATGTATTCGTTAATTGCCAAGTATCTGTCAGTTTGCTTCTTGATATGTATTCGATATTTCGGTTAGACTTCCCTTTTTCGAAAGTGATTTCAATACGTATTTGTAGTTTGCTATTTTATGCTTTTCTTTCTATACCAACTAGTTTAGAAGTGTGTAGTTTGTTTAATGGAAGGACGCAAGCCATAGTTTCATTTGGACATCCTTGTGAGTGATGGGGAAATATGCAACTTGATAAAGTTTACAATTCGAAATGACTCTTTTTGTCAATATTTGCTTTTCTCTTTGGGTTTTCAATACTTTCATATACTTTAATACTTACAAGCCATGATATAATTCATAATTATTGCACATATTCTGAGCTTGGGTTAGCCATTTTTTTACGTAATACAACTTCAACTTAACACAACAAATTACTTAAAGTCCCTGGATAGCATCAAATGTTTTCAAAATGACTCTAAGGACATTGAAGGTTTCGACTCCTTCACATCTATTGTGCGTACGATTTATTTTCTTATTTTTCCAATTTGCTATTAGATTATTTTAATGCTCTTTGCTACTTTATTAAAAATTAATAATAATTTGCTGCCTCGTACTCACTGCCAATTCGCTCTACTTAAAGGTTCAATGGTCTACCCAAGGGACACACCTTCTGAGAACTTCCGTGATTAGGCTAGTCGTCTGGAATTAAATTGAATTTTTTTGTAAATTTAAAACGAGTAGAACAGCCAAATATTTGTAAATAAATCTTTTAATTTTAATTTAAAAATGTTAAAAAGGTAATATTTGAGTAGGGTATTGTACAAAAACTGGTTCTGGTCACTTTATGATTGAACCAGTGCTGGGTGATAATTGTCATCTGCGCATTTTTTTTGTACTAGTACCTACGTTTGGAAATAGGCGAGAAATTAGTAACTGTCCTCTGAGAACTAGTGAATTCACCAGTTTTGTACTAGTTCTTCACGCTGCAGGAATAATTTAGGTTGGGTAGTTGCTAAATTCAGAGGCATGAAATAAATTCATAGCGTACTTTAAAGCCTTTGTTGTTGGGCTTTAAGCTGCCTGAACTGAATGTACACGTTTTCCGCCCAAAGATACAAATATGCACCTTCAAATCTCTTATAGTTTTACACCAAATTTATGAATAATCTTGAATTAAATCTTAAAAAATTATTTTAGAAATATTTTTAATTTATTAAGCTGTGAAGTTACTCGTTACTCTGCTTCCCTTCTCGAAATAGTGCAATAATTACAATTACGTCAATACCCTTGCATGCCAAGAATTATCTCAAAACACGATGACAGCAGTTTTAAGCCAATCTAATTTCCTGTACTTTCCTGAGCCAAACTCTTCGGGGTATTGTGCTAGTTGAAGCTGGAGTGACAGAGGGTTCACACGATTGGCTTCAGATTTTTTGAAATTGTGTATAATAATTTCGGCGCATTGCGTCAATCATGGAACCTAGCTTTAGAAACATAACCGTTTTTCTATTCAAGGGTTTTGCTACACTAAAATTCGTACACGGAATTCTACTTCTAAAACTCATTTAATTTCATTAATTCGTGTGAATTGTCCCTCACACACACGCGCCTCTAATTACTCATCCACGGATAGACTGCTCATGTGTGTATGAGTTTAATTTTCAATTTGGTGGTGAGTTCTTCTTCAAATGCGTTTGATGTTGATTAGTTGGGTTACTTTCTCTTAATGAATAGTTTTTTGTTTTCTTTCTATAAATATATTTGACATTTATACACTGATAGGGTTTTCATAATAATATTTCTACGAACCGTATGGAACTTGTATATTAAATTTAGTAAATTAAATTAATTAACACTTTTGAGCTTATTTTAATTGTAACTAATTAACTGAACTACTTTGTTAATAAAAACATAAACCAATTCGTCTAAAGAGCAACTGAAACTTCAATGTGAGAAAAACTCCAATGGAGAACATTTCGCGTTTTAATACCTGAGCACTTACACATATAATTAAATTATTCACTTGTCATAGTTTCCTTTGGTAAGAAAACTAATTTAAACTAACAAATGTTCTTGAAGGTTTTCCCAACACTAGCAAACTAACGAAATATAGCATACTTTTGGGGGTAAATGCTTTGCATTCTATAGACGTAGACCAGTGTTCACCAGCCCTATGCTTTGATGCTTTGATAGATTCGAGTGATAGCAATTGTAGAATTAAGAAGCTTTAAAGCTCTGGAATGATTTTGATAACCACTGCTCTAAAATAAAAAAAAAAATCTTTCCTGCTAAATTTAAATATAGAATCTGTCCATTTTAGTTATACTTTCATCTCCTTAGCTGTAGCTAAGCACCCAATGGTCTGCACCCAATGGTCTGCTTTTTTAACTTAGAATATTTAGAATTGAGTGAATGTTCAATTCACTGCATTCCCTTCGTTCCCATCATTCACTTCAATTTACGAAACTTTTTTTTGTTAAAATTTTTTCCTGTTTCACTTAGAAGGCAGTATTGTCTTGCTCAGCAGTTGGCACAGCCATACCTTGTCCACCCTGACTACTTCCACCACCGCCGCCAGCACTCTGGCCCGTGGCGCTGCTCAACATTTTCTGCACTTGCGCCTGCGCCGTTTGTTGGTTCATGCGTCTCGCCTCTGCGACGGGCAAATCATCGTCCGATTCTAGTGCGGGATTGATGCGCCCATTGCGTTCGTCCTTGCCAGCCATAGTGGCAGCACCATACGAACGAGCCAGTGGACCCGCCATGACAGAGAGCTGTTGAGAAAGAGAGGAACATTGAATTGGATGCTTCTATACGTAAGTGTTTATTTAAACCCCGATTTCTATATACAAATACAACCATTGAACAAAATTTCTATATAATATCAATTTACCTATCCGTCCTTTAGTCCTCAATATCCATCACTCTACTCCACATTCTCCAACTATTCATATCACCTCGTGGCATTCATATCCACTCGCTGACGCTCTATTAATCCATTAGAAACTTAATTCTACCTTTGAAGTGTGTACCTTCCTTACGAATATCAATTGCTTTTCCTATTTAAGACCCCCTAATAACCCCCACATTGCAAAAAGTTAACTTATACTTTATTAAAACTTATACAAATTTTCCAGATCCAATTTTTAGTTATAAAGAAATTTTATCACCTGGCAGCAGGGCACTTTGCTCTGCCCGACTAGTTGCTGGCGATTGTCTGGCAAATAATTCTTGATATTCGTTTCTCTTTGTAAAAAAAATGCCTCAATAAATAAAATATTGCATGCAAGTCCATAATACGATTGGATGTATTCTTACCTGTTCGCCCGCTTCCGAGGGCTCTCCCACTCTTTGCACATCTTCAGGAATATTAACCACACAGCGGAAAATGTCATAGCTAGGCGGGAGCTTGCCAGACTCAAACATCATTCTGTAAGAAATATTTGCAAAGTACAAATAAGAAAGCCTTTAAATAAGAAAACCATTTCAATAACTCACTTGGTCCACCATGAGACCATAATCAATGTGATCAAGCTCAACAGCATGGCCATAGTGCGGAACGGGAACAACTGCACTTTATTCTCATAATCATAGCCCGGATAATGGATGAGTGGCGGCAAACCCAGTATAGCCTCGCCTCCCGTTAGGCGTATGAATAGAGCCACTATATAGGCAGCTAGGCTGCCATAGGTATTGCAGTGCTTCTTGAAGTGTACCACCATGAGCAGTTGTGGAAACAGAATCACATACACCAAGTCGGAGCACATCGACCTGAAAGGCAAATTATATAAAATATTTAACACGTAATGCGTGAGTGCTAAAACCTACCATAGGCCATAGATGGAGGGTATAGTCAATGCCATGATTGTGGCCAGAATGCCAACAACAATAATCGCAACGCGCATCACCCAAATAATTTCCATTTCGGAAGCCTTCTGACGGAAAATCAATTTGTAAACGTTGCGTGCGAACATCGAAGCGGCCGACAGCACCGACGAATCGGCTGAGGACATGACGGCTGCGGAAACGGCACCCAGACCGAAGAAGGACACAAAGTCGGGTGTGAGGTATTGCAGGACCATGGGCAAGATCATGCTAGTCTCTTGAATGGTGAGTGGATAGGGGCCAGTGTATTCAGTTTCGTTCCAAGCTGAAATGAAAGAGAAAAAGAGTTGAAGGATCATGAAAATAATATTCAAATTTACTAGAAACATAGTTAATTCAAAGACGGAAGACATTGAGGTTGAAAAAGAAAACATTTCCTTGATTAAATTATTAAAAATGTACCTGTGGCCTTTGCAATAGCGCCAATCAGCACCGGTGGGATGGCCATCAAAATGCAACCAGCTGCCGCAACATATGATAAGATTTGTGCACGTCCAGCAGTCTTACTTGAGAGTACACGTTGGAAATATACCTAAAAGAAACATTATATTTTGTAAATATTTCCATTTTAATTGTTCCTCCATTCAACCCACCTGCCAGGGTATGCCACCAAACACCAGCAACAGACCATAATCTAAATAGAACCAACGTTGATCGGCATCCACGTGCCCAATCCAATCCACTTCCATTGAAGATAAACTCTTGACATGATCATTGGTCCAGGCAAAAGGTATGCACATCCACAGGCCAATGAAAATACAGAACAACTGAATGACATCGGTATAGGCCACCGAGTACAGGCCACCGAAAAGCGTATAAAAAATGGCAATGCAGGATGAGAGTATCACCGATGTGCGATGATCCATATCGATAATGACGGAGAGTGTGGCGCCTTTGGAATAATTTTTTATTTAAATTTCATTCACTCGAGTTTTGTTTATAAATTTCTGCCAACCCACCCAATGCAGCTAAAATCCCTGCTGCCCAAAAGACCTCACCGCACAGAGCCGGTAAAAAGAGCAAACCACCCATACGTTCTCCAAAGGAATCCTGTAGAGGGTCCAACATGGTAATGTAGCCTTGTTTGCGCATTGGATTGGCAAAGAAAATGCCACCTGCAAATGGAATATGCGAAAAATTAACATAATTTGTTAAAATTAGACAAAGAAGCGTGTAACCTTTTGTATAAAAATAAAAATGTTAATTGATTTATTTTTAAAATTTCTTACCAAACACCAAACTCAAGGCATAGCCAAATGGTGCCTGACACCAAACCAGACCGGATGTGTATATAGCTTCTGCAGTACCATTTATGTAGCCACCGCCGACCCAAGTTGCTGTAATCAAAAGAATATTTAAGCCACTCATTATTGCCTAATTACAAAAAGCAATGCCAACTTACCGGTCATTGTGAAAATGCCCACAAAGAGACCAATGGAACGGCCAGCCAACATCACCTCCTCCTCGGAATCATTGCCCGCCTCCTTTTTGCGTCCTGCCCAAATGCCCACACCCAAAATAAGCAAGTAGAAGAGCACAATGCTCACCACGCCAGCGATGTTAATCATTTTGTTTTTTTAGTTTAATTTTTCTTGTTTTGTTTTGTTTTCTTTTTTGATTTCCTCTGAGTTCCTAGGCGGACCTTCCTTGAGAAGTGTGTGTGTGTGTGAGTATAGTCTTTTTCCTTAGACTACTTGTAGTATACACCCACGTTGCCTAAGATTTTAGGACTATTTGTTTAGTTTAATTAAGTTTATTTTTTCATTAGAATTAGTTTATTGACGTTGCTTTTAATACTATTGGTTGTTGTTGTATTTTAGGAGTTTAGCGCTTTGGTTTTCTTAGTTTGACCACTTACGTAATTTAAAATTTGAGAAAAATCCTCAAAAAATAAAAGTCTGTAAAGAGATTGGCGAACAATTGGTTAGTTTTGAAAATATTACTAAAAAGTAAGTAAATAAATAAAAAATATTTAAATTTTTAAATTTTACAAACAAAAAAATTACAAATAAATAAAAAATTAAATGCCTGTTGACATTTGCAGGTAATTTGTTTAGATTTGTGCGTTTGTGATGTCTACTACAAATTTCAAGTGTCCTTTACAAATTCTAAGGCCTCTTCGTTCAAGGATTTAATTAATATGTCATGTGCATGTCCGGCTCATGTTGTTGCTGTTGTTGTTGTGGTTTGTTCTTATATTTATAAAATATGACCGTTAAAGGGCGCCCTTGTTACTATCGTTGAATGTTTTGTTCAATGGCCGTAGCTAACGGTTTTATAATTATATAAACTACATTTTCCCAAAACGCCCCCCCCCCCCCCCCCCAACGCCCCCACACGGTGTTTGTTATAGGAGTTAACCTTTATTTGCGCGCGCTCTCATTCAAGTGCAGCCACTGTGGCGCTTGCATCCAACTGCAGTCCATTTAATTAGTTGCCCGCCATTATGTGAGTGAGTAACTGTACTTATAGCGGTTGTTGGTTCACCCACTCTCATCTTTGATTTATGTTTTCATAATTAGAGTGGAAGCGATTATAACACCGTCAGACAAAATTCAAATTTTGACCTGGCCCAAGATAAATTTCTATATATTCTGGTAGTGCGGCCCAGTATAACCAATTACTCGTAATAAATTTTTCTATATAAAATCGTTTACATTTTTTAATTGCTAAATTTGTGTGATGCTATTTTATTACTCATACGCAGTGTAGGCCAAAATATTTTCTAGCATAATCCTTGTGTTTAAGTCCAAATATCGTTAAAGAGTGGGTTTTATGATCCTAAAATAATGTATTTTATGATATTTGGACTTGAATTCGAGGAAAACTTTCATTTTGTGGGTAAGAAATTATATTGCCATACACTGCGTATGAGTAATAAAAATATTTTTGGATTGAAAAGCAAAGTTGTTTAAAAAAAATTATAACAATTTTATATTGAAATATTTTTTTAACTTTATAAGTATGCATCGCAGGGGCGCCAAGAGGTCCCAGAAGATAGATATTTATCTCACCTTTCAGTTGCAAAAGAACCGAAGTGAATCGGAGTCGTAGATATCGTCGTCGTTTAAAGACAAAAATGCGCTCTAAAAGTCCAAAAATGGTTAGATATCAATATTTTTGGGCTCAAGGTATACAAGAACCATTTAGGAATAATCCACAGAAAATAAATTGGAAATCGATGCGCTAGGACGAAGAAAATAGGACAAATGGACTTAGGTAGTTTTGATTGACAAAGATTTCGTTATAAAAATGAGAAATAATTCAATCAAAACTGGTCGAATTTGAATGTTGGTGAGCATAGAGGAACCATTTTTTGATAACACACAAACAAGTGTTTTGAAAAACGAGGCCTTGGGAGGAAGAAATTGGGATAAAGTGACTTAGTTAATTCTGATAGACAGGCATTTTACTTTTTTGAAGAACCATTTTTTAATAATTCGCAATTGTGAAATCTAGGCCCAGGTACGAAGAAATTGGGACAAAAGGACATAGTTAATTCTGATTGAGTGGACTTAGTGATTTTTGACTGAGCAAATTCAATAGCAGGTAAAAATTTGTGTAACTTTTGTTAATGGAACAAGCTTGTAACCACTGCCTGTTAGTGGTTTCTGTTAGAACGCCGATTTTATGTTGATTAACCTAAGGACAAGGAAACTCCTTGAGAGGTTATTTCATTCAAACAACTGCGGAAAACTTCTACATCAACGATAAGTCAACGGGCTCTGTGATAGGTCAGCAGCGTTTTGGCGGAGGCTGTTTGTCGGATACAAATTATAAGGCGGGCAGTCCCTACTATATTCTACGCTGGTCTTCGCCGCAATCGATTAATGAGACATTTGTGCCGCAGACGGATATATACTATCCCTGCCGAATCAATCATAAATTTTCCTTTTCATTAATTTGTTTTAATTACAAGTTTGTTTGTCTCATTACTTGATTCTGAAAATATTCGCACATGGTTTTGAATTTACATAATCAGTTAATGTATCCATGTATGTGTGTGCATTATACGCTGTATATAATATACACAAAATGCTGATTAAATGTCAAGCGTATGAAATCTTCTCCGTATACTACATATGCGAGAGAAAGTGAGAGAGAAGGACAGCCATTAAAATTACAACGAAAAGGAAACAACAAAAAAAAATCTTACAGCTGAAATATTTTCATTCACAAAAATTCGCCGTAATTCTCCAAAGCCACGGTGTGAAACAACTAGATATGCCCAAAAGTCTAGCATACATTTAGGCAACCAAGCGATTGGAAAGTTACGCTCAGTGAGAGAGAGAGAGAGAGTAATATGAACTTAAAAGGTAACTTGAAAAATAAAACAGTGAGAAAATCATAGAGAGAGTATTAATATTGAGAGCATTAATTCAACTCACCTTTGTAAGTACTGAAGTTCAAAGGAAAATTTGCGTTAAACAAATTCAAACGGCTTTAATAACAGTTGCGAGCCAAAACTTATGCAACATTTTTGTTTGTAATGTAAACAGAAACGTAATTTAACTTAGATCAAGCACATCACAGGCATTTTTGTAACAAAGTTTAGTGTTTCAATTGTTAAATCAACAAATGCAAATAGTTTATTTTTTTTTCAGTTTTAGGAATCAAAGTTAATTGGTTTTGTAAAATATCATTTAATAAAAATAGTTTAGCAAACTTTTAGGCTTAGGAATTTGTATTTTGTATCTCTGGAGTGTTACTTTCGTTTAGATTAATTTCCGTTCGGTTTGATTGGTTTCGCGTTTAAGCTAAATGCGCAACTATCGCCCCAACGCAAGGACGTCTTCTGAGACGGACTATTTCGTGTTTTAAAACGTGACCCGCACATGTGCTCCTGCAATTACTGAATCACGTAACGTACGCATTAAAATTAACTTTTTTTTCAACTACTTTCTTTTATTTTGAGGTTATGTAACCTGTTAGAATATTTATTAGGTACTTTTAAAAGTTTATGAACTCATTAAAATAGTTGGTTTTTTTCAAAATAAAATTTATTTTTGATCAGTTAAAATAAATCTTGCAAATGTCTACGTCCTCCACGAACTAAGCTATGACTGCTTGACGCTGCTCCCTTGGGCAATGTTGTGCGTGAGAGCGCGCTAAAGCGCCAGAAAAGCTCACTCCTTGGTTTGAGTTGGTGGTGTCGAATGTGAAACTTGTGGCAGGTGAACTTCGTTTGGTTCCACTGACTTTTCTTTTTTTTTGGTGCTTTTTTTTTTCTTCTTTTGCCTTGAAGGTGGGTAACAAATGGCGTAGCTTCAAAATGCAAATTTTGACAAAGAAAAATGTAAAATTCCTTATTTTCTTATTTGCTTTCACTTTTGATTAATTTAAAATTGCCGCAGGTTAAATAACTTTGCACTATTTGCCGTACAATTCTGATGAAAATAATCTGTCAATACAAGTTCAAAATTAAACCGTGCCGTTAAGTGCCGATACCGTTCTCCGTACTAACGGTTTCAATGGCAATTTGGTAACTGAATTTCCTCGCTTGGAAAACTACATGCCAAAGTTCGTTTCGTCTTTGAATTGGCCTTTTGCTATATGAAAAGTGTAAAGGAATCTTCGGCGTTCATTTTGGGGAAAATTGTGGAAGAATTGAATTTTCATGGAATAGAAAGCGTTCATTTGCATTTATGGTGGAAAGAGTGTGGGCGTTTATTTTGGGGGAGTTGCTTATCTGTGCAGGGGTAGTTTTCGAATGCTGGAAAGTTTCGTGTTGGAAGTATGGTGGGTATGAAACTTTCGAAAGTGTACTTACTGTCAAAGGAGAAGAGAGCTTTCAGAAAAGTAAGGTGAAATCCAAAATTAAAAAAACTTTATTCTGAATTGAATTTGATTAATTTATGCGTACACTTAGGTAAGCTAGTAAGTGCACCTTAAATTACTAAGTATTTCATATATTGATGCATAGTTTTTTATTTGAAACATCTTGTCTCGGAACATTTTACTATCGATAAATTATCAACAAATTGTCGATAAAATACCGACATCATTTTTTAGAGCCTATTTACACTATCAGTTCCATGACGAAAAATCTGACAAAGACCTGCGGTAGTGAAAACAGGATAGAACATTTTGCACAGAAAATCCATACAAAAAACGTAAAAGGTGGCAACTCCATGCTTCGTTTATTTACATTTTCATAGATCCTATTTACACTATCAGTTCCATGACGAAAAATCTGACAAAGAGCTAATAAGAACTGCTGTAGTGAAAACGGGATAGACAATTTTGCACCGAAAATCCATACAAAAAACGTAAAAGGTGGCAACTCCATGCTTCGTTTATTTACATTTTCATATAACAACTGTCAAATTTCGTCATGCCCATGTCAGTGTAAATTCTAAAAACGGCATGCCCATGCGTCATGGGAATGACTGTGTAAATAGGCTCATATAAAAACCGTCAAATTTCGTCATGCCCATGTCAGTGTGAATTCTAAAAACGGCATGCCCGTGCGTCATGGGAATGACTGTGTAAATAGGCTCTTAATAATAGAAAAATTATTAAAAATATCGAAAAATGTTAGTAAAGTTACCGAAAAATGGTAAAAGATGGTATCATCACGGTTTCCAGAATTTTGAGATTTATCTCATATTGAGATTTTTGTAATGGCTTATGAGAAGTGAGATTTTTCTGATTTTAATTGCTGTGAGATATTTTCTCACAATAAATTTTTTATTTCGTGTGAGATGTGTGATTTTTTAACTATTGTGAGATTTTTTTGTGAGAAATTTTAATTGCTGTAAGATATTGACTGAGGTGAGATTTTTTTAAATTTTGTGTGAGATGGTGAGATTTTTTGTGAGATATTTATCTGGATGATATCCATATCAACTAGTTTTTGGATGCGACTTGTCTCATTTTTACAATGGCGCATATTCATAGTCAAATTTAGTAGCTGCTAAACTTTAGAGCTGTCAGGTCAGTGTATTATCTGTCAACTTAGTAGATTACTAAAGTTAAGTTGGAGCTTAATTTGACTATGAATATGGGCCAATGTCTCAATCACGGTTGCCAGATCTGTGAGGTTTTTTAATGGCTTGTAAGAAGTGAGATTATTGTGAGATTTTTAAGAAATAAGCGATTTTTGTGATTTTTCAACAGCTGTGGGATTTTATGCTTTTTAATTGCTGTGAGATGTTGTCTCACGTGAGATTTTTTATAATTTTGCGTCTTATTGTTTCTTATCCACAAAAGAAAATAAATCAGCCTTTCTAAACCAGAGTTTTATATTCAAATCAAATAATTCCCTCAGTGTACAAATGAAAACAGCTGTTAAGAAAAACAGCTGATTATAAACAACTGATGCAAAGCAGTGGCAGATTTCTAGAAGAAGAAGAAGATTTCTAGAAACCAGCAAATTTTCGTTTTCAATCGTTTATCCAGCCAAAAAGAATAGAAAGTGTAACGCGAATTAGTGAAAATATTGAGACAATGGACGACTTCAAAGTGCCAACCCTGCCAACGCAACTATCGCTGACAAAAGAAGAGGAACATGCCACACCGGCACAAAAAGATGAAGATGCACTTCCGTCCGTAATGCCACCGGCGCTGGACATTCCCACCAAATCTAAGCCCAATTCCGCATCCAACTGTCCCTACAAAGTGCCCTTGTGGTCTGCACCACCGCCCATAAATATGTCATACAAATTTGAAATTCTCAAATCTGGACAAATTATCGAGGAAGTTCAGGAATTGCAGAAACAAGCCATCTGGACATTTGGACGCTTAACCGATAATGACATTGAAATGGCTCACCCTACCATATCGCGATTTCATGCTGTACTGCAGTACAGACCGAATTCGGAGGACAATGACGAAAACGAAACAGACTCCAAGCAAAAGCCTGCCGAGGGTTGGTACATTTATGACCTGGACAGCACTCATGGGACATTCCTGAACAAACAGCGCATACCAGGACGAGTCTACATACGTGTGCGTGTTGGGCACATTTTACGTTTGGGCGCCAGTACGCGGTCATACATATTACAAGGTCCGAGCGAGGATGAAGAACCGGAATCCGAGCTGAGTATTACGGAGATAAAAGCACAGCGACAACAGCAAGCTGAAGAAGCTGCAGCTGAAGCTCAGCGTAAGGCCGAAGAGGCAGCCGAACGGCAGCGCAATGAAGGCGTCAGCTGGGGCATGGCCGAGGATGCAGATGAGGAAACTGATCTGACACATAATCCTTATGCGAGTACCAACAATGAGGAACTCTTCCTCGACGACCCGAAGCGCACGTTGCGCGGTTACTTCGAGCGTGAGGGCCTGCAGTTGGAATATAAGTGCGATGAAATGTCTGCAGGTTCCTTTGTGTGTCGAGTAGAGTTACCGCTTGATGATCCCCTGGGGCGGCCTATAATAGCCGAAGTTGTTCACAAGGGACGCAAGAAAGATTGCGTGGTCCAGTGCGCTCTAGACGCGTGTCGCATACTCGATCGGCATGGTGTTCTTCGTCAAGCTAATCAAGGTGGGAAGTTTATGATCAGATTTTAAAAGTTTCTATAAAAATAACTTAATTTTTTAGAGCCCCTGAAGCGCAAATTGAAATCCAAAGATTCAGACTCGGATGAAGATGAATTTTGGGATCGCACTGGCGATGTTGAGCGCAAGAAACAACGCAAATCGAATACGGGCACGAGTGAAGTTTTCACATACGAAGATTTGGTAAGAATTTTTGTTTTAAATCAGTTCTTTATTTTCCTAATTTTATTGTCCCCTTTTACAGCTTAAGCAGGAAACAGAACTTTTGGCTACACTCGGCAAAGTGGAAAATGAGATAAGCAAGTATCACGAAACACAAAAACGTTTGAAGGCCCAAAAGGAACAAGAAGGAGAGGACCTGGACAGTTTCATGGAGAACTTAAGCGATTGTGCAAAGCAATTGGACAAAACTGAAATACGAAAATTGCGTGTAAGTTTACCATATATTGGATAAGTACCCAAAAAATTTAGTTTATTTTGTTTACAGATGGAAGAGCAACGAATTAAAGCTGAGCAGCAGAAATTGCAGCGCTTAATTAAAATAGCCAAACCGGTCGCACTGCCATTTACAAATAGCGCTGAAAATGCAACAGGTAACTCATCCGGTAAAGCAGAAATTGTCAAGAAACAACTGCCCATGATAGGAAAGCGCAACCAGTTCAGTAAATTCAAGGTAGTTAAAATGCCCACTGCAACCGATATGGCAACGAAACCAATAGAAAAAAGTAGGGCTTTTGGGTCGGAAGATGAAGAAGACGAAAAGGATAATGAAACGGAGAAGACTAAAGTCAAAGAAGAAACCATTCCAGAATCATCTCCAACTAAAGCCTCAAAAGCCGAAAAGAAGGTTGAAGCACCACTTGAACAATTGAAAGACCCAATACCCCAAGATATGACAGAACATAAAGAAATTACATCAGACTCCAATGAAATTTCCATAACTGAGCACATAGAGACGGAACCTTTGGACACCAACGATGAGCCAACTGATGGTGTGGTAAAGAAACGCCGCCCCCGCCAACGTCAACGTCACAAACGTTACGATAACGACGAATTGGACGAACACGAGTCTACCGAGAAATATGAAAAATGGGTGCCGCCCGAAAATCAAAGCGGCGATGGTTACACCAAGTTAAATGAGAAGTACGGCTACTAACAGAATTTGCGGTTTCAATGTTTATATATAAGAATTTTTATAATGAATGTCCTTTCAATTGTTGAGAAATATTTGAATCACAAAATGGTTTTATCTAAAAAGATATATGAAATCTTTTATTTTCAACGAGATTAGCGAATTCCCTTGTTTTTAAGAAGGAACAAGAAATTTACAATCAAAAAAATTGTGTGTTGCGAATTAAAATTTCGAATTTCTGGCAGCACTTGCAATTTTGTATCATCAAATTTGTGTCTCCAATGACGTCACAAAATAAGTGCAAACGTTCGAAAGGCGCATATGTTTTTATCGACAGTTGAGCGCCAAAAAAACTTCACAGATGTCAATTCAAAACAAACAAATTATTGCAATTTTTTGCTTGTTTTTTAACATTTTATTTGTTATTTTAGTAAATTAGTTTATAATGGCATTTTCGGAGTCATTTGATATTGGCAATAGCACATTCTTGAATCTCGAAAATCAAGTACAAGGGCCAACTGAGATCCAACTGGATGATGACGGAAAAGTGGGTCTGGACATTATTCAGGAATCGCCAAAGCAAACCAAAGGAACAGCGAATTTCAGTAAAACACATTCACGTTTCATGCACGGCAACTTCTCGAGTAATGCGACCGTTAACAGAAGCCGCCGTTTCCGAAGAAGTAAATCTGATTCAACTCTCCCAAAGTCAGCCAAACCGGAAGCAACAAACTACTCGGAATTCTTTCGCAGCGACTTTACATTTTCCGTAGAGGAAAAGGAGGAACAAAAAGTGGAGGTAGTGGAATCATCTGTGTTGCGTGTATCACAAATTGAAGCGGCATTCGACGATATAGAAACAGATGCCTTACAGGAAACGTCCTGCTCAGCATTAGATGTGCCAATATGCTCGGAAGATGTTCTCAAACTTTTGGAGACCGAAGAACCGAACGAGGAGGAATTGTGGCAAGACTCGTTACCTTTATCGGCTGAACCTGATATAGTTCTGAGTAAAAAGGCGATTTCAATCACAGAAGAACATTCTCATTTACTCGATACTAGCAGATTTATATGTCCCGCGCGGGACAGTGAGGCTTCACAGCAACTAGCTGAACAGTTACAGTTTAGTCGCCGTTATGTGAAAGAGGCCTTGGCAGATGAGGAGTTCACATCCACACCACCACCATTACAGAGAGTCCTGAATTTCACTTCCTGTTCTAAGCCACCAGATCAAGTTAAGAGTCGACCTCCTACACCAAGTGAACATTTGCCAGACAAACTCACAAGCCCTAGTCCAACTTGCTCTAAGAAACCTGCGATTTCGAGCGATTTGGAATCATTGAAACGTATTTCTGCCTGGAATTTGCCGCTGAGTGTCTTACGGGAATATGAGAAGAAAGGCGTAGTCAAAATGTTCGATTGGCAAATAGAGTGCCTCAGTAACCCAAGAGTTAGTAGCGAAGCATTAAACGCTGACGAAATTTTACATTTCTACTTTGTCTTTTTTTTCCAATAGGTACTCTTCCAGCATTGCAACCTGGTCTACTCGGCACCCACATCGGCAGGCAAAACTTTAGTCAGCGAAATACTACTCCTTAAGACAGTGCTGGAACGTGGCAAGAAGGTACTCTTAATACTACCATTCATCTCTGTGGTGCGAGAGAAAATGTTCTACTTGCAAGACCTGCTGACCGCGGCAGGTTACCGTGTCGAAGGTTTCTTTGGCGGCTATACACCGCCCGGCGGATTTGACAGTATCCATGTGGCCATCTGTACCATCGAAAAGGCCAATTCGATTGTGAACAAACTTCTCGAACAGGGCAAACTAGACGAAATTGGCACAGTGGTCGTGGACGAGGTTCATTTGATATCGGATCCGGGCCGTGGCTACATTCTAGAACTGTTGCTCGCCAAGATTCTGTACATGTCGCGCAAGTATGCCTTGCAAATCCAAGTGATAACCATGTCGGCCACCCTGGCCAATGTTGAACTCTTGAAGCATTGGCTGGACGCCGAACTTTTCATGACAGACTTCCGTCCGGTGGCTTTGAACGAGATGATTAAAGTGGGCAATAAGATCTATGACTGTCACATGAAGCTGCTGCGTGATGTTACGCAGCCATTGGAGCGGGGTCAGCAACCGTTTCCTCAACTACAAAACGACTCAGATCATGTGGCCCAGTTGTGCATCGAAACGCTTCTCGAGGGCTGTTCGGTGGTGGTGTTTTGCCCTTCCAAAGATTGGTGCGAGAATTTGGCCATGCAATTGGCGGGCGCCATACATGCTCTGGGCAAAACGGGCAACGATTGGGGTATTCGTTTGCGTAAGCAAATCAATCGAGTGGCCATTGATGAGATGAAGAGGCAGCTGCGTGACATACCAACGGGTTCGTTTGCAAATGGAATCAACAAATTTTGTATTTCAATTCGTTAAAATTCAAAACTTTTCACAGGACTCGATTCGGTGTTGGAGAAGACCGTCACCTATGCCTGTGCCTTTCATCATGCAGGCTTGACGACGGAGGAACGCGACATTGTCGAGGCCAGCTTCAAATCGGGTGCTCTGAAAGTAATTGTGGCCACGAGTACTCTGAGTTCAGGTCAATAATTAAAATTGTTTAAATCAAATAAACAAAATTTAATATTCCTACCTTCACTCTACAGGCGTGAATCTTCCCGCTCGAAGAGTGCTCATTCGTTCGCCTCTGTTCGGTGGAAAACAAATGAGTTCTCTTACCTACAGGCAAATGATTGGACGCGCTGGGCGCACAGGCAAAGTTAGTGTGTCTTCATTGCAAGTATTTTCAAAAATATTCTTTGTTAATGAATTTGTTTTTATTTTCCAGGACACTTTGGGCGAATCGATCTTAATTTGTACAGACAGCAATGCACGCATTGGCAAGGAATTGATCACTGCTGACTTGAAGCCCATATCCTCCTGCTTGGAGATGGACAGCAGTGTCAGTATTAAAGTGGACACATTTTTCCAATTTAAAATTTCATTCCTCTTTACATAAAATAGAATATTTCATTATTTCATTAGACCCACTTAAAGCGTGCCCTGCTCGAAGTGATTTCCTCGGGCGTAGCTTCCGCCAAAGAGGACATTGACACTTTTGTCAATTGCACTCTGCTGAGTGCTCAAAAGAGGCTGAGTGTCCAGGAAAAAGACCGAAGCGTTGATGATAAAGAGAACGGAAACGATCAGTACATAAGCGATGCCTTGGATTTTCTAATCGAATATGAATTTATACGACTGCAGGAAAACGAGGAGTCGCATGAACAACACTATGTGGCCACACGCTTGGGAATGGCTTGCTTAGGTAGGATTCAAAGATTTTAAATGTTTTCTTTTAAAAAAATTAGATTTTATTTTCTATTTGTATTTAAAGCCTCATCCATGCCACCCACCGATGGCCTGATACTTTTCTCCGAATTGCAAAAATCTCGACGCTGCTTCGTTCTGGAGTCCGAACTGCATGCTGTGTATTTGGTGACACCCTATTCGGTTTGCTATCAAATGAAAGACTTGGATTGGCTACTCTTCCTCGACATGTGGGAGAAACTCACTCCAGCCATGAAGAAAGTGGGCGAATTGGTGGGCGTGAAGGAGTCATTTCTGGTGCGTGCTATGCGCGGTCAAGCCAAATTGGATTACAAACTTATGCAAATACACAAAAGGTGATATTAATGATTTTGAAGAAGGTTTCCACATTGCCCCCACAATAACCGGAATTTTTTATAATTATTTAAAAGAAAATGTATTTACTGAAAATCCATTGATTTCTTCAAATAGATTTTACACGGCCTTGGCCTTGCAAGAGCTCGTCAACGAAACGCCCATCAATCTGGTGTCTGTCAAATACAAATGTACGCGCGGCATGCTTCAGAGCCTGCAGCAAATGGCCTCAACTTTTGCAGGCATTGTCACGGCCTTTTGCAATTCGCTGCAGTGGTCCACACTTTCACTGATTGTTTCACAATTCAAGGAACGCCTCTACTTCGGCATTCATCGCGATTTGATCGATTTGATGCGCTTACCCGATCTGAGTCACAAGCGAGCGCGTGCTCTGTTCGATGCGGACATCACATCTCTGGTGGATTTGGCCAATGCAGATGTCTGTGCGGTGGAGAAGGTTTTATTTAATGCGGCCAGTTTTGATTCGGCCAAGCAGCATGATCATGAAAATGCCTACGAGACTGAGCAGAGAAATGTGGCGAGGAATTTCTTCATTACGGGCAAGGCTGGTCTCACCGTGGCCGAGGCAGCCAAGCTGCTGGTGCAGGAGGCTCGTCAGTTTGTGCAATATGAAATTGGAGTGGGTAATATCAATTGGACGCAGGCAAAGGGTGGGAATAGTGGTTTGCAAGAGCAAGAGGAGCAACAAATGTCCTATGAGGAGGACAGGAGTTTGGGAAAAAAACGAAAGTCAGAAAATGACAATGAAAATGCAAGTACAGAGCATTCACCTCCAAAGATGGTGGCAGTGAATGAAAATATGAAAAATCACAAGCTAGAGAAGTCCTCTGAGAAAGACAATGGTTCGACTAAAAAGCGAAAATCGTGTGAAATGGAAAATACAAGTGCTGAACATTCTTCACTTAAGAGAATAGAACTGATTGAAAATATAAAAGATCTGCGAACTGAAAATAAAAATAATCTCGAAGAAATAAAGGATGAAGAAACGCCGAGCACAAGCAAGGAATCTCAAAGGCTGCTGAGGCTCAGAAAAGTTGAGGAAATTAAGAAGAATAAGATGAAAGAACTGAATAAGGTCAAAGGAGAACATAACGAATTGAAATCCAACACTGAGTCGAAAAATCATGAGGTTAAAATGCAAAATAAAAATATAATTGTGGACTCCAAGGCTTCAGCTGATTCAGCGAGAGATAACCTTAGAGAAAAGCCCTTAGGATTAGTACGAAAAGGTGAAAGTTCTACTGAGAAGAATAGCAGAAAAAATATGCAATTAAATTTAAAAGTTACGAATTCCGTAGAAAAAAATAAATTCGAAGATAAAAATCTTCCAGCGAGGAAAATATCAGAACCGGCAAACAATAAGGAAAATGTGAACTTAAATGTAAAAAAAGAAATAATGCATGAGGCCGTTATGAAAACGAAAGAACCCTTTGAGAACTCGCCAAAAGAGCCCTCAAAAATCGAAGAACTCCCTAAGCCTCTGGATTACACTCGAAGAGACGAACAGGAACAGTTTTCGAAACCTATGCGATATTCCTTAAGACGTTCTCAAGAAAGTATTAAGGACAACTTTAGAGAAAACGCCCAAAGTCCCTTGGCTAGTAACCAAAATCACACACCAAAAGCTCAAAGGCACTCGCGAGAAACGTCTAGTGTAAATGCCAAGCCACGACGCAGTCCTCGTAATCATTTGGCCAGCTCTACTCGCCTAGACGACGCCCAAAGACAGTCAATAAAAAAGACTCCCATCACGCCCGCATCGAATAAAATGGACGATCTCTTCATGGACGACGACGAATCCTTCGTACTGAATACGGGTATAGTAAATGCACTCAGTGCTGCAGACAAACTCAATGAGCCCGAATTTAAAAAGCCAAATTCCCCTGCCTTGAATAAGAGCAGCGATGAGATTGCCAGTTCTCAGCAATTGCATGATGTGAATGCAAATTCCCCTCTGGTGGAGCCTCATGCATCACGCTTCTTACGCTCGTATCGCACCCAACGGGCTATAAGTCCTAGGACACAAAGGAAACAAGAAGAGAAAGTCTCCGCAGCAGAAAGGCCCACTTCCACTTCCAGTTCCATTGAACTTTCCAACTTGTCGCTGGAGAATTCGTTGATCAAAAATCCCATGCAACTGAATGCTTCGCACATTCTAAGCTGTTCCAAAGTGGAGACTACATCTTCGAGTTTCACATCCATTGAGATAGTGGACATCTGCGGCAGCGAGCAACTTTTCAAGGCTGCCCTCAAAGAGCTGATGTTGGCCAAACGCTTCGGTTTCTGTTTGGGTCTGCAGCATCTGGAGGGCAAGCAGAAACCGCTAATCGGTGCTAATCTGCTCATTAATCAAGTGAATGCAGCAGAACGGTCTGATAAAGAGGCACCTTCGGTATTATTCCATGTGGATGATTCTACATATTTGACTGGCATTGCGTTTGGAGTCAGTGAAAATATTGTTTACTTTATGAATATGCAAGAGGAGGGCTCATGTAAAGGCCTAACTGCTGCCTTGAAGTGCAAATATTTGCGCATGATTCTTAGGGCCGAAGAAAATACTCTATTGATGTACGATTCCAAAGAACAATTGAAGATGCTCAATAGGGCCATAGGGGATGTGGGTGAGATAAGCGTTGCCCTGGAGGATCCCAAAGTGGCTAACTGGCTGCTGCAACCCGATAAGGCTTTGAGCTTTCAGCAAATGGTAATGTTTTTCATAAAAAATATATTGTCATTTTCTACTACTGCATTTTAGGCCCAACAATTTGCTCCGGAATGCTCAGCTCTGGTCAGCCTATGTGGCAGCGGACGCGGCTACAACAGCTTTGGCTTAGATGTCAGCAGTGCAATTTTAGCCAAGGTTAGGTAATGTTTTTCACAGCAATTACAACTTTAAATTTAATTTAATTTATTTTACGAACCACTCGATAGATGCTCTATTGAGGCGTGTGTGACGGGTCACATACTAAAGGGACAAATTGAGAATTTAGAACGCATTGGTACGGGACAGCTGTACAAGTTCTTCAATGGTATGAAAGCAACTACTTAAAAGCGTTTAAACTCCATAACATTTGGCAATTTTTAGAGCTCGAAATGCCTCTGCAACATTCACTCTGCAACATGGAGGTCATGGGCTTTCCTTCAAACGAACCGAATTTACGTAAATTATTCCAACAAATGGTGGACACAATGAAGAAATTGGAAACGAAAATATATGAAATGCATGGTTCTCGCTTCAATTTGGGCTCGTCTTCAGCCGTGGCCAGAGTAATTGGATATTTTTAGTTTATTTGATAAAAGTTTGATTCAATTTATTTTCTATTTTAGGTACTGGGCCTACATCGCAAGGCCAATGGTCGGATTAGTACATCAAAGCAAATTTTAGAAAAAATCGATTCGCCCATCTCACAATTGATTATCACTTACCGTAAACTGAGTGTTACCCTGTCCAACAATATACAGCCGCTGTTGAAATGCATAAAGAATGATAGGTTGGCTCAACATTTTAATGTATAAAATCAAACATTTTTTTATATTTTTTACGATTTTAGAATTCATGGCCAAAGCATCACATTTACTACCACAGGGCGCATCTCAATGACCGAACCGAATTTACAAAATGTGGCCAATGATTTTGATGTGCAGATAGGTACTAACATTTTATTTTATAGAAAGACACTAATGCAGTATTCATCAAGCCTATACCCGCGGGTAAAAAGAGCTTTGATCGATACTAGAAGCTTTTAAGTTCTGAAATGATTTCGATGAACACTGCACTAAAGGAATTCAATTATTTCCTATTTATACCAAAAGGTTCTGAGAAACTCATCATATCCTGTCGAAGTAGCTTCTTTCCTACAGATGCCAAACGCTGCTTGATTGCCTCCGATTTTTGTCAATTGGAAATGCGCATTTTGGCCCATCTTTCGCAGGTTTGATTACATTTGGGAACACTTTTGTAAAAATAATTAATTATTTAATTTTACTCTCCCCCCACAGGACTCTTCGCTCTTGCAAGTAATGAACTCGAAAGTGGATATTTTCATTGCTATTGCTGCTCGCTGGAATAAAATCACAGAAGATCGTGTGTCCCAGCAGCTGCGTCATGGCACTAAACAGATTTGCTATGGCATCGTGTACGGCATGGGCATGCGCAGCTTGTCGGAAGCACTGAAATGTTCAGAGCAAGAGGCCAAAATGGTTTCGGAACAGTTTCATTTGGCATACCCGGGCATAAGGTGGGCGGAATTAAGTTTAAAATTGATTTTTGAAAACTATACTTTTCCACATGTAACGCACACAGGGGCTATGCAGAGAAAGTAATCAAGTTTGCTCGTAATAATGGTTACATTGAAACGATTACTGGCCGCAGACGCTATTTGGAGCACATCAATAGTGGCGAGCCACTCATGAAAAGTGAGTTTGGAGTAGGTTATTTTTTGCTTTCCTTTTTATTAATCTTTCCTCTGCAGGTCAAGCTGAACGTCAAGCTGTCAATTCAACCATACAAGGCTCGGCCGCAGACATTGCCAAAAGCGCTATTTTGCGCATGGAAAAGAACATAGGGAAATATCGCCAAAAGTTGGGCATTGAAGAGAATGCCGTGCGCCTGGTCCTACATCTGCATGACGAACTGATATTCGAAGTGCCCGAGGAGAAGGCCCGGAAAATTGCCAAAGTCTTGAGCATTACCATGGAGAATTGCGTGAAACTGAGTGTGCCGCTTAAGGTGAAACTGAAAATCGGCAGGAGCTGGGGCGAGCTCAAGGAGGTTAAATTGTAAATTATTTTTTTAAATATTTTTCTAGTTAGTTTTTTTATACAAATTTTTTAAATGTTCATTGGGTAATTTTTGTCAATTATGTATTTGTTATGGGGCAAATAAAAACACAATTTTCGATTAGTTGAAAGTATTTAGAGTATAGCGAAAGTTTTATTAATTATTCGGGAATGCTTTGTTCCACATTGTTGTTGTTATCTTAAAATATTTGTGATATGCGCGCAAGTCATTTACAAGCCCTCCTTCTCGGCCCATTCGGTCCAAGAGCCCTTGTAGGCCTTGGCACTGTAATTGAAATAAAAGAAGAAATTCATGGTCAGTTCTTTTTTCCTTGCATTTGAAAACTTACTTCTTAAATCCATGCGTTTGCGCCGAATCAGCTGCCCGTTGGGCTCTTCCGCCAGCTTGGCAGGAGAAAATCAGAACGGTCTCTGTGGTGGGCTTGCCACGATTGAATGCGGTCTGAAAATCGTTATCGGACATCTTGAGGGCGACCTCCAGCTCGGGCACTGTTTGGAGAAGAGTAATTGAAAATTAAATTTTTGATTTCAGTAGTGAACATGGAAAATTTCTGCAGAAACTCACAAACAGTCATAAATTTATACCAAAAGGTACTTTCTATTTAAAACCCATTTCTGACTAATGATTCTGTGGTTTTTTTTTTTTTGGAAGTAGGTAATAAATTTTCAAATGCATATTAGTGTGTGATGTGTGACAATCTTATCTAACCACAAACCCTATGATTTAGTGAATTGTGTGCATGGTTGTTGTTGTGGGTGAATCGATGTTTGTTGAAATTCGTAATTAAACAATCAATTTTGCGATAAGAATTGGCAAATGTCAAAAAATCACCTTTCCTAGAGTCATTCGTCTTTACTTTCCAAATGGAAATTATGAAGAAACTCTAATTTGTTCTAATGCTTCTAAGCACTGTATATTCTCTCAAGTGTTTCTAACATTTGTTCTTCTCACGCACTTCGCAGAAACGAATTCCTTTATAATTATTTAAATGCCGGCAGCTAAAAATAATTCTAATTTGTTAACTTTCCACTATGACCCATTACTTATGGACACGTCAATTAAAAAAATTATTCAACACGACAGAATGGCTTTTACAAGGAAAGACAGCAGGACATTAGGGATTGAGCTTCGACTCGCTTCTAAAGTGTAATTAAGTACACTGCGCTCGAGTTATGAACTATTTTTGAAACCGACTGACCTCCATGTGGATAAAGGTGATTCTAATGGTGATTCTAGATCAATTCCCTTGAAGAATTTATTTTTACTTGAATGTGCCGGTGTAGTCTAAACCTAACCTAACCGGCTTTGAAAATGTTTGTTTTACTTTTGTTAATGATTAAATACACTATTTGCAAACTAATTTTCTCTTAATTGTTTCCATGAAAGGGAAAAAACCCACAGTGAAAAATGTATATTCGATTTCACTCCCTGCCTCCTCAGCTACTCTAATGGGAAAGAAATCTGCACCTTCCTCACCTACAAACAGCTGCGCGCTATCAGGTTTTCTGACTCACCCCGCCCAAAAAAGGTATATATTATTCATAATCTCACTTGGAATATTGATGCTCGCCGGAATGACACCCGTCTTGGCCAATTCATCCTTGTTCCTTACATCAATCAGATACACTTCGGGATGGTTGGGAACGTCTTTGACTTCTTCGTACGTGGCCATGGTGGTTTTTCTCGCTTGTGAGTTGTGTTCTCCTTGGTTAACCAGAAATGACTGAAACAAAAGTGGCCAATAACTTTAACTGGGTACTATTTTTAGTTACAATTGATTGTGTTAATAAAATAACTGAGTTCCCAACACGAAAAGCCGCACCCCGCATTTAACTTACTTCTTTCCACCGCAACTGATAACACCAAACAGAGGCGGTTCGTGTTTCGCCTGTTGACAATGGCATTGTCATAGGTGGGCAGCATTACATTGACTTCGTGTATTCAGTAAACAATTTAACGTAACTTAACTTGGATGCAGATATTAATCGAAAAATATAAAATGTACTTCTGTAAATACTAATTTTATAGTTAAAGCACCTCTTAGGAAAAAACGATATTCCATACAAAATGTTCTTAAGCAATTTAACTTAAGTATTTCTAGAGTTGGAAAGTTGGCTTAACGAAAGGTAATGACAATGTTTTCACGAATTTCGTTTCGGTGCCCACCTTTGAATTTTTCTATTGTAATTATAAAAGCTTTTACTTGGTTGGTTGAAAGCTTTTTTCCCAGGGTTAAAATGTTCACTGAACACAGCACAGAGCTTAAAACAAAAATTAAATTTCTTTTTCGCTCGAAAATATGTTTGCAAAAAATAAATTAATAATAAAATTTAATATTAATTTGGAAATCTATTTCGTGTGGAATTAAAGAGGATAAACAGGGGATGGATACCCGCAATGGAAATAGCGGAATTTATGGTGGAACGGTTATGTGTATTTGAAACAAAATTTTTAAATCCGGAATAACCGTTATTTGTCACGAAACCGTCTTTATTTATCAGGATAAATACAATAAATAATTAATTTTATTCTATTAATTAATTTCCCCTTTTAATGGAAACCCATTTTGAAATTAACTTGAATTTAATTGTTAATTTATATTAACCATTTAAGGCAGCACCTAAACATTTAAGCCATTACAAGTTCGTAAATTAATGTGCCCATCTTTTTGCGGATAGGTTAAAATAACATAAATATGGAAAAAGTTTTTTTCATTTTTCCCTTCACAAAATTTTTTAAAACCATTGGCACATATTTATAGTGAAGCATAGTAGCTACTAAACCTTAGTAGCTGTCAGTTTAGTGTATTCACTGTCCACTTAGTAGAGTACTAAACTTAAGGTGGAATTTAATTTGACTATGAAATAAGCCATTGTAATTTTCTTCTAGTTTCATGCAAAAAAATGTTTTTTTTTTTAAAAAAATATAAAAAATAGTTTTTTAGTATCTACTTACCAAAACAATACCATTTTTAGGGCTTTCCTTCCCTGGAATGAAACACTCGATTTAATTCAAATATTTTATTGATATCATTTATCTATACAAAAAAATTTATTTTCTTGATGATTTTACTAAATAATTTAAATGGTTTTTAATTTAAGGCAATCCGTATGCATTAATTTACAAAAAAAAAACAAAAGAAAAGAAACAATGTAAAATATTGCATATTGCGAACAAAATATCGAAAACAATTGCACATATTTCTATGGCCAAAAACAATTAGATCGTTTACGGTATTTCCACTCAATAATATGTAACTTTTTTTGTGTTACACAAATTTAAAAACATATCTGC
The DNA here is from genome assembly GCA_951394025.1 of Heteromyza rotundicornis. Classification (NCBI taxonomy): domain Eukaryota; kingdom Metazoa; phylum Arthropoda; class Insecta; order Diptera; family Heleomyzidae; genus Heteromyza; species Heteromyza rotundicornis. Next base: position 71,873,192 of record OX596012.1, on the reverse strand, counting down.
CTATAAAAAAAGCATGAAGAGTTTTCTGAAACATTCTTGGGGCATCTATTTCCAAAGCATGCTTATACAATGTTTATACTTATATGTAAGCAATCGCTTTCATTAAATTATCGAGGTGATAAAAAGGCTTGTTTTGGTAATGGACGCCTCACTTAGAGAATAACTCCAAAAACTTTTCGAAAAGGTTTTTGACCACAAATTTCTTTATAGGTACAAATTTAATTTTTAATGAAAAGAAACCATTTGTGTTTATTGAAACAAACAAAAAAAAACAAGCTGTGGTTAAGTCAAATTTTTTGTGTTAAACAGCGTTAATTCCTCGGTATTTTTATGATATGAAAATACATATGTATAAATAGCTATAAAGTACTTACAAATTTTAAATTTCTCATCGTTTCCATTTAGTGTATAGAACTACAATAGAAAGTACAATCAATGATTGATTTTATAAAAAAAAAAAATGTTCATATACAAAAGTACGATTAACAAAAGGAAAAGCAATTTGAATCAATTTCTTAGTATTATTTTTAGTTTCTTTATCAAACACGCCAAGCGATGCTGCTAAAGTGTATGTATATTCATCTAAACATTTCGTATTCAATATTTTTATGTATATGTGAAATTCAAAAAATATGTTTTCGTTACATTATATGATCGTTTTTATTTTGTTTTTGTTTTTTTTTTCTTTATTGCATATTTTATTTGTGTGTGTTTTTTAGAGTAAATTTTATTTTACATGATTTTTTTAAGGATTTAATTTATCAGAAAAAATTAATGAAAATTCAACATTAATAAAAAATAGAAAAATAGAAAGAAAATTAAACAATGATGACGAACTTCTTGATACTGCACTTGCATATATATACTGCACTTACATATAAGCAAATATATATTCTTTTGTATATATAATAGGATTCTTTGTTTAATAACAGCGGCATATACACTTATCGAATTCAATAATGATGATTTTTCGCTAAAGAAAAGCATTGATTTGGAAATACAAAAGAAATTCAGGCGACAAAGTAAACCGAATTGCATAAAGAAAAGTCCAAAAAAGAATTTCCAACATTTTTTGTTTGTGTGTTGTGCCCTCCCCCCCTTGACATTAGCAACGCTTCGACGGTGGCACTAAATGTTCGGGCAGAACATTGGGCAGCTCGTTGCCCTCCAATTTGACACTGATTAAGTGCAATGCCAGCGCGAATTCGTCGGCATCCAGGAAACCATCGCCATCGACGTCTGAGAGTTTCCAGATTTTACTGAGTACCGAATTGGGTAATTTCGATTTGATGAGTTCTTGTTTGGCAGCTGTGGGGAATAGAAGATTTGCGATTAGTTTACGATTGGATTTCACTCAAATTTCCTTCTCAGACTTACTTGATCCTGAAATTTTACCATCCGTGGGATTGAGTTGTTGGAAAATGATGTCTGTCCGTGCTTTGTCTTTGCTGCAAATCCATTCGTGTTCGCCATAACCAGCATCAATGCCCTCGCCCTTCATGTAGCCGAATGGCGACACTGTATCGTCCATGACACCCTCGAAGGCACCACCTGAAAGGAAAGAGGAGAGAATGAAAAGGTTTTCCATTTAAATTCGTCAAAATCAGGTGCTTCCGAACAATTAAAATGAATTCAAACAATTTAATATTATGTACAGCATAATTGCAAAGCTCATCTCGTTTATTTGCATTGAGTGCACAGGTTAAAGTCGCAATGTGGAAAGCCTCACTTTAATTTAAAAGGCCGGCCGCATACGTGCCTAACTAGTTACTGCTTTCAACAATGCCACGCGAGGAGAGGCTTTTCGTTGCGTTTGCAAGATTGAATGCATCTCGTGTTCACACACAAATACAACAATCAATTAGGCACAATTAAAAAAAACGCTCTACGGCAATGCTTGTCGTTGAAACGGCCGTCGTCGTCGTCGTCACAGTGGACGTCTTCCACTTGAGAGCGCGCCGCATTTTGATCTATAAAAAGCCATCCTTAAGTACGTGCAGCCGTTTAGTGCTTCCAACAGCAGTTTAGTCTCAATTGTTGGATTACAATTGATTTGCTTTGTAAAATGTAACGAGTCTAGCGTATAATTGCCAGTCGGTATCAGTGGAAATGGCAAAGTGGAAATTTATGGGCTTTTCGATTTGAATGAGGTATCGAAATAGAATTGAATTGGTAATTTGGCATGGATAAATGAAGAAGAGGAATATTTTAAATTTAATTTTCAAATGGAAATTTCGGACTTCGAAAAAAATATCTTGCTCATGAAGAATCAAAAAATTAAAATATTTGGAAAAGAGCAAGCATTGTAAGTAGCTGTTTAAAAACAAAAAAAAAATAATCAATGTTCGAATTTTTTTCGAACATTTTCGAATTTTTTTTAAAATTATTTTTTTATATTTGGCATTTATTGAAAAATATTTTGCAGGGTCTTACAGTTTTGGTCTAACCAAATTTAAATTTTTTGCTTATTTAAAATTAAATTTGATTAACATTGGTGACTCATTCATCACGTGGTTTCTGCAATATATTGGAATGCAATAAACTAGATATGGATATATGATCACATCAAACCAACAAATTAACACCCAGCAATAAGACGTTAAACGTCATTCGACCGCAAGTGAAGTCAAAATATATTGCAAATCAATGATGAAATGGCTAATTCCTTATTTGTCATCAAACGCGAAGCAAAAATTAAGATTTGCTTTGAATGCAAAATAAAAATAACTATTCGTGACTAATAAACACAAGTGCATTTTTTGCATATTAATGTGAGTAAATAGATCCAAACTCTTACACTACAACTGCTCGGACTTGGCCATTGTTGATGTTCTACTAGCATTTCGTCTCACCAGGATTCCTACCAGCCTGTGTAGGAATCGATTTAGACGCTTCTTTAGAGTCAAATGATTTTCTGAATTCAATGGGCCGACAGAAGCCAAATCAGAGTCTGAAAAATCAGACAAAAAATAGAGGAATAGAAGAAGAGCTGATAAGATATCGGCACATGTGCCGCTCAAAAGAAAAACCTCCATGAAACTTAATATTGAAAATTGACAAAATAAATTAAGACGACATTGGCAAAATATGAAAGAAAAGAATTAGTTGGAAAAAATACAACATTAATCACCTTCTAGAGTACTTAGCGTTTTTGTGCTAAACATGTGATACAATTTGTAAAGGAATTTCAATTTCAAATACAAAGCCAAAGCAGAGAAACTAAAAAAAAAACACACAAAAAATAAGCACAAAAGAATACTCGTGATAAGCAAATATGGTATGGGAATTATATAATGTTGAGACAAGTTAAAGAAATATTAAAGAGAAGACTTTTTTTCGGAGACACTGAGACTAGAGACATAAACAAGAATCAAACAGAAGAGCAAAAGACACACTTTCTTGTCAAACTTGTCTGTGGCTTTTGTGTGTGACTTCTTTCGCCATGCTGAGTGTTGACCCATAAACGAATAAACTAAATTACAGTTAGCCGCACAAACGAGCAAGTTCATTAATCAAAGGTTAATGAACGGGCGTCGTGTTTCGGTATTGCAAAAAAAGAAAATAGCAAATGCACAAAAGAGCAAGCAAAAAAAACAAATAGTTTTGGGTTGCATTCGAAATCTTGTCAAATGGCCAGGCGAGAAATAGAAAATAAGTACGCGTAAATGTGTAACGGATCGACAAACAAAACACAGCGGATTTGTCAATTGTGGTTGGTTGGCTTTGAACGTGACATTAGTGGTTTTATTTTCTTTTCCTTCACTTCACTTCAATTGTAATTTTAGACATTTTGTTTTTATTTACTCGGGCAGTTCATTCACTTCAATTGTAAGTTAGCTGAGGCTCTTTAAGTATTTCATTAAATACGTCCGAAACTTGATCGATTAAATTTAAATATTTTTTTGGAATATTCAAGTTTAGAGGCTGTCAAAGTTAAGGATTGCCTTATTTGTGGATAAATATACCAATCGAATGCAGAAAAGATTGATTGATGATCAATTGTGACACACCACTGTATGTACAGCTAAGTAAATTTATATTGAGTATTTTTGGGTGCCATAGTGTCATATTGTGGTATGTGCTGATAAAGTTTTTTGCTATAATTTGAATTGATTTATAAATAAATATCGATTGGAATTGAGTGAATCATGAGGCACTTGAACGAAATACTTCGATAAAACCATTTTGAAGTGAAATTTGTGCATATGAGCAATGCTTGAATCAGCATTTGTGCACTTATGATTAAACATAACGCACATTTTAAAAGTATTATAAGACACTGTTCTACAAATTTAAAATTTGGAAAAAGAGCAAGGACGAGACTAGTTATTTTATACAAATTTGATGTTACTGATCACGAATCCCAAGTCCGTTGCTTACAACGCCGCAGTATTTTTTTCTTGACAAAAAAAAACTGTTAATGTTACAATTTTTTTCCATTTTATTTATATACTTGTAAATCACCTGTGACATCACACGGACCAACATTATAGCCGTGACTTCACACGCCCTTTTTTCGAAAAAATCCATCTCGGGAATCTGTAGCCAAGGTCTCACAGAATATGTGTGTGAAATTTCCACTCTCAAACTGTACTATTTGCTTCAGCAGAGCTTACTTTCCACAATCCACATGGCCACATTTCGAATTGCCACGCCCCCTTTTTGGAAAAATCCCAAATCCGGCTCAAGAATCTCTAGCCATGGTAATTGCAGCTTCGTAGGTCTACTGGTGGATTCAGGAGAGCTACTATATCTGATACGCCTATTTTTCAAAACTGCCACGCCCCCCTTTTAGAAAATCAAAAATCCGGTTCAAAAGTCTCAGGCCATGGGTCCATAATAAATTTAATTATTAAATTAGGGGTGCATAGGACATATGTGTGAAATTTAAGCTCTCTAGGTCCACTGGGGGTTTCTGGAAGGTGAGGACAGACATCCGGACAGACAGACAAACAATGGGATTTCATATATTGTGATTTTTAGCAGGTTTTTAGACTATTTTTTTATTTTTAAAAAAATATTTCAATACCGTAGTTATTGAATTTTTAAATCTGTATGATACAAACAACTTTTGAAAAAATTATAGCTACAAATATTTCTCTAAGAAATAAAAACAAAATACTTTAAAACAAATTTTAAATTTAAAAATAATAAAAATGGTAAAATTGTTTAAAAAAAATGCAAAAATGTTCGAAAAAATCCGAACATTGAAATGTTTATGGCAAAAATAAAAATACTAACGGCTTTTTCATACTTGTATCTTTAATATTAAAGATTGAATTCAGAAGATCAATTAGAAAACCATTTCACAAATTATATACAAAAACAAAGGCTCCATTGTGGATTGAGTCTAAACATCGAATCGAAATTGAAATTCACTATGTGCATAAAACCCCAATCGGACTAGGCAAATATTTTCCAAAATACACTCAGATATTTTTAAAATCAATTACAATCTTATGTTAGTGAAAAAATACTTTCATTTTCTGTTGGTATTTTACATATATTTGGAAAATATTTACCAAGTCTGAACGGGGCTTAAGAAAACCTCAGTATGTGTGACTATTTAATCAGTCTGAATTCGGATTGACATAAAAACCAGTGATAGGCAAAACTTGTGAGTAAGAAGAAAGATTAATTAAACAATTAAAATTAAAATTAGAATTTGTGATAATGCGAATGTTGAGTATTTCAAACTAGTTGTGGGTTTTTATCACTTTTTTTCTTATAATTTTCGATGTAGAATATACAACAACAAATACAAAACTTTAATCCATATTTCCTGTGGTCGAATTATTAAATGAATGCAGCAGCAAAAAAAAAACCCCATTCATGAATGAAATTAAACTAAAAAGTTGTTTGAAAAAGGCCACAAATTGTAGACAAAATGTTCTAGTATGAAAAAGACAAATTCTTTATAAACGTTTTCTTCCTGCGCGCGTATGTCTTGCTGTCATTTTGGTTGATAGCAAATAAATTCATATGAAATTCCACTTTTCATATACAAAAGCATCAACGACTAACGTGAGCTGGCAACAACAAAAAAAAAAAGCATCTTTGAGCTGCGAAATAATCGAGAAGCGAGCGAAGTGACACTATTAAATACGACCGCACGCCCAGACGGATGCACTCAACAAACGAACGAATTGATACGCGGCGGCGGCCACAATTTTCGCGCCATTTTTTCCAATTCAACCTAAGCCAACAATCAAATTTGCATATGTAATTTTTTTGCACTAGGTACACGTATGATCTGGATTAGATAGATAGCATTACAGAGGAACGGTCAGACGAGAATGGCCAGTCAAACATTTAACCATTTGCATTTTTAGTTGATAGGCGAGGACAGTGCCATAAGAAAGAGCATCTCAATTGGACAGGGTATGGCAATAGAGTGAATAGTTTAGAATTGCTAGACTCTAGTTGTATGCTAATTGCTCTCTATAGGTGTGAAAGTGGTGTGGATATTTTAATTAGGGATCTTATCTGCTTTTTGTTTGTTTCGGACTCACTTCCGTTTGCAATGGAAATTAGAAAAGCGGAAATTAATTTAAGAAGAAAACAAACAAAAATTTTAAACAAATTAAAACATTTATTTTGTAGCATTTAAAGTTGATTAACTAAATTGAACAAATTAACTGAGCAAAAATACGAATTCAGGTCATAATTACTGAATTTCTTAGTTTTCAATGTGGTTACCTTGAAGACCACTGTGGCCTCTCAAATGTTCAAATCTAATGCTAATGTTTGCACTTTGATTAGCACAAAAGTTTACTTTTCTGCTATGTGAAATTGTTTAGTTATGTGTATTTAATTATTTAGTTCATTGCGATCGCGAAATGCTTCAAACCATGTATGCTTTTCTTTGTATATTTGCCAAAACTTGAACGAAATGAAAATGATAAGAATTTGTAATCGTCTGAAGTTATTGACTTTTCAGTGACACTAAGTACAAGTTTTACTAATTAACTACATGAAAGAGATGTGTGCCTTTTGAATAAGGTTCTCAATGGAATTTAAAAAAATCAACGGACAAACCTTTGAAATATTCTTTAAAAATTCACACTTGTATATGCAAAATGTTAATAACTGTACTTTGAATCAAAAAGAGAACTTGTTCCATTAAATAATACCAACAATAAAATCATTTGCTGACTTATTTTGTATTTTCATTTTATGTTGGCCGCTCCAAATGCGTAAGTGTAATTAATTTATTTTATTAAACTCGTAAATTTTGTTTGAGCGCGTGAGCAGAGTGAGCCTGCAAAGTTAAGCTATTAGATAAACAATATGAAGAACATTAAAAAAAACGAATTTCGATAGGCTTTTGTATCAAATTTGCCACCAAGTGTAAAAATATTATTGGGCGATAAAAAAAACACAGAGATGACAAAACATTTCCATTAAAAACATATGAATTGAGGAAAAAATGTGCCTTTTAATTACATTTTAAATAAACACACAAAAATAAGAAGCAAATACGAAAAAACGAAAGTCTTGTGTGTACTTGGAAAGTAAGCAGCTGGCTTTTTGCTTTTCTTTTCTTTTCTTTTTTTTTTATTAAAATATGCACACTACGCACGCAAGAAACCTTGAACTTCCAATTACTTTTTTATTGATCTACTAGCAGTATGGCAGTGTAGCACCAATAAGCAGAAGTGAACACACCTTATTGAAAATATTCCAATACTTAAAACCATGTCAGTGGAAAGAGTCATAACTGAAATGTGGTAACTGCTGTTCGAAAACAAAACAAATAAAAAAAGAAATGTGTAACGTCGACAAAAGGGTAATTAGCTGCTCATAGAGTGACGTGTAGAATACAAGTTTGTATACATAAAATATAAAAAAAAATGAGTGACTAGGTACCACCTCACACCATTACCTCACTTAACAACTTCCTAAGGTCAGCAGAGCACAACTCGGCATATTGTTGATTTTTTCGATTGGTTGCTCTACTTTAAATTTGTAACTACAACTCCCCCTTATTTGTCTACTTTTGTAACTATATTGTTTTACTATCATCGAAACATTTCTTTTCACTCCGTACACTATTCACTTTTCAATTCATGATTCAAGCTTATTTGTTTTCTATGCTTCATGTGAAATTATTTGAGCTAAAACGTTAATCGATAGTTTAGCCACATGTTGTTGTTGTGTATTGCATGTGTTTGTATTAGCCCCAGCAACGAGCAACGAGCAATGTTAACTTTTCGCTGTTGGTTAGCATATTTTTGGCTCTGTGCTGTCATGCATTGTGTACTGGTATGTGATATATTTTCTGATCAATTTTCGAAACTCTCTCAAGTGTGACTTTTTGGGCATTAAAGTTATGAGTCACACGGAATATTTTGTACTAAATCAGTTGAAAAAGGAAAACAATTTTTCGATACTCTAGAGTTAAACTAATTCTCTGATTCGTGACCAGTGAATTCCATTAAAAGAGTGTAAATTCCCTACTTACATAGATTACCTAAAATATGTTATGTCTTTCAAACATTACAAAAGTGTACCCAATTGCTGACGAATGCCTTATTGCAAAACTTTGAGGTGTAAGCATTTATCGCTTGACAAAAATATTACATCATTTGGCCAAGTTCTTATCTGGAATTCTCAAATGCCGACAAAACACTTCGTCATCGAGAATAGAATACAAATACAGTCTAGGTAATAAAAAAACAACTAACTGCACACCTAGAAAAGTTTGCTAAACGTTTTTTTCCTTTATTTACTTTTCATTCTGGCTAAACGAATGTGTCTTATCAATTTCAATGTGCCCTCCATATCATAGCTTATCTGATAAAATAATAAAAATAAATTTCTTTCGTTGCTATTTACTTTTTGACAACATACGAACAAAAAAAACACACAAATGAAAAAGAAGGTGAGCTCAAGGCATTGGCAAGGTGTGCGAGTGTGTGGCACCTTATAACCATTTGGAGAAACGTATGTGAATCAACAAAGCAGCAAAAGCATCGCAGAGGCAAACGCTTATCAGCTGAGCTTATCAAATGCCGCAAAAAAATGATTGCATAATAACGATGAGAAGAAGTAGAGAATAGAGAGAAGAAAATGAAAAGAATTTCAGCTAATTTCATAATTAAGTCCGATGAAAGGCAATTGCTGAGTCTAGCTTGTAGACTCACAAAAGACTATTCTGAGCTCTGTCGCTTTAAGTGCAGAATAGTGCCCTTATCTCATTTTATGTCATTATCTTCAAGAAATATATTTCAAGTTCTTCTTTTCTTTTCATTTCAATTCAATACGCATTGAATGTGCTTTTGCGTGACTTGATTTTACTCGATTCGGAAATGTACGTGCGGCTTCCGTGCGTTTCGTTATTTTCCACAGCATAGAAACCGTTTTCACTATGAGTAACTAAGTAAGTAAGTAAGTAAGTACCGCAAAATGTGCTTTTAGTACATTTTAGTTAGTGGGACGTCTTCGCTTTTTGCACTTCCATTATAGTTTGTTTAAACTTAAAGTGGTTCGCAACACATGCGGCCATTGTGGCTCAGAGTCTTCCAATGATAGTGCCCCGCTAAGTACTCATATGGTCAGATGATAATTTTTTTCATAACTACTACTTTTTACTTCATATTTTATATTTTGCTCACATGTAATTTGTACTCCATTGAATACAATTCAGTTTCATCTTTGCTGATATTCTCTTTCGCTGGCAAACTTGTTTATTTGTGCTTTTAAGTACTAACTGTTTTTGCCGTTTTTTATTGTTGTTGTAGCCTGTTGTTATTGCCTTTGGTAACTGGGTCAGTTGCTTCGGCTATGAAGTGGATTTTCTTTGTTGAACGATAGACACGTTGCAGTGAAATGATTTGGACTAAACTCGATGAAAAAGTGGTTGGGTTTAACTTAGAAATGGAAAATCGCACATGAATGAAATGGAAGTTAAAGAAAGAGATTTTTTAGAATATTCGTAAAATCTGTCAAGTTGAATTAAGAGAACTGAATAAATACAATCGATATTTAATTGACTAATGCTAGCAATTAGTGGAGAGTCACAACTAAATAAAAGCCACAAGCATCAACGAATCAAGTGAAGTTTTAATAAATTGCTAACTAGTACTAGTTAGCTAACATGACCTTTTAACTTCGCTTTTGAATTTCTAATATGGTTTTCAAGACAAATTGCTTTTAAATTGATTGCGCTTAAATATTTATGTATGCAAACACACACACAAACACAAATTTACTCTCATAGAATATGATTCCATACACAAATTACAAGCTTAAAATCCATTTTATTCCCGTCCATTTCGATTTAAATCCAGTTCAATAATGAATGAGATTTGACGTCGTTTAAAAAGTATCTGAAAAAATGGAAGGCCATTTAGCAGTTCAGGCAATAGGTATTCATTCAATTCAATTGAAGCCATAATTTGTCAAGGCTATAAAATTTTCTCAGACAAAAATTTTTTTTTCTAAAAAATTAAAAATTTTCAAAAACTAGAGAGTGGACTAGCTTCGGCTATGCCGAACCTAAAATACCCCCACACAGTAGGAAAGTAGAAGTACCTCTTACATAAAAAAAATTTGGTCTCAAGACCCCATTTATAGGTGGTTTTGGAGCTTGGACCACGTCCGAAATCCGTTTCTAAAAAATTTCCAATGGAAAACAACAATACAAAAGTTGGAAAGTTATTACTTTTTTGTCTTATATGGGAGCCTACCCTAGTTTTTGTCCGATGTGGCTGATTCTCGAACTTGGTCTTACTTTTGAAGTGAAAAACATGTTCCCAAAGTTTCAAGTCGATATCTCCAAAACTGCGAGCGCGATCATGCGGACAGACAGACGGTCAGACGGACACACAGACGGACATCGCCAAAACGACTCAAGATGTGATGCTGGTCAAGAATATATATATACTTTTTCATTCCGGGCACGCCTACTTATGGGCGTTACAAACGTTGTGTCAAAGTTAGTATACCCTGCCACAGTGTGTGTGGATGTAGAAAAATTGCAAATGGCATCGGAGAGAAAACACTACTAAGAGATATTTTGTAGAGAATTTTCCAAGGAACAAAACTGCATCATTAATAAAAAATTTTTGCTCCCCCATAACTCCTTACAGGGTCATTTGCGGTCCCCCCTCTCCATACAATTTTTTTTCGTTTCCCGACCAGAGGAGTCAACTTGCGGAGATTTATTGTCTTGTTCTGGACCATACTTTATCCGAAATCTTGTATTTGTAAATTTCGATATCAAATTGCATATTTTACAAAACACGATTTTCACTTATATGGGAGGTGGACGTGTCAGTGTCACCCCTAGCTTTCTTCTAGCTCCTGCAGCCGTGTTTACAAGAAAAGAGAATACCTCATAAGGTGTAGGGTATACAACAAGAAAATTAATATGTATGACATTCCAGTGGTTTTGGGCTCTTGTGTTATCAAATGATACCTTAAATTATTTTAATTCTTTCCAATTACAAATTTGTAAATTAACATTCTTATTAGGTAAAACGATAGCGAGTGAGTCAATAGAAAAAGTAAAGTCGCAAAGTTCTCACACATTTTTAACTAATAAAGGCGCAAACATGAATAAAGACTCCTGAACCAATCGCAGAGCATTTCAAAGGAATGCAAGAGAAACCACTCATTTATTCTCATTAAGTGCACATAAAGAAAGAAAAATTGCAATAAACGAGGAGTTTTTCCCCTTTTACAGTCAATTGTGTATGAATGAAAGTGCAATTGCATGACATAACATTTCTTGTGGTCTATGAATCAGTGATGGAATTTGTATTCAATTAAATGATTAAAAAACACAAGACTGGTCGAGAGTGATTAGGAACAAGTGATGCGAATAGTTTAGAAGCTGACGCAAATTACCTGCTACTTCTAAAGCATTCGAGTTTTAAATGAAACGAGAGAAGACAATGTGAGGAAATTAGAAAATATTTTATACTTAATGAAAGTCAATCAGACTTTGAATTAGAAAGCAACGGTCCACGTTGGATTTAAGAGAATTTTTTCCAATTGGAAATGTTATCTGTAGTTTTCCTTTGAAGCGCCTATCTACGTGAATTTAAAAAGATGTACAACTCACCCTTCACCACTGGCTCCGACACCAGCGTCATCTCCTCCTGCGGTATCATTTCCATGAGACGCGCAATATCCTTGGCCAGCATATTATCGACAATGTCCAGCAAGTGTGGTTTCAGCGAATGGAACTTGGTGAAGTCCTGATGCTGGAGCAAATCCTGCATTTTCTTAATGTCCGGGAAGTCGCCCGGTGAAATGGAGTGTTCGCGCTGTATGCGATCGTAGATCTGTCCCAGGTTCTTGATCAGATCCTTCTTTTTGCTGTCCTTGCCGAACACCGAGGGCATATCCTTGCGCAGTTCGGATATGATGAAGGCATGCACCTTGGCGAGGCGCGCACGCTTGATCAGATCGTTGAGTTTGCGCAGGGCAGCATTGCGCGGCAGTGATTGCAAATCGCGGAAGAGATCCTGCTCTTCGTCCTCAAAGAGGCGGCGATTGGCATCGAAACGCAAAGGCTGATCCCAGAAGGAACCGATGTAGACGCGCGCCACTTCGGGCGTTTGCAGTACCTTGCCCAGCGACCACATCAGAGCACCGTACACCCTCATCAGCTGTTGGTGGTCGATCATGTCGGCCTTGTTCAGGATAATCCTAATCTTGTCGTCGTGTCCCTTCAGAGCCTCGATCGAGCGACGGAACTCGTCCGAAATGTCCAATTTGTGGGCATCGAACAGTAAAATGATGCGATCCACACGCTCGGCGAACCATTCTAAGACGCCGGTAAAGTCATAGCCGCGGTCGATGCGTTGCTTCTCACCCGACAATATACCGGGCGTGTCCACAATCGAAATGGCATTCAGCACCGGCGAACCCACGGTGGAGCACTGGAAGCGATTAAGGAAGGCGTTGCCGTACTTGCTCAGCGGGCGGAACTGTCTCTTGGGATCGACGACGAGCGCATTGCCGGGAATCACGCCCTCCTTTTCGTCGTACATGACCGCAATGAAGCGATCCGTGGTGGGCTCAGGACCGATGCGTATACCTGGGAAATCGCGCTCCAACAGGTAGCGTATGAAGGTGGTCTTGCCCGTGGAGTACTGCCCCACCAACAGGATCATGGGCTTGGCATCGAAATCGGGGTCCTCCAGTTTGGGCGAGTGAAAGTCATGAAACTGATAGTGCTCCTCCAGCGGCAACAGCTTGCTGCGGTAGATCTTTTTCAGCTCGCCAATCACATTCTCCACCACTTCCTGTGTGTTCTTTTCGCGTTTCAGAAAACTGAACATTTTGTATTTTACACAATTTTACGGTATCACGGGCGCTGCAAATTCAAGAGAAAATATTGAGAAATCTGAAAATGAAGAAATTGCTTGGCTTTTTTGTAAACGTATTTAGAATTTCCGACGCCCCGAAATGATTCACACACGCGTAAAGTAAATGTATTTTTGGAAAAATTCCGTCAGTACGATTTTCACTTGTTTGTTCTCCCGTATCTTCGCGTATCTCCCGATGCGCGTGCACTTTTCCAACATTCAATTATTAACACTTTGGAGACTGTTTCGATTTGGGCAATTATTTTTCTAGCGTTTAATGGCTTTGGCTTTATTGCTTTCAACGGAGGAAATTGCACAGATTTTACTAGAATTTATAATTACATTTAATTTTCACTTTCTCGGTCCGTCGTCCAGTCCGCTGATCCACCAGCAAATTCTCTCGAAGTTGTGAAACAAAAAAGCGAATCGGAAACGTCATCTCATTTTGACGTTCTTTTCCGTCAAAACAGTGTTGTTCGTGGAAACACAGTATGCCAGTTTACCAGTATATGCATCAGTCCAGCGCTTTGCCTTGCTGGCCTTACCTGTCAAAATCAGCTGAAGTCACGGTTGCCAGATTTCTGGAGATTTTTTTATGGCTTACGAGATGTGTGATTTTTGTGAGATTTTTTAGCTATTGGGATTTTTTAATTGCTGTGAGGTTTGTTGTGGGATTTTTAATTTCTGTGAAATATTTTCTCACATGAAATGTTTTATTTCTTTTTAGATGTGAGATTTTTTTATCTGCTGCGAGATTTTTTGTCAAATTTTTTTTATTGCTGTGAGATGTTGTATCACGTGAAATTTTTTTTAATTTTGTGTGAGATTGTGAGATTTTTTGTGAAATAACAGCCATAGAAAATTTAAAATTTTGTAATGAGGTACCATATCTACATAATTTTCCTTAGTTCTTAAATGCAAAAAATCAGCCATTTAAGGTCCCCACACACCAACGTGAAATTTCGCAAGAACCGCGAAACGTGCTCAAAAATTGTTCTTGAAAAGGCGATGTTTGAATAAAAAAGATTTGTTTGCGCCTATTTACACTATCAGTTCCATGACTGTCAAATTTCATCATGCCTATGCGTCATGGGAATGACTGTGTAAATAGGCTCTTAAAAGGAACGCACTATCGCATTTTCAAGAACAATTTTTGAGCAAGTTTCGCAGCGTCTGCGAAATTTCGCGTTGGTGTGTGGGGACCTTTAAACTCCAATTTACTATGGAGACACGTCTATTGTGAATGAAAATTAAATGAAACCCAACTTAAATGCGCACTGTGAAATTGGCCCTTAGCCAGATTTGTCGTCATGAATATGATAGTGTAAATAGGCTCCAACAAAATTTATCAGGGTCACCATCTCAGTTTATTTAGCGATGACTAATTTATTGAATGCCGCATTAACAACTAACGTGGTTTATGATAATACTGTGACATCATTTTTAAGTCACGAAGTCATTGTAATGCAGTTTTAATGACTGTGTAATCGTAGTTTTTCTTTTAAAACACGCCATATTTCATTGTAAAGGCAATAATCAACCAACAAATGTGTGCCAAATTTGGTGTCTGCACTTGGCATGAACTTTGGAATGAAATATGGAGTGTGGAGACAAGGGTTGCTATAAAAGTGTCTACCTCTCATATAAAATGGCCGCCAAATTTATTTATTTCATCTCAAAGTACCGATTTGGAAGAAGTTTTTTTTTTCTTGGAAATGGAATGAAAATTAAAAGGAACAATGCGGAGATCGGAACTAACTGCAAATGAAACAAAATTGGAAATGGAACTGAATTGAAAAACTTGGTAATACTGAAATGTAGTGTCGAAAAATCAATATTTTACCGAGTACTGAACCAAATATTGGAATGATTTGAAAAAACCGAAATCAAAATTTACTACGATTTCAACATTCTGGCATAAAATCTTACACGTTTACGAAAATTTCACAATAATCCCCAATTAGTTACAAGTCTCTATTTATTTATTTATTTAAAAATAGCAGTTGTCACAAGCTATTAAATCTGGCAACCGTGTCCCTGCCTGGCAAAGTTAACTGGGAAATCAATCTCGACATTGGAGAATTTCAGGGTGACGTTGGGTATGTGGCAACCCTGCCTTCTGTCTATCGCCCAAAAATAAACAGAAACGGTTTCTTCTTCCACCCACAATTGAATTATACAACATATTTATAGGCCAAGTTGTGGATGGGTGGGGGATTACGGCGACAGAAGGACGCCAGTAAATACACAATGGGGAAAAAATGAAAAACGAATACGAAATTGTTTACGATTGAACGAAAGACACATTAAAAATTAAATTTTATTAATTTTTTTGCTTGCTTCTTGGTTTTTCTTTTTGAATTTTTAATAATTTGTTTATGCATATAATATAATTAATTAATGTATTGTATATAGGGTAATCATTACATTACACACCTTTTGTTTTCTCAATGTTAATTTCAATTATAATTATTATTGTTATAATTCATCATCGTAATTGCATTAATTCGCGTATATTTTCAATATATATATATTATTGTAATTTATATACTTATATATTCCAACATGAGACAGCTTGACTGGTTAGATTTGCATCTTTTAATAATATGTATTTGTTTTGTTTTAAATTTTTCTAGTTTCCATTTGAATGTTAGTTGTTTTTGTTTTTTGTTTTTTTTTGTTTCTTATTTTGTTTTTAGTTCTCTTCATCTCGTATCATCTTCAAATACAATAATTATTAGTAAGATCATTTCAGTTAATTTATATAAGGAGTTTGTTTGTTTTTGTTTCGCTCTTTAAACGTACATAATGAATAATAATAATAATATAATTATAATAAATATACACGTATATAATTTGCTTAATAATATATAAATAACAAAACAACACACACAATGTAATAAGGAGGAGCAGGAATAGGAGGAGTAAATTGTAGCTCAGTTGAATAAATTACGAACATCATGTTTAAAATTTGTATCCATGTGAAGCAGTTGTTAAATGTGAATTTTAAATTTGTAATTTTTTCCATTGAATTCAATAATTTAAATTTGAAATTTTTTTCTTTCCTTTTTTTTTTTTTTGTTTAAATTTAATTAACGGTTAAATTGTAAATTTAATTATTTTATTATTGTTTGCCAACTAGTTTGCTTATGGAGTTTTGCTCTCGAGCGCCGCACACGTGGTGGTGCGTATCCTTTTTTTCGTCCGTCATCACCATCTTCTTCGTCATCGTCATCCAGTGAGCAGAGGAGCAGCACCTTAATTGCCATTGGTGGGCAGTGGCACCACCACCTGCACATACGACTGCGGGAAGTAGCCAGTACGTCCTTTGATCGCGCCCTCATACCAGTTGTCGTCGACCTTGTTCAGCAGCGTGATGATGTCGTTCTCCTTGAAGCCCAATTCACCCGGGTTCTCCGGGTCGAAGTCGTAGAGCGCCTGGCAGCACGGTTGCTGTTGCTGGCGCAGCGGTGTGGCAGCCATGGATTTGGCGGGCGAGCGCATGGGCGAGGGCAGCGGCGAAGCGGCAGACCCGATGTGTGACGGTGTGCCAGCACCGACACTGTCTGTGTCGCCCACATCCAAGTTCAGATCGAGTAGCGTTTTGGGAACGAATTCAGCCTTGGGGCGTGCCTCGGCCTCCTCGCGTTTCTCTTGTAGCGTCTCCTGCAGGACGCGCAATATGTCTGCGCACTGAGAGTGAAATTCGTACAGGGCCTCGGAGAAGGTCACCAGCTGCGACACTTGTTCGGTGTCGTTCTCGAGCAGATTGAACATTCCCATCTGCGCGAGATGCAGCGATTCGGCGAACTTGTCTTCGGCACCGCGAATCTCATCATCCTTAGCCTGCCGGCGACGCTTGCAATCGAAGTCGAGACGACGCCCCTGCAGCTTCTTTCGATGATGCATCACTTCCTTGAGGTCCTTGGTCTGCATGTGATGGAGCGGCTCAAGGAAGTTCTGCTTGATATTATCATCTAGCGAATACTTGACGTCGGCCATCTGCTTAAGGGCTTCCCCGAACTCAACGAGCGCCTGCGCGAACACGCTGCTCTCCTCGCCTAGCTTTTTGCCATAGGTGAGCATACACTCGGCCAGCAGCCCCTCCGGCTGTGGGTACGTGTTCGACTTGGCCTGGCCCGAGAGCTTGGAGATACCCTTCACAGCGGCCATTTTCGCTCGCGCGGTGGGGTTGGGCTGCAGGAATTCCTTAGTCTTCAACTGCAGCTCCTCGACCAACTCCACGGTGACATCCGTCTTGCGTTCCATTTCCATGAAGTCCATGTCCAATTTGGTGCCCTCTGCCCCGCCCATTTTCTCCGTCACATACTGATTGGCTTTGTTGATCTGCTTTTTAAGTCCGGCGAATGCCATGCCTGCCACTTTCGCTTTATACTCGTTTCTCAATTAATGCAGCTGCACTTGTTTATTGTGTCGATTCTCGACTTTTTCTTCAATCGAAACGTGCAATTTCCAATTTTTCCGCGTTGAACTTTTCTTTTTTCGCTGGAGGTCTCTTCTCGGTGGCTGCAAATCGATATTTCTCGTTTAATTTCTCTTCTTCTTCTGGTTGTTCCTGCCTCCTTTTCGCACAAGTTCAAAGTGTAGTAATACTTTTCTAATGCCTTGTCGCTCGCCTGCCTGCTCCAATGTTTTTTGCTGTCTGTCTGTGGGGCCATTTATCGTCCCCCCGTTCTTTTTGGTATAACATGAACATCATTGGAATACGCAAAATCATTGGAATGCAATCAGTGTTGCCAGATGGACGTCTCTGACATCAATAGTGGGCGCAAATGACATTTTAGCATAGCTGGGCATAAAATCGTTAAAAAAGTTAAAAGTTAATAACCGAAGATACATTTTTTTGCAACTATTTAATTTTACGTTAATTTTGAAGATCCTTAACTTTCGTTAAATTTCTTTCGTTAACTATAAAATTTCAAATGACACATGATAAACACTAAGGGTATTCATTTAAAGTGGGAAACCCCTCGAAAACGCGCAGTTGCTTAAAAGAACTGTCAAATTTCATATATTTGGACTGCTCATCTGCACAACTGAATCGTTTCAGAGGGGTCTCCCACTTTAAATGAATCGACCTACTAATTATTTATTTCAATAATTTATATTATTTTTCACTATTGAGAAGTAGAAAATAAATTGAATTAACTGTAAACTTCACATTCACTACAGTTAAGAGCTAATGAATTGAAAATGTATATGATTTTCGGAATTCGTATTCGAAAATTAAATTTTCCCATATCTTACATATTTAAAACACAAACAACATATTTTTAAAAAAAAAATTTTTAAATTAAAAAAGTATTGTTTTTGTATAGAAAAAATTAACTTTAACTTTCGTTACCTTTTTGACGGAATTCACGTACTAACTTTAACTAAGTTATCTTCTATGTTAACGATTTTCACTTTAATGAAGTTAATTTCATTGTTAATGATGCCCACCTATGCATTTTGTGCTTCAAAATGCGGCCACATCAGACAATTTTGCCAAGGACCCGCGTTTCTTCATGTTAAATTAAAATTGTAAGCTGGAATTGCAACACTGTGTTTGATAAATAGAATTACTAGATACCGCCATTCTGAGCGTTTACATTTCCGTAGCATGACGTCACAAGATACTTATTGTTTCATTTTTGCCAATGGCCCTCCAATTGATTAGCTAAGCATTCCAATGTTTAATGTATGGGGCATCATTTGGCGTAATTGTGATGTTTTGTCCTGTTTTTATTTAGGGTATACAGGCATTAGGACAGCATATATGAGTCAAGGAGCTGCTGGACCCTGTTGAATGATTACACTAGTATATCCTCGATTTTGGATAGTCATTTCCTATGTAAATGCCCAAAAAATTTTAAGTAGAACAGTTTTGTGAGATTTTGCATTTTTTGTATATTTTGCATCATGTAAAAAGATAGAGCAACTATTTCGGTTTTGATCGTCCGATTACAAACAAGTTAATGTCGAATTAAAGGTAATTGAATTTACTATTAATCGTCTATTAAAAACGTTCCAACCACATTACCGGTTTAGCCAACCGTTAAGGAAATATCGACAAATTTTCAAAATTTCGTTTTTAAATTCAATTATTTTCGTTAATTTTACGTAGCACCAAATTTGTTAACCTCAGTTTCATTCTTAGCTGTTGAGAGCTCATCTATTTCAAAGAAAATAAACATTTCTTTATTAAAATCGGTAGGAAAAAATGGAAGTTCTAAGCATTTAAATAAAAAACCCGAAATCAAGTTTTTACTCACGATTTTCACTTATATGGGAGGTAGGCGTGTCAGTCAACCGATTCGCCTATTTTCAATACCAACTCCTTCTAAGTCCTTAAATGGATAAATCCAAAATTTGGGATCCCTAGCTTTCTTCTAGCTCCTGCAATCGTGTTTACAAGAAAAGAGGACGGACAGACGGGGATGTAGGAGTGGCAGTCGACCGATTCCGCCCATTTTCAATACCAACTCCTTCTAGGGCCTAAAAAGGAATCCAAAATTTGGGATCCCTAGCTTTCTTTTAGCTCCTGTCCGTCCTCATGTTTACAAGAAAAGAGGACGGACTGACGGACAGACGGTAGGGCTAAATCAACTCAGGAGGTGACGCTGATCAAGAATGAATATTCCCATACCTCATGAGGTGTAAGGTATAAAAATACTCAGATAATCTGTTTTTCACAGTACCGTAGTGTAAAATATAATCGATTTGGAAATCTATATTCAAATAAACTTTGCAATAACATATTGAGTTACTTATTGATCAGTAGTCGCACATACACATAGTCTTATAGATCGACGGCGGGGTAGATGCACGGCATTTTGGATTTTCGTAAGACAATCAAAATATTATTTGAAAAAATGCATTGGACCTTATTAATGTTAGTGCTATCGGTTCCATATCTGAAAGCACGTAAGTAATTCTGTTCGAATATTTTTTCTTTTGAATATTCCTCCTCGTATAATTTTAGAATACAACTGCGAATGTCTTACGCCGTCAATGAAAGCGGGCAAATGCATTCCCATACAATCATGCGATAATATTTACTCGATCGTAAAGCGCATGCATCGATTGCGGTCAAGTGTCACGGACGAAGAAGTGTCGCGTGTACGAAGCACCTTTTGTGGTCTACGAAAAGGTGTTGTAAGTTTGAGATTTTTTGCCTACTTATTATTTTTAATCCTTAATATCGATTGCAGCATCATGTTTGCTGCGCGAATGATCAGATTCAGTTGAATGCGATCGGATTGAACCTTCTGCTGAATGCTACTTGTGGTGTATATTTCCAACCGGAACAATGCGTAAGTTTTAGCTGCGTAGCGCATGGGCAGGAGGCTGAACTATGGAAATTCCCTTGGATGGCTTTGCTGAAGTACAGTAGTGGGCCAACATTTCAATGCGGCGGCACGCTGATAAGTGCACGTTATGTGTTGACAGCGGCCCATTGCGTCAATGAAAACCTGTAAGTAAGCAAACCATTGGAAAGGTTTTTGAAAAAATGACCAAAATCTCACCAGAGTTGAAGTGCGTCTGGGTGAATACAACACTACCAGCGAACTGGATTGCTCTATTGTAGAAGGGAAATCGATATGCTCCGGCCCAGTTGAAGATATTGACATTGAGGTGGCCATTAAACACGATTGTTATAATTACCATTCGAGTATATATAACCATGACATAGCTCTACTGCGGCTCAATCGCACAGTGGAATTTAAAGGTACAATAAAAGCAAATTCAAAGCTTCTATTCGGGTATCATATTTCTATTCACCTACTCCACAATCAGTCCACATACAGCCCATCTGTCTACCACTGACTAGTGCGTTCAGAAATGATTTATTCGACCAACAACCAATTGTCGCTGGCTGGGGAAGTACCGAAAAAAGTGAACACTTTCTTGTAGTTAATTGATGAATTCTAACTTATTTTCACTGCAGGCACTAGCTCGGAAGTCCTTAGGTGGGGCTCTATACCCCAACGCAGGCATTCAGTGTGTGAGGAGGAGTTCAAACTTGAGAGCAGTCTGGATGATCGGGTTATTTGTGCGGGCGGTGCAAATCTGACGGATTCGTGTCGCGGCGATTCGGGCGGCCCACTCATTTCAGTTGTTTACAAACGTTCCATACAAATTGGCATTGTCAGTGCGGGTCAAATTCCATGCGGAGAGCAACAAGCGCCTAGTCTATATACAAACATCTTATATTATCTACAATGGATAACGGACAATGTGGTGGAGTAATGAATATATTTTTTGAAGAATTAACCCAGAGGTGGGCAAGCTTTGCTCCCAGTTGTGCATGGCCATTAAAGAGATTCCGTGTGCAAGTCTTCGTTGCTTCGTATGTGAGTTATACATATGCACATTGCTCACAAATACATTCTCCAAAGAGCCACGCTTACCCACCATTGAATTAAACTATAATAAAGTGTTTGATGCAATGACAATTTTTTAATAATCGCAGTCCATTGAATTTTGATTTGATTATTGAGATTCATGTTTCCTAGCAACGACCGGCAAATATTTGCAGCTTCAATTTACGTAAATGCAATTGATGCTGTGTAATGCGTGAAATTTATTATGCGCGGAGATAAGATTGGCAAAAGTTTTGATGACACATTCAAAACAATGAGAGGAAGTGCAGCAATAAAAAAATGCACTTTTCTTCAGGGCGAGTAAATCACACGCAAAATCAAATAGAAACGCTGCGAAAAGCACACAAGATAAGAGATAAGGTGAAGAGATGTGGTATGAGCAGGCTGTGGTATAAAGGTAGCCACTTTCGCATGTAGAACATACAGTAACCGAAACGAATTAGTGCGAAAAATAACACCTGAACGGGCATTTAACAAATAATACAGTTCAGAAGATTTAACAAAATTTAAGTGGAAGTTGAGATTTCAAAAGTAGCAAGTAGCAAGTAGCAAGAGAACCAAAGGACACAATAAAAACAAGACAAAAAACCAATTCAAAATGAAATTCGCTCTAGCCCTTTTTATGCTTTGTGCTTTTGCGATGTCTGAAGTGAGTTGTGTTGTGAAAAGTTAATTCAGTTTTTATTTTAATTTCTAACCTATCTCAGGCTCAAATGAATCTTGGTGTCGGACGCTCTTTTATGGGTTTCCCATCATCGCAATTCTTCCAAAACTTTGTCTTACAATCGGAGGCTCAGAAGCTGCTCACCACACCCGAATTCCCCGAAGATCTACAACAGCGCGTGGCGGACACGATGAGTAATGCCGAGTTGGGCTTCAACGATTGCAATACAATGGCTGCAACTTTGCCCTGGATGCAAATACGCTGCGTCACATTGCAATTGTCGAAGTCAAAGACCGAACTGAAGGCCATCGATGACGAGGCAAAGACAAGGGCTGCCGCAGCAGCGACTGCAAGTGCTCCAGCTTAAAGCGGTTTAATGCTCTAAACACTTTATTTTATTTCACATACCAACATCAATTGTAGTTGAAAATAAACATAACTATTCCAAATCGAAAGCATCTTCGTTGAGTTGTATTTTATTTTTTTGGATTAAGGACACCCATTCCTTTCGTCCGTTGTTTACTAACACACTGCAAAGTGAACCTATCTTTTGGTGTGTAACTGTACACACAACACACATTTTTAAGTGTATATTTATTTTGATAAATAAAAAAACACACATTCAAGATTTTGGCATGTTTTATTAACACGCATGCATGTTTTTTAAAAGCACTTACAGTATTTATACCCGCAAAGTTGTGTGTAAAATGTGTTTACAAGTTTTACACACTTTAGGTGTGTATGAATAACACATTTCACTTTGCAGTGTAGTACACGATTAAAATTACACATTTTTCATTACGCTATTTTTCATTACTCTATATTAATTTCGTCGAAAAGTTAACTTCGTTAAAAGTTAAATTAAATAGTTAAATTTTCTATAGAATACAAAAAAAATTTTTTTTTACAAAAAAACACTGCAAAGTGAACCTATCTTTCGGTGTGTAATTTTACACACAACACACATTTTTAAGTGTATATTTATTTATATAAATAAAAAAAACACACATTCAAGATTTTGGCATGTTCTATTAACACGCATGCGTGTATTTTTAAAGCACTTACAGTGTTTATACACGCAAAATTGTGTGTAAAATGTGTCTACAAGTCACAAGTAGACACATTTTACACACAATTTTGCGTGTATAAACACTGTAAGTGCTTTATCTAAATAAATATACACTTAAAAATGTGTGTTGTGTGTAAAATTACACACCAAAAGATAGGTTCACTTTGCAGTGAACACATAAAAAACATTTCAACTATATTTAATTGAATGCCTGCACTCAGAGAACCATTTTCCCGGTTTCCATATGCAACTTTGCTTTAAAATAAATAATAAAAATTTGAATCAAATGCGAAATGTGTATGTGTATGAAACAATTTATTTATATTCATATAAAGCCATACAAATTTTATTAGAATATTAAATAATAAGAATGAAACGAATGAAGTTTGGTTAAGAACAAATGTCACAGGCCATTCTATACACAATGGCGTTCTCAGCTTTTCGGCATTTGGAGAAATTTGAGAAATGGAAAATACGATGTAAACATCCAGACGATGTAAACCTCACGTGATGGCTGAGAACGCCATTGTGTTTAGGATGGTCCATTCATATATAAAAATAGAATATAGATCACTTCGAAATATATCGGCTTGTGTATTTAATTGTTTTGTGAAATAATTTTTAAATTAAATGTCAATATCAGTTCAAAAATAGTATGAATTCTTAATTTTTACGTTTAAGGTAACTAATGCTAGTTAATTGAATAAATTTAACTTAACTAAATGAAAAAGTTAATGGTTTTCGAAATTAACTGAAACTTTAGAAGTTAATCAAAAATTTAACTTCGTTAATTAACTATTAACTAATTAACTAGTTAATGCCCAGCTTTGATTAATACACTTCTTACTTATAAATACACGCGAATTTGTGTGTAAAATGTGTCTACAAGGTTTTATACTCTTTAGGTGTGTATGAACAACGCATTTCACTTTGCAGTGCAGCACTCGTTTAAAACTTCAAAACTAATGGTCAATTGCAATGGTGTATCTCGATATTCGATACTGGACCTCGACAGCTAATATAGTGTCGAATGTGTTTCGATAGATAGTGTCTGCACCAAACATCAAACCAAATGCAACCTTAAATGATAGCAATACTATCGATTTCGTTCGATATCGAGATACGCGATTGCACCCCATGTCACACTGGTTAAGGTTCGCGCTCTATTGCTATTGCTCACCAGCATAACTCAATTTTGGTTTTGTTGACGAAGTCAGTTCGTCTGTATTCGAATTGCTTCCCCTCTGAATTCTTTCCGAGAAACTACACTCTCCACTCTCCAAAGACAATTTTTCTGTTTCCTGTTTCTGCATTTTGGTTCCTTAATCCCTCCACCTATCTTTATTGGTTTACTTTGTAGTTGTAAAATGAAGTCCTGTTCGTGAATTAATTCAAATCGACAGAATATTGCCAGCAGTCGCTGGTGTAGATTAAATGTTTCCCCATCGACTCAATTGTCCTCTGTCCAAACTTGCACCTTCTTGTGCTTGTACGGAGTGAAAGTTGCGTAACAGTTTATGCTGTTGTTGTTGTTATTTCGTTACCGGTGTTACTGCTCCTTTCGATATGTTAAACGTTGCTACTGCTTCCAAGTGTTGCTGTTCGTTGTGTGCTTGGTGTGTTTTTCAAATTAAAATGCAAAGTAAAAATGAATTTGTTTTCGCATATTTTTTGATATTAGTATTATATTGAAGTATGCTGCAGCAGCTGGAGCCCTTTTTGGATTTGTATTTTTTTTTTATTTTTATTATTTTTTACTTGGTCTAACTTTTATTTGTGTTAGATGTTATTTGTCCTCGCTTTTGTTGTTGTTGCCATTGTTGAGGCACTTGCTGCTCTTCTGTTGTTTTCATTTCATACATTTTAATGGAAATTTCAATATAAAAAAAATTACAAATAAATAACTTGCAAATGCACGCAAATATTTGTATTTAGAGAGTAAAATAAAATCCTGTTGGTATTTTTCTGTATGCACTCAGCGCAATGCAATATTGCTTTGAACATTTTCCATTTTTATTTAGGATATTTTTGTTTAATCCATTGAGTTTATTTTGGCTAATCGAATTCGGTGGAGTGACCAGCAGTGCATACACACAATCAATGAACTATTTCGTTTGAGTTCGCGCTGCTTGTGGATAAAAATAAAGCATATTTCGCGGCTGAGCAATTTTGTAAACAAAAAACCGCGAATAATTTTTAAAATGTTTCCAATTTATGTTTCTCTTCCATTCTCTCGTGGCCTGTAGAAATACTTTACAAAATGTGGCAACATGTTTCTGGTTCACTCAATTCGTTTGGTTGGGCTTAAAATCCTAACTGAGAGTTGCGGTTCTGATTTGGTTTTTATTTTTTTTTTTCAATGTTTACATTTACATAAAAATACTCGTACATTCATGTACATACTTTTCAACATCTACGCACAGAGTTGTAAGCGAGGAAAATTAAAAAAATAAGTGCACACCGAAACACTCATTGAAAAGTTTCAATCTTGGGGCGAATATTTCAATTAGGTGACGCAAAACTTTGCACTCGCCTCTCCACTTTCAACTCACAACTCTTGTGCCTCTATGCCGATGCCCGCGGGCTCATTCGCATTTAATTATTTCGGATTTCGGTTTTGCGTTTTCTGCTTTGTTTTATTTTGCTTGCTTTTTACAATGATGCAGTCGAGATAAAGAATGAGGAACTCCTGACATGAGATGTGTGCTTGTTTGGATATTTTCAATGTTTTGCGGTTACTTTGTTGTTAACCAAGGGATTGAGGGTTCAAGAGGAGGTCTGAGTGTTGCAACATTTTTATTTCAAAATAAAAAAAAAGTAATCAAGAAGAAACTTAGTGGAAAAAAGCCAACAAATGTTTTCGGAAAACCGTTCCAGAAAAACCGAATACTTAAGGGTATTAACGGTATCATGTTTCTACGAAGTAGTCAAATAAAAAAAATGCAATCTAAATTACACTGAAATTCCAACTTCTTAGTCTCTTCCTTTCACATGTCCCACCATCTGCAATAGTCTCCCATGAATCTAAATCGCCCAAAGATAAATTGAATAAAATAGCTCCGCTTAGTAAAAAGAATTTGCAAATTTTTCAAATAAATGAAGCCATTTTACTCCAGTAGCTTAGCACGAGCCAACCGAGCGTTTCGCCAACTTTCAACTGCCAGACGGCCACAATGTGAACCCAACTGCCAAACCACTAAATGCCATGAAACTTCGCTGTTCGCTTTGGTTTAACATATATTTTATGTATAAATTTTGTTTGTGGAATTTTCACAGAGCAACCAAACAGCCAACCGGCCAGGGCAGGGGCGCGCTCCTTTCACTTTAAGCCAATAAAAATGTCAAAATGATAATTTAGTTGCCCTTGAACTTTAGCACAGAAGCGGCCGCTTTGATGTTGGCTTTGGCATAGTTGCATTCCTTCTTTTTTTTTTTAGTGTATCAAATTTTCACTAGCCACCCGCAATGATGCCAACGCCCACTTGTTACTACTTACTGCTGGTACATGTTATTGGGTTCGGCAATGTCGCGGGGGCATGGAAATGGGTAATGGGAAATGGGAAATGAGAAATGTTTCTGGCTTGCCTTTGACTTTGCTTTATGCTGCGCTAGATTCAATAGCTACAAAATGCGCGAGTGGTAAGAGTGGTGTTGATGGTCACGATGGTGGACCGAACCAACTTCACTACACTGGCAGAGAATCCTTTACTATGGTTGTGTGCTTGCATTCAAGAGTTTCTCTTCACTGCACAGTACTTTGCAAAAAAAAAACGCTCTGTGCGCTCTAAACTTCTGCAATTTGTGGCTAAATGCGATCGACCAGCGACGGATTGGTTTCGGTCAATGATAAGCTTTATTGTGTGGCCAAGTTGCTACGAGCTCTTCTGCGCTCCCCCAACTGTGTGTCATTATTGCCTATATTTTTTTTTTGGTAGCCAATTTGTCGTCGGTTTTATAAAACTTCCATTTCCCTGCTTTTCATTTTTGATTTCGTTTCCGCTGCGCTTTTCACAAAGCCACAATTTGTGTGGCAGTGACGGAATTTTGATTTCGGTTTTATTGCTGTTGTTGTTGTTGTTTTACTCCTATTTTGGTTTTATGGAAATTGTGTGCTGTGTATAATTTCGACCTGCTGTCTCTCTGCTGGATGATACATTTGCATTTGGCATTATTGAAATTTGGCTTTGGGCAATTTCTATTTTATATTTGACATGACCGTTAGCTGTTGTCGTTTCGCTTGAATTTGTTGTTATCGCTATTGATTGTTGTCTTGACTCTCTCAACTGTGATTTAGTGCGGCTGAATGCACCTCACTGTCAGTCGTGCGATGAGCTTATGGCCATATTTTCCGATTGTGTACTTGTGCGTTTCGACATAATTGAGGCAGTTTATCCTATTAGTTGGCATATATAACACCGTTCGACACAACCTTAATCCCGGTACGTTTTTAATTCGAAATTTACGTGATGCCATTTTATTGCTCATACGCCGTGTATGGCAAAATATGTTTTTGGGAAACAAATTATTTTGTAAACGACAAAAATCCACTTTGCGTAAATAAACTTTCTAAATTTCCCACAAATATTGAAAAATGGATATGTCAAGTTTTGTTCTGATACTCCTCATATGATATTTGGTCTTTAATTCAAGGAAAATAGTATCTAAAAAATATACTGAAAATGGAACTAAATAAAAAAACCTAATTAAATTTAATAGCGCTACTATCAACGAATAAAACATTTGTGCGTGTGAATGGTTCCCGCTCTCGTTTTCGCTCTACCTCAATATTGACTTGGCTAAATGTCAACACTGAGATTTGTGACACCCTGTCAAAATCAACTTAGGCAAATAAATATCGTAGCGTAGTTGCGAAGAAGCAAACAGCCCGACTGTTGAATTAGGAATCTAAGATTCTAAGTTTCAACTGAAACGGATGAGGCGGATGAGTATCTAATCTAACTTTGATTTGAATAGATAACAAAAAAGAACAAACTGAGTATTCGCCAAAAAATGCTATGAGAAAACTTTCGCTATTCGCATAAAAGAGGTAGACGCAGAACAAAGCGGGTTTATTCAAAATTTTTTGAATTTAGTATTAAGTAAAAGTGAAAAATGTTGAAACAAATTTTAATTGCATGCCTTTTATTAATAGTGGCAGAGGTTCTTGTAAAATCTAATTAAAATAATTCATAATTTTTAAAAATAACTAAATAATTTTTTTAAATTTTAGAGTGAATTGCCTGCCAATGTTGGTGGCCCCACAGATACCATCTTCACACCTGAATATACTCGCAGTGAAATCGAAGAAGCCTTGAAATTCAGCAACATTACCGTGGCCATTATCGAAGATTATTTGGTTCACAAATTGCCCGTTGCAGCATTGCCCGACGGCGAAGCAATTCTGGCCGAGGCTAAAGAGGGTTTGGTCTATTGCGAAAGTTCCCTGCAGAGGAACGAACAAATTTGGCAGTACAAAGTGTGCAGCAGTGCTCAGTTGCGTTTTGCTTTGGCCGCACTGGCAACGCTGAAGGAACACTTTCAGCTTTTTGCTAGTTCTGGTGCTAGGCGATTGCAGGTGCTTTGGTTTAATTAGGAAATTTTAAGAAAGTCACAAATTTTATATAAATAAATAAAAGAAAAGAAAATAGTATTCATAAGAGAAAATATAAAGAGGATTTGATTATACGTGCCCATTCAGGTGTATCTGATAGACTTCAAATTTCTAGCCAAACAGCCTTTAGCGGCAAAGTGCAGTTTAATTTGAATTTCCTACTACTGACCTACTTGGATCGATTTAAGCATTGTTGGCCTCTCTGTGTTCTAATCAAAAGGAACAATGTGTTTCCTTTGAAGTCGCTGCCATTCACAAAACAAAATTTAATTTCTGTACACTTTCAATAGTAAAATATGTGAATTTCATACAAGCCTGCATGGGACAACTGAACATGTTAATTAATGGAAGGAACCCATGTTGTACCCAACTAGCACACTTTGTTTCTTTGAGGTATTTTCAACTGATTATAAAACAAATGTATGTACTCGAATTTGGTTGAAAAAATACCGTACACAACCTCCATGTAACCAAATTAGCGCAAGAGGCGGAGCTAACTGCCACATATTTAAGGTTGCATTAATGTTTTACGCAACATATTGGGAAGAAATTTTTTGAATTAAAAAAATTAATGATGAATGAAATGGGCTCCACCCACTTATGTTTCAAATGTATAGAAATGCAACAATTAAGCAACATCTATGCAACTCCAATGGAATAATGTTGCAGAAAACATAGTCGACATTTTTGTGCAACTTATTATGTTGCAAAATTTACGATTAATGTTTTTTGTAGCATCCAAACATTTATGCAACAAATTTAGCTTCTTCTTCTTCGAAATATGTTGCATGTGCTAGTAGGGTACCGACTCAACCTGCATTCAGTAATTTTTGGAAACCAGCAAAAATCCAAGGAATGGACATTTTAAGCGTAAATTTATGGCTAAAAATCCGAATGATTGCAGACATTAATTGCATTGCAAGGTGCATTGAAGCAGTCTCCTTTGTACAATATGTATGCAAATTTCAGCCGAAAATTCCAAAAATCTGTTGAAAGCTTAATCCTGCACTCAAAAGGCTTTCAATCAAGTTTCAAATAAAGACGAATTTTAATCAAAAATCAGCATTGACAGATACAATTAGAATTGCGGAGAAATTTGTGTTGTCATATTGAAAAATATTTCCGTAGTAATTGGCATATGTGACGTATGAGTAACATTTATCAATTCATATTACTCATACGCCATGTAAGTCCTTTTAAATTTGCATATTATGAGTCATAATTATCATCATACTTTATGACATTCCAGAAGTTGACATTAAGAATTAAATTTCTTCCTCAAGAGCAATCGACAATTTCCACAAAAGAATTCTTACCAACAAGTGTCGCTTACAATTGAGGCGACAAACCACAAACTTAAAATAAATAAATAAGTCAGATGGCAGAGTCTGTGAAACAGCGGCAGTGTTAACAGCAGTCGCATCACACAAATGTCGCCTAATTACCATGTGTGCAGCAAAGTGCGCTCGTTAAACGAAATGTGACATGAGATATGGAAAAATATGACAGCAGAAATGAGGCTCTGTAATTACAATCATTAGCCAAGCAATGCGCAGCGACTAACTAGAAGATGACGCCATCATCAACATCATCATCAAGCATGGCTAAGAGCCAGACCGGGAGAGAGGTGATGTAGGTGGCAGAGGCATTGGTGGTGGTGGCGGAAACTAGCTCAAGGCACACACCGACTGCAACGCAATTCCGCTGAGTGATGCTGCTCGCTGCTGTGCAAAGAGTTGATAATGAGAAGACATTCGCAGTTATTGTTTGTAAACTGGAGGAAAGAAGCATTTTCTAGAAATGAAGACATCTCGTATTAGTGTGTGTGTGGCACTTTGGGTGCATTAGCGTAATATCAAAGGAAGGTGACCAGATGGGCAATAAAAAAATAGAGAAAAATAATTTTTAAAAATAATACAAAACTAGAAAACTGTTTCCAATTTAGGGTGACCAGATGGTTGAAAACCAAAAAAATATTGTTAAATCAATAGTGAGTCAAAAAAAATAATATTAAAAAAATTATTCAAAAATTATTTGAAATTAAGGTGACCAGATGATTGATGACAATTAATACAATATAAAAAACTAAAATAAAGAATGGAAATAATGCAAGATTTACTGTAATTATATACAAAAACAAAAATTTGTATTTTTCTTAGACAACAAGCAAATTTTAATGAACTGGCCACCTTAATATTTTTTTTGTATAACATTAACATTGGTATATATTTTTTGTTTGCGCCACATGACATTTACCGCCTTCAACGTTCAGTGTGCGCGTGAAACCATATGTGACACTTGACACATTGACGCCAAGAGAATTTTATTTGTATTTAAAAAAAAAGAAGAAGAATTTTGTATGCAAGTGTGTACAAGTATATATGTGAGAGACTGCCACAAACATTTGCCCAAGTAGCGGCAGCCACCGCTATAGCAACAATTGAAGCCAGCAGTAGTTGGGTGCACACTCCTTGTTGGGTGCTTTCTGCCTTCGCTGGTACTTCTGCTGCAGCACGAAGTGCAATTCACCAAAGTTAAGACTTAATTTTGACATTTTATGCTCCCGTTTGACTGGTGGAAATATGAAAAGTTCTGCAAATGCATCCTCATGACAGTGGCACCACACTCTTGACACGCATCACTTGGCTTGGAGTAGGTACTGTTGCCTGTCAAAGTCACTGCCACTGAAAAAGTTTTTTGCACTTTTGAAGCGTGTTTCGTTCGCTCGTTCGTTCGTTTGTTTGTTAGCGTTTTAGAAGTGCAACTGTCACTGTTGCTATTCTGGGGTAATTTTCTTGTACAATTTCTCTCTTTGTTGTGTGTGTATTAGTAGTATTGTTGTTGGGGGCTAATGAGTAGCTGAAGTAGTCAACTTGACTTATTGGTGTTTTGTCAATTCTAGGAATTTCAGAATAGCCGCTTTTACTAAGGCAGGTGGAACCAAATACAGATTACACTCTACCCCAATGGTGATGGTGACACACATTCTCTGCTGAATATTTCATGAAGTATTCAGGAGTACAAAAACCAAATGAAATATTTACTCCACGAAGAAGACTGCATAAGTTCCTTGATTTTTATGCTTTTGGCAATGTGAAATTTTATAAAATTTTCTCTGCCACTACCACTATCAATCATCGAAACCATCAACAATTCGTACCACTAAACCACAAACAATTGAAAAAATTCTTTAAAAGTCAAACAACCGAAAATCATAAAACTTTCGTTATTCGAGAGCTACCCGCCTTAAATTCAAAAGCTCCTATGAAAAACTCTTGGAATTCTTAAAATTTTCCCAACTTTTCCATTTTCTATACGTACACTGAACAAATCCATTTTTCCACTTTACCTTATTGTATGTCATCTCGTCAACGCTTACAATACGTAGGTACGTACACACAAATATACCTTCTCGTGCGCTTTCTGCACCAGCAGTCAAGCCAGCCCACTTTTAACCTCTTGCGAAACTTTTTCCCAAACATAATTTTTTAAGCTTCAACTTCAATTTCAACCTGTGCTATAAGAACAACGCTTAAGTTAGTTCGTTTAAGGGCATACATCTTGCATGATTTCCAGCACTAGCTCCTGCTACTTCCCCTTTATCGCCATCACCTGTATGTATAATATCCACCAGAACCCCCCCCCCCAACCGCTTCCGTTTCCGCTTCCTCTTCCAATCAACGCAGAAACTTTCGAACTTTATTTTCCTTGAGTGCACACGGCGCACTTCGTTGCATTGCAGTGCAGCAGAAGGTATTAGTGACGCTTGAATGGGCGCAACAAATGTATTCGGTTGGTAGGACTGAAGACATTTTTCGAAAAACTGCAACTACAACTACGAACTATCAACGTACGAGAAAAGTTTGGAATGGCAGGTATTATTTTGAAAACAATTTTTCGTTCCTACTTGTATGTTTAGTTGTTGTTTGTCTGCCGCCATTAATCACAAATGTAAGTGTCATTTGAACTGAAATGGAAACAGAATTGCATAACTTCCTTAATTTAGCGCCTGTAGCGCTTTAATTTGAAATTATGAAATACAAAAATTCAAATTAAATAACACGACTGCACACACAAAAAAAGTTATTGCAATTGGGTTTAACACATGCGACGCAGCAGTTGCAGAACACACACTCAAAGCACGCTCACACACACACATACTCGCACAAGAAGAAGAATACTTGTGTATTGCAGAATATGCAATGCAATTATAATTCGCACTTAATGAAGTCGTTCTGGCTCGGAAGCGCCATACCGTTTTTATATTTGTTGCTGTTTTGGTTTTCTTTTTCATCTTTCGTCTTTACTCTTCCCCCCTCTGGCTCTTTGCGTTTCCTGAATTTTCTCAATTTCGCCTGATGGCATGAACAGAATTTCTCATTGCAGCAGCAGCGGTATAATCAAATTTTATTAGTTTGCATAAAAATTAACTGAATAAACAATAAAAAAGCAGAATTGGAGAAATACCGTACAACAAATAAACCTTGCAATGCACAAAGGATAGCCAGATTCGAAATGTTGGTACATAGCTCAATGGACAGTGGACTGGAGAGAATTGTCTCTATTTAAAGAATAAACAAAAAAGCTTTAGTTCCCACGATATGTTGACTCAACATTGTTGATGTGCCAATGGATGTATGAAATCGATGTGCAAATGAATGGATGGATGGATGTATTAAAAACCTTAAATGTAGAAGTACATATCTGTGAATGAGTAGATGGATGTATTTGGAGATGTATGCATGGTTGCATCCATACAATCATATATTTTTTATATGCATAGAAGTATGGATGAATGTATTAATGATTTTGTATGGACTGATGCAGGGTTGAGTCTATAGATGGATTGTATAGAGGGCTCGGTCTGCTTTGCTGGCCCTACATACGTTTTTTTTGCCTTTAATTTATTGGGAGTAAAAGTGTAGCATTATGAAATATTGAATTGTATGGGAAGTGCCATGCCCCATTGTCTATAGTATGTTCATGACCTATGGTATGTTGCGATCAAAAACGTCTTAGATATATCAGTTTTTACTAACTTGTGTGTGCCAAAAGTGGGCGTGTCTAAACCTATTCACGAACACGACTCACGACCCATAGAACACATATATAAATTTTGGTGAGAATCTGTGCAGTAGTTTTCGCGTCTACTGCTCGCAAACATACATGTCTCTGAATTTGTACTAATGGTAGTATGAATGCATATTTCTATGAATGTACTGATGGATGTAAGGATGGATAAATTGATTTGTATACGGATATGGAATATATCTTTCTTTACACGGAGGGAAATGCTTGCTGAAATCATGCGTTATAGGAATCAATTAAGTAAAAATTAGTCACGATATTGATCCATTAATTAGAAGTCAATAATCAAGAATTCTTAATCATAAGAACTGTTAAAAGTGAAAATCATAGATTGTGTTTTGTGTTTGTTTGATTTGTTCCACTTAAACATGAATTATTATTTTCCCTTTTGACATAATCAATGACCAGATGGAATAAATTGTGCAAACAAAAATCATAAATTATGATTAAAAATTCATAATTTTAGGCTTAAGTGAGAATAAATGAATCATTCGTAATAATAATTTGAGCACATATTTCCAATTAAATAAATCAAAATTTTTTTATTTGCTAATTTTTTACTTAATTATTTATTTAATTTAACTTTTTTATTTGCCAACATGCTTAGAATAATTTGTAATAACTTTTTCACAAATTCAGTTTTCCCGGAATTCGAACCGACATCATCCTCTCCAGTCCGGACGCCTAACCAATTCGGCTACCCTGGCATTATTGTAAAAGCGTCTAAATGTATTGTATATTGCTCAGCAATTCATGACAATCAACCCAGTTACTCATAATTCATGATAAAACGTGCAGTTTCATGACCTAGTTAATCATCAATTATTCTTCAAGAATAATAAAATAAATCACGAAATTCATAAACCCTTTTCATAATGTATTCACAATCCATATGCATAGTTTATGTACGAATTTGCATAATTTCTGACTAATATTCACAATTAATGATTATAGTTAGTAATTAAGTAACAATAATTTTATGTACTCCATAATCGTAAATCATGGGCCAACATTTCTCTCCGTGTACTATTTATAAAATTAGAACGCTAATTTTTTTGCTGAAAATGGAGAGTTATTTTTTTGATATGGAGTTTTTGTGCTCCCTCTCTCTCTCTCTCTCTCTCTTTTTATTCCCCATGATCAGGGATGTAAGATTGTGGGGAATTAACCATTTTGTGGGGAATTTCGAGTTCTGTGTGCAGGAGCGGAAATTTTCCATTTCGCTTCTCTGCTGTGAATGCCTGTATTTTTTACGTGAGCAACGCCACGGGGAAATGCTAGATAAATAGCTACCTACGTGATTACTTAATTAGTAGACACCAAAATATTGAAACGATTTTTATACCACACACTATGGAACGGTATACTAACTTTGACCATATTTCACCATAATTTCGTCAACCAGTATTTTGCCTCACTGTACTAATGCATAGAAACGGACAACAACAATAGTGCATATTTGAGCTGCATGGGAGATAACAAAACTGAAATTGCATTTGTAGTGTTTATTTTAAACTTGGAATGCTATTCTTTGTTTGGGGATACACAAAACTTTTTTTAGATTATTTCACAGCCATTTAAATGATTCCTCTGGGATGTTTGTTATCTTCAGTGAAAAAATTATGCAAATTTTACTTATTTAAATAAAAAACAATCAAAAAACAAACAATAGAATTTTTTTCATCAGAATCAAAAGAAACAGGAAAAAAATTTGCACAAAAAAATGTCAGTAAATGTAGTTATTGAAGCTATAACCAATGAAATGTTTCTACTCCTCCTATTTAATTATGAATTAATCACACACTCATATATTCGAGCACATGAGCTTATATCGTGGAGCCACGTAGATATGTGCAACAACATGCCGGGCAGTAGAAGACGAATGCGAAGAACGATCCTCAGACCAAAGTCGAGATGGTACATGACTCGCAGCAGTGCCGCATAATTCATGACACAAGGACACAAGGATTAAGTATGCCAGGGAAGACGAGCAGTGGAGCGAGTTGGTGTATAAGGATGAGAATGAGTGGACGGAGGAGAGAGAACGCTTTAAATGCAGGGATTGCAAGGACAATAAGCGTGACGGCTTGAAGATAAGTTGAGAATGAAATGGTATGCCATGGATACCAGCATAGTTCTGTGAATTTCTTCACTGGCAACTTGAAGGCAATCACGTCACTCACGGCCAGCAACGACGAAGACGACAAAGGCGATAAAGGCGATACTCCGAAATGCTAAAGGGGAGAGAGAGTGAGACCATCATGGCCAAGGCATATCCGGACGGACCCACTCGGAGGCAAAACTGTCAACTTGAAACGAGCAGAGGGCACATGCCATTCGCATTTCGGTGTATGTACTTCAAATTCACCTTGGTTCCGTTCACTACACCACTGACAGTACTGACAGTGGCCAACTGTGCCACAGTATGTGTGTGTGTGTGTGTGTGTTTTAGTTGGAAATTTTCGGAAAGATTTTCATTTAAAGTTTTTTTTTTTGATATTTTGAAATTTTTCCAACTTTTGTTTTCAAAACTTTACTTGGCCGTTGCTTATGTGAATACCCAAAACATGTGCTGGTACGTGTGTAAATGTATATTAAATTGTTATTCACAACACAAGTTCCGGCTTAACGTTGTCGCACTTGCACCATCACATACCTGGTTGTTTGTTGTATTAGTACAGACATTGAGTTGAACTTGTACATGAGTGGCGTACCGAACGAAGGCGGCTGTTGCATCCTGTTGATTGCCGAGATGAGAGGTAGATGAAATTAAACAAACCACATAAGGAAATTAAACATTAGCGAATTTAAAGGGACACTTTGAAAAACATTTTAAAAAAATCTCATATTTGCAATTAATTCCACACAAATGCTTTAAGGTAATCAATTGAAAAACTTTTGTTTTTTTTGTAATTTGATTTAAATCTGCACAATCGAAATCCCTCACACGCATGACCGAACAAAGAAATATCAAATTAGAGGGAAACTATAAAAATATAACAAACGAAAAGCAAAATGCTGCAAATATTCCTTTTGACTGACCGGACAACAAACAAACAGCCAAATCATGGCAATGCATCAAAGGAAATGTCAATCTGACTTATTCGCCATTGAATGTGAATGCAATAAGAACCGCAAAAAAGCAACCAAATGACACATAAAACCTATTTTGCATATGATATGGCCAACCGACCGAGTTTTGACATGCATGAATTGGTGAGTGTGTCATATGAAATTCGGAATACACGTTGAATTAAATTCAAATTCAAATTATACATATGAGCACATGTGTTTGTGCCATCGATGCACTTTGGCATGTTCTTTTCCACTCGGAACTAATCGAATTAGTGCCCAAATGGCGAGTGCGTGAATACATAAAAAGGCTGCCCGAGTCACGGCTGCACTTTGATTAATGTCCAAACCAGGCGCTCAACCGGATGGAAGTGGACTGGACGGTTCGGGTACAGTGTGTGTGGTTGCAGTCGTAGTCTAAAAGTATTTTCAAATAATTACAATTTAATGCAATTGGAAACAGCTAGTGTGGTGTTTACGCGCGCATAGCTGCAGCAATGGAGCGGTTAGTTGAAGTTTTACCAGCCATAAATTGAAAAAATAATATTCATCTCATTGGTGTAGTTTATATGCGCCCATGGTTGATAGGGGACCCAGATTTCTTGCCCAGACGAGCAATGGCTCGGTGTTGGACAGAGTAAGTATTACCTACATTTAATTTGTATAAGTACAGTTTTAAATTGAAATAAATTCATTCTTCAGGTCACCCCCGATATGGCCCACCTGGTCAATCCCTACTGGAGTCGTTTCCCTCCCATGGATCCCATGATGAGTCAAATTCTGGGAATCTTCACGCTCGCCATTATGATCATCTCGTGCTGTGGCAATGGTGTGGTGGTGTACATCTTCGGGGGCACCAAATCGCTGCGTACCCCTGCCAATTTGCTAGTCCTCAACTTGGCCTTCTCTGACTTTTGCATGATGGCCTCGCAATCGCCTGTGATGATTATAAATTTCTACTATGAAACTTGGATATTGGGGCCGTTGTGGTGTGACATTTATGCCGTCTGCGGCTCAATGTTTGGTTGTGTTTCCATCTGGTCCATGAGTATGATAGCCTTCGATCGGTATAATGTGATTGTGAGGGGCATTTCGGGCACGCCCATGACTGTGAAGACGTCAATTATAAAAATAGTTGCAATTTGGTCATTTGCCACATTTTGGACGGTTATGCCGCTGGTGGGCTGGAGCAGGTGAAGTAACATTCATTTTGGAATAATATATTTTTTTAAATTAAAAATTTTTCTCAGTTATGTCCCCGAAGGCAATATGACCGCCTGCAGCATTGACTATATGACACGCGATTGGAATCCACGCTCTTACCTGATTTCCTACTCTCTGCTGGTCTACTATACGCCGCTCTTCCTCATTTGCTTTTCGTATTGGTTCATCATATCGACAGTCGCTGCTCATGAAAAGGCCATGCGCGAGCAGGCCAAGAAGATGAATGTCAAGTCCCTGCGTTCCTCGGAGGATTGCGATAAGAGTGCCGAGGCGAAATTGGCCAAGGTGGCCCTGACCACCATTTCTTTGTGGTTCATGGCTTGGACTCCGTATTTGGTTATTTGCTATTTTGGCCTGTTCAAAATTGACGGTCTCACCCCGTTGACTACGATTTGGGGGGCAACTTTTGCCAAAACCAGTGCCGTGTACAATCCAATTGTGTATGGCATCAGGTGAGTTGCAGTTTTTTTGGGAAAATTCTATTTTGAAAACTACAATTTACTGATATGTCTGC
This sequence comes from Heteromyza rotundicornis, assembly GCA_951394025.1. Taxonomy (NCBI): domain Eukaryota; kingdom Metazoa; phylum Arthropoda; class Insecta; order Diptera; family Heleomyzidae; genus Heteromyza; species Heteromyza rotundicornis. Next base: position 71,834,241 of record OX596012.1, on the reverse strand, counting down.
ACATATTTGAAGCCATCCGAAATATCGCATTGTCCTGAAGGAGAAGTGCCCTTTCTGCGTTATGGGCTCTACAGATGAACCGAAACCCGATGCTCCTGCTGGCGATGGGCAAACCGTTTCCGAGGCTGAATCGAAAGCTTGAAGAAGAGAGAATCGATTATTTTATTAGCAATAGTTTTTAATGCAATTGTCATCTAATATGACTTATGAAAAATAAAAAAAAAAAGTTTATCTTTAAAAAGATACAAAAATGTTGAAAAAAAATAACGGTATGGAAATATACTTATGCATGCAAAATACAAAATGCAAAATAATACGATTTATTTTCTTTTCATCTCATCGTCCTCTCATTATCCTCTTATCCCTTTGAACGCTACAGCAAATTTGAATAACTTTACCACTGATGACGGTTTAAAGCAGAGTGGCGAATAGTGCATTGCATTTCATTTTCCATTACTTTCACTGGCAGTGGGAGAAACGTTGCTTCCCCTGAATGTTCAATAGTAATGGAATGCAACGGTCTTAAGTTAATCTTAAGCATTGCATCGATGTCACCTGTTGCATAAAGATGGAAAAAAAAATGAATTTTTCTTGCTTTTTTTTGCAGATTTTTTTTTTAACTTTATGAATAATTTTATAAAATTGGATTGGGGAGGCGGGAAAGAAAGTCCAAAAGAGAGCGTAACAAAATCTTCCCAAAAAAATTCCCAAAATACAAAATCCGCAACCTTCAAAAAATTCATTAAAAAACCCCCAAAGGGTGTTCGAAACCCCCTCCCCCCGAAATCTATGATAAAATATAAAAATGTATGAAATTGTTATGAAATTTAACAGAATTTAAGAGAAACTTCCGCATCTCCTTGATATTTTAGCTTATTAAAAACTTTCGAGTACCAAAAACTGTAAAAATTGGAATTATAACATTCGATATCACGGTTTACATTTACATCAAAGTGAAAAACCTTGTGAAAGTTTATTGTTATTCGAAATTTGCTGTGAATCAAATGAAAGAGTTTTTAAATTGAAATCAGGGACGTACCCATGAATGGGAGGGGAATTTGGAGGGCTTTAGGGTGCCGAGCCCTCCCATAATATATGAACACAATACGTCGATATCCATAAACTCCCATTCGGGTTTTTTTTCAAAATTATATTTTTTTTAAATCTATTTTTTTAATGAAAAATCAAAAGATTTTTTTTTGAAAAAAGCTATTTGTATAGGTAAAAAAAATGTATGAAAACAGCCCCCGAAATTTATTCCTGGTTACGTCCCTGCCAAAAAAAGAAATCCCCAAGTACGTCATCCCCCAACTTTCAATAATCTGTTATCGCTAGCTCACTTACCCAGATCGTAAACAAATGTATACCGTTATTTTGTGTCTTCATTAATTGTTCTTGTCTTACGTGCTTACGCGTGTAATATTAGTACTTATTACGTTGCTTCCAAGTGATATTAATTATACAATTTTTCATAAAATTGTTTTTAAATTATTTATTAATTTTTGTTCTTGATCATGGAATATTGTTGAATTTTTATATTTGTTTACATAAAATTTTGTGTAAAAAAATCATAAATTTTGAAATTTTGCCCCCAAACACCCCCATTCTCGCGGCGAATTCTTACCAATTCTAAAAGTAATTCACACGAAAGAATGGCAACTTTGCGTTTGGGTATTTCGTGTTTGGAGATTTGAGGGATGGGGGATGGGGATTTCGCATTTGGGAATTATGTTTTTTAAGTAAATAAACACAAAAAACACAAAATTTTATAGAACCAAATTAAAAAACTAGTAAAAAAAAATTGTCTTCGATTTGACCGAAGGTACCCTGCCCATACGAGCACGATACCTACAATTTTTCTATGATTTTTCGATATTTTTCCGACATTTTTTCAATAATTGCCATCCCCATATCATTCCCGATCCATTTAAAAATGTTGTTCCAACTCCATTTTGTTCTAGTCCGATTCCAGTTCCATTCCATTCCAATAAAATAAAAATCGTGGCAGTATTATTCAAACTAAAGTAAGGAAATTCAGAGGGCATTTTTGTATGGGAGGTAGGCGTGGTTGTCATCCGAAGACATGAAGATAGACAGACATCACTTGATCGATAGTGATCTGGAATATTTAAACTTTTGTATACCAACCATGTGTTATTTATGTTTTCAAACACAGAATGAAGCGGAGGCTTCCAAACTGTCTTTGGAATTTTTTTCCCGATTTAAATACAATACCTATGAACTACTCCACTTGTAATTGAAACTGATCCAAAAACTAACCCATACACATACTAAAAAATGGTTACAATTAGCTTTCTCAATCGCTCTCGAGTCGGTTTCAAACGTTAATTCTCAAATCGACTTCAAATAAACAAAGTGAAACGTGAATTAATTAATTTTAAAATTTCTTTTGGTATTTATTGCATATTAAAAGAAATCATTTTTTTTAAAACAAAGTAAAAAGGTACAGATTACGACTCGGTTTCAAACATTAAAGAAAAAACTTTAATGTCGAATCGAGAACTAGCCTTTGAAAACGAGTCGAGAATCATATTAACTATCGACTCGAGCAATAGGGTATTTCTCAAACCTTTGAGACTGTGTTTGCTGGGTTAATTAAATTTGGAGACACATTAGATGAAAACTTAAACTCCACTTTGTCGCACAAAAAGTTATTAAATAAAACCAAAGAACACTTTTGGTTGAGTTCATCAGCGAAACGTGGCCCCGCAGCATTACCAGAGCGTAATTATTTTTTACGCACAAGTTAAATATTTGCATGTAACTCCACACAAGTGAAATCTGGCAGGTACATGGAGCGAACGGTGCGCTGAGGATGGCGCAGTGGAAACATGCTAAACAAGTCATTTCTTTCTTGTGCCGCTGTTTCGGTAAACCGAACACTTTTGCAGCACGGCAGCTAGCAAAATGTTGATTTTTAATTTCGCACAGTAAATATTTTGGCAAGGGAAAATCGTGGCAAAATAAAAAGACAAAGACGAATATCTTGGAAAAAATTCAGAACACAAAATACCCAAAACCCAAAAATTAAATTTTTATATATTGTACACTGGCAGTGGCTGCAAAAAGCGCATGAAATATTGATATCAACATCAAAGTATTGAAATGTCAAAATTGTAACCGCGAAAAACAAAACAAAAATAAAGTAAAAACACAAAAGTACCAATTTCAATTTTGTGGCGAAATGTGTGAAAAACATACAAAAACTCTGGCACACACACACACACACCGACATTTGCTGGCATTCATCGCCACATCGAAGTTAATTGATTTCCATTGAAAAGGCAATAGCAATAACATTCATTCAACACCAACATCAGGCAGCAAGTAACACTAACCACAACGGCAATGCCAAAGTAAATAATCAAAATACCATACAAATGCTGAAAACGGGATGGAAAAAAAATATCACGAAAATATGCCACGAAAATAGTAGCAAAAGTGTGAATGTGTTAACGAGAGAGAGAGAGTGAGCACAGCGTTGGTAAGTGCCCTGTGTGAATTCGTTGGCTGATTCACACACGCCCAATCATACTTGCATGCGATTTACATTCATGCAAATACACTCGCATACAAATGCATTCATGAGCTATTATAATGTGTAAATTTAGATTTAAAAGCAGACACCCAACACATGCTTTCAGCCAACATCAATTCACTGTTCCAGCTTATCATTGCACATCCATATACACACACACACACACATACTCCTACATACATTTCCAATTGCTATGTGTGTTGAAAGTGATTGCTGCACATCCGCTTCCGGCAAATTTAATTCAAACGTTACCGAAAAACGTTGAACCTCAATCAGCGTTCGGTCGGTCGGTCGGTTCGTCGGTGGTTAGTTGGCGTTGGTCGATGATGGCGGTATTGATGCGTTGGTATATGTATATGTATATGTACATGTGCACATGCCAATATACTATGGTCATTTTACAACTGTTGTTGCTGTTGTTGTTGTTGTTTTGGTTATTTGGCCAAAGAAAATTACACTGATGATCGTTGAGTAAATTGCATTTGCGGTCAGTAAACTGCATTTTGACGCTCCACCCACACCCACTCCCAGCTGTTCTTGTGGAGCACGTATCGCTTTGTTTAGTTTCGGAATTGCCATTAGTTGGGGCGATGTGTTCCTATTGCCATTGCTGTAATGCACAGTGCATATATTACACCACCCACATTAGGGTTGCCATATTTTACAGAATTCCGAGTTGAATTCAGTTCGATTTGGTATTCACTATGTTTTTAGTTGTTTTTTTTCCTTTCTAAATTTAATTTCGCATGTTGGTTTGCTTTTAATTAAGCCAACAATGCCATTATTACGTACTCACTTCGTTTGATTTCGATTTGAATTCGTATTTGATTTGCCATTGACGAGTTCAGAGTGCATGTGTGCATACTTGTGTGTGTGTGCATGGGTCATCCATACAACATAAACTTTCAAATGCAATTTCAATTAAGTTTAAACAATGAATGCAATATTTTTGTTTCCATTATTTTGCACACCTAGCCACAGCACAGAGTGAATGTGTTGGTTGAATACCATTTTTGCAGGCTGTTAATGGAGTTGATTTCAAATTGAAAAGATTGGAAACTACTAAAGAGGATAGATGGCAAAGTACGGTTACAGTTGGTTAGGAAAAGAGTGACGATAGAGAGTTTCTACTAGAGTGTTTCTACTCTTTGGTTCACTCTGACTGCATGAGAATTTAATAAAATGTTTAATGTGGAATATAACTCTCCAAAGGCTATAAGGCGTACCCCACCCATTTTTGGCATATAATTTACAATTCAAAGTAATTCATAGACGATTTATTAAACGAAACTTTTCACAATACCAAAAACTTTTATCAACTTTATGCAGCAGATTAATGACAACATAAATACACACAAAAACAAACCAGCCAAATTAGCATCCAACAACAATAGAAATGACAGAGAGCTATTTCAGGTCACAGGCCATCGACGAACTTTACAGTCAATCAAATTTACAATTCGAAAAAGCTTCGATAACAAATGGCGCGAAACTTTTGCGCCACAAACTAGAAAATAATTCAAATTGTGAGCAGAAAAAAAAAACTAGACAAGAATTTCGTATCTTATCGTAATTGTAGTTGGTGCAAACTAAGCAAAGAATGTTTTTCGAGGATGAATACATCATTCAAGCATAATTAATTACCATAGAAGCGCTTAATGGTTTGAGTTAGGGCACACACACACACATACCCAACAAAATTTATCATACAGCTGCCGTGTTCAGCGCAATTTACTTCAGAGTGCCTCGTTTCGGTTTTCAGTCGTACCAGGTTACAACCGCACACCCGGCTCCGCTTTTGTTTCGCCAATAATGTAGTACTTTTGCATTGTACATTCTACCGATCAACTGGAAAAAGCGAACAATACTCTCGAACACTTTGTACCGCACGAGTACATCGGTTGGCTGCTGCACAGAGAATAGGCTTAAGCATTTTTTGGTTATGGCATTGGAAATGCGTGCGGTTTGCACTTACTTTCATGAAAGGGGTGCTAGTGCGATTTAAGTGCACTTTGTCTACACTTTAAAAATTAGTCCTTTTTAGGCCACTGCACACATGAGCCAAGTGGAAGGGACACACAGAAAAATATTTATAGCAAAGAATATATATTTGAAGAAATAGATTTTTCAATTGGAACACTCCCAGTTACATTCACATGCACACCGATTATTCGTATTTTTATATTAGAAATCATTACACCGTCATACACAAGTTTGCAACCAAAAGATCTTAAAAAGTAGACCCTTTTTCTATAGTAATTCGCTTGAATTTAAAAAAAATAATAATTGTTTTGTATTAAATGTTACTCATACGTCACGTACAACAATTATCGCATTATAATTTTTGTTTAAGCTTCTGATTAAGTGAATTTTGTGATCAACACAATTCTACCCTTATTGTCACTGCAGTAACAAGGTAAACCATTTCAAGTTAATTTTTCTTTACTAAAAAAAATTCTTTATATGTGATGTTGTGGTTCCAGTCAAATGCTTGATCGACAAGATGTAGAAAAAAGATTCGCCTCAGTTTTTTCTTGCTTTGATATTTCCATATCAAAATACATTTCGTACGCAATGGATAACTTTGAAACGTTAAAGTAGCCAAACTTATCGCATTTTGTTTAACGTGGCGTATGAGTGACATTTAATTTTTTTTGAATTGAAGCGAATTGGTGAAAGGTATCTATAGTGTTAGGTAATAATAACTTTTTTTGAATAAAAATGAGAAATCATTATAAAAATATTATTTCTGTGCGATTTTTCTCTGGAATATTATGGAAAGGAAACGGCAAAAAAACGTTCAGTGCTTTCCAAATTGATGATCAAGTGAAAACGGTACTTCCACTGCAAGTGTAATTTAAGTAAAGGCCAAAGTATAGCCCCCATGCGTGTGAGTATGCGTGAGTGTGTGTGTGGATTTTCCAACAAAAACCATAAGAACGGCACAAAAATGTGTGCCCCCGTGAGTCTGATTGCGCCGAAATCCTCACTTGAAACAAGAATTGAACAGAAAAGAATTCCTGAAATCTTTCGGTTATACGAATACAAAACAAAATCCCACAACACAGAAGAATATTTGCCAATTTTGAGGTTATGTACATTGTTAATACGAACAGCATATGGGAGAATATAAAAGCTGATTCAACGAAATGGAATATTTTCATACCATTTTATAAACAAGCTATTTCCACTTTGAACTAACAATCCGCAATGATTTTATTGAGTATTTCTTTTTTTAATATTTCCCACACATTGTAACTTTATGTTTTGCTTATTTTTTTGCTTGTTTTTCGAGAACCTCAACTCAAAATTAAAAGCAAACAATATATATCATAACTTTTATGATTGCCACCATGGTACGGGTGTATGAGAGTGAAGCTTCAGAAATGAAAACGATTGCACTTAAACAGTATTGCAGCAAGTCAAGCCAAGCCAAGCCAAGTCAAGCCAGCACAACAATGTTGCCCGAATTGTCCTTGAACGTTGAAGGATATTCGTTCGACTGTACGGGCAACAGGTGCGGTTGGTGGCCAAAAACGACAACGAAAACGATGACAACGACATGTGTGTGTGTCTGTGTGTGTTTGTGCGTGTGGCTTAAATGATTTTATTACCCGGCAAGGGAGTACAGCACCAAATAATGGGGGGGTGAAAAACACTCGGTATTGTTGTTGCCATTGTTGCAATACTTGTACAAATGATAAATGAAGTGTGCTGCCTGGACTAAAGTGCTTTTCGGTTAAATGGTTTATTTGCACATTTTGCACGAAATTGAATTCAATTTCATGAAAAATAGAAACAAACAAACATGCAACATTTCGAATTTAATTTACAAAAAATGTGCTGCTGTAATGGCCACTTTCACTGGTAGCACTGCAATGAAACAAGAGCATAATGCCAGAAGTAACAAATACAAATGACAGCGCAAAGTGCAACTGCTGTTGCTGCTGTTGCTGTGTGCTCTTTAAGCTTGTGTCAGGCAAAAGCATACCGACCGAGAGTGTTGGTGTTGAGCTCTATCGCCACCAACACCGTCATCACGCTGTGCAAGCAAATAAAAGCTACGAAGCGCTTATGTCTTTCAAAATGGCGCTCAACATGGCGCCCAGCATAATAAATGATGGTTTCATTGCAATGTTTTGGCTTCCATTTTGTTGTTTTTGGTTTATTGAATTTCTTGTTGCCTAACTACTTGAGCGGAAAGTACGAAAGTGAATTAAAAAAAAAAACAAATTAATTCATTCAAATTTAATTCAGTTTTCAGAGAACCCCAATAAATTAACAATTTCCCCATGTGACAAAACACTGGACCACCACCGCCCATTCATCTTACATCACTTCTACGCAGTGGTGGCTGATAGAAAAACCACCTTTGCGAGAGAATTCATGGCGTCCGAATGTCGTTCACTGCAATGTGCAACATGCCACTTTTATGGCACAGCAGGGATTCCTCATTGACACATTTTCGCCATTAAGCCGAGCGCCGAACGGTATCAGTAGGACCAACCATGGTTCCGCTTAGAGCAGAGGAGGTCGTGGGTGTTGAACAACAAACACAACGGAAATCCACCAAAAGTGCACAACTCCCGCATCAGGGAGTGAGTGTATGTGTATGCATAAACTTGGCATATCATCCAGTCGCCGCTCCATACTTCAAAATGGGCAATCGACCATAAATCATGCACTTTTAATGCGTTCCATTTGACAACTCTGAAGTGAGCTGGGGGGGGGGGGGGAAGAGTAGGGTAAGGTAAGGAACGAGAGATTTCGTCAGTGGATTTGACTACTTCCGTTTGTCTTTTTCTCCTGTACTACTTGATGTGCACAAGTTGTTGGTGTTTTTATTGTTGCTGTCGGTGTCGGTGTCGCTATCGCTGTCGTCGCTTTGACCATTTTGTGTATTAAAGGATTTGCGTTTTGAAGATTTGTGCAAATCCCGTTATAAACTAATATTAATGTTGACAATGCGTTGGAATTGATGATGTCGCCTTCGTTTTGGCGAGAAAAGTGTGGGGTGTGTACGTTTGTGTGTGTGAATTTTTGCGTGTGATTGCTTGCATGGGTGAATGTGAAATTGAAAATTGCATTTTAAAGCGAAAGGATAATAATTTATGTGGTATTAATAAGATTTATTACGGGACAATAAATTGATTTAGACATTTCAAAGCTCTTTTATGATTTCCTTTCATTTAATAAATTTCGATTGAAATAGAAGCGCTTTAGTTCACCTTAGGATAAGAAAGAATTAATTACAATGAATTCCCTTGGAATCTAAAATGGAACTAAGTTGGATTCCACTGACGGAATTTTTTTCCACAGCCCACCCTCAACTAAAAACTGCCAGAATTGCTTTTAAAAAATTTCATCGTTTGGAATGCGAAGATTTTTTATTTTTATTTGCAAACTTTTTGTATAATTCCTGCAAGTGTCAATAACGCCTTAGAAGGTGTCAAAAAAAACTTCAACATTTCTTTCAATAAGTAGCGCAAAACTTCTTCATCAAAGTCACCAAAATGAAAGTACCAAACGGAAAAACTTTTCCTCACAGATAATTTCGCTACTTTCACTTTCAATCATCGCAAGTATTTCGCCAAAGTCTTTGATTTGATAGCAACAATGGCAGCAGCGAAATTGTATTATGCTAAAAAACCTGAAAAGGAAAAACAAATTTTGAGCACAAAGTTAAACAGGAAGAAAAAACAAAGCAAAGCAAAACCAAATAAAAAACAAAACAAAAAAAAAGCATACAAGTGAAAAACACCCACTAAAATTACAATTGGCAACATTGGCGTATCACTCGAAACTCGTTGTGGAGCTGAAAAAAGAAATGAAGAAGTTGGCTGATAAGAACTCCTTGAAATATGCTTCAATTTCCACCAAAAAAAACCAAAACAAAACCGAAATAAAATAAAAAAACAAACCCAAGCAAAGTAAAGTAAAGAACAAATAATAACAACAACAACCAAACTAGAAGTGAAATGCAAAAAAAAAAAAAGGTGGAAAGGAACAATTGCAAAGTTCGCACATTGTTGTTGGCTTAGTTGTTAAGGCTGTCAGTGTGTGTCTCGGCGATTCTACACTTGTATGTGTATGTACGACTAAGCGCGCCAAAATCAACAAAACCAAACGAAAGCAAAGGAAACAGCAAACAACTACAACAGCAAATTACCAACGGAGGCGCATTATTTCCGTTTCCGCCAAAAACTTTTGCAAAATTCATTAAATATCTTAAGAGGCTGCTTTCACTTTTAGCTGCCGCCCACCCGACATCCCGACATGCCTTCACCCGTCCGCCCACTATTGCAAACACTTGAGTGCCCATGCACACCCAGCCATCAGAGCCTTCATCGTGGGGGGATGGGGGCGGGGGCCACTACTCGCATTCTTGAACAACAACCCCAAAAATAGAGTTGGCAATATTGGCGTTGCGTGTGGCGTTGAGTGGCGCTAATCACCGAAAAACACTTAAAGTGTGTCCCTTCTGCGTTCCTCCAATGCAGCGATTTGTGTTTAATTTCGCATTTTCATTTATGGCCCGTAGAGTAGAAAGTTGGCAATTGTTTCAAATTATTTATGCGTATATTTACATTAACTTTTCACTTTTCTTTCGTTGAAGGGCGGTCGTGGAATGTCAATCGGCAGCACAAGTAGTTGAGGATGTGAGGCTTAAAATGATGAAGGAAGTGAGGCGCTCAAACGCCCACCCCCCCAATCCATTATGCCAAGGTACCGAAATGAGTGATTTACAAACAAAGTAGTGAAATTTAAACAAAATTTAAGTGAAATTGAAATTAAAATTTTACTTAATTTAAGGAAAATTAGAATAAATGCAAGTAATCACTTCACAATTAAATACAAATACTTCAAATACTTGAGCAGCTAAGAAAAAAAACTAATGATGTTAAAAAAAAGTGAAAGCACAAAGACAATCATCTCCTAGTATGCTGTGAAGTACGCAATTTCAGCATCATAAAGCGTTCGCAGCATGATGAAACAATAACAACAGCAACAAGAATAACAAAGACAACATTGACACTGCTACAAATTGAAATTGAGTGTCACTCGTGCATTGAACTGAATGCGAATGGTTGATGACAGCGAGCGGCGGCCGATAAGAAAGCAACAGCATCAGCTGCGTCGTGGCAATCCCTTCAAGTGACGCCCGCCCGAACTGCCACTCATGTCCTTTGCCTGATAACAGCTTCAGGATAAGCCGCGCCCCGTTACCCTATCCCATTAGAGTAATAGCAATCGCGCAGTGACAGTAGCAATTGGAGTGTCATGTCATGTCGAGTTCAGTCCTGTCCTCTTACATTTCGTTTCGTTGGTTGGTGTCGTTATCGCTCTCGGAGCGCTCGTGCCAATTCTTTGAATGGTCAATTAAATTCAACTGATTCACATTTTCAAATTGAATTGTAATTGGGACTTTTGAGCTTTGACAGCGATCCTTGCACAACTCACCACTTTGGTGGCTGTTTGTAAGCGGAAGTCCTGCCAACGGCTTCCGCCTTTATTTGAATTGAATTGCCGAATGTGTGCGTCGGTGCGATGGCTTTCGTTCGCTGTAAGCGCTGAGATTTTCTTTGGCTGGGATTTTTTTTCCTGATATACTATTTGTGACATGTGCTGCTTGCTATTTTGTCAATTTATTTTATGGCTTATAATGTTGCGAGAGATTTCGAAATTTTAGTTGAGCTTTTTATGACGTGCGGTACTTAGGTGGAGCTCTTGAGCCTTTAATACTGTTGGGATAAATTTGTGTCATTCGGCATGTACTACGTGATTTTGGAGTCGCTTGGAAGAGGATTTCAGGAATAAGTATAAAGATATTTGAAATAGATTGTTACATTTCATTTTAATTTCATTGCAATTTCATTTCAATTTCATGACAATTTCATTTCAATTTCATTTCAATTTCATTTCAATTTCATTTCAATTTCATTTCAATTTCATTTCAATTTCATTTCAATTTCATTTCAATTTCATTTCAATTTCATTTCAATTTCAATTTCATTTCAATTTCAGTTCAATTTCATTTCAATTTCATTTCAATTTCATTTCAATTTCAATTTCATTTCAATTTCATTTCAATTTCATTTCAATTTCATTTCAATTTTCATTTCAATTTCATTTCAATTTCATTTCAATTTCATTTCATTTCAATTTCATTTCAATTTCATTTCAATTTCATTTTAATTTCATTTCATTTCAATTTCATTTCAATTTCATTTCAATTTCATTTCATTTCATTTCAATTTCATTTCATTTCATTTCAATTTCATTTCAATTTCATTTCAATTTCATTTCAATTTCAATTTCATTTCAATTTCATTTCAATTTCATTTCATTTCATTTCATTTCATTTCATTTCAATTTCATTTCATTTCATTTCATTTCATTTCAATTTCATTTCAATTTCATTTCAATTTCATTTCAATTTCATTTCAATTTCATTTAAATTTCATTTCAATTTCATTTCAATTTCATTTCAATTTCATTTCAATTTTTTTTTTCAATTTCATTTAAATTTCATTTCAATTTCATTTCAATTTCATTTCAATTTTTTTTTTCAATTTCATTTAAATTTCATTTCATTTCCATTTCATTTCCAATTCATTTCAATTTCATTTCAATTTCATTTCAATTTCATTTCAATTTCATTTCAATTTCATTTCAATTTCATTTCAATTTCATTTCATTTCCATTTCATTTGCATTTCTTGGCTTATAATTTTATGGCTTATAATGTTGCGAGAGATTTCGAAATTTTAGTTGAGCTTTTTATGACGTGCGGTACTTAGGTGGAGCTCTTGAGCCTTTAATACTGTTGGGATAAATTTGTGTCATTCGGCATGTACTACGTGATTTTGGAGTCGCTTGGAAGAGGATTTCAGGAATAAGTATAAAGATATTTGAAATAGATTGTTACATTTCATTTTAATTTCATTGCAATTTCATTTCAATTTCATGACAATTTCATTTCAATTTCATTTCAATTTCATTTCAATTTCATTTCAATTTCATTTCAATTTCATTTCAATTTCATTTCAATTTCATTTCAATTTCATTTCAATTTCATTTCAATTTCAATTTCATTTCAATTTCAGTTCAATTTCATTTCAATTTCATTTCAATTTCATTTCAATTTCAATTTCATTTCAATTTCATTTCAATTTCATTTCAATTTCATTTCAATTTTCATTTCAATTTCATTTCAATTTCATTTCAATTTCATTTCATTTCAATTTCATTTCAATTTCATTTCAATTTCATTTTAATTTCATTTCATTTCAATTTCATTTCAATTTCATTTCAATTTCATTTCATTTCATTTCAATTTCATTTCATTTCATTTCAATTTCATTTCAATTTCATTTCAATTTCATTTCAATTTCAATTTCATTTCAATTTCATTTCAATTTCATTTCATTTCATTTCATTTCATTTCATTTCAATTTCATTTCATTTCATTTCATTTCAATTTCATTTCAATTTCATTTCAATTTCATTTCAATTTCATTTCAATTTCATTTAAATTTCATTTCAATTTCATTTCAATTTCATTTCAATTTCATTTCAATTTTTTTTTTCAATTTCATTTAAATTTCATTTCAATTTCATTTCAATTTCATTTCAATTTTTTTTTTCAATTTCATTTAAATTTCATTTCATTTCCATTTCATTTCCAATTCATTTCAATTTCATTTCAATTTCATTTCAATTTCATTTCAATTTCATTTCAATTTCATTTCAATTTCATTTCATTTCCATTTCATTTGCATTTCTTTTCAATTTCTTTTCAATTTCCTTTAAATTTAATTTACATATCTTAGCAATATTTTTATTTCTGTAATTTCAAATGTAATTGGTCCTTGACGATTGGACTTCGATTTCCGTTTCCGTTTCAATTTCTAATTGAATTCCGTTTAAATTTTATAACAATTTTGCGAGCATTATCGCAGTTTATTGATACCCAAATGCAATTAAAATGGCCTCGTTGATGTTGTCGTTTCATTTGAACATTTCCCTTGAAATTGAACTGCATTCTCCGAAGCGGTAATTCAATATTTTCCTTGAACTTGAATCTGTCACAGCAACGTGCATGATGCGACTTCCACCATCGTGTCTGCCAACACATGTTCTTATTCTGCATGCATGCGAGTGTGTATTTTGGCCGTCGGTGCTGTGAGTTCACAATTGATTTCCATGTGACTGTCCAAATTCGAATTGCAAAAAAAAGCGAATTCAGAATTCAAATGAAATCGGGCGCGGCTTAATCAATTGCGAATTTCCTGTGAAATTTTTCGATTTTTGTCCTATTATTTTCCGCAAGTTGAAATGTGATTCGATCGAAGGATACGTGCAATTATGCGTTCGAGTAGAGTTTCCGTAAACGTTGCTGATGGACTATGTGAGCGGCATAAGAACATGCTGTGTATTAGGAAAGATATTGGAAAACTTTATAATATCGAAAAGTAAGATATTTTTACGAAAGTTTCTCCAGGACAACTTCAGCCAGCTGGGACCAGAGTTTCCTTGCCACGCACACACTAAAATGAATATTTCCGTTTGAAGTTGTGCCCCTTGAATTGCATGGATGAAACACAACCACATTTCGGAATGGCAGTGTGATGGCGGTGCTAAGGAAACACCCAAGGTTGCGGCAAAATATGGAAATGCAATTTTCAGGCATGAAAGAAACTTCATAAAATCAGAGGCAGCACCCAAACGAATCAGTTGCGTTGGCACTCCATTGTGCCGTTGCCGCCACTCACTGATGAAAAGGCAACAAAACAGGAAATCATGCTGCGACGGTGGTTCATGATGATGGCACAGGATCATCCCAAACAACGCACCAAACAAAGTTGTTGTTGTTGGGCAAATAGTAGCAGTCGCACAACCATGGAGGCACTGGCGCTAACATCATTTGCCGTAACTCAATATTGACGCAAAGAAGAGACATGAAGATTCGTTGCATAAATCCGAATACGGATTTGAATGCGAATTTTTATTCGCACTGGGTACGATTTCGTATTGCATGAGAATTTACATTTCTGAGAAAACTGTGGAAAATTTGAATTTTTTTTACTAATTCGAAAAGTTTGTTGGAAAAAATTGCATTTCAGCTACATGTCAATGCAGTTTGCTGAAAAAAATATATTTGCATGTAAGTAATCATATTTACATTTTACTTCTTTTGAAATTCTAATTCACTCCTAATTAATTTTGTTCAATTTCCTCAGTAATTTTCAGTTGATATGCTTCTGAAATTTAATTCCATATCGATGTAGTTCCATTGAAATTATTGTGAATTGCCTTCAGGGAATGAAATCAATTTCGTGTCAAAGTATATTTTAGCATTATTCAACACCCGCGCTGTTATCATCGACGATGTTGTTGGCATTAATTATGGCAATTCAATTGTGCTCAATGAAACTTATTCGCTGCGGGAACTGGTCGTTGTGGTCAGCATTGATCCCCGATGATGTGCCAAATAATTATCGGGCAATTCAATGAATTACAAAAATTACAAGTTTATGCAAAAGTTTTGCCATTTCATTTCTGTGCCACTCGTTCGTTCGTTTCAGCTCAGTGGAATGTCCCTGCCTGAAGACTTGCCACTGCGGATGTAAGTAGATGGAAAAGAATGAAACTTTTTCTCATTTCCTTCTGTTGAAGTTGGTTAAATGGATATTGTACATAATTTCAGCATAATTAATATGTTCATTCAATTGATTACTTCATCGTCCAGCAACAATAGTTTATTAGCACTTCTGCAATAAATACTCATTCCCCATCGTTGTCAGAACAAGACTTATTCTAATTGCCCGTTCATTCGAGGCGAGAGGGAACTTTATGCCAGCAATCATATCAAACAGCTTCAGTTGTTGTGACTTTCATTGCATTGCACAATCAGAAATTATTCACCTCCTTTCATGGTTTCTCTGCGCTGACTGAATGATTTCAATTGGAATTATCTGGCCACAAATTACAATCTATCATTCCTTTTCATTTACAGTCAATGCCGCCTTGCACTTATACTCTTTAATCTTACTGGCAAGTTTCTTCCTTGATATATGTGCTTTGGTGTATTAGAGGCTCTTCTTGGCCACACACACACTCACACACATCATACCGTTGCGTGCAAGTGTCACTCGGTATGGCTTTGGTAAGTGCCAACTTTGTCATAAATGCCTGCAAATGCATTTCAATCAATAAGTAATTAGATGTAGCAGCGATGCATGGGTGTGACTGTGTGTGTGTGTTTGCACTGTAATCAGCATGGCCAATCCAAATCGAAAATTGCACATATCAGTTGAGCTCATCGCATCGGGCTATAAGGCGCTTAGTAAGTTGGCATTAAATTGGAATTAAGGAAGATATTTGTGCTGTTGCTGTTGCTATTGTTGTTGGTGTAGATGTATTAGTCGGCATTGTGTTTCATCTTACTGAAATTGTAATTTACAATCTTAGTTGTGAAAATCCATTTAGTTATATTTTAATCAGAATCTCGACACTTCATTACATTTTCGTTTCAATTCCATTTAAATTGTATATCAGTTTGATTTCAGTTTCATTTAAATATCATTTCAATTTCATTTCAATTGCAATTTAATTTTCGTATCATTTCAATTTCATTTCAATTTCATTTCAATTTCATTTCAATTTCATTTCAATTTCATTTCAATTTCATTTCAATTTCATTTAAATTTCATTTCAATTTCATTTCAATTTCAATTTCAATTTCATTTCATTTCAATTTCATTTCATTTCATTTCATTTCAATTCCATTTCAATTCCATTTCAATTTCATTTCAATTTCATTTCAATTTCATTTCATTTTCATTTCAATTTCATTTCAATTTCATTTCAATTTCATTTCAATTTCATTTCAATTTCATTTCAATTTCAATTTCATTTCAATTTCATTTAAATTTCATTTCAATTTCATTTCAATTTCAATTTCAATTTCAATTTCAATTTCAATTTCATTTCAATTTCATTTCAATTTCATTTCAATTTCATTTCAATTTCATTGCAATTTCATTTCAATTTCATTTCAATTTCATTTCATTTCCATTTCATTTCAATTTCATTTAAATTTCATTTCAATTTCATTTCAATTTCAATTTCAATTTCAATTTCATTTCAATTTCAATTTCATTTCAATTTCATTTCAATTTCATTTCAATTTCATTTTAATTTCATTTCAATTCCATTTCAATTTCATTTCAATTTCATTTCAATTTCATTTCAATTTCATTACAATTTCATTTCAATTTCATTTAAATTTCATTTCAATTTCATTTCAATTTCAATTTCAATTTCAATTTCAATTTCATTTCAATTTCATTTCAATTTCATTTAAATTTCATTTCAATTTCATTTCAATTTCAATTTCATTTCAATTTCATTTCAATTTCATTTCAATTTCATTGCAATTTCATTTCAATTTCATTTCAATTTCATTTCATTTCCATTTCACTTCAATTTCATTTAAATTTCATTTCAATTTCATTTCAATTTCAATTTCAATTTCATTTCAATTTCAATTTCATTTCAATTTCATTTCAATTTCATTTCAATTTCATTTCAATTTCATTTCAATTTCATTTCAATTTCATTTCAATTTCATTACAATTTCATTTCAATTTCATTTCAATTTCATTTCAATTTCATTTCAATTTCATTTCAATTTTTAACGAATTAATTTTTAAATTTTCCTATATTTCCACTAATTTTTCTTAATTTAAATTCGCTCAATTAACATTCAGCAGTTTGCACTCAGCTTTCAGTTGGCACCGCCTTTCTGCAACGCCCACTCAATTATTCATAATTTAATCTATGGCAAGTGTTAAGCCATACGTTATGCAAATCCATCAGTCAATTGCGTTTGCATACCAATCCATTCGGTTTTGCATGCACAACACCCGGCCCAACGCCCTATACACCTTATATCCTTGATGCTATTTGCGCCACTAAGGACTTAGGTGTGTGGGTGAAGCGCATTTAATAAATTATTATTGTTATTGCCGTAGAGTCGATTGTAAACAACTATTTGCCCTTACAACGAACAACAACAACAACAACAACAAGTGAAGCAATGCAACATGCAAATTGTCTAATGTCTTTTTGATTTGTCTGACGAAGCAGTCATTATGCATTTTGCCAACTCCCGTTCGTAAATTAACTTGGGTGTATCACATTTGAATGTGGAAAGTTATTTTCCTTGCTTCACCTAATGCTTAATTTGCGTGCTGCAGGTAATCATTTAAGTGCCATTTGCTGCTACAGATAACGGTCATTTTGATTTTATTAAAGTTTTAAATTTCTTTTTTTAGAATGAAGATTCTCAGAAACAACTGTGAACATTTTCAATAAAAGAAATAGAAATTTCACAATAAAAAATGTAAATCACTTACTCACCACACATAAGCCATAGCCACGTGCAATCTTACCACCGAAGTAGTAGTTTGCAATTTGCAATTTTCAATTTTCGATTTTCAAACTGAAATGAAATTGAAACACACAACACACACACACGGCAGTTGGAAAAAACTTTATTTTGCGGTGGAGCGTACAAAATCGCAAAAACCCACAAACAAACGGCATTTTGGCTGATTGTGCGTCATGATTTTGAAAGTAAGCGCCACAGGAACCAACCAACCAACACAAACAAAAAAACAAATGAAACGAATTTACAATTTCTACAGTTTCCAACTAACGAAGATGCTGCTTAACAGATAAAGGCGCACACATGCGACAAAGTTTCCAGCAGATACGTCGACCGCCGAAGTTTGAGTTGAGTCGAATACCTTGGAGGCAACATGCGCAGCGAATCAGTGACAGGATTAGAAATTGCAGTATGGAATTTTCGATGAGAGTTGCTGCTGTGCATGCGTTTGCGTGTGTGCTGGCGACGGGCATTAAATGCTATTGAGCAGCATCATGCAAAGCTTGTTAGATGCAAACTTTGTGGTTGGCATTTTCGTTGGTTGCTTCTCGGCCACGGCAGCACACAACAACAATAAAATGCTTCAATATTGCCCGTTGTTGGTTGCAACATTTGCAATAAATTGTAGTGTCTTTCGGAGCAAAGCCAACGGGAGAGGATGCGGCACACAGAAGACATTTGTTGCAATTGCGTGTTGCAGATGGTTGCCGGTGTGCGGCTGCAATCAATTCAGCTGCGCTTATAAGTTCCTCTAAGCAAGTTGCATTGGCCAAAAACTTGTTCTTCTTCTTCTTGTTCTCATTGTCGTTGGTGTTGTGTTCGTTGTGCTGTTGACATCTGCTCATTGGGGATTTTTGGTGTTTCACGTTTGGCTGAAAGGCTTTCAAAAGTTTTACGTTTGCCGGGTACGTGGGTGCGTATGAGGGATCGTGAATTTGTATGTGTCGAAAGTGCAAATGGGGAATATTTGAAGGAATTAACGTAGAAAAATGTACAATAAATGAGATCCTTTGGCACTTGTTCTTGTCTTACAAGGAAGTTTTTCTACAACAATAAATTCAAAATTAAATTTTATTTAAAAATGTTATTTCCCTCTTACCCTGACAACTTCAAATTAACATCGCTCATACGCTCCGTTGGCAATCAAAGAAGGATCTGCTCGCAAAAAGCTAGACAAAGAACTCTCTACCTTATCAGTAAAAGTTTACTTATTAAATACGAGGAAGAAATCAAATTGTTCACCTTATTTTCCTTTTGAATTAACGCCTGCTTACTGCTGTATCTGCTGCATAGCGTATGCATCACTTCCGAAATTGCGCGCTGCAGCAAAACGCAGGCGACCGTAAGTCATTTGTGCTGTCGGATAGTGCAAAGTTATTTTTATTGTTCCATTTCCATTTATGCAATTCGTTTGTGCACGTTTCTTTCGAATTTCCATTGTTTGCCTGCACATAAATGTATTTACTGTATGAGGCTGCTTTGTGCTCTGCATGAGCTTATGCTTGTTATTTTTATTTATACAATTCGTTTGCGAAAAAGGATGGCAGCAACTATAAAAACAACAATAAAAGTGGCAGTATAGGTGCTGCTGCATTAAGTTCAACGAAGCAAAGCGTTGACAATATTTTATATTTGTGAACAATTTCATTTTACATAAGTTAAATCGGTTGAGTGTGTGTGTGTGAGGGAATGTGCTTTTTTCCAGTAGGTATGCGAATTTGTTTGCGAAATAAATTTTCGTGCTCATAGTTGCATGCCAAGTAAAAATTGTTTTATATCATAAACAAAAAAAAAAAAAAAAAAAAATTAAAGCGAAATGATGAAGTGAAACTAAATGATTTATTGGTATTTCATATTCCTGTTTTATTTTCTAGTCGAAAGTATTTATAAATGGGAAATATTTAGAACTGTTACTCTATGCATAAATCCATCTAGACGGACATGCAACTAATTGAAAAAGCGTTTCACATGCTTCGCAATGTTGATGTCAGCATTTAGTCCCCCATCAAATAGAATACTTGAGTGACTTGATGAGTGACTTTACCTTGAAGGTTTACAGTATTGAATTTGTGTTTAAATTGGAATTAGTGTTGTCCTTCTACAAACGCTTAAGCAACCTTCTGCCATCAGCAATTATATTTCAGAAATTTGACTAATTACCCTTAAGGGCATCAACCCAAATTAACTGTAAGTTTAAGAGAATATATAATTCACGATTATTGGTCATTCGAAACCTTCTTCCCGAGCCCAAAAATAAAGACCTTCTCAATTTTAATTGACTTAACTCTTAATTAGGACATACCTACAAATATTGTACCCCACTACTTATGAGATAAGGTAAGGGTATATTCGCTTTAGTCGGAAGTTTGGAACGCCAAGAAAAAAACGTGTTAGCACTTCTTTATCAGGTTGGTTGGATAGTACACTGAAAAGAAAAAAAACCATAAGTGCATGGTTATGATTTGAAATTGGTATCGCTTTGAAAAAATCATCACTGCTCAGTTCTAAAATAGAACGTGAAACAGTGTCAATATCAGAATGAATTGTATAAGAAAAAACAAAGACAAGTTCAAAGATAGGATTTGTATGAAAAACTATGGATTGAATAAGCAAAATTATTTAAGAACTTTTTGTAGAGAATTTTCCATGAACCAAACTGCCTAATTTATAAAAAATTAATATGTAGTATGCGCCCAGAATAAAAAAAGCGATGAAATGTATGGAGCGTCAGTAGGTACATTTCATCGCTCTTTCCTCTGAGCATGTCATATATTTTTCGATAAAATTTGGTTTAAAAAAAAGTTGTGGAACAAAAACGTAGCCGTCTCCAATCATTAACATTTCAATCACAAAAACATTACAATTTCAGTGGTAAAGCAAAAACATTTCAGTCTCAATTCATCAATGGGAAAAATTGAAACGTTTTGTTGTTAAAATCAGTGTACGATTGAAGGAACTAGAAGTAAGCTACCTGATCTAAATCGCTCTTTATCTTTTATAGATCATCAATGGTGTGGGTATTGCAATTAAGCGGAATCCGTTTGATGTCACACTGACTTCTCATACATGTGAAATATTTCTAACGTGTTTTGTAAAAATATCTCCCCTGTAATGCTAAACACATTATAGGAAAAATTATGTTTTCGAGAAAAATGAGTTTGAATTTCTAAACGAACTCATTTTTCTATGAAGTACCATGAATGTCATACGATATTTAATTTTATATCTTCGCAATGGTAACAGATTTTGAAAATGTTTTGATGCAGAACTACATATTAAATGGACATCGAAGGTTCAGAAAATACATCCAACGGGAAAACACATTGTATGACTGCGATGTGTTTTTTCATAGCAGGGAGATATGAGAAAACATTTTCGCTGAAGAGGTTCTTTAGGATTTCAGAATTCTAGATTTGTAATTCCAGGGATGTACCAAGGGGCAGGGGGGTTGGTGAGTTCACATTATTACGAAACCCCCCTCCCCCGAAATATTTTCCTGCGTACGTCCCTGACGGATTCTGGTGACTGAAATTTCATGATTTCGTTGAATTTTGTTGCTTTTTCTTTCTTTACGTTTATTTCAAAAGTTTTCATTTCTTTCCGGTTAAATTTTCAGGGTCCCATTATGTGTAGGTGTAGAAGTCGGCTTTGACCGACTGAAACTGAATTATTATTATTTTTTTTACGGCGTTGCGGTATGGCTTAGGTACTAAACATTTGTAACACCAAGAAAATTTCAGCTTTGCTGTGCTGCTTCAAGTGTCTTCTGCTAGTAAGATTGCGCTGTTTATTGTGCATTTGAGAGAAGAACGGAGCTGTTCTGTCCGATATTTTTCAAGTAACAACTAAGCATAAAAAAAACATTCTGCATTTGTTCCACTTTTATCGAGGCTTTGAGTGCTGATACATGACTATTGAACAGGGAATGGAGTCTTTATTTGTGGAGTCCATCATTTTCTTACTTGCTAATAAAAAAATCTGTACTAACATTTGTTTCTGAAGCTTCATAACATTTTGCACGAAAATTCTTCTGCACACCAAGCCATTACAATTCCACGGCAGATAATATTTTATAAAGTATTTCTTTTCCAAAAAAATAATTCAAGTGGTTACCGAAAATTCCGTTGTCAAAATGCTGTCAACGAAGAAATTTCTTTTAATGCAATAACGTAAAATGTTGTAAGTGTGAGCATGTGTGTGTGTGTTTGGTTGGGGGGTGTTTTGTGGATAAACTAAAAACTTAAGTGTTTTTTTTCCCCGCTTATAATACTGCACTAACTTCTATGAAATTACACTTGAGCACATGCAGTGTATGACACACAAGAAAATACAACAAAAAATAAACGGAGCAATCAGTATAGAAGAGCAGATTGGGTGGAAGGAAAATTGGTTTGAAAGCTTTTTTTTCCTACTATTCAAACGATTTCGAATGAGATTTAAAAATGACAATTCGATCAGCAGCAGTAGATTGAAAATTGTCATTACCATTAGGAGTGGATCAAAAACATTTTTTAAACATTTCTTTCTGGGCAACTTTCATTATAAATTTTTTCCATAAAACTGAAGCACCCATAAGCTGGCTTAAAGCTTCCGAATTATTTGACCGTCAACTTGACGTTAGTTCTGACACCTAATCGACTTTGCCCAGCAAAGACAAATGCGAGTTGTTCCTCTTTGCGGTGTGGTCCAGCACAGAAAACTTTATTTGATTTCCATTTTTTGTAATATAATCTTTCCCTTCTCCTTCAGTACGGTCCTGGCTTGCTGGTTTTTACTCCGAAACTAGTCCAAAACTGAAAAATTCAATTTGGCCATTCCAAGAATTCAATTTCTTGCCACTAACTTGAGGATTAGTTTTATATGTGCAAGCAGAGACGAAGACGGTGGAGACTATGGAGCAAGCTGAAGAAGTCGATGTGGCAGCAGTGGGCATCATTTGTACTGCACGCATTTCGCAAATGAGAAAAGTTGCAAATTCCAAAGGCCAAAAAAGATGTGAGACTAATACTAAGAAGAGCACATGAAAATATAAGAAACTTGCAGTATGCAGTACCAAGATGAAAGAGGAAAGCGACTAGGGCGGATTTAAAGTTAAAAATGTCAATGCGGGATTCCTACACGAAATGTCAACCACAAACAAAAAAGAATCAACAACATTCACCGAAGGACTTGCCTCATTTAGTATTAGCGAACTTTAAACGAATTTATTTTTTGTAAACTACAAGCACTACACTGACAACACAAATACAAATACACATACACTTTGATCGGAAATACTCTCACTCTCCACTTAACTAAAGAAGAAAAGAAAAAAAAGGAAAAACAACTTTGCCAAACTATAAAAATGTTAACAAGTATTTCTCGTGAAATTTTTCCCACAGGACATTTTCCCGTTCTCCTGCAAGTATACACGCTCTCGCAAATCACTCGAAAACAATCAAGCGTGGAGCGATATAAAAGTTTCGTACTCCTGAAAGTATGCTTTTATTTCAGCTTGTTCGTACTTTAACCAAACTTTGTATTATTTGCATCTCGTTTGGTTTCAGTTTTTTTTTTTTGTGCTCCCTACTTTCTTTGGATTCTGTTTGCTTTGGTGCAAAGGTCGTTTAAAAGACTTTTTTGGCCGCAAATTATTCACAAAAGAATTAAATGTACTCCCAGTAGGTTATCGAATGCGGTGGGCAACATAAGTCTCCGATATACTAGAGAGGGGATGAAGGAATTGGTGAACTCCAAGGAAAGCTCATATGTATGCAAATTTGTGAGAGCTGTGCGTTGGGAAGTGGCTGAATTTAAAGGGGAATTATGAAATATTAAAAATTTATTTGCATCATTTTTTTTCTTAAAATAAACAAAACGATAACAACTTTTAAAAATTTAATTTTTTACAAATTTAAATTTTTAATAATTTCCAAAAATTTAAACCAAATTCAGTGAAAAGTCAATATTTCACTCCCCACATTTCAATTGTATAATTTCGCATGATTTATGCGACCGCCCTTCAAAAAAAAAACGAGCTCATTTCCAACATTCTCAACACTAAAACGACAACGGCGTGTCTAACAAATTCACTGCTTTCCATTCAATTTGTTTCAATAGACACAACGAAAAATGCGTAAAAAACACTCCTTGATGGATTACAACGTAAAAGTGTTTTGAATTTAACCTGCTGCCGACTGAAGCTGGTAAAGCAGGTACCGGATTACATAGTCCTGGTGGGATGGGGGTTGTGTGTGTGTGGTACAGTTGAGGATTTTGTGCGGAAATCCCACAATAATATGAAGTCCCCCTCTGAAATGCCAACCGTCCACTCCAACCCCCGTCAACACTGCTGCTGTATGTGTGTATGCGAAAGGGTTTTAAATTGATTTAATGATGTACGACTCCTACTTGTTTGTGTATTTGTATGAGTTAGGTGAGTTTGTAGCCGTGTTTGTATTGCGGTTGTTATTCTCTGTTGTTGTTGTTCTTGTTGTTGTCGACGAATGCTGCTTTGAATAACAAAAACATTTTGGATTTACACACGGGCTCTGGATACTACTGAGTGCCAACCCGTGCATTCATCATTTGTATTTGTATTTGCTTCGTGCTTTCGTGTATTTGTATCAGTGAGGAGTGCCGTGGGGCTGAGTGAGGTATTGCGAGAAGAAAGTCAAAAAGGCTACCCAGCAGAAAAAAAAAAGTGTTGCTTAGCGTGTTGCGGGAAATGGCCCGAGGTGCGGTTTCGGTGTAATTTTCTATGCTGTCGGCCGCCGGAAGTGTGCGTCCAGGTGTGTGTGTGTGTGTGTGTGTTTGCTAAGTGCGAGTGTGTGTATGATTTGGACGAACACCTCCTTGCATAAACTATGATGAACACGGAAGAGGCATTTCGGTTGATATGAAGTGGAATTGGCTTTCCAATTCCATTTCCAGGCCTTGGAGCTTGGGTTTTTGTTTCCCTTGGAGTTTTCTGTTTCTGTGCTTTGGTTTCGCTGCTTCTTCTTCTTCTTCTGCCTACGAATTTAAGTTTACAGATTTAAGGGATTTCCATTGTGTTGTCAAATTAAATTCCTTTCTGACCTCTTGACCACCTTTCATTATGGTTTTTGTCCCCAATCATTATTAATGATGAAACGTTGCGAATTCAATTCGCCTCTCGAATTTCCTCCACAATGAAGATTGATGTCCTTGTTCGGTTTTCGCTTCGTACATTGTTGTGATTTAGGATATCATTTTATATAATTGAGTTAAATTGACTTTTAAAAGGAAAACAATTAGAATTTCGTTATTCGATATGTGAATGAGTGGACGGACAGAACCAAACAGCTGCCAATGCACAACTTATATTTTAATTGTAAAATATATATTTCTCATAGTTGCTGTGGCTGCTTGTTTCGTTGCTTGTTTGGTTGCCAGTGTATTCGCTGTTGTGTATGGGGCAGCAGCTGCCCGTGTAAAGTTCAAATGGTTCAAGGATGTTTATTTTTAATTGAGTTTAGCAAATTCCAAGAAAAGCATAACCATTTTGGGTGAAATGTTTTCCCTGATAATTTGCCGTAATTTAAGTTATTGAATTTTAATCGTTTTGGCTTCAGGGATTTAAAGGGATTTTCGTTTAATTTTTGAATTGCTTGAAATACTGATTGGCTTTGAAATTAGTCTTTATCCAATTTATTACAAAAAAATGCAAATATATTTTTGCCTATCAAATTTATTTGCGAAAATGGACAGACCGTGTGCCAAACCAACTGCAGCACTGCCCTTATAAATCTCTGAGATGCTAGTCTAAAGTGCCCAGGCAGTGTGAAAGTGCCCAGGCAGACAAGGCCAGGCCCATTCGCAAGGCCATACAAACACGCACTTGGGAGTACCTTTGGCCGTAGCGTCTTATACCGAAAAAAGCTTTTAAGTAGCCATTTATGAATTTTGAGTTTATGCTTCTGTGATTTTCTGACTACTTACTAACTACTACCGCATAACCTTCTGCCAGAGCATCATTTATCATACAATTGTGAACAGTGTATAAGTAGGCGAAATGCGAAATGATGCTGTGGCCAATGGTGCTGCAGTGCCTTGGCCAACGTTGAGGAGTTTGAAAATCGAAAATGGCCCGTTCAAAATGTCGCTATAAATTTTGCGGCAGACAAGACGAGGAAGACATAGTGTGCGGAAAGACAGTAAGAAAGACCATTTGTCTAATTTTACTGGCCTTACTAATAGAGCCATTGGCGCTAGCGTCGACAGTAGGCCTTTTGAATGAAATTATGGAGTGGGTAGGATTGGTGATTAGAAGGTGTGGGGAACAAAAAGTTTTTGGGGCCATTAAACGTCTAGGGAAATCGTTAAAAGTAGCTTGTCTCTGTGCCAGTCTCATTAGAAGAAGTAGCCTGGCAAAGTCTGCACTGCATCATTTGTAAAATAACTGAATTATCAAAAATAAAAAATCGTTTCCAATATCGAAACTGCGGTGGTTTATTGATGTGGGTTTCCTTTTTTTGTTTCTTAACTGCATGCGGGGGCAGTATTAATGACAATTTTCTTCGAATTGAAGTCATTTAAATTTCTGCTATAAGCAGAACATGTACTGTTATTCCTCTTTCTCTTCTCGTTCTTCATTTTGTTATTCTTCGTATTGAAGGAAATCGAAAACATTTTCTAAGAAAGCCTTTTTTATGCAAATGATTTTGAAGAGTTCTCGGAAAATGTGTAAATACGAAAATTCCATCAAGTGACTAAAAATAAATTGATACTAATTAAAGCATACTTACTGGCGCCTCATTAAAAAACATGCAAATTGGAAGAGTTTTCCAGGGACTATTTTTAGACGGAAAAGTTTCAAGTTATTTGTTCCCTTAAGGATTGTTGCTTTTGGGTTTTGTACTTCAGCAGAAGTTAACACTTTTGGCATTTCGTTGTTGACTTGCATATTTTTGGAAGGGTTTTGATTATTTTTAGACAAGAATATTTGCGGAATAGTTATTTTAGATATCGATTGGGAAAGCTGAAAGAGTGATTAAATTAAATTTTAAAATTAAAAATGAGGGGGACATTTTTAAAGTTCAACCCAATAAACCCAAATCAATACTCATTCAACTTCACAGCGAATTTCCCCTCTTCCTTGGCTAGCAATTTCTGTCCTCATATTTCTCTATTTATCTTCCCATCCTCCACAATTAATAACACCTTAACTGTCATATTTGCACGTTTCGCCCATTTCGTTGGCTCCGCTCAGGAAACATGTCAGTCGCCTTTCGTGCTTTATTTTTCCTATAAAGTCTCATATTTTTCTGAAAGTTTTTGACAAGAATATTAAACTTTTTCTAATCGACATACAAATAACAGCAAATAAATTTCAACATATTTTGTTTTTGTTTTGTTTGCTCGTCTTGCCACCAGGACCTTCCTCAAGGACATCTGCTATTTTATTTTATTTCAGTTTTTCTATGCCATTTTTTGTTTTACATTATTTTTACATATGCAGGAAATGTTCCACTGGCATCACAACACATCAGCATCAGGAAGAGGAAGTATTTCACTTTTGTGTCTGTTGGTGTTTTTTTGCTTTTGTTTTTGTTGTTCTTTTTCTTGTATTTTCTTAAGCTCACTTTTTCTTCTCTATGTTTGTGTTTTTTTTATTGTTGTTGTTGTTTAAGTTTATTTTACAGCTCCAATTCGTTGCGGAGGGCAAGTCAAAATGTGATATGACGTCATTGGCTGTTAATCAATAATTTAAATGAGCACGAATTGAATATGGGCGCTTAATGCCATTTGAGTGTGTTTACGAGCTCAATCTTTACGAGCTCAAATGTGTAATGTGAAATGTGATTTTATATAATGGCAATGATTGGTTGAAATGGGTTGGTGAATAGTGTAGAAAAGCGATTTGGTGTGTTGTTTATTAAACTGATAGAAGCATTTTTTAGGAAAATCGTATGACGAAATTTACAATGAGTTTATCCAGAATTTAATTTTCATCAGAGGACATTTGGCGCGATATCACTTTTGATACAAAATATGTACACATTTAGAGAAGTTTGTATACATATATTTTATGTACTACTTATATCATAAATTGGAATAAAAATACAAAAATCTTACATTTTTGTGACCAAAATTCAATAGTATACTTTATGGTATTGAAATATACCAAGAAGTTAGCTGTTTTTTTGTGAATATAACCAAAGGTTTATAATATACCACATTTTTGTAACGAAAATTTAATTTTTCATTAGAAGAAAAAATTTCTATTGCACCCACAGAAATCTTCATGTATTTTACTTAGCAAGTTTCATGTTATATTCCCAGAAGGAAAATGAGGAATGTATCACTTTCATGAACTAAGAATTTTGTAATCCAAAATCGAATGATCCTTATATGAATTGCTTGGTGTATCTATAGCCAGTTGTAGAACAATGAATTATTTGATCAGAAAGGGAATGATCATAAAATACATACCGAAGTGAATCCTTGAGGAATGAATAAGCTAATGAACGGAGAAAAATGCTTTGAATTTTTAGATTTTTCTTTTGTGATTGGTTGGCATGGGGACACAAGACAAATCAAAATGAAGTTAAAGCATTGTTAGTAAATAGGATATGAAAGAAAAAAAATATATATATGTAAGTATAACTGCTTTATTTAAATATGGACCATTAGCTTCAGATTTTCTTTCTTTTTTTTCAGGTGACTATAATAACCAAAATATTATCTATATGCTTTGTGTAATCTTTGGCGAATCCTTTTCGATAAAGTTGAATTTAATAAAATAGCAATGTAGATTTATTTTTCTCATTTTATGCATGTATTATAATATAACGAAGAAATCGGGATAAAGGACTTAGTTAATTCTGATGGACAAAGAAATTCGGCGAAATTCGGAGGAGCCAGACTATAAAATCTAGGCCCAGGGACGAAGAAATAGCACCGAAAC
Source organism: Heteromyza rotundicornis (assembly GCA_951394025.1). Lineage (NCBI taxonomy): Eukaryota > Metazoa > Arthropoda > Insecta > Diptera > Heleomyzidae > Heteromyza > Heteromyza rotundicornis. The sequence goes on along the minus strand of OX596012.1, from coordinate 71,805,319 downwards.
AAAAATCAACAAGTGGACTTAGTGGCTTTTTTGGACTGAATACAAATTTTAAAAATCCGTGGATAGTGATTTTAAGTTTCTTGTAAATTGGACTATGCAGGACTTAGGCTATTATCACAGATTGTATGATTACTATAGACTTAAACGATGCAGTACTTATCTCGTTTTTTGGAGAAAATTTACTTAGTGATTTCTGTTAGAACGATGGTAAATGTAGAAATAAATTAAAAATACTTGAAATAAAAATGTTTAAAAATATATAAGTAAATAATGGAATAAATAATGAGTAGGAATTAGGCATGCCGGGATCCCGGGGTTGCATTTCCCGGGATTACATTTTTCAATCCCGAAAATCCCGGGATTGGCAAATGTCTCGAAAATTGACATCCCTAGTAGGAATACATCAAAATATTCATTAGATAAGGTCAATACTTTGATCAAAACTTACTGATGAATCGAATGATGAATCATTTCGAAACAATTCTTTGATATAAAAACTACAGATGCATCAAATGACGGATCAATCCGGATCAATACTTTCATGGATCATTGGTGAACTTATTGATAATGCATTACTTTTCGTAGGACATCGCCGTGTAAAAAAGATGTATCTTGGAATGTATAGAGCATAGGGGCTATACATCATTTTCTGCATTACTACACATTCCATTTTTCTTCTGGGGAGTCATCTTAAAATATTTCATAAAAAATGATTAATTTAAAACGATTTTTTTTGGGGTGTGAAAGAAATTTTTTTTTTAAACGAAATATTTTAAATTGAACAAAATTTTCATTTCTTCAAAATTTTTTTGTAAACAAAATACTTTTTTGTTGCACGAAATCTAAAGGGGACGAAATATCCTTTAGATGACGAAATGTTTGCTAGACGAATTATTTCCTAAATTTTCATTAGAAAACTGTAGCTTAAATTGTCTTAAAAGCTGTGAATATTTTTATATCATTAAATTTAATACTTTCCATTGGACGAAGTTTTCATTGGACCAAATTGTCATTGGACGAAATATTTTGTATTGAAACGAATTTTTATCATTGGTGAAATTTGTATGAACAAAAAAATATTCTACAGAAGGCAAAACTTCCATTAGACGAATTATATATCAGGAACAATTTTCAAATTATGAATTACTTTTAAAGAAATAAAATTTTCATCAGATGAGAAAATTTCTTTCAGAAGAAATAAGTATGTCGTATGATGAAATACTTTTCAAATAACGAAATTGTTATCAGAAGATGAAGTTATTAATCCGAGAGAGAAGTAATACAAAATCGTAATTAGGTCACTTAAATTTTGTATCAGAATTAAAAATTCTTTATCAGAATTGGAGTTATTCATCTGCCAAATCAAAACATTCATCAACTCAATTGCTTACATTTAAGAGCTTTTCCACAGAAATACTCTTTCGGAACTTGGCTAAAAATCTCTTCCGAATTGCATGAGAGAGAGGTTGAGAGAGAGTAAGTGAAAGCTTTCGTATTCGGAGTAGAAACATTCTTTTTGTTGTGTGTTTATATTTTTTTTCCTGGGATGGGTCAATCCAATGATTTATGTGTTGTCAAAATAACAGTTAAAGGACTTTAAGGATTTCAGTACTTTTATATTACAACCATCAGGTAGGGAAAGTAAAAATATTACAAATGGTTTGGCAATTCAAGTTGTTCATTTGTGTTTGTAATTACCCGAGGAGATTACAAATGCTTCATAGTCACCCACAATTATTGGCCAAACTATCAAAAGTTCCCATTCATATCACGTTTCACCACATCCGCTCAACACTTCCGCGCTCAATGTCAATTGTAAGTGAGGCTAATATATGCAAAAAAATCACCAAAAAAAACACACACACACACAACGCAACGTAGTCATCGTCACCATCACATGCGGAAGTAATTCACCGGAAATGAGTCAAACCGACAAACATGATTCCAGTGGGGATGTAGAGCGGCGATGAGGTGTAGGCAAAAGGTGTTGAGGTGTGGTTGAAATTGTAACATGATACCCAGACAAAGTGGAAATGTGTGTAAAATTCAAATTTAGGAAGTGCTGAGATTTCAAATGAACATCAAAGCGTTTTGTGGATGAGCTAATTTATTTAAGCCTTTTAATTACACCAACAAAAAAAAAACAACAAACAAGAGTAGAAACATATATACACAAAAAGGACAAAGAGTATTTAACAAATTCTTTTTCAACTGAGTACTGCTCTGCCCTGATCATTGACTGGCTAAGAGGAAATTCGCTTAAAATAAATATCAATAAATGCCATAAAACTATTTTCTTTTCGGTGCCTTGAAACTACGCTCGTTGCTGTGCCTTCCTGCCACTGCAGAGGTTTTCTTCAAATAATCACCCTAATCTGCTTTGATGGAAGTGTGCTTGCTGCTACATGAACCAGGAAGACTTCAATCTGCTACTTTAGTGGCAGCATTTGTGCTATACAATTTTCTCTTGTTTAGTTGAGGCTTATTGTAGGTAGGTATGACATTTTCCCCTTCACCATTACCCGCATAAACCTTTAACATTTTACCTTCCATCTTGTACGGCCATAGCGCTGCACATCAGAATTGATGTATTTTCTTTTTTTTTTACTTTTCATCTACGGCAGAAAGGACATTAAAACGAAAGGATATTCAAGACGATATAAGCATGAAAAGTACTAAGAAAAAATAATATTGAGAAAAAAATATATATAGTTGTCAGAAAGGATAGTTAATAAAGCAACTAAGCGGATAAAAGCTTAGTTGACTACACACACACACACACACATAAAATATCGACGTATCGAAACGTGAATAGTTAAAAGTAAATGCAAAGATTTTATTTGGAAAAAGAATCCAAAGTAAAAATGTCGGAAAATCACCAGCTCGGTTGGCCCTTTACGGCTTTGGCAGGATAATTGAAAAAGTGTGCAAAAATCAGCTTCTCTTCTCTTTTATGTGTATACCCTGCACACTAGTGTCCAAGGGTATATTGTTTTTGTCACACCGTTTGTAACGCCCATAAGGAGTCGTGTCCGGTATGGAAAAGTATATATATTCTTGATCAGCATCACCTACTGAGTTGATTAAGCCATGTCCGTCTGTCTGTCATTTCGCACGATAACTGCCGTAGCCTTTGAGCTGTCGACTCCAAATTTTGGCATCCATATTTTTTTTGGCGAATGGTTGGTATTGAAAATGGGCAACATCGGGTAAGAACCACGCCTACCTACAAAATGGCCGCCAACTTTGAATTACTTTCGTTTATCTTGAGAATTACTGCACCGATTTGGACGCGGTTTTTTGCATTTGGTTGGAACGAAATGGGAATGAAACTGGAACGAATTGGAATTGGACCGGATCAAAATGGAATTGGAACAAAAGTTTGAAATAGATAAGGAATTGGAAATTATGGAATAAAATTGAAAAATGATCGATAAAATATGTATAAATTATCGATAAAATATCGATAAAATATCGAAAAATATCGAAAAAATATCGAAAAAATCACTAAAATTTTTTAAAATTATCCATTAAATATCGAAAAATTGTCGATAAAATATCGCTAATTCCTCATACCTCCCATACAAAATGCCCACCAAATTTGTACTCTTTTCCTTTATCTTGAGAAATACCTAACCTATTTGGACGTGGTTTCTTGTATTTGATTGGATAAAATATCGAAAAATTATGAATAAAATATTCATAAAATATCGAAAAGCTATCGATAAAATACCGAATGCCAAATACCAATTTTCGATAAAAAATTACTAAAAAGGTGTCTCAGAATGTATCGTACTCGCATCTGCAGGGTATTTCAACTTCGGTCAGACCAAAGATAATTCCCTTACAAGTTATTTTTTTCGTTTTTTGGTTGTAACGGATCACTTTTTTTTGCGCTTTTTTTCTTTGTTTGGCCATTAAAATGTAAATGCTTAAAATGCAATCGAAAATGTCCAATCGACCTTGAGTGCGCAAGTTTTTAATTAAGCTGCTTGGTAATGGCTTTAAAACTTTGCACTTTACGTGCCAAAAGAGACAAAGTATCAACAAAATAATAAAAAAAAACTATTATTTGATTTTTGGTGGGTACTTTTCGGCAAAGAGTATAAAAATCGATGGCTTGAGGGAGGAAAACTTTAATTTTAAATAAAAAAAAACGTAAGCATTTTAAAGTTTAACTTCGATAAGCTTTCAACTTAAAACTTTCAACTTTAAAAAACCCCAAAAAATCATTTAAACTTTTCCGTTTTAAGTTTAGAGTGCGGCCGGCCACTGCCTTTTCCTGACATAGAACCTTTTTCTAAGCCTTATTAAAAACTCCTCCTGCCTTTACCTTTACCTTACATTTCTTATATTTTCATTTCTTTATATATTGTGTGTAAGTATGTATTATGTGTGTTTTTTTTGTTCTTCGTTACCTTTTGTTTAATTTATTTGCTTTTGGCCCTCAGTTGCTTTTTACTTTACTTTTCGGTTTTTTTTCTTCACTCATTTGAGTATATTTGTTTAAAGCTCCTTTTGTGTGCCCACCTTCGCCGCCCTCATTACAGTACCTCATCAGTTGTTGGTTTCATAAAAATATTCTAAATTATTCATAGATCCTGCTTGTTGATTTTGTTTTGCTTTTGCTTTCGCTTTTTTTTCCTGTTTAATTTTTTTATTTCATCTAGTCGGTAGTTAGACTTTCTAAATTAGCAGCATTAAAGTCTATACAGCAGTTTTTTGTTTGCTCAAATTTTTTTAATTAGTCGCAGTAAAATGTTGATTTTTTCTACTTCCTGTTTGCCGTCGTACACGAGGATTTTTTTCATTGTTCACTGTGTGTCGTTTTTGGGTTTAATTTTTGCTCTAAGTTTCAACGGATTCTTGAGGGTGTTTGGAGTGAAACTTGCATCAGTTGTAATGAGTCTCATGGAGGAGGTAATTAAAATGGAAGCCGACATTAGGTTGGAGGGAATGTTTGTCATGGTTGTTCCGACTAACAGGTGTATTCTGGCTTAGAGACAATTTGAATTTCTCATTCGCGAATTTTCAATTGACATTCTGAATGTGACGGAGGAGATCCAAAAAGATTAAAAAATGTTAGCTTCTAATCAGCTTAATCTATGTACTTCACAAAGAAAGGCTTAACAACCATTTGGTTATCTGCTCAGATTTTGTTTATAGTATCTACTGAAATAATGACTAACCCTGAACTTCCATTCTGTTACCTTTTCTGATTTATAAAGGTTCCTATTATCATTGTTTCCCCCCCCCCCCCATCAAAACCCTTTCTCTAATAAAAATTCCCATTAAATAGGCTACGAGGTACTTTAGTAAATATACTAAACAAATGAAGGTTAACAAACAGCATTTATTTACCATTTCCCCCCCACAAAAGCAAAATAAAATGGCAAGTGTGTCGAAATGCAAGATAACATAAAAGTTTAATTGATTACAAAAACTGGGCGGTGAGTATTTAATGCAGAAATATGCAAACTCAGAAAACTTTTAAAATTCATTAAATGAAACCGATGTCTTTTTCTGTGGCAAACTTTATCCGGCACAAGCAGAAGCACAATTCAATTCAAACTAACTCTAGAGCGAAACACCTGAGCATTTTTTGGATTGCAGCCAACAAAAAAAAAAGCAACCACAACAACAATAACAACAACAATAACAACAACAACAACAACTATATAAATTGCAAGTACACCTAAAGCAACATCAAAAGGGCAGCAGCAAAAGGTCCTTATGGCCCCACACAAGTACAGACACCCGGTGACCCCACCCGATCTCTTGAACCTTTTAGGTTTTATTTTTTTGTGCTGCCATCATTTATGAATGATTCATGTGCATGTGGCTGGCAAATGCAAGCACAAGTAGCAGATAGGTTGAAGCTGCAAGTTGAGTTTTTAGCATTAAAAATCATTTCGGCACTTTGTTATGCAGTTGCCGGAAATGGTTTTGGACAGGGCTCACCGTTTGGCAAAAATTGCCCGGAAGTGGTCAAGTATTCCGATGAGAGGCTTTTTTTTTTATTTGTCAGCGTGGGTGTATGCGTGTGTCTCTTATTGCCGGCATAACTTAAATGGTTTCGGAAGGAAAACAAACTCAAAGTTTTACTTTAGCTACTGTGTGGTCTGCCTGTATTTTGGTTTTTTTCTTCGAATTTTGAATTTTTCTTTGAAGGTGAAGTTAAGTGCTTTTTGTTAGCCGCAAAGACGCTTTGGGCCTGATAGTCTCATCAAGTCCTCAAATTGTTTAAGTGCTGGTACATATATGACACACAAAAAATCTGTAATCCAAGTAAACATTACCGGAAAATAAAAAATTTTTGTAAGTTACAAAAATTACACTGTGAAACTGCAATACAAATTCAAGGGCTTTTATATATTGCTGCCTTCATTTGTAATGGCCCCTGCACGACTTTTTTATTTATGATTCAGCGTATTCACTTGCATCTCTACCCAATTTTAGAGCCATAGTACATCGAAAACCAACGATTTTATTATTGGTTTTGTAAATGCATTTTCATATGAACAGAGAGAAAAAATATGATTGGAGCATGATCGCAGAGATCATACATTTTTTATACCCCCACACTCACTGTGGCAGGGTGTACTAACTTTGTCACAACGTTTGTAACGCCCATAAGGAGGCGTGTCCGGTATGGAAAAGTATATATATTCTTGATCAGCATCACCTCCTGAGTCGATTTAGCGATGTCCGTCTGTCTGTCCGTCTGTCCGTCCGCACGATAGCGGTCGCAGTTTTGGAGATATCGACTTGAAACTTTGGGTAAAAGTTTTTCTCGTGAATACTGTGATCAAGTTCGAGAATCAGCCAAATCGGATAATAACTGGGCGTGGCTCCCATACACCGAAAAAAAAGGTAAAAATTTATTATTGTTGTATTCGATTGGAAATGTTTAGAAGCGTATTTTTGACATGGTCCGAGGTTGCGAAGCCACATATATAAGAGTCTAAATGGGGTCTTGAGACCAATTTTTTTTTTTGGTGGATTTGATTGGAATTTTTTAGAAATGGATTTTGGACATGGTTTGGGCTCCAAAACCACCTATAATTGGCTCAAAATAGGGTCTTGAGACGATATTTTTTTATGTTCTAGGTACTTCTTCCTACTTTGTGGGGTATTTCAGCTTCGGTATAGCCGAAGATAGTCCACTCTCTAGTATTTCTATAATAATATTATGATTGTGGCGATCATTGATGGTTGGGGTGACAAATCTAAATTTCAGAGATCATAATATGATACAGGTAATAAATAATATGATTGGATAGTCAAACTTGATAATGATAATCATATAATGATCGGTTTGAATTACTTTGAAGATGGTTTCACTTTTTAGGAACGCTGGTTCGAATTCTGTCCTTTTTAAAACCTTTTTTTTTTTGGTTTTTTTGTATTTTTTTTAAAGATTGATCAAGTTTAAATTTGAAGTACATACATCTTTTCCAAAAATATTTCATTAGATGCATCTATAAACAATAAAACATGTGCATTTAACGAATTTGTTTCATTTGTAACACTTCTCGACCGCAGAAAGAAATTGGGTTAGCCTTTACCCATTTCTTATGTGTAAAGGCGCGGGCTTAAATATTAAAAATACTAACAAATGTTCTGTCACACCGTTTACAAGATATCGACAGGTTACTTTTGTTGCAGTGGTAGTCACATACAATCATGTAATATTTTGACTGCAATCATGTGTATGTTTAGTTTACAATCATGTGAATGGTTGGTGCAAATATTGCGCCATTCGTAACATGATTCCACTGAAATATGATTGGGACAACCATGTCATTTGGTTGATTGGGATATGTACATACAATGTGATGCTGCTTGTAGTGTTTTGTATGGATTTGATGACTTTAATTTTGAATGTTTATTGGAAAGCGGCAATAAAATATGAAACTCATAAATGTTAAATAAAATCTGAGCATGGAAATAAACTTGAACTTTTTTCAATAATATCAGTGATAAAACGCTGCCATTTATCAAGTTAGTTGACAAATTGATGAGCATACATTTTTTAATATTTAAAATAGAAATGAGGCAAATGGACAGTGACAAGTTATTGAAATATTAAAAAAAAATACCACACACACACACACAAATTTTTGCTGTTTTTGTAATATTTGCCATTTCATTTTAATTCCCACCAAACACAATATCCCCGCTATCGGCCGTTGGTTGGTTCATTCACTTTTATTATTCATACATTTTGCATTCATAATTCATGGCGCAATATTTCATACGCTCGACGCGAATGCCATTGCTTTTGCCAATCCCCTCCTCTCTCTGTCATGCCTGCGCGCTTCTTGTACAATCTTCGTTGTTGACTATTTTTGTTAAATTTCATTAAACTGTGTGCCCATTTGACATAAAAATTTCAATCTCACTTGCGCATTTTTGCAATCTCTGCTGGAGCAACAGCAGCAGATGAGTTTGCCAAACAAATATGTAGGCGAAAAAAAAAACGAACTAAAAGGAAACAAAAATTTAAAAGAGGTCCTGACAGTTGGCAGGCAACAGCAAAAAGATTCGAAAAAAAAACTTAAAGGAAAACATTGACAAATGCACAATTACTATAAAATGCGCCTCACATGTCCTTACACCAACACCCTGCACGACACATGAAATGTCATGTGTATGCAAAACAAAAAAAAAAAAAACAAACAGAAATACAATAAAATACTACAACAATTGCTGTTGGAAAACACATTTAGCTGACTCTTGTGCCCCGCTTTTAACGAAAAATTAAATAAATAAAAAGTACAAAATACATTCGGAAAGTGAGTACCCCCATTGACAGTGAGTGTATGGTGTGCCGTTTTTTTCGATAAGTTTTTTTTGTTCCCTTTATTCTTTTCCCTCGCTCCATAATAACTTTTACAATAAAACAATTGGAATAATTTACTTGGGTTTGTTTTTCATCTTTTGGTGTGGTCTTTGCTGTTGTGTTGCTACTATTGTACTTTATGTATTGTGGTATTTCACCAATGCAAACAACATGTGTGCATTTGTTGATACTGTGGTGGCTGCTGTTGCTTTTCGTCTTCTAGTCGCATAGCAATTTGTAAATATTGGCATACACTGTGACCAGCAATTGAGTTCAAAAAGGAGTGATTTCGGGAGTTGCCATTAAATGTTTATTTAACGATTTTTATGAAGTGAGAAATTCACACTTCCACCGTACAAAAAATTTATATAATTTCTATAATTTTAACAAGAAATTAGCCAATACAATTTATAAAAATATTCATTTGTTATAAAAATTGTGTTAAATAATCGCCTTCATTGAAATTTTAATTCCAAGTTGTTAAATATTTGCCACTTCCCATTCGCCTAGAAGTATTCGTGAAACACCCACATTAAAATGCGAACACTTTTTTGTCAACCCAATTATTCTGTTCAAATGTATTACTCATTTTTTTTAATGCATATCCCACCATCATTGGCAGACTGTAGTATATTGATAGAATGGTTTTTTCTACACTCTGAATTGATTGCTTTCTCCTGGCTGGATGGCTTTGTACATGCATAAATTGGACAACAGTTAAGCGTATTCATGGAATAAATGTCAATATTTTGTGGATTGCTCAGGATTTGCATTCTGTTTTGTGTTTGTTTTGCTTTTGCTTTTTTATAAATTGGTTTCGATTATTTAATATTTTTGTAAACTGTGTGTATAGCTTAAAAGGGATTAATAACCAAGTTGCATATGATATTTGTAATTGTTTTTTTTTCGGTATTATTGAAACATTTTAATTACATGAAGTATTTACCTTGTGCTGAATAGTAGGTATTTTATGCAAATACTTTAATGGATTATGTGCACCTTCGGAAATTTGTATGCCACATTTTATGATCGCAAGTCGTATTGCATGCAAATTACAAATGACATTTAAGAACCGAGAATGGGACGTATAAAGTTTTAACTGTTTGCTTTAGTTTTAATTTTTTTTTCGTGTTTTTTTGTCTCAAGGAGAATATGAATAATGTGCTGAAAACCACTCAAACGTTGAACTTCATTAACATAAAACGAATTCTCATTCCGAAACTAAGACGCCGGAAAGTAGACTTTAAAATAACGTTTGTCGTATTTCACTTTGGAGACAGCCACGTGCTGGAATATTTTAGAAATAAATTTATTCAGCTTAGGATGTTATTATACTATACACATGATGATGAGTAGGCGTGACAATACCTTCCAAATAATATACAACCACTGGCAATAATTTATAAAACATTAAAGTGATACAAAATTACAAAAAATTATATAAAAATCTTTATCAAAGTCTTTAAAAAGATTTAGTTTTTTCAATGGGACACGATTTTTATAAGTCGTTTAAAAGCCATTGTCCTAGGTTATCTTTTGAATTCATGAAAAACTATTAATAGAATTTTTTTCGGTCTGATCGATGCCCCAATACCTTGCATCCACGAGTATGTCAAAACTTCGACATACACGTACTCCAATCGTCCCATAAATTTGCAATACATGTTGGTTCTAGTTAAATTGCATTAGGTTTCTTTAGAGGTTATTTACACTATTATTTCCATGCCGCATGGGCATTAGACCGTCTCGAAAAAATGAAGTCATCCGCACACCATCTAATTTGAAGCATATTTAGAAGGAGATTCCGGAAAAAATTTTCTTTTTTTTTTTGGCCGATCGTAGAGGTAGCGCATCGACATATTTCTTCATATTGTCTCTATTTATGATCCGATTTTAATGTATAACATATCAAAATTTTTGTCTCGAGGAGACCTACAATAATGTCCTAGAGGTCCTTGCTCCTAAGTACACCCTTCTAGTACTTACCCACCAGATCTCAGTTAGTACCACCCTAATGTACCATTCCAAGAGCAGAAAATTAAAGCTCTCGAAAAATCATTAAATTCTTGCAAAGGAAGTATACCGATTATACCATTAGAACTATTTATAAAAAATGTAATTAATATTTTTACCGAACGTAGGGGTAGCGCATTGACATATTTCATCATAGCGTCACCATTTATGATCCGATTTTAAAGTATAATATATCATACGTCATTGCCTTAATTACACCATTCTAGTACTTACCTATCAGTTAGTACCACCATAATGTACCATTCCAATTGCAGCTCTCGAAAAATCATTAATATATTTGCCGAACATAGGAGCAGTGATGCTACATACTTTTTAAAAAATCCCTACATTGGCTGAAAAAAAAACGTATTATTCCCTAAGATTACAAAATTGTTTCCCTTTTCCCCCCGTAATTTAATTTTATCAGAGAACTTGGACAAAAGTGAGTGCAGTTTAATTATTTTGCATATTCTTGCCCCCACTAAATTCATTCAAATGAAAATTTGTTCAAAAGGGAAAACAATGGTGAAGCTCATAATTCATTGCATTTTTAATTCAAGAGTTGCTTTTGTTCATTCCGATTAAAAAACCGTACAAAATTGTTTAAAAATGTCTTTTTTTATTAGTGAATTAAATTACACCCAATTGCCAACGGAGAGCGATGTGATTAATTTCTTATTATATCTGCAGCGTAACAGTGATCGAAGGCGGAAGTTGGATGCATTTAAACAGGAAGCTTTGAAAAACTTTTTTGTGGAAACGCGCGGGTATTCCAATTTTATCGGAATCAGCTATTCGTAAACGTTTAGATAAGCTTGTGAATGTTACTATAGAATTGCTAAAAAAAAACCCTTAAGATGCAATATAAATAAGCATTGAAAGACCTAAATATTTACACAGCTTATCCATGCCATTCTCAAAACACCGAGCGCTTTGTTCATGTAGTGCATGAATCTGCCATGGCGGTCACCGATGAACAAAGCATGGGACACATTTTAACTAAACTCGAGAGCCGGCACAAATACAGCCAACTTGAATCACGTCGAGATTTGATCGATTAAAAGTAGGTTAATAAATAAATTAAAGTGGAGGTCCTTCGAGTTGCTGGACATCGACTTTAAACACTTAATTCGATTTTACTTTAATTTCTTTAATTCATGTTGTAGAAGTTGAGAAGTTGAAAAAGCAAACATTCCAATGTATACATTAGAGTACATTATGGTTGTCCTAACTGAGATCTGGTAGGTAAGTACTAGAAGGGTGTACTTGAGGGCAATGACGTATAAGGCATTATTTTGATATATTATACTTTAAAATCGGATCATAAATGGTGACGCTATGATGAAATATGTCAATGCGCTACCCCTACGTTCGGTAAAAATATTAATTATATTTTTTATAAATAGTTCTAATGGTATAATCGATATACTTCCTTTGCAAGAATTTAATGATTTTTCGAGAGCTTTAATTTTCTGCTCTTGGAATGGTACATTAGGGTGGTACTAACTGAGATCTGGTGGGTAAGTACTAGAAGGGTGTACTTAGGAGCAAGGACCTCTAGGACATTATTGTAGGTCTCCTCGAGACAAAAATTTTGATATATTATACATTAAAATCGGATCATAAATAGAGACAAAATGAAGAAATATGTCGATGCGCTACCTCTACGATCGGCCAAAAAAAAAAAGAAAATTTTTTCCGGAATCTCCTTCCAAATATGCTTCGAATTAGATGGTGTGCGGTTAACTTTTTTTTTTCCCCCTATAAGGTGATACGGTCTAATGGGCATGCCGTTTTTAGAATTTACACTGATCTGGGCATGTCGAAATTTGACAGTTTTTATATGAAAATAAGCAAAGCATGGAGTTGCAACCTATTATGTTTTTTTGTATGGATTTTTGGTTGTTAGTAAACAACAAGTATTTTAAAATATAACCCGACTAAAAAGCTGAAAATAAATTTCCTTTAAATTAATTTCCTCAATTTCGATGTTAAATTAAGGGTTTTTGGCGACTTCAAAATCTGCAATGATGAAGGAAATTTTTTTTTCTGCTTTTTAGTCGGTTTAAGGGTTATCGATATAACCTTAAAGCGCAACCATTCTATGTCCGTTTTCATGAAAATCGAGTATTTTATTATTTTTGGATTCCTGAGAAGAAGCTGCATCGAATAGGCTATTGTGGTTTGTGAAAATCTGACCGGAAGTGGTTAAAAAATAAGGAAATAAGAAAGTTCTATGTCCACAGAAGGATTTTTTTCGGGGGCTCAAATGTGCAATGTCCAAATTTTGAGTTGTTGTCTTAGCAACTCAAAAATAAAAATAAAAATATTAAAAAAAAGGTTTTTGTATTAGATTTTTGACACATGAAAATTCCTTCATTTTTATTTTCAAACTGTGAAATTTTATTGTTTGATATCAAAATACACCAGCTCCATCTAGTGTTTCAAGCAATAAATTATTTTTGGTTTGTGTTTTTTGACAACAAACCAATTCAATTTCACAGAGCGCAGTTATACTATGTTCCGAAAATTGTATTGGACATAGTATAGTTGGGCCTCTTAGAACTCAAAGTAATGAAATTTTGTATGAAAACAAATTTGAATGTCACAGAAGAATTCCATTTAATTTAAAACCATGACGAGTTTTCACTCAAACTTTTTTGCAACACTCCAAAGATGGATTAAGCTACATAAGAAAAATATTGGACCCAGAAAACAGAACTGCAATAATAACGAAAAATTAATTTCAAAACTTGTTTTTCGTTTTCTACAGTTTGGGAAAAATGGACATAGGAAGGTTACGCATAGTGGTTATGAATTGTGTCTCACGATCAAAAGTTGTGTGGATCGATCACCCCATCGAATTATTTTGATACGACTGCTACTTTTTCTCAAGCAAGAGGCGTTACAATTTGCCATGGAAAACTTCCAATTTATTTAAAGTATTCAAGTATTTTCCATTATTCAAGAATGATTTACGCTTAAACTTTTGAGGGCCACTCCTACCAAGTTGGTTGAACATATTTCATCCAAGAGGAACAAAAAAATATACATAATCACAGTCAATTCATTAAATGAATGGCCGCCGCTGCAGCAGCATTCATATTCATTTATTGCGAAACGGGTCCACAATAAGCACAACAAAAGTAAAAACATTGAAATTAATGCCCAGCTACAAAATTAACATCTCGTTTTACAACTAAACAGAAAAAATGACAAACAATATGTCTCTCAGAGCGGCAAATGAATGTTTTTTCCTTTTCATATGCCTTTGTATGGAATTGGTGAAGAAGCTCGTGGGCGACTCCTCCTCCTCCTCCTCCTCCTCACTGGTCTATGCACAAGCCTACAATATTTTAATCCAATTCTTGTCTTTGGCATATTATCTGGCATATTTATATCTCGGCCAAGAAGAACAACACTTAAATTATAGGAACAGCAATAAGTTTACAACGAAAAACTGTTAAGTTGAAAAAATTGCACTCATCAGTCACTAGAAGAACAAGCTGAACAAAGAGAAATGAAATAAAAAGGAAAAGAAAAAATAAATATAAAAAAAAGAATAAAACAGAACAGAAAGCAAAAAAAAATAGCGTAAACACTCGACTTGAAGTGGATAATCCAACTTAAGATGTTTGCATGGAAATGCTAAGCCTACTTATTCGTCGAGCTCAATGAAACGGACGAGAATGGAAAAAGGCCAGCAACATTTATCAAAAAATAATAATTTAAATTTCAAAAGCGCCGCTGTCGTTTTGTACTGTCAAAAGGGAAATTAAAACTTTTGGTCCACATGGCGTATGAGTGATTTTTTAATATGTAAATTTAAGCCAAGTGCATACCAACACAATTATTGACTTGCTACAATTCACTCTGATCGAGTGTATGCCACAACATTTGCCCATATAAAAATCTCTTATTAGCCATCAGCATCCACAAAAGGCATTCCCCATCACAAGGACTCTCACTTCAACAAAATCATTTCAATTTGCCTGCGTTCGTACCGAATGCAATGCATTACACTAAACCAGAACTTAACTCGAATTCAATTGAATTTGCTTGCATTGAGGATGATTGAATTGATTATGTGAATGGAATCATCAATGTCTGTCGGCGTAATAGAAGGGATAATACCGTAGACCATTTCACTCGTACCCTTCTGTAGGTACTGCCCTGCCAATATGCCAGGCACATATTGTTAAGATTCAAAACAGTTTGAGATTTTGTTGTGGTCTCGTTTAGTATCGGCATATTTACATACTTGCATAAATTGTATAAAATGATTTTGTAATTATTTTGCTTGTATCCGGTGCTATTGTCATAGTTGCTCCTATTGTTGCTGGGCATACTGCAGGACACTTTCTGTTCGCTTTTGGAATATTGTTTTTCATCTAACAATCAATATTATGGAATAATAGAACAATTGCAATTCAATTGATGCTGTGTAGTTGTTGCTGTTGTTCATATTGTTTTGCTGCCTTTCGATTTGTTTATTGTCGTCTGTGGTTGCTGGACAAAAGTGTTGCATTTATTGTTGTAATTTATTGAGAATTTATGCAGCTGACTTGATTTGCCGAAGGTTTTTGTGTTTGGGTGCAGCAAAAGTTGATAGGAAGTTGTTAGAATAATGATTTGACATCAATTAGTGTGGATTAAATGAAGCATTTGTTTTAGTTTAGATGAATAAATGGGTGGCGGGAATGGGGGGTTTTAGGTGTTTGCCAGGGAAACAGTAGGAAATGATAGGAAATAACGAATAAAATGAGTCTATTAAATGGTTGTATTGTGAATCAAAGGTTTCGTTGACTTCAAGCTCAATGAGTTTTAACTTGGTTATTATCAGAAAAATTTGACATGAAGCTGAATTGATTCAAATTACTGAGTAAAGCAATTCCCCACTGTTCAAAAACCCCGTTCTTCTCAACTGCTTAACAAATTGTTAAATTTCATCTCAAAATCGTTATAGCTTCGATCATATTTTCTACAATCGATACCCAAGCAACCAGAAACAGATAATTGCCACAAGCTTTGTGGCATATAAGGTGGCCTGTAACGTAATTTGTTAAAAATAAGTGTTTAAAAGATGGCATATACTAGGTAACTTTTAAATTGCTTCCTAAAATATCCCTTATGAGTGGCTTACATTACATATGCCACTTAGACGTACAGTTGCAGAGTTACTTTGGTGGCCCAAGTGTGTTTAGCATGTGGCAAAACGTGAATGTGTAATTGTGTGATCTACATGTTCCCTGCCACCTCTTTGAAACGTTCTTAACATTTGTGTATTTCTGTTCTTTGGTCACCTATTTTTATAAACAAAAAGTGTGCCAGGATTGAGATCATGGGTACCAATAAAATTGCTTAAACAAAATTCACTGAAAAATGTAGATTTTAAACGAAGTAACTAAACTCCTTCGAATGTGGAAAAAAGCCAAATAAGGGAAAATGATGAAAATAAAACAATTCAATTACAACAAACAATTTTAAATATTCTTTATTGCGTGTGAGCGTTAGAATTTTGACAATTTCACAATAAATCTTAATGCGTTTCCAGAATTAGAACACGCGTTTGGGAAATATTCATGGTCGTAGTTTTCATAATGTCGATTTAGTTTTTGCTTTATTTATATTTCAGTGTAATAAGTTTGGAGTGAAATACTATTATGTTGTCTTTTTCACACTCGTAAGCTGTAAAGTGGAATAAAATTGAATTGAAATTCCAATGGCATACAGATGCCTTTGCCACTATTTTTACATTTTCTCAGCATGGTGGCATATTCGGGCATTTTCAGTGACAAATAAGTGGCAGACATGTGAATATCGAGTTAATAGGAACCTATGTCTTCTGGCCAATAGATTGCAGTCACTTAAAATGACACTTAAATAAGTGGCGATAGTACTATCGATAGGTATCCTCCTCTACACAGAAAAAAACGTCGCTAAAAATACCCGAAAAAAGTACAACTTTTAAAAATTTATGAAAAACCTGAATTTATAAACCGTATGTTGGATTAGACCTACCAACAAAATCTTCAAAATTAGACATAAAATAGTTAAAATAATCGAAAAAGTTGTAAGATCTTTTACCACAATTTTTGCTGAAATGTGAATTTTTCACAAATTTACTAATCAATTTACAACTTAATCGTGAAAAAAATGGTGCAATAAATTTAACATTTCTGATCTGTTAAACGTACAACATTGAAGGGTTTGAGCGTTTTGAACCCTCTTTTTCGGTTAGAAGTTCTGGATGAGTAAACGTGAATTAATATTAAAAATATTTATCTCAGTTCAGTCAGTGTCCCAAAGAGTCCATATTACCACAATTTGAACAATTTTATATTTTCTGCTATGATAAATTCTCCGCCAGTTGATAATATTGAAAGGTGATTTGCCACTTCATTTGTTACTCAAATTATTTCTTGAATTGGTTTTAACCGAATCGCATTCATTTCGAAATCGGAAAACAAAAATTTATTCACGGATTCGCCAAAGTCTCAAACTCATCGAATTAATTACAAGCAGCAAAGCAAACAAATGCGACAATTTCGCTTCTAAATTGCCAAATAATTAACGAAGCAAAAAGTTCACGGTGGAAAGCGCAATTAACAACAAATTTCAAATTCAAAAGTTCAAATTATGATTAACAAACAAGAGGCGAACAAAGGCGCCGAAGAAAAGCGACTA
This sequence comes from Heteromyza rotundicornis, assembly GCA_951394025.1. Lineage (NCBI taxonomy): Eukaryota > Metazoa > Arthropoda > Insecta > Diptera > Heleomyzidae > Heteromyza > Heteromyza rotundicornis. The sequence continues at coordinate 71,787,774 of OX596012.1, read as the reverse complement.
AGAAAACAAAAGTCGAGCGCAAGCAGGCAGGCACAGGCACAGGCAATCGGGCAACAGAAGCGATTGCCATCACTTTCATTCGTTGACTCGTTTGGCGAAACTTTGTCATCCGCTTAACCGCTTAAAGGAACGAAACAAAACTGCATGGCAAAAATCAAAATAACACTCCAAGCCACCACATCAACCACCACCCAACGAAATGACTGACCCCTTTTGCTAACTGCCACCAGCTTTACCATCACCAGTGAAGGCAGCTCAGTCTTCAGCATTCGTGAACTTTTGTTTTATTGACTTAATTTATTTAAAATCGGCGCAACATTTGCGCTGCATGCTGCCTGCTAACGTTTGCCACATTGACAGCCACGACATAGCGCCAAAAGTCGCCAAAAGCTTGAGCAATTGACTTTATCCGCTCAAAGTTTTTACATGATTTAAAATTTTGTTTTTAATTTTCTATTTGTTGTTGTTTAAGTAGAAGAAGGGTGAGTGTTTTTGTAGAGTTATGTACTGTTTTTTTTTTGGGAATTCTTCCGGCTGAATGGCGTCTATAATGAAAATGACATTTCAAATGAGCGCTTGAAAGTGGGCGCAAAACTTTTTTATCCTAACGCATAAATTAAAATGAAAGCAGTGTGCGTGGAGATTGTGTTGGTGATTGTTGGTCGGTCGGTTGGCTGATTGTGTGAATGCGGCATGGGCTGGGCAAAATGGTGGCAATTTATTTAATTTGCTGCAAATTAAGAAAACCCCCCGAAAAGAAAATGCAAAAACTTGATTAATACAATTTTCATGGGGTTACTTGAGGACTACTAAGAAGGGAATATTTTTTTTTAGAGAGGGGGGGTTGTGTTTCTGTGGACTGTTGAGATTGAAAGTGTTTTCAACTCGTATTTGGAAAATTAAAATTTTATTTGTGCATTTAATTTAAATTTAACTCAAAGCTCCATTTGAGTACTTTAGTTGGCAGAAAATTTCAAGGAATCTAATCACTTTCTTCTTAAAGGGTTTTGAACTCAAAAACAATGTGTTGCGAAATAAACAAATTATTTGAACAAGAAAATGCGAATTGTTGATCAGTTTATTGGTTATTTACAGACAAGACAGAAATATGCACGAACAAATCGAAAATATGTTTGCGAAAATGCACAAAAAAATGGCCAAAACAAACATCCAGCCAAAACTAAATGTTCTGATTTTGACAACAAAACGGTTTACTTCTTTTTTAGTAAATATACTTTTTAACGGTAAATGATATCGTGTTAGTATCTTCAATATATTTAACCCTTGTTACAATACCGCTGAATATCTTAACCCATTATTGCAAATATTTAGTGGTCATAAACAGCCAAGAATACAAACTTTTTGAAAATAAAAAATTAAAGAAAAAAAAGGGGGGATGTCTAAGATGTTCAGCAACATTGTGGCAGGGATTAAGAAGAATATTTTTGCTGAAGATGCTGACACGATATCGCTAACCGTGGAAAAGTTGTTTTCCACAAGATTGCAGTAACTCAGTGACCTTTGACCTCGAATATCTTTCATTTTCGAGCTAATTCAGAAAACCCATTGAAGCAGTCATTATAAAGAACAAGACCTTTCAGAATATGCTACCAAATCGGTAATCATTTTGTCGTATTGTGGAATCAATTTTGGTTCCTTAAAAAATTCTCTACAAAAAAATTCTAAATTATTTTATTCCTTCGATCAATTGTAAAAACCTACGATATTTTTGTATTTCTCGACTGATTTTCAAATATTGACGTTGTTTCACGTTCTTTTTAGAACTGAGCAGTGTTGATTTTTTCAAAGCAATACCCGTTTCATATCATAACCATGAAGTACTGATTTTTTTCCATCAGTGTAGGTATGCAATGAACAATCAAATGATTTGATGTTTTCAAATTTAAATTTTCGACGGTTTTCAGTCTATTAGAACTATAGATCTACATTGCATGATGTAGTTGGACACCATTTAAAATAAGACAATTCGTCCAAGCATACTTTTGATGTATTTATCCATGGATATCGAACATTTGAGGGAAATATTAGTGACTACACTACTGAATCCTGGTTACGAGCTAACGAATTAATTGTATGTAAAAATTGTTTACTGTGTAAAGAATTCAAAACTTATGAAACCGAAGCGGCAATCCCTCAGTTTGTTATTTTGTTGTACCCTGAGTAATATTTGGAAAATTCAATTTGATGAATGCAAAATGGATATTTACTTTCTTAGACCAAATACATAAAAATAAAAACTGTCCGAAAAATTATTTAAAAAATGGCAAAATCTGCAAAAATTTTCTATAAGGTTGGAAATATGCAAATAATATGGAAATATTGCATATGCTTTTGCATATTTACACGCATTCATTCATTGTTTTTCCCGCCTTCAGCTGCGGCATAGAGCCTACACCGTAAATTGAAAACGAACAACCGTAAACACCACCACAGAGACTACCACAATTGCGTATGAAAGGCATTAATATTTCAAAGCAATTAAAAATTGCGCATACGCCAAAGAGTCGCGTCGCAAAACAAAAGCAACAAAAGCAACAACAAAAAAGCAAACACCCTCACGAAAATATAAATAAATTTTACGCACATTTGTCTTATTAGCAAAATGGTATTATACCAATACACAGGCACATATTTGCACCATATGCTACCTACGTAGGTATATAAACATTGAAACAGTTATATGAAAAAATGTACTTACTCCAAAAAAAAAATACAACAAAACATTATTAATAATGCCTGCAGCCTGTCAAATTAGTTTCAATTTAATTTCATTTCATTTTTTCTTCCATTCCTTTTGACAGCACAAATCACAACCCACGGAAAATTCAGAGTAACGTAAAAATTTCTGTCAAATAAATGTTAAAGAACGGAAGAGCGCATTGCAAGGCACTTTGAGTTGCAATTTTTTTCACTTGAAATTTCACAAGTGAAGCTCTTCTCTGCACAGCGCACAGCTCATTTATCAAAATGTCAGCGGCAAAACTATTAATACCGCTACGCTTCAAACTACACATAGACGACTTGCGCCGAAAAATCTATTAAGCTCACCACTGCCACTGCCACTGCTACTGCTAGTACGCGTTGCCTCCTTTGAGTACGTGCATTAAACTAATATCTGCCAATATATTTCCATTGGTTGGCTTTGCTATTAACTCTGATGTGGCTGCTGCTGCTGCTGCTGATGCTGTTCTTGGGTTTATAGACGATTTTTCACTTTGGCGCATTGTTTCAAAGTGTACGCTTTAGTTTGAAGCTGAAATTTCGGCTTCAAAATTAGATCGAGACCGCATAGCAGCAGGGCATCCAGTTTGGCTGTAAAACCGCAGCAAGTTGTTTCTCATGTTGGTCGTCATTTATTACGCGGCATGCGGCGTAAGCGTTGCGTTCGAACATGGCGCTCTAATAGAAATTCGTTGGCTGTCATTTTTCGTTTCAGATTGCATGTTGTTCGCTGTTGAGAAGATGACCATGGGAAGAGAATGGCAGCAGCGGAAGGCTTTAACTGCCTGCCGAGCTTCGTTCGTTTCAGTTTGAGTGATATTAATGAGTTTGTTGTGTGGAAAATCACTCACGTCACGAATTGGTTATTTTATTTCGTTTATTGCAGAACTTCATTAAGTACTGTTTGCCATTAGAACGAGACAAATTTATAAATAAAAATTAGTCAAGTTTGCATGGAAGTAGCCTTGAAGGAGCTAATTCACTTAAATATATTAACCCATACTGAGTATGAGATTAGACTGACGATAATAAAAAAATGGAAGGAAAACAATGGTCCGTTGTCAGCAAATCTTTCCTAAGTCAATTTCGAAATTTGAAATTCCACAGCTCATTGCAATTTCAAGCAGTTGGCTTAACAAAGTAAAGCCCTAATTCAATTTACACACCATCCAGCACCGTGGAATTTCCAATGGTATTTGCTGTTCAGTTCAGTTCTGTTCTGTGTTTTTCCCTGTTTTCCTTTCCTTTTTTTGTTTTTGTATTTCTTAAAATTCCAAAACGTGCCTGAAATACTTCACACTCTGGGAGTGGAAATACAAAAATAAAGAACGAATACAAATACAACAACAACAATAACAACAACTCGTACCAAAACTGGGCGTGCACAAATCGCGTGTGCCTGTCTCGCGCATCGTTGACCAGAAATTTAACGCCCGACTGAGGTGCGATGAGATGAGAGTTAAAATAAATAGTTGCGCATCGCCAGCAGGTTGGCCGCACCGCGTCGTGCTGTGAAGTCCATGGAACACAAGTAGTAGAAGAAGAAGAAGTAGGAGCTGATAAAGGCAAGTAGGGAATGTTTAGGAAATGAAATGAAAAAGAAATTGAAACGTGAAAAACGTAAATAAATAACAAAATTGGCGGACAGCAGACGGATTTATGGATTGGCAATGAATTTTGCACTTGGTTCAAGAACAATACAAAACTTGCCATGACCATGACAAGTGCGGTGAAGTGTGGGGCAGTGAAGTGTGGCTCAATCTTGAGGTGGCTTGTTTGGGTTTGTAAATTGTCATACTGTGACATTAAAATGAATTGCATACCACAGTCCACTGGTCTTTAGAATTTTCAGTAAAGAATCTTTAAATTAAGTCATTAGTTGAGAGTTAATCATACGTCACGTAGAGCGCACAGTTGTTCAATGTTATTTAAACAATACAATATGTTGCAGATATTATTCTACTTCTGCTAAACATATTTCACTTAAAATTTAAAAAATTTTTTGGATTTAAACAAAAATTTTACTAAGACTTAAAAAAATTTTTCTTTTTTTATAAAATAAAAAAAAAATTTTAATTTTTTTACCCCTGCACACTAGTGTCCAAGGGTATGTTGTTTTTGTCACACCGTTTGTAACGGCCAGGAGGCGTGTCCGATATGGAAAACTATATTCTTGATCAGCATTGCCTCCTGAGTGGATTAAGCCATGTCCGTCTGTCTGTTACTTCGCACGATAACTGCCTTAGCTTTTGAGCTACAGACTGCAAATGGCGAATGGTTGGAACGTATTGAAAATGAGTTTCTTGAGTAATACTGAACTGATTTTTACGTGGTTTTTTCTATTTGCAGGGAACGAAATGGGAATGAAAAACATTTTACATAAATAATTGAAAAGCTATCGATAAATAATCAAAAAATTATCGATAAAAAATCGATATAATTTCAAAAAAAGGTATCGATAAAAATAAAAAGAAAAATGTATTGATAAAATATGGAAAAATTATTGATAAAAAAACCGATAAATTATTGAAAAAAAATCGGTGAATTTTCTAAAAATTAATCATTAAATATCGAAAAATCATCATACCTCCCAAACAAAATAGCCGTAGAATCTCTTTATTTTCCTTTATCTTGAGAAATACCTAACTTCGTTTTTTGCATTTGATTGGAAATGATATTCGACTGGAACAAAATGGAATTGGAACACAGTTTTGAAATGGATCGGGAATAAAGTGGAAATGAAAATTATCGATAAACAATAGAAAAATGATTGATAAGTTATCGAAAAAATTATCAATAAAAAATACACAAACAATCGATAAAATAACGAAAAATTTTCGATAAAATTACCAACAAATGGTCTAAGGATGTACTGTACTCGCATGTTCCAGGTATTTTAGCTTCAGTCAGACCGAAGATAAGTCACTTACTAGAATTATTTAAATTTGTATTGAATACTTACTATCATTTATAAACTAATTTTTGTACATGAAGAACAAAAATGTGGGGTGTTCCTTATTGGCTGAGAGCCTAATAAAATCCCCTCAAAGATTCAATTTAATTCTATACACTTGAATACATTTTCGCTGATCCGTCGAGAGACAAGAATAATAAATTAAATTAAATAAAATACAAATGCTTGCGAACTGAAATCGCTACGAACTCACTGTCAATATGGAAATTGACACTTGCACTCTCAACTGGTTTTTGCAAAAAGAAATAAGCCCAACTTCGGAGCAAATCCAGACAGCACAACGACAACGACAAACTCGTTGAACTCGTCAACAATTGAATGAATTTATTTATTAAGTGCTCACAAGCTTAAATCACATAAGCCTTTCAGTGCGACGTATGTGTGTGTGTGTGTGCAATGTACATTCAACAAATATAGTAGATGTACCCTCGAGAGCGAACCAAATGTAACGAAATTCCAGCCAATATATCAAATGAAATTTATTTGATACGCTTGTAATCGTAGCTAAAGTAAATTTGAATTTCGTCTGATATTTGCCAGGCAATCGATCGAAACGAATTGGGCGTTAGGAATCCGAAAGAGGAAGAGCCAAAGGTGCTTTGTAGTTGAAGGATTTTGTACGATGTAGTTGTGTCAAACCAGATTTGACTAGGTAGTAAGAAGGTAGGTATGCAATGGCTGTTACCAAAAAAATAATTCAAATTGTAACCTTTTGGAAACAAATTGAAATGCAGAAATGGTAGGCCTCAGATAAACAACACAAATAAACACAGTGTAATCAATCGATTTTAAAGATATCAGCATTAGAAATGAGTCCTTCACTTCCTTTGCTGATACACATTAACTGGATTGTTCGAATACATGATTAACTTATGGGCTAACATACATTGGGTTACCTCGAAACTGTCACCGCTGCATTTAGGGCTTTTTCTATTTACTGTTAAATCTAAATATTATTCTGTGTTATTTTTCATTTGAATGAAAGTATTTGCAAATAGAGAAACGCATTTATCCACTTACAGCGTTTACAAAGCAGTTAACAAATGCTTTATGCTGGCGCACACAAAAATCCACGCACATTATGAAAAACGTGCTGTGAATTAAAAACAGATTTACCTCGGCGCTTTTTTGCCCTATTTTTGTTGTTGTTGTTGTGGTTTTTGTACAACTACTGCACGCTACACCCTGGGATGGATGTGAAATGTCTTTGGCTAGTGAGAATTTAATACGAGAAGGCGTGGTTGGAAGTGAATCGTGCAAGTATTAATGAATGTTTACAACAGGGGTGGGAAGCGGTTGATTTTTACACTTTGAGTTCATGGACTTTGTAGAGGACAAACTTTAGGAAATTTAAGTTGGACAAATGTTGGGAAATTTTGTTCAAATCATTGTTCGAAATAAAAGAAACAACTGAGCTTCTATATTCCTGCACATAACCTATCACAAATCGTTGCGAAATATATTTTTTTTGCAAATACATAACACAAGTAGGGCATTTGAGCTATCAGTTGAACGCTCCTTTTTACTACTTTGCACTACCAAAAAACTACTTGCAAATTCACTTGTAAACGAAGTATTCATATTTTATAGTTTGAGCGCGCGGCTGCAGCTGCGCTGGTGCGTGTCATGTCGCCTCTAACATTTGCCTGCAGGGGCAAAATGCAACATAATAGCATTCGAATGAAAGTGGATGAATGAAAAGAGCTGAGAGCGTTTATAAAGTGCAGTTTTTAGAATACCAAGAAAAATACAACAAACAAAAAAAAACACGACCGAACCAGCGGAAGCGAGTTAATTGGGAACGTGCAGCTGGGAAATCGCTCACTAATCCACACGATTTCGCCAAATTCGTGCTGCTCTTCGCCATTACGACCACTTGAAGCGCACCACCAGGATTGTATGGCGGATTTGAAAAGGACCTTTCATATGCATTCATCAGCGCAATTTAACAGCGGCTATGAGTGGTCGTGTTTGAGCGGCTAGTAAATTCCGAAAATTCAGCAAATGCACTGCAAAGTGCTGCGTTATGCATAAAAAATATGAAAAAAAATACACAAAAAATGAACCATTTCGTAGAGAGGATCTGTAAGAATTTAAATGTATTCATTCTCTTTTATCCTTTTTACAGCTAATATTGCGCATATGATGATTTTTAGAATTGAACTAAAAGACACGCTCAGCAAATAGAAAAGCATGCTGAAATTGCCAAAATATTATTCAAATATCGCAGCCACTTGTTGTGGGTGAGACTTGAAGATAAACTGAAAATGTCTTTGGGTTATTTGCTTTTGGTTAGTGTGTGTCGCATCGTACGTTGGGTGATTTTTGAAATTGTTGAAATTCACCAAAGAAAAGGGTACGAACACCGAAATATGGGCACGTGTTGTATGATGTCGTCTGGAATTAAGGGCCACGACAGGTTTTTACAAAAAAAATTAAATCAAACTGAGTGATGTTGCATTGAGTTAGCATTGCAACACTGCCTGAGCGACGGAGTGTGGAATGAGTTGGTTGCCTGATGACACTTGATGTTTGATGGGAATTGCATGCGTCGTCGTAGCGTCGTCACTTTATGCATATCGTATTCTAGTAGTGCTGAGTGTACACAAAAGGGAATTGATTGGTCGAAGTGCTGAAGGGCTATAAGGGCTTTTAAGCCTTTTATTCACTGTAAGTATTGGAAACAAAATTCGTTTCCTTAATGGTGTCCAACTCATGCATTTAATCCACTTAAAAAGTTAGTTGGCCTTAAGAAATTCATGAGAAACTTCTTTGTATGAAGTCTCAATTGTTTTTTGTTCTAAGAACTAACAAATTCCGTTGGGCGTTCCAGTGTATTAATGCGTACTTTGTCCTTGATATGCCTTCGGAATCGTTTAACGTCCTTAGGTTGACACGCTGTCATGTGTGCGAGTGGCTGGCACAGCGAATAGAATGAAGTTGAGTGTGCGAGTGGGTGAGAGTGTCTGAATGTACTCGCTGCGTCGACTGATTCTTTTGCGATTGCTTAGTATTTCGTTGATGTTGCAGGCGCTATTGGATTCCTGCTGCTGTTGTTGTTGATGATGTTGATGTTGATTTCGCATGAGAAAGATGATGTGCTGCCGTTGCTGCACGTTCTGTTCATCTCGTACGTGCACATATTTGATGGGAAATTTTAATGGAAACGAGAGGTGGCTGTTGTTGGCGATGATGTTCTTGTGTTTGAATTCTTAAATAATTAAATTTTTGATTTGAGTAATTAAGTGTGGAATTAAATATTTCATAGAGAATTAAGCTCGCAAATTTGCATGAGAATGTTGTGAAACGTGCAGACAACCGACACACATGCCTACATATTTATTGCAAGTCATTGTCATATTTGATTTCCAATTAAGAGTTGCTCATACGCCACAGTTAGCAACGAAATAGGCTATTATTATTCTTTTCCTTTGCTTAAAGGAATTGAAAAACTTAATCTAATTTCTTAATTAATTTGAAAGAGTAAACATTTTCAATTGTGATTTTTGTTAGCTTCCTTTACCATTTCTCTACGCATTTTCTCTTGGTCTTAGAAATAAAATGCAAAATGGTTACATTAAGGAATGAATTAAAAAAATATCCACGCAAATCGGCTTGAGTTGCATTTCTTGGCAATAACATAATAGACGAAGACAAAAAATATAGAAAAATGTAGATTAATTATCTTCCTTGCTTCTTGCTCACTTTAGTAAGCACAGCTGAGACGAAGAGCTACAAACGAAGGAACAATTCTTTTAATTTATTATGTAAATAAATGCAAAGTAGCTGCTAATGAAGGCGGCAAGGAGTTTTCTTAAGTAGGGGAAATTGCAATAAAATGAATATCAAGAGAGCTCACATTTTTCATTTTAATGTCTACAGTTTCGTGGCAGTTTTTGTGAGCGATTTTTTCATTAATATATTAATTGTGTATCTGAAATTAAAAATAGAAAAAAAAACTATTAAAATAATTATTTTTGGTCTGTCTGAAGCTAAAATACCCCTGCACATGCTGGACAATTTTTCGGTAATTTTATTGAAAGTTTTTAGGTTTTTTTTCAATAGTTTTTCGATATTTTATCGAGAAGTTTCCTATAATTTCCATTTCTATTTAATTTCCGCTCCATTTTAAAATGTTGATCCAAGATCATTTTGTTCCGGTCCAATTCTATTTTGTTCCAATTGCATTCCCAATTCGTCCCCGAAGTAATTTCCAATCAAATACAAGAAACTGCGTTCATATCGTTTAAGTATTTCTCAAGATAAAGGTAAATAAAGAAACTTTACGACTATTTCATATGGGAGGTTTGATGATTTTTCAAAATTTTATCAACAATTTTTCCATTTTTAATGGATAATTTTTCGATTTTTTATCGATAATTTATCGATAATTTATTGATATTTTATCAATAATTTATCGATAATTTTTCGATATTTTATCGATTATATTTCGAAAATTTATCGATATTTTATTTATAATTTTTCCATATTTACCGATAGTTTCCATTTCCCGATACATTGAAAAATTTTGATTCAATTCCATTTTGTTCCGGTCCAATTCCATTTCGTTCCAGTCTTACTCCCATTTCGTTCCCGACCTCATTTCCAACCAAATGCAAAAAAACCCCGTCCAAATCGGTTCAGTATTTCTCAAGATAAACGAAAATAATACAAATTTGTCGGCCATTTTGTATGGGAGGTAGGCGTGGTACTAATCCCTGTGGGGTATTCCATGCGAAATTTACCTTTCTAAAACCTTTAACCTAACATATATTTTCAAAACATTTTTTGCGTGACCTAATTTTTTGCTCCTCATGTCCTGTTGTCTCGCGGGGAACGTATGTCCTCTTCAAAATGTTCCCAGCGTGCATGATCTTTTGCGTTGGGCTTGTTCTTCTCACATGACTTTCCATGTTCGCATGTTCTTTTTCATGTGCATTTAAGCGTTCGTTGTGGTCCGCTCCTTGATGACTCCACTCAAGGGCTTATCTATAAATCTCGTTATGCGATTTACAGATAGTGTGACCAATCAATTTCCATTTTCTTTGTTTGAAGTCGGTTGTAATTGCAATCTGTAGGCATTTGGTCCATTTAATATGTATTTGAGATGGTTCTTGTCCACCAGACATTTAGCAAGCGCCTAAGGCTTTTGTGGATGAATATCTGAAATTGGTTCGTTAGCAAGTCAGTCTGCAACCAGGCCTCGTACTACTCATATTTCGAAAGAGTACAATTTAGTCTTATTGAAGACTTTGACAATTTTCGTATCTGTCCGATGACAATGCATGCACTGGCAATACATTGTTTACTTGCATGGGAGACATTTTGTTGCCAATGTAAGTAAAATGTGCAAAATAACAAAAAAAAAATGCTGCAACACATTTGTATTCCTTCGGATGAGCAAATCTCTTTGCTGCTATGTTTTGACAATGTCGAATGATGCGTGCATGCATTGTTATGTAACAATTTTCAATTTGAGATGACAAAACGTGAGCATGCTTTGATTTGAGGAGCGCACAAAAAGAGGAAGAATAAAAAAACGCACAAAGAACAAAGCACAATGCAAGCCATTACCATTTCGTATATCGTGCAAATTTGGATTTTTCCTCTTCTTCGCACACACACATATACGGCAAATGACAGAACAAAGCTGTTGCTGCAATTTCGGATAAAGTTTCTGCAATAGGAAATCAGGCAAAGTATTTGCATGTGGCCATGTGAGACATATGAATAACCACTAAATGCATATTCTACTTGTACGTTGGAATGGATACAGGAATCCTTTGGCAAACTTTTGTTTACATTTGTGAAATTCTTGATTTCGAAAGTTTTAAATGTGACACAGACTTTTTCCACGTTTGCAACTTCACACGTCAATTAACGACTTAAATACCCACACCCACACATATTCACATGCGGAAAACTTGAATTTCCTCTCAAGTTGTTTCAAGTTAAATTTCTGTCTTCCCTGCAGTCTCCACAGCAGCGTAAGTCATAAAAAGTTTTTCTCATATTTTTTTTTCTGCAGGGCTTCCACTGTCCCTCCTTCGTGCGAGACTCAACTGTACCCGAGAGTCTTTCAAGAGCCCGGCGACGACACCTAGGCGATAGGCATCAACACCCTACTAACTGGCTACAGCCACAGCAACTAATACGCTGGAAAGTATGCTTTTGTGTATAAGAAAAAGAAAATGCAAATAAAAAGGAAAGGAAAAGGAAAGGAAAGAAATGTGTTACGTTTACGCTACTTGTTCTCAACTTTTGGTTTGATTTCAGAAGCTAAATCGCCTTTGAAACTCTCATTTTGATTGCAAATATAGCAAAACCGTTTCTAATAGGTCTCGTGTTGGTCGTAAAAATGCAAAGAAGCAGGGAAATAGAAAAGGAAAAAGTTGGAGCCAAAGAAAGGAAAAGATTCCAGCATACAAAACACATTTGCAAAGTGTGTGTGCGACTGTGTGTGTGTGTGTAGTTCGAGTGGTATTTACAAGGACTTTGGTATAACATTTTTTCCTTAACATCTTCTTGTTCCCCTGTATATACATACATAGCATTCCCAGAAGTAAAGCCAAGCTTGTTTGTGCTTATGCTGCGCTACTGCTTGTGCTGTTGTGCGTAAGTAGCTCAGGTACTTGTCGCAACGAAGCGCAAGTAGTAAAGTAGTGTTGAGATAAGACTGTGCTGTGGGTGAAATAAAGCCGAGCAACATAAGGGAAAAACCCCCTGCCTTAATGGCAGAAATTGTAAACATTTATATGGAATTTATTTATTTATTTATTTCTCTTTTGCAAAAGAAACACACAAAAATAAGGTGTACTTTACAAATTATTGAAGCATACTTTCCGGGATATTCGCAAACAATTGAAAGTTTTGTAAAGAAAATATATTCAGCGCTGTGCCGCTGTTCTCGGTGTATTTTCTACGTGTGGCAAAAGCTTTGTGTGTGCCCAAAAAAAAAAGTTTATTTTATTTTCGTATTAATAATTGAAGTTTTTAAGAAATCTGACTTAAAGACATTTTCGATACAACCAACATCAGATATCACTCATATGTCACGCACGTCTTTATTGCACAACTCCACCTACTAGAGCCTAAAACAAATTTGTCTTGCCGATTTATCATCATATGCATTTATCATTTGCATACACACACGCACGCACACATGCACACATACACACACATATAAGCCTGTCAACTCAGCTTGAGCACTATCAATTTACAAGTTCCTCAATTATTAAATCGCATACGCCTGTTATGCCGAAAACCGCATAACAGGCGCATTCAACCGCTCACATGCACACACACACACACACACATGCAACCGCATTATGTCGCACCACATGAGAACATGCCAACACTCAACTCAAACGTCTCGTATGCCCGAGAGTGCAGCATATCAAATGCCGGAACTGGAACCGGAACCAAAGTCGAAGCCGAAGCCGAAGCAGGCGAAAAAACAGCATAACAAGCTTTTTGTGGATTTTGTGCGGCAATATACTTGTACTGAAGATTCAAATTGAAATAGATCGAGTGGTTGAGTGACAGATGGAGAGCAGTGAAGATGGAACATATGCCGCCGGGGTGTGAAGCATGCAAATAATGCAATCTGAGGATGATATAATATAAATACTTGTATGCTAGGCGTTTTTCTTATGTGGTGTTTCTTATGTAGGTCTGTCAGTCATTTAACAAATAATATTTTTTTTTCCGTACATACTAGTCTCAAATTGGCCGGAGACTACTTGAAGAGGCTTTATTTCAGCCATTGACTTTCTAACTTGCATGTGTGTGTATCTTGACCATTCTTGAGTGTTCTACATTCGCAGTGTTGTCGAAATATAATTCTGTACACGTCATGCCAACAACAACAGCAACACAATAACGAAAGGAGTCACGAGAACGCAACAAAGTAATCAAAAGGCAGCAAAAAGCAAATCAAAAAATTGTGGCAGCGAAGGCGGGTTGGGTGTGATGGACTTACTTCAGACTTCAGTAACCAATTGACTTTAGTCACGTTCCGCCATAATTGAAAAGAAAAACTTTCGCAACAAATGAACCCAACACACGGACGGACGAGAGTCTAGTGTGATTTGCAGAAGAAGAAGAAGAAGAAAAAAAATCCAGTGTTAGACAGCCACATCAGCCAGCATCAAAAGGTACCTTGAGTTGGTCAAGGAAGTTCATTTAGGCCAGCGGAAGTTCTGATAACCAAAGTGTTGGTCGTTGGCATGAAATGCGTGTAAATGTGAAGGGGATGATTGAGACGCAAAGAGAGTGGACAGAAGAGAAATTAGTGCTTTATGAAGGGCACTTACAAAAAAAATAGTAAAATCAGATTCAGTGAATTGGAAAATATGACATTGCAGGAGTCAGTATCGTAATTTTGGTGGGGGGATAAAGGGGATATATCCGTCCTGTTTGCCTACGCAACATTTCAAAAATAGGCTATTTTGTATTTTGCAAAAAATTAAACTAAATCGTTTACATAAATTGTATGAATAAAAATTGTATATAAGCTCATTTAATTGTCCGAATATACATTTTATTTGTAAATACGCCAAAACGAAGCTTGGTTTTGAAAAGAATAATTGAACCGTTTCTTGAAAAATAGTAAAAACGTTAAGAGACTTTAACCAGATAGGGTGCAAAGTGCGAAGCAGTTAGCGACTTCCAATCAATTATCCAGCACGTACATCATTCTCAGAGAGAAATACAAAATAACTTCCAAACCAATGATCCCACATGAAAATGTTTAAGGTAAACATTGTAGAAATTTTTATTATCTACAACTGGTACCACCGGCCAAAAAAAAATTTCGGTAACGCACATAATAATTCTCCAAAAATACAGTTTTGATTGGATTTTAAATATTAAATATGCATTTTATAGGGAAAAAAAATACCTTTAGAAAACATGTAAACTTTTTACAATCGGATGTAAACTCATTACGCTAATCTTGAAAATTCCCATTTTTTTTTTATAAAACTAAAAAAAAATTTAAATTTCTGAATTGTTTCTAGTCTAGCGCAATGAGTTTGTTTTTCCCCTATCAAAACTGTATTTTTGGAGAATTATTATGTACATGAGAAACATGCAAAAGGCATAAATGCGATTTAAATGGTTTTAAGAATTGATCTAGAAAAAGTGGGAGACACGGTACTTTTTTTTAACCCTCTCTAACAGAATCTGTCAGTCCCGATCATGTGCGTTTTTTAGTGTCGAACGGTGTAATAAGTCCAGTCAACCTTTTAAAAGATATTACACAAAAACCAAATTTATACAACTTTAATCCGTTATAATATACAAGCTATCAAGTTTACGAACAACGTTTTTAGCTTAAAAAGTGGGCAGAAGATTTCCCTTAGGATGAACCGTTTACGTGTTTATATTCGTGGAAACACGTTTCCTCTTATACAGTAGAATCCGCTTTACTGAAACACGAATTTGTCAAACATTTTGTTTCAGTTATGCGGGTTTTTCACTTAATCGATTTTGGATAACTGAAAAAAATTTCAATTAAGCGAATTTTGCATAACAGAAAAATTTTCCACCAAAACGAAGTACGGTTTAAGCCGAAATCAGAAGTTTTTACCCAAATTGTTTTTTTCATGAACTTCATTTTGTAGTAAAAAATAATTTCAATAAAAATACCATTTTTAGGACGTGTTTCATTTATGCGGAGTAAAATTGCTATAAATTATTGATTTGGGAATGCAATTTGGTTTCAGTTACCCGGGTTTTTCAGTTAAGTAGGTTTCAGTAAAGCGAAATTATTTGTATGAAAAAGGGAAAAAAATCATGGGGATTAAATTTTTGTTTCATTTAAGCGGGTTTTTCACTTAAACAGGTTTCACTTAAGCGAGCTCGACTGTAGTAGCTGAAGCATAATTAAGCTAAGGACACGTCCGCAATAACAACCGAGAGCGCTAATTTTTGTGGGAAAAATGCTAAAATGACTATAATAGACTATAACGAATTTTTAGATTTTTACAAAATGGAGCTGAAGGAAAGATTGACAAACTATAAAAAATGCAGGTACTTTTCAATGACGAAGCTTCAGAAAATAATGGATTTAAAGTTTTTTTTTTAGATTCCTCACTCATGAGGAATGAGTTAGTGTGAGTGAGTTTCTTCACTTCAACGGCAGTTACTGAAGTGAAACTATGGAATCATTATATTAGCCGCAAGAGCTACGAAGCTATGGATATGTATCCCAAGGACCTAATGTGAATATATTGCTGCAAATTTTAGCAACGCTAACAGTGTAAACTAGTACGGATGGGCCTTTTAATACTAAATAAGGTACTCAATGAGCTATCTAAAAAAACCAAGCGGATGGATTAATAAATTGACTTTATACACGCAGAGAAAAAACATGGTTGACCCAATCATATTTTAAGGGGAAAATATTATGATTGGCGAAATGATTGCACCAACCATCCACATGATTGGAAACTGAAAATGTACATGATAGCAGCCAAAATATACATGATTGCAAAGTAAAAATGTACATGGTTGCTGCCAAAATGTAGATGATGGTTACAATCATGTAAACCAATTTTTAGTTAACTTTTAATTAAATTTCAATATCTACTTTTTAATTATTTTAAATTATATTACTAATACTAGCTCTTACATACCCGGCGTTGCACGGGTTGTATAAAATTTTAAAATAAATATATATAGGAATTTGCGACAATTTCAATGGCGCTGTAGTTGATGGTTTATTCCCCCCGTGAAACTTGGTGCCAGTTGTAATCCCACCCGGTATGATTCACCCAAAAAATGGCCAAGGAAGCACTTGGTGCCAGGTTGTAATCCCACCCGGCATGAGCCACCCAAAAAATGTCCAAGGACGCACTTGGTGGCAGCTGTAATCCCACCCGGTGTGATTCAGCCAAAAAAAGTTCAAGGACGCACTTGGTGGCAGTTGTAATCCAACCCGGCATGATCCACCCAAAAAATGTCCAAGGACGCAATTGGTGGCAGTTGTTATCCCACCCGGTATGATTCACAAAAAAAGAGTCCACGAACATACTTGGTGGCAGCTGTAATCCCACCCGGCATGATTCACCCAAAAAATGTCCAAGGAAGCATTTGGTTCCAGTTGTAATCCCACCCAAAAAATGTCCGAGGAAGCACTTGGTTCCAGTTGTAATCCCACCCGGTATGATTCACCCAAAAAAGGTCCAAGGAATCACTTGGTGCCAGTTGTAGTCCCACCCGGTATGATTCAACCAAAAAATGGCCAAGCAAGCACTTGGTGGAAGCTGTAATCCCACCCGGTATGATTCAGCCAAAAAAAGTCCAAGGATGCAATTGGTGGCAGTTGTAATCCAACCCGGCATGATCCACCCAAAAAATGTCCAAGGACGCAATTGGTGGCAGCTGTAATCCCACCCGGTATGATTCACCCAAAAAATGAGCAAGGGCGCAGTTGGTGGCATGGACCACTTAATATTCGATAGTTACTAAGTTACTTTTTAATAATATTTTTTGTTGTATGGGAGGTGCCACGCCCCGTTGTCCAAATCCAACCTCTTATGTCCTATTGCAAATTCCATTACTAACACAATTTTACCTTAAAATTTCAATAAAATCAGTAAAGCCGTGATATGGGGTAGAAAATTGTATGGACGGTGCCACGCCCCTTGTCCAATTATTCCCATATTCGTCACATAGCAGTACAACTCCATTCCAAATTTCACTAAAATATATCCATTAGTTGCTTAATTAGCTGGTATTTAAGTTATGTGTTGTGTGGGAGGTGCCACGCCCCTTTGTCCAATTATTACCATATTCGACACATAGCTGGGAAAACATACTATACAGCTCCATTCCAAATTTCATTAAAATATATCCAATAGTTGCTTAATTAGCTGTTATTTAAGTTACGTGTTGTGTGGGCGGCCCCTTGTCCAAGTATGCTCATATTTGGCATAAAGCTTGGAAAAGTTATTATGCAACTTCGTGATAAATTTCGTATTTATTATTCAATATTCAATTCAAATTCAATTCAATAGTTACTAAATTACCTTGTAGACATATTTTGTGTTGTATGGGAGGTGCCACGCCCCTTTGTCCAATCCCAACCGCATATAGCCTATGTTACATGTCGATACCTATAGAATTTATCCTGAAAGTTTCAAGAGAATCGGTACAGTCGTTTAGCCGTGATTGAGGGACAAACAGACAGACAGACAGACAGACACACACTCAGTTTTATAATATATATAGGGATTTCAATGTAATATTAGTTGATTGTTATATTATATTAAAGAAATAAAAGTTCATATACATTTTTCTTTACTTACTTACGTTTGGCCGTGCCGAGATTTGAACCCGGGACACTTGGGTTGCTGACGAAGCGCGTTAGCACGTTTAGCTATTACTGCCTTGCATTTATTATGGTCTAAATGCATACATATACTAATCATATGACATTTTCGTGAATATTCATTCAGGCCAACCATTATATGATTGTCATTATCATTATTGAATATCCAATCATGTTAAATATTGCCTGCATCATATTATGATTTCTGAAATCATTCGCTTTGTCACCCCAACCATAAATGATCGCTACAATCATAATATTATTATAGCAAAAAATGTATGATCTCTGCGATCATGCTCCAACCATATTTGTTCTCTGCGTGTATGTAAATACTCACTATTTTTTTACTGTGTGCACAAGCGTTAAAAAATGCTTAAACACATTTTTTTTTAATAACACAAATTTTAAATTGTATTTATACCCCCTCCTTTGGCAAATCAAAGTTACGCCACTGCCAGGAGTATAGAAAGCGAAGAAAATAGATATTAATATAAATTTCCAATTCATGTCATTTGAAGCCAACTTTGAAAAATCACATGAACAAATTCTGTTCCGGTTCTTTTCCATTGCGTTTGTACTCAATACATACGAATGGCCACAGCAGCTATCGACACATTGGGAACCTGAATGGCAAAATTAATAAAAAATGAATCACTTAAAATAAAAAGAAAAAAGAAAAGAAAAACTTTTTTCCTTTTGAGAAGCAATTAAAAATAGTTTCACTACAAAAACAAACTTTTAAGATTTCCATGTGGCAAATGGCGATGGTGGGACAGACAAAGCTTACCAAAGCAACAGCCAACCACGATATACAACTACAAAAACAAACAAGCAACGAACAACCGCTGTGCTTGGGGTAACCGAAAATTAACTGCAACTGCGTTTGAGTCAGGACGCAACCGACACATCGACATAGGAACAGCATTGCTTTTTTGCCACCACTATGTTTAGTGCAGCGAAATGCGTTGGAACACACACTTCCATACACCTACACTCGCATATAAACAAACAAACGAAAAAAATGTGGTCTAGATGCCGCATGGAAGCACTTTAGAGTTTCATGAATTCCTCACAGCCAAATGGCAGGAAAGGCTAGGACTACTCGGAAAAAATTGTGAGGCTTAATAGGTAAAAGCTAGGACTCACCATTTCACATGTGTGTGTATGCAAGTGAGGTTGTATTTTGGAATGAAAGCGAAATATTTGTTGGCTTCGCGCAATATGAGATTTCATTGAAATTACTGGCAGGCAGGCAGGCGCACACAAAAATGTTGTGGTTTATTTCGGACCATTTTTTCTGTAAAGGGGGAACAAATGGCAAAGGTTTTCTAAAGGTTTCTGAGTTTTTGCCAACAAAACATTCCAAATTGATTTTGGTTTGACGGTGTAGGCGTCCATAAAACACATGTTGGCTTAATTAACAGCAAATGAAATCACGTCCATCGAGTCATCAACACCATTTGCGAGTCAAAACCACATCAATGGACTGGCGGTGGTTTTGGCGTTTCCTTCCATTTCACTTGGCCGGAAACATTTTATTTGAGACTGCCGGACAAAAATGTGCTTTTGTGTCAACTTTGATTAGGCGTAGCTCGCCTGGTCGAACATTTTGAAAGCTTCCACTCACACATAAAGTCAACGGCACACATGCTGGGCATGCTTTTAGGCGCTAAATGGGTTAATCGCTCATTGGCACATTCAGCTGCAGTTTTCGTATGTGGGTGTGTGTGTGTGTGTAATTTTCAATGGAAAGTGTATGTTGCCCGTTATTTTACAGAGTTAATTGCCACAGTGAGGGAGAAATTTATTTCGATCGGTTTAGCGTAGGACTGGTTTCTAAAAATTGGAAAATAACGTAAAGTCATTTTAGTATGTCATGTAACGCTACATGGCGTTACATCGTTTGTAAGGCCCAATAGGAAGCTTGATAGATATAGAAAAGTAAGTATTTTTGATCACCATCACTCCTGTCGATTTTGCGATGTCTGCCGCAGTTATTAAGCTATCGACTCTAGAGTTTGATATTCCCCTTCTAACTGCTTCTATTTGGACAGTATAGAAAATGGGCAAATAGAATAAAAACCACGTATACCTCCCATACAAAATGGCCGCCAAATTTGTCTTATTTTAATTTTTTTTGTGTTTGGGAACGGAATGGGAATGCAACTGAAATGGAATGGAATTGGACTGCACTGGAATAAAATAGAATTGGAGTAAACATTGAATTGTAACGAGAACAGAATGAAAGTGATACAGGAACAAAGTGGAAATGAAACGGAACGAAATGGAATTGGACCGGAATAAAATGGAATTGGAACAAACATAGAATTGGAACGAGAACGGAACGGAATGGAATGGAATGGAAGTGGAACGGAACGAAATGGAATTGGAGCGGAATAAAATGGAATTGGAACAAACATAGAATTGGAACGTGAACGGAATGGATCGGAATGGAATGGAATGGAATGGAATGGAATGGAATGGAATGGAATGGAATGGAATGGAATGGAATGGAATGGAATGGAATGGAATGGAATGGAATGGAATGGAATGGAATGGAATGGAATGGAATGGAATGGAATGGAATGGAATGGAATGGAATGGAATGGAATGGAATGGAATGGAATGGAATGGAATGGAATGGAATGGAATGGAATGGAATGTAATGGAATGGAATGGAACGAAATGGAATGGAATGGAACGAAATGGAATGGAATGAAATGGAATGGAACGAAATGGAATGGGATGGAACGAAATGGAATTGGAACAAACATAGAATTCAAACGAGAACGAAATATAATGGAAGTGGAACAGGAACGAAATGGACCCGAAACAAAATGGTGTAGAAATGGAAATTACCGCAAAATTACCAAAAAAAAAAAGGTGGAAGAAGGTACCGTACACGTGCATGGCATTTTAGCATCAGTCGGTCTAACAAATTTTATAAAAAATAAAATGTTTTTGTTAAGTTTTCTTTGGTGATGAAAATTGAGTTTTTTTTTAGATTTGATTTTATTTAAACTTTTTTTTTTTTAAATAATTGTTATAATACAAAAAGCCACTTTCGTTTTAGTTTTGAAAAAAAATATTTTTTTCCAAACATTAAATTTTTTAAACTAAATGTTGACCAATACTTTCATACTCACTGTACCGTGACCTGTTCCATGAAAGTTGCATTTCCTCATTAAAGAAAATTGCGTGCTGAGCGTTTCCTCTGTATGGTAGAGTGTGTGTGTGCGTTAGTGTATGTGTAGAGGGAAAGGTTCACATTAGAGCATGTGTGATTTCAGCTAAATCGCGTTACGCACTTAATGCGAAATCGGTGCTTAGACGAGCGAGCGACAACGGCAACATGTGTGCTTGTGTGTGTGTTAACGTGTTTTTGTGTTTCTAAATACGCCAAATCCTAAATTACAGGCACACGCTGAGCTGTTAATAAGGCCAAAGTGCTGAAGAGTGCGAATGGAGGCTTTGCCGACGTTGGCAAATTCTCAACCCCTTGGGAGAATGCTGTGGCGCAGGAAAGTCGGTCGCTGTTGCTGTATGAAGAGCAGTGGAATGAGTTAAATGACATGACGATATAGTCATTAGAATGCGACAGTAAAAACCACTTTCCAGCAAATGTCAAAAGTGAAGCAGAATATATGTGCGAGTGTGTGTGCGTGTGTATTTGTACGTGAAGTGAGGTTAGTGCAGAATTTGCGCTAATTTTGAGAAATTTGTTTTGGAATATTTTTGGAAATGTAATTCGTCGAAAATTGGTTAGAAACAGTTTGAATTTTTGGGATGTACCTACACGAAACGATTTAACAATATTTCATACTTAAAGAAAAAGTTTATTTGCGAACGTGTTGGAATCGTTGCCATTTGCTTCTTAAATATTTAAAAATAATTTGCAGGCGATGATGGAGTTTATGCCCACAACCGAGAGACTCTCGTGCGTGTTTAATTTAATGACAAAAGGCCAAATCGAATTATAAAATAAAAATGAAAATTTAATACTCAAAGTGTGCTTTACGACATTGGCAGCGAAGGGGACACTGACTTGCCCTTATCAGTAGAGAACATAAGAACAATAACAATGAGTGAATCGTAAGCCCTGCCATGATTTGTTGGCTGTCTGTTTGTTGTCCTGCTTCGCTCATAAAAATACAAATTTTCAAATTTAAATTCTTCTTTTTTCTTCTTTCTTCTGGAAAGCAATCATTAATATTTTTATTGTCTTTATTAACAAATCCACCGTATGTCCTTTTAGTTAATCACAGCAATGTCCTGTTTTCGCATCACTTCATTTATCACCGGCGAAAATCATGTCCCCTATGTCCGTTCCATTCGCCAGCAATACAAGCACCGAACAGTACAGTACAAGCGAAAAAAAGTAATCAAATACGCGCTCATAAAACACAATTGAAGCATTAAAATTAAGTGCTAAGTCATAATAAAATTATCCTTGTTTGTTCCTCTTTTCCGTCCGCTTTCGGTTTGCTTAGGCTTCGGCGTCGGCGGTTATAGCCGCAGGATGTGCGCATCTTCAATGCAGAACGTGTTCGCCTCAATAACGACAAACATTCTTTTTTTATTGGTCCATATTGTTAACCGGCGGCAGCGAGCATACCGACAGGCCCAAGGAAATGACTTGCCGGCAACTGGCAGAGCAGAGGGAAAAATAAGAAAAAAAAGTACCTACCGGAATTGTTGGTGACACAAAAAGGTCCTCTGACGCAGATTGGGAGCCATTGACCATTTGGTTTGCTTGATAGTAACAAGTGACAGAGCATGTGACACACGTTTGACATCTACACTTTCATATTGAATGAGTTCAATGCAACATTTGGCTGGGGGGTTTTTAACGGTAATGCGATTTTCATGACCTGAACAAGTTATTAAATTAAAGGAATTTGAAAAAGTTAATACAAAATGAAGAGATATTTTGTTATGCAATTCTACAAATTTTTCAAAATTGTTCTCATTTAAAGGTTTAATTAAAAATCACTCATACGCCCCACGTACCTAAAATCATTTGTTGAAAGGCAAATAACAAAAAAGTTCTATATTCTGTGAGTGTGTGTATGTGTGTCTCTGGGAATGTCTCCCCTTGCCCTTAACACTATCAAAAACACGGATTCGCAAATACAATAAACGAGTCAAGAGATCTACTCTCGCAATGACATTGCCAACAAGTGAAACACTTTCGATTGCATATCTTAAGGGGTCGCAAGAGGAGTAAGTGCTCTAGGCTCTAGAAACTAATACGGCGACAATGGCGTCAAAGTCAACGGCAACGGCAACGGCGAACTTCTGCGACATTGAAATCGAGCAGCAAAAAGGGGCATTCAACACATTTGTAAAGAAGAAGAAGAAGAAAAAATGGTACAAGTGGCAACTGAGAAGAAATGGAAGCCAAGACACATGAGAGTAAAAGTGGTTGAAGGAAATATGTCATACATGCATGCATACATATATGTATGTATGGTTTATATATGCTTTTGTAATGATACTGTGTGTGTGTGTGCCTGTGTGTTTGTTTGCCTTCCTGGGGATGCTTGTGCCTCGAGTATGTTAAACATCATCGACGAACATGACATGACTCACATTTGCCCTCTGGCCACGTATTTCATGTGAAATGCATGCCACACTCCAGCACCACTAACAACTTTATAACTACTAAAACACACATTCACACACACACGTACACTCACGCATACATAAATATGAACCCTTACATAGATTGGCATAGTCGGTTTCCTTGACATATCAGATTGCATCTTAATCTTTCAACTCGGCAATTGTGGTGGACTTTACTAAATAAAGAAAAAAGTTCTGAATTAATCCTTTTGTGTGCGTGTGTGTGTTTGGAAAGTTTCTAATGTACATACGTTCATATTGTTCGCAAATTGTACAACAATAGATTTTGTATAGGTATTGTGGCAAAATAGAAAATTGCTTGTATACAATTTCGATTATCCCTTTTCCTTTTGTATCCAAGTCAAGTTTAAATTTATCTGAAAGCTTTGCAAGTTTGGATGAATTGTTATTTGAATATGTACTCCAAGGAATTATAAACTTCAGTTGTGCTTTGTGTGGTCCTGAATGCAAATTGCTCAAATTAGACAAGACAAAGGCATTGCTAAGCTTTTGGAAACTATGTCCATTGAAAGGAGGTGAAAATATTCAAATGAAAAGTGGTGGTGCATTCACTGGAATATATCATAGATCCTTTAAAGCATGAACATCACTCAAACCAGCGTCACCATCGTCACTCACTTACCATACTAACAAATGAAATTCTTCACAAAATATTGTGAAAGCCATCAAAATGGAAACACCTTGCCAGTCACACACACAAACACACGAGCAGATTATCGCAACCACTCTATGGCGCTCATCATAACATCGTTATCCTTATTATCAACAACTCATAAAATACACAATGACGTTGATCGCCGAGATGGCAGCATCAACGTTGGCGGACAGCGAATAAAAAGTAAAAAAAATTGAGCATCCTTTCAAGGAGGGATTTTTATCAAAAAAAAACCGGATATGAAAATTTATCGACAAGTGTCGTTGCGAATAAAAATAAACACACACGACGGCACACATGACACACATGCATAGTGAAATTCTGACGAATATCTACTCACTCATCATCATGACTACACACGCTAACAAACGACAGAACATGCTGTGAAACGCGAAGCGAAATGAACAGTAAAGAAAAAAAAAAGAATAAAAAAGTAAAATGGAATGGAATGGAATGTGTATGAATGTGTGAACAGTGTGAGAATGTTCTACAAGTAAATTATCTGCTTATGGAAATATTGCTATACCTGATGCTACGCTGAACACAGAAACAGACAGATACTAAAACATGCACACAAACACTTGTCTATCCAGTGATATGTGTGAGGCTGTCTGTTCTAGGAACCACTGCGGGCATAAAACTGAAAACGATTTGCTCAAGCAAATACTTCATAAAAACGAAAATATTCAATCGCTATTTTCACTTCACCTTTTTGCCTCTTCTTCTTCTTCTTCACACATCGAAGCAGGAAAATCCAAATTTTCCCTTCACGCTTCACAAATGGCCGCGTTGGAAAATATGGAAAAAAAAATGTAGAAAGTATCTTACCTCAAACTAATGGCAAATGGGCAAATACACACACACTGCAAATACCCTTACCCATACACACACACGTATTGGTGTATTCGTACGTTTGCCTGAGTGTGTGCAAATGTTTGGCTGACAGCGGGATAACAGGATACCAGCATACTTATCATAATTCAAATAGATTTATGCCATTTGTCGATTTGCTACGGCTCATATTTTTCGATACACCTGCGCAAAAAAATGGTTTGGTATTCGTATAAGCGAAATAAGTTCGCTTTGTTATTGGACTGAAAAACCGAAAATTCAGAAATTATCAATGAAAACTAATAGGAGAATTTCTCAAGTCGGACTGAAGCTTAAATACCCTATACTACTGAAGCTTAAATAGTTTTACGATTGCTTAGCGATAATTTCAACTTTATTCCCGATCCATTTCAAATTGTTGTTCCAATTCAATTTTGTTCCGGTCAAATTACATTTTTTCCAGGTAAAAAGAAATTTTACAGTTATTTTGTATGGGAAGTATAAAGTCTTTTTATCGATAGTTTTTCGTAAATTTATCGACAATTTTTCTAAAATTTATCGACAATTTTTCTAAAATTTATCGATAATTTTTTAAAACTTTATCATTTTTTTTCGAAAATTATCGACAATTGTTTGAAAATTTATCGACAATTTTTCGAAAATTTATCGATAATTTATAAATTTTTTATCGATAATTTATCAATTTCTTATCGAAAATTTCCATTTTTCGATCCATTTAAAAATTTTGTTCCAATTCCATTTTGTTCCGGTCCAATTCCATTTCGTTCCAGCTTCATTCGTTACAGGCATCATTTCCAACCAATTAACAAAAAACAGCCAAAAACCATATACCCTTGGAAACTACTGTGCAGGGTATAAAAATTAAAAGAAATCTAGGTTCATTTATATGAGGAAATGTTAAAACATAAAAAAATTATATTTTCATAACTACAAATTTTCCCTGGGTGTGCTTAATACCTTTAGCCATTTGCTGTTCGCTGCTCGCTTAATACAGCCAGCGGTGTTTGGTTTGCTTGCTGTTTTTCTTGTTGCTTCTATTTCAAGTGCAATTGTTGTTTTTGCTGCTGAGCTGATGTGATGTGATATCAGCCCAGTGCTTTTCGCCACATATGAATTGTGTGTAGGTTTATACGTTTGCGTGTGTGTGTGCCTGTGTCTGTGAGTTTATTTTGATTTTGAATTATGTTGAAACAATTTAATTTGTTTAACATGTTGTGAATTTATGGCATGGAAATCCTCTACGAAAAGAAATGCTGACAGTGAGTAAGAGCGAAGTAGCTGGTAGCATTTCCTTTTACCTTTGAATGGCTAAATGAAACGATGATAAAATCATTCAGATATTAAATTCAGGTAACTGTTTGGAAGAGCAGCAATTTGGTTTGCCGCCAATTAACCCGTTCCTTGTCAATTGTGTGAAGTGTTTGTTTTTAATTTTAAAATTAACATTTTTCAATTGATGGACATGCCAATAAAGCAAGAATTAATAGAAATTCGCACTAATCAAACTGACAGCTGCTCATTTATGGCTGTCAGTGTTTACTTTTGCACTAATAAGTAAATTTTCACTCAAATACCAAGAGGATGAAGTGATTGAAGTGATTTTTCCTTTTATTATACAAATTTTTCATTTGAATGGCTTTTCTGTTTAATCATTGAGGTATTTTTAGATGCCCCAAGCAAATCGTATAAGTGCAAAAGCTCTGAAAATGTATTAAAATAAAGAATAAAGTCAGCCCCGTCAGTTCAATGGGATTTGTGTGGAAATTCTGCATTTGTCTGGTTTGTTTCCAATTTATGGCATAAATGCGAAAAACGATTTTATTTGCGGTTATGAACTGGTGGAGATGCAAAATGTAATCTAATATTTCAAATTTGTTATTTTAATTAAGTTGCTTCGACATGAAATCATAACAACGAGGAAACTGAAAAAAATGCTCTACGCCCACCAGAGGAAATTTGACGCTCAGAATGACTTATTGGAAAAATAGGTTAACACACAACACAGTCAACTAAATTGAACACGAGTCTACTTAAAAAAGACATGACTGCGACTCATTTCTTTATTCTTATTCGTATTTCTATGATTAGCGATCCCATTTGGATGCAATTTTGCAACAATCATTTCTTGACCCATAATTTACTTATGAGTAAGAATACCCTCCTCCCTCGTGAGTAGTAGGTTCACATTTGTAATTCGAAGAATAGTTCATTTGGAGTGACATAGTTCCTTCTATTGGCATGTCCGAGTCAGTACAATCAATCGGGGTTCTCACTTTTTGCCAGAACGAAAGTAGTGCAAAATCGATTTTAGGGAAGTAGATTCGAAGAAATGAGAGTAGATAGAATTTCCCACATAGAGTAGTAGAAATTCCACGAAAGGAGTAGACATTCCTGTCAGGATAGTAGATTTGTCGAAAGAGTTGTAGTTTTGCATCGTATCAAGTATGAAACTCACATACAATTTTTTGGAGTACATAGTAGCAGAAAATATCCTTCAGGGAGCATGTGTTTAAAGTTCAAAGCGAGAGCAGTAGAATCCTAGAGTTAGAATCCTGTAATTATATCAGCTTTAAACAACTGATAGCTTACCAGATTGAATCTTCTCCTTGTCATAATTTTATGTCACATAACAATTTGAAAATTTTAACTTTTTATAGTTTTAAGGATCTGTTATTCGTACCAAAAGAAGTAGAGATGTGACTTAGCATCCGCATCATAGTTTCAAATTTTAAATTGATTATATGCATCCATATCCACAACATCTCCTCTTCAGCATAAGCATCCGCAAACATTCAAGTGCGGGTGTGGACTGAGACAGTTTGAGAGAATTGAGAGAATTTTATGCATAAAAAACATACTCAAAGAAGTTTTATTTTAAAGACGTAATTTATGCAAGTGTTGAATACTTTAAGAGAAAATACATTTATATTTCCATCGAATTACATTCCTAATTTACAAGTGTACTTTTAAATATCCAACATTTGCAGCAATTACGTCTCAAAAACATAAATTCTTTGAGTGCAGTATATTTCCCCAAAAATAAGAAAAAACGATTTGGAAAACAATATTTTTTGCAGTGTACATTTTATTTATATATGAAAATTAATAATAAAAAAATAACAGCAACCATCACCTGAATCGTCTCCTTTTCCATTTCAATATATCTCACAGCAGTTTTCAGAATCATAGCCATTGTTTCCACTAATCCAATCGAGTTTTCATTCACTGAAGAAAAAAACTCATTCCGCCGTCCAGAATAAACTCAATATTTTAAGGAAAAAATATGTATTCAGTTTTGGAGTCTATAAAAAAAAAACTCATTACACTGCACGATGCGATCTTTAGCTTTACTTCGTCGATTAATGGACTAATTAAAATATGAAATTTTCATATGAACTTTTTACCAAAACTGAATTTAAAATGGCTTGCTGGGTTACTATACCCTGCACCCAACTAACAACAAAACTGTGTCTTAGTGTATGCATATATTTATAGGCAAATTGAAAAACTGCAAAAAATAAAAAAAACCATCAACTGTCAACGGTTTGAAACACAAAATACTTAGAAAATATGTCATTCGCAAAAATTAATTTGCAAACACCTCACAACAATCTGCCAGCAGAATTTTTGCGAAAAGTGTCAGACGAGAGAATACGAGAAAATTGGCATGAAATATTGTAAAACAATTGCGGCTGCTAATATGCTATTTATCAGCAATTTTCAAAATTTCAAATTTAAATGTGTCAAAATCTCCAAACACAGGAATAAAATGAAATGAAAAATAAAATAAAATTAAAGCAAAAACAAAAAATTTAAAAAAACACGTGTGCGTGTTTTGCTACAAAAACCATCAAGAGCACATTCATTTCTTGTCAATTGTAAGTGATACTTTAATGTAAATTCACATTTGAGATAAGCAGGCTTTTAGCTTTACATTGTAAATGGCATAGGGTCGCCTCAGACGATTAGCCGTAAACAGAGATGAGAATTCACATCAAAAGACATTTCAAAGCAACGATTTGACATTTGTGCCGAGTGCCGTCATACACTTTTTTGTTGGCGTTTTTTTTTTTGGTGTATGTGATATTTGACAAGTCATGCGTCATTCCCCCATTGGTTAGTCATGTTCACTTGGTTCTTTATTAAACATATTAACACAAGTTTGTGGAATTCTTTTAAAAAAAAACTTCAAACCACATGAAATTTTTTTAAAAATATTCTTTAATGCCAATCGCCGATATTTGATATACTTTTATAGTGACAATTTCGTGTGACAATTTCAGGACAAAAGTGACGGCAAAAGCCGCAAGAATGTCAACTTGACATTTGCCATATTGAGCGCTGCTACCGAGCGGTAATGAAAATTCTGTGTGACGCAGTGACACGCCGAAACATTCGTGGTGGCACTGCGACAAATGTGTGCTTGGTAGCTCCATGTGAGAAGACAGTGTATGTGTATTTTTAGAATGGCGTACCAACAAAAACATGCAAAATAAATCAAATCAAACCTCGAGATAAAAGAATTCAAAAACTGTCCACTTAATGTAGCAACAGGAAAACAAAAAATTTCCATTTATGTGGATTTCACATTTCACATTTGCCATTTCTCAGTTGCACTTAAATGTATGATTTACGTGAGTGGGTACGTCATAAACTAACACACTGGAAGGAAAGTGAATAATTTAATAGTTTTTTTCTATCAAAATGTTTTATTTTCTTTATTTTATTAGAGCTCTGAGTTACATATAAAGTTTTGGTTTTGTTAATAAAAAAGTACTACAAATATTTCAGTGATTGTGTGTTAAGATTCATTTCATTTAATCTCTCATCAGTTCCTCAAGCTATTCCCCTGCACACCGTCGCTCGCAGGAATCCTTTGTGCAGAAACGATTTCGATTGCCATTGCAGCCCTTGTACGTGAACTTCTTGCAGTGACCCTTGTCGTAGAACCATCGCGTTTCGGTTTTCGTTTGATCCTTGCTGCTGCAGAAGTTGCCCTCGTTTTGGCCCACATAGCAATTGACATTGTCTGCGGAAGAAATTTTAAGATTAGGAATAAATTTAAAGTAATTTTTGAGTAAGTACATAAATTATAAACTAATTGTAATTTATTGTTTGCAATAAAAGCTGCCAAGGAGACATATTAAAAATATTTTCAAAATTTTATTTTTAATAATTTTTGTGTAAACATTTTTCGCTTGAGTGTGTACTTCACCAAAATTTTAGCTATGGCATGAAAACTGTAAATAAAACGTAAAATTTTAATTGTCTTTAAATATTTTCTTTTGTGCAATGGCTCTCAAAAGGAATCTAAATTTATATTTGGTTATGGCTGGATAATATTTATGCCAGACATTGTGGAGGAAATATAAAAATTGCAATGAAAAATGCATTAAAATATTTACGATATTTTACTAATTCTAATGTGGTATAAATCCGCAATTTGCCATAAGTGTGCTAGTCTGCTGTCAAATGTGAATAAGCTGATTAATGGAGAACTGTCGTGGGGATTTTTTCGCAATAACCAATTTTAATATAATTTCCGAATAATTCCGAGTGGCAATGACATTTTCTGCTTTTCATATCCAACCATATGTTTTGATTAGCTACTCCACCACTTTATTACTTTAATTTTCATAAGAAACC
The DNA here is from genome assembly GCA_951394025.1 of Heteromyza rotundicornis. Taxonomy (NCBI): domain Eukaryota; kingdom Metazoa; phylum Arthropoda; class Insecta; order Diptera; family Heleomyzidae; genus Heteromyza; species Heteromyza rotundicornis. The sequence continues at coordinate 71,756,922 of OX596012.1, read as the reverse complement.
AAAAGTCGAATTCTTTTTATCTGCCAATTCTCCTAATTTCAATTAATTCGAAGGAAACAATTTCACTTCATTGAGAAAATAATATAAATTTCTATTTGGACATGTTCGAGGGTCAATGACATTCGACATTTCGAAAAAATGAGAGCCCCAACATGCTGATTCTTGATAAAAAATATAATAACGCTCATTATAAAAATCCTTTGAAAAATGTTGAAAATAGATACTTTATTCAATTTTAATTTCAATTTATTGTAATATATACTTAGTGCAATAAGACAATGAATCTTTTATAGTACATTTAGGAGGAAAGTATATGTTAACAACAGACTTAATTAATTACAAATAAAGTAGAAATTATAGAATATAAAAATAAAGAAAAGGAGAAAGAAGGATTACAGAAAGAAAAATATGCTTGGTCTTAGTTAAGTAAGATCATATTGTAGCAAAATATTGAATTATAGAATCAATAAATTTTATGCTACTTGGTAAAGAATTCCAAAGCTTAATGGCGCTGACAAATAAAAATTTTGTACAATTAAGATATTTGAATCCCGGTATAAGGACTGCGTCGTTAGAAACTTGAGCACGCTTTTTCTACTGTAACTTTATTTATATTAATGCAATTTGGAATTGGTTGGGCTTATTATCTTTGGAAAACATGTCATTTTAATGTCTGGTATGGACTATGAAAGTGTAAAATTTTTTTCAAATCAGAAACGTTAATTTACTAAGAAACGTTTATGAAAAAAGGTACAAAAATCGCACGAAAAAAGTGAAAAAACCTAAAAAGAAACAATAGATAAAAATTAAAAGAACCACTAAATAAATTTTTTTTTAATTTGAAAATTTACATTAGCGTCTATTGGAAGCATGGAATTTACAGAAAAAAATATGCTGACGACTGTAATAAAGCAAATGTGAAGGTGAACACCAAAAAATGAAATTTTGGGCTTTTCGATTTCTTTAAAATCATATTTTTATGTTTTTAATTCTTTCGTTGAATAAACAGTTTACTTCGATCCCTTACATACCAGAATTAAAAATGACATGTTTTCCAAAGATAACAAGCCCAACCAATTAAAATTTGCATTCCTATGAAAAAAGTTACAGCAGAAAAAGCGTGCACAAATTTCTAGCGACGCACTCCTTAATAAAGCTTTTAGATACACTGATACGTAGCTCAACATAAAGGTAAGTGGGAGTTTTACAAGTTATCAACCTAGGCGGAAAAAAATAGTTTCTAGCGTTCAATTAACCAAACAAGCTACAACCTAAGATTTCTTTGCTTTTATCAGAAACATGGTCAAAGCGTCTCAGATCAAAAGCAAATCTCAGCGCATTATTAAATGCAACCTGTAATTTGTGTGAAGAATGGGAACCAAGAATACTGTAAATTAGATCAGAGTATGTAATCAACGGAAGAACAAATTGAATGACAAGTATTTTCTTTATCTCAACGGGAGTATATTTGGCCGATAGTCCAAGGCAACGTAAAGTAAAAACTATTTTTTAAATTATATTATTAACATGGTCAGTACATGTTACACTAGAATTTAAATGAAACAATAAGTTTTTCACTTTGGTCACAATTTGTGATTTATTATCATTTAGATATATGGGAGGGTTTTTCTTTAAAAATAGACAGAATGTAAGATCACAAGTCATTTAAGCAAAGACCATTGTCCCAGGTCCACTTGGAAATAGGCATCAAGTCTTCATTTAATCTGTTATTGGATCTTTTAAACATTTAGAACTGACAATAATTTTTAGCGGTACAAATTTCACATTATTTCTACTTGATGACCCAATTTAATGATTTGGACAACGCTATGTAAGTATCGTTCGTAATGGCGTCATCCAGTTTGACATCGACGGATGTTGGCATTTATAATGAAAAAATTGTGTTTGGTTCGGTACAAAATTCGGTGTAATGTCCATAAAACCGAAAGGGGGCTGACCCGCTCCATCATTTCCATGGCCCTTTGAGAAAAAATCTGACTCAGTAACGACCCACCACCCTTTTTGCTAAGGAAAATTCGTACTGGTAACAATTCTGTGTAACAGCAGTCACACTTTTAAAAAGAGATTTTTTTTTAAATTCAATTAAATTTTTTTTTACATTGCAGTTAGTACAGAGCTAGCCATCACACATTGGTTATAAGATATTTTATAAATACTATGAGGAGTACTCGCAACACTTTTAGTTATAAAAAGATCGCAAAAATTTAGAGTAGTTTTTAAAGTTTATAAATTTTTAAAATATTTCTTAGAACAAATTTTAATTTAAAAAAAAATGATTCCAAACTTTGCGAGTCTTAATTTTTGTTTTATTAAAATATACTGGAAATCTTTACATTAAATCTTTTGTTTGAAAAATCTCGACTTTATTATGCGTTCACTCATATCCAATAGGTAAATAGAATTTCTTCTTAGAATTTCTCCGTTAAAAGCGTTTTCCAATACTATCTATTCAAGGTATTTCCGGTCTGACACTAATTTAAATTTTTGCAAACTAAACCAAGCATTTCCCGCACTTTTCTGCTCATATGCAACTTGAAAGCGTTTTTCCTAAATTCACACTGAACACTGAACACTAGCAACATATAGAAAAAAAAATAAAAAAAAAATAATGTTGGAAATTTGCTCCAAATTGTACAAATAGTACTGCCACGTGAACAAGAAAAATCATTTCGCATTCCGCACAAAGCACACTGCGACACCAATTCCATCCATCACATTTCGCTTACTCAATTCTTTGCAGTGAGCACTGCTGCTGGCAGCAGTTTGTATGACAATGGCCAGTGCCAGACAAATGACCAAAGTAATTTTCGCTTTCATGATTCGATCGGTACGAAAAAAAAACACGAGAACTGAATTAAGGCAACCGCAAAAAATATAACCGAACAGTAATTGAAACAGTCGATGGATGAAAATTGAAATTTCCAAATACTTTTTCCAAGTTATGGGGGCGCAGAAGAAATTTTTTGGCAACTTGAGTTAATTGCACACTGGGAACATGCTCGCGGAACTGAAGCGCCTTTGAAGAGTCAACGCGCTTTTATACGAGCGGCCTGCGGACAACAAATGTTTATTGTTTTTGTATTGCTTTAAGTTTTTGTTCCTCCAATTTCTGGTTAAACACAAAAATTTTGAAATTTTCTGAAAATTATGAGAGCGAAAAACTATTTAAAAAAAAATTCTACATACTCGGTATTCGAAAGGCAATTGCTCAAAATTCGCTTGTTGAAAGATAATGAAGAAGAGGGATGGCATGAGAATATTACATTTGCGTGTAAAGGAAATTAGGTGTTTTTTTTTAATTTTGCATAAGCATTAAAAGTTGTTGCCCCAAAACAATTAATTTCAATTAACTGTCATTGTCTTGCCGGTGCCCGCTCCTTCTCTCTGTGTATTTTGTCTTGTTGTTTGCCCAAATGTCAAATTAGGCAAAAAACTTCCGTAAAATTAGAATTAATTGAAATTTCAATAGAATCTCGTCTACGCACTTTTCAATTTTGGTTTGATCTACAAAAGCCTCAGCTGACCTCAATGTATTTTCGTATGCCGTCACACCCAACTCCTTCTGGTAAACGAGAGACAATGCGCAGTATGCGCATATTAATTGGAAAACTTCTTTGAATTGCCTGATGGACGACAATCAAGGCGAAATGACCCCCCCGACGGCACTGACCAGGGCATCTATCATTCAAGCACTCAAACATCTTTCGGTCGATTGTTGTTTTGTTAACTTTTTTAATTTCATTTCATTCAGTTTCAGTACTCGGCCTCAAAATCAATCTTCATTTGAAAATCAATTTATTTCCCTGCGTGAATTTCGTAAATTTTCAAATGCTACTTGAATTCGGCTCGGATAAGCCATAAGCCAACGACAAACTGACCCTTAATTTTTTTTTCTATTTACTTTCGGCTTAATTTGGACAATTTTTGATATTTTAAATGTTCGACCCGAACTTGAACTTTTCCTTTCTTCTTATTTTTAGTTTCGTTTCGTTTAATTTCTGCTTGGTTCAGTTCGGCGAACAATTGATTTGTGCAGCAGCAGGGTTTCAAGAGTTTCGATTTGCTCGGTCTTTTGAGGGGTTTCGCATTTCAAGGATTTTACACGAAATTGGTAGCTTTAAACCCGAATTGGATGGGAATTATGATTCGACATGAGGTGAGAAGAGTGCTTCGGGTAATGGCGGCCGTTGTTCCTGTATGCTGTCGATGGTGTCCTTGAGGTTTTCTTTTGTTGCCACAAGCATAGAAATTAATTTACTTTGATTTTTATATATTTTCGGGTGATGCTTTTGGTTTCTTGTGGCTCGTGTACTCAACTACATATTATTTCTCAGTTTGAGCTTTCCATTTCATTTAATTTGCCTTTTTTTTTTTTTTTGTAATTCAGTATTTTTGCTTTTCTTTTTTAATAAATATTTGCTCAAAATTCAGTTTATGATCTTTATATATTCAAGCTACTACATGGTAGTAAAGAAGAAAATTAAGAATTTCCAGGCAATTGTATGCGAGTATACTCTGTACCAAAATTCTATTCGTACAAGAGTTGGTCGGTATTTTATATGAAAAATCGCTTAAAATGTATGGCGCCATCTTGGGCCAAAAAATAAGAATTCTTTCAAAATCCGAAATAAATTTTACACAAATATACAGAAACCATGACCTCAGAACACATGTCAATGATAACTAGTAAGAGAATTATCTTCGGTCTAACCGAAGCTAAAATACCATGCACATGCGAGTGAGATACGTGCTTAGACCATTTTTCGGTAATTTTTTATACCCCCACACTCACTGTGGCAGGGTATACTAACTTTGTCACAACGTTTGTAACGCCCATAAGGAGGCGTGTCCGGTATGGAAAAGTATATATATTCTTGATCTGCATCACCTCCTGAGTCGATTTAGCGATGTCCGTCTGTCTGTCCGTCTGTCTGTCCATCTGTCCGTCTGTCCGTCCGCACGATAGCGGTCGCAGTTTTGAAGATATCGACTTGAAACTTTGGGTACATGTTTTTCTCGTGAATACTGAGATCAAGTTCAAGAATCAGCCAAATCGGATAAAAACTGGGCGTGGCTCCCATACACCGAAAAAAAAGGTAAAAATGTTTTATTGTTGTATTCGATTGGAAATGTTTAGAAACGTATTTTTGACATGTTCCGAGGTTCCAGGGTCTAAAGGGTCTAAAAAAAAGGGAAAAAAAAGGTTAACATTTTTCAAGTCTTTTTTATGGTTGTATTCGGTTGGAAATGTTTGGAAACGTATTTTTGACATAGTCCGAGGTTCCTAAACCACATATATAAGGGTCAAAATGGGGTCTTGAGACCAATTTTTTTTTTTTTGGTGGATTTGATTGGAAATGTTTAGAAATGGATTTTGTACATGGTCCGGCCTCCAAAACCACCTATAATTGGCTCAAAATGAAGTCTTGAGACCACATTTTTTTACGTTCGAGGTACTTCTTCATACTGTGTTGGGGTATTTCAGCTTCGGTATAGCCGAAGATAGTCCACTCTCTAGTTTTTTATCAAAAATGGTTTGGTGTTTTTTTTTTTTGATAATTTTTCGGTATTTTATTGATTTTTCCATAATTACACTATGCAACAAAATTTGGAAAAAGGTTTATTTGGCTGGTTTTTTTTTATTGATTCTAACAGAACGCATTAAAACTTACACATCGCTTTCAAAACTTTCACAAAAATCGTAAGTCAAACCATTAAAATTTTTTTTTTATTTTTATTGAAATTTTTTTTTTTTTGTTTTTTTTTAGTATTTTTACAGTAATATCCGAAAAATATGGGAAAAAAACTATTTTTAGTCCATTTATTTGCCTACCAAAGAAAAATACTCAAAAATTGTTTTCTTTGGTAGACAATTTAATGACCCAAACATTAATTTGTTTCCTGATTTTTATTCCGTTAACTTCGATAAATGTTGGGAAAAAGTTATTTGGCAACACAGACAGTTACGAAAATTGAGATAGCAAAGCGTTCAATAACCGTAGCTCGTAGCTCCTTTGTGGATACGTTAAAATATGTGTAAGGAATGCCTCTCTATCAAAAAAGTAGAGTGGCTCATACAAAAAGCTAGATTTAAAACAATGCAAAGTTTATCAAAACGCAATTTTTTAAGAAAGAAATTATGATAGACCATGAATTTTGACAAACTTTTTTAGTGTATCACTAATTATGACTCCGAAAATGAAAAGAAAACACCTCAGAACATTTTCTGTTGCATACTGTTATCTATAATTTTCGATATATTATCGATAACTTTTCGATATTTTATCGAAAAAGTTTATAAAAAATTGTTCGACAATTTTACGATAATTTCCATGTTCTCTTCATTCCTGATCCATTTCAAAATTTTGTTCTAATTCCATTTTGATCCGGTCCAATTCCACTTTGTTCCATTGTCGATATTTTATCGATAATTCATCGATAATTTTTCAATATTTAAGGATCATTTCTGCTTCCCGATTAATTTAAAAATTTTGTTCTAATTCCATTTTGTTCCGGTCCAATTCCATTTTGTTCCAGTTTTATTCCATCTCGTTCTCGACATCATTTCCACCAAAATAAATCACTTTATTCTTATTGAATTATCGACTTCTTATTGAATTATCGACTTCACTAATTTCCATAGAAGAACCACCCTTGGGTACTCATTTGCGATTATGTATGGTTTTCCGAGTTTCTCTATGTGATTGCGGTGTTTCTTACTTTGTTGTTGTTAAAGTTGAGACACTGCTTGCATACTTGTAGGTCGAATTAATTGTTCTATATCAAAGAGGAAGTGCTTATTAGTATGGTAGTTTAGGTTAGGTTGGAGTGGTGGCTGTAAGTCTCATATAGACCATAGCAATACCAGATACACTCTTATCCCTTACAAGAAGATTGTAGACCTTCCTCCATGGTCAAAGCGAAGCTTTTTAAACTTTTAAGTTCATAGCGTGTTGAACGTTGCTCGACCAAGAATCATCCATCTACTTCTGGTTAAAGTTGGACACCAATTGATGGATACGAAACCCATTAAAATGCTGACTGTGTTCAGTGGAAACTACAGGAAGTGCCGATGTCTGTGTAAAATTCCGATTATTTTGCTTCAGTTGATGGAACATTTAAAATGGTTTCTTTGTTTTAATATTTTAAGCAATTTCCTAAAAAAAGACAGCATTTCACACATCGCAGAACACTGAAAATGCAATTTAAATATAGCTCGACTGTGTACAAAAAAAAGATCAGAAAACTTTCCACTTTCGTGTGACAATATAATATTATGCAAAGCATATGGCTAAAGCTATTTTGGAACTATTTGCGTCTAACACTGACCTAGGTTGAAAATTTACTCTCCTCTGTGACACCTGCGCTAGGAACATGCGATGCCAGTATGCACAGCTGTTCACCTTGAAATCCAACCATGGCGAATTTTTGCCAACTCAACATCAAAATTATATTAAAGGAAGAAAATTTGGGTGAAATGTTTTGGTGAAACAATCTATTCCTATTGCACCATTGTGCCAAGAAACAAAGGACCAAAAAAAGCGAAAACAAATACCTACAATAGTAAGCACAGAATGGTAAACAAAGGCCAGCAAAAACTAAGGAAGGAAGGGAGAGAGAGAGGCTATAGCCAAAGGAAGAGACTGTGGAATATAATACAACAAATACATGTTACCAGCTGCAACAATTCTTGACAGGAGAAAGGGTCGCTAGGACATGAAGTGCTGAAGGAAAGTGAACAAATTTTTCGGAGTAAAAGAAAAGCTTTTCTGTTTCTTTACTTTATACTCTCTTAATAATAAAACGATACTCTTTAACCAACAAATTTTCCCTTCTAAACTGTATCTACTCAAAAGCTTTTGTGGATTCTGAAAAAAAAAACAAACAAAATATTGAAGAAAATTTCCCTTCTGTTGCATATTGAAAATTTCCCAATACAATGGAAAAATGTTCATCCACAAAGTGTTAGTGCGAAAATAAAACGAAAACAAAAAGTTTTGTATTGCCTGAACGGTGAGCCAAACGAAAATTTCCCACCACTCGCACATGCGAGCCAAGCCGAAGCGTCTTGTGTTTGTGGATTGCATTCGCTGCTTGTTGGATTTACACGAAAATCCATAGCAATTCCAACGCACGCATTTGCAAGCATGTTTCGGGGCGAAATGGTATTTTCCGTTTCAGTTAAGATGTGCAATTCAAACGGTGCGAACGTGTGTTGGCGCGTACATTTTCCGTTCAAACAAATCCCATACATAAATAGTAGATACACTGGTGGCAAATGATTTGTGGCAGCAATCAAACAAACAAACAAACAAGCAAACACAACGGCCAAATCCAATAAACAACAACAACAACAATAACAACAACAATTTTACTTAACAACAAACAAACAAGTGAAACAAGCGTGAATAATGTTTTTGGCTGTCGGCTTCAATGAAGTGTAAATAAACAACCAAAAAAATAGAAGAAAAAAAAGCAAAAGAAATTGTTTTCAGTGGAAATTATTATTTGTTAAATATTTGCGGTATTTCTTGCGTTCACTTACAGTTTATAGAAAGCAAGCCAGAATAATTCTACAATAATAGAGAAATTGTATGTGGCGGTTAGCGGATGCTGAGAAAAGTCGTCTAAAATGTGGCCAATTTGCATGAAGCACCTAAAATAAAAAGAAATAATATTAATTGTGCAAGTGAGAAATTGTGGAATTGTTGCCTGCGCGTGTGTGTGTGTATGAAGAAAATTTGAGGAATTTAAGAAATTTCGCGGATTATTGGTGAGGCGGGCGAAACAAATTTTTGGTTTCAATGGTGAGAAAAAAATAAATAAAAATACAAATTAATTGAAATCGTTTTAAAGTTCCTGTCCAAAGCTTAAGAAGAAGCATAACAAAGAAATTAATTTCGAATTAAATCTGTGGACTTTCAGAATATGTTCGCAACTACTCACTACTCTATAGTTGATTTCATCTAACAAAGGAGCTTCAAAGGAAAAATCCAAAAATAAATATGACAAAATCATAAATCATGTCTGGGAACTGAAAGTGGCACGTCCATGTTATTCCTTGAATGTGTTTGTTGTAAATATTAAAACATGTGATTTTAATTAATTCCAAATATCAAATTGTCAAAAGTCGAAATTAATTAAAGGAAATAATAAATAAGTAAACGGAAAGCACATGAAACAAAATAAATAATTACTAAAAATGCATTAATTAGTTTCGACAGAACGTTCATCAAGTATTGTAAATAATAGCAATTAGAAGTATGGCTAAATAGTAAAATATTCTAGTTTAATTTTAAATGAAAGCATAAAACAAAACGCAAGTTTCGGCTATAAAACGGGTAATAGCGCGTAAGGAAAATAATAATAAAAAAAAGTAAAAAAATACAAAACCTAGCACGTTTCAATGATTAAATCATAAGGACCTCTTGTAAGAATTGTATGGAAGCAACAGCCGAACAATTTCGAATAATATACACAGAAATTATATTAGTATGATGTGGTCTACACCACTTGTAAGACCTGAAAGTATTCATAAAAAAACACCTTCAATTTTGTAAATATCCCTTCAAGTCTTCTATTATTTACGTGGTTCTCACAAAAAGCTTCTTCAGCATAGATTACTATGTCAATGTAACACAAGCAAAACAAACAGAATCCAAACGCTTTAGAAGATCACTCCACACAACAGAAAGAGGAAAATCTCTAATAACAATTAAATATAATAAGAAAAACGCATAGAAATCATTTAGGAACATTTTTCATTTCCAAACCCAGCAGATAAAGGGGACCAAGGAAACAAATGAAACAAATGAGCATGAAACGTTTGCGTTTACATACAAATTAATACACCAAGCAATTCTATAAATATACAAAAACAACAAAGAAACCAAAATCCTAAGAAGGCATTCAATCGATGACAAAGTACAGAATAATAACGAGAACGAATGCGCAACCCACCAACATCAGTCCAATCAATTAAATCATATTAGAAACGTTTGGGCAATTGCCACAGACAACAACTACAACAACAACAACTAGAACAACAGCCAAAGGAAAGACGCAAACACAACTAATAAACACAAAGATACCAAAAATGGATTATAGCCAATTGGATGCGAACATTAATCGCAACCTCAATACGGGCAACATCAGCACTGATGACTTCCTCGCGATATTCTCATCAACAAGTCCAACAGATGTGGCTGGCGGTGGCCCGGGCGGCGGTGGAGCGTCCATCATTTCGAATGCCACCACCAAACTCAACTCGTCCGTGCTGCTGAATACTAGCGGTGCCGGCAATGTTACACTCAATCCGCCCCTGCTCACCGTCGATGGCCAGTATACATTGTCCAATATACTGGAGAGTTCGCTGGCCAGTGCCGTCACCACACTCAATCCCCTGGGCGTGGCCTACACCAATGACAGTTTCTTCTACTTGAATAGTAACTTTTACAATAGCACTAGCTTGGGTGGCGGTGGCATCGGCAGCAGCATCAACTTCACCGGCGGCAATTACTACAATCAAACGTTGGCGAATGTCTCGGGCAACATTACCGAGGTGCACTGGGACGGCCGCTATCCGAGCGGTTATACGTTGACGCACATTGTCATCGCCTCGATAATTGTCACAATACTGATGATTATCATCATTGTGGGCAATATGTTGGTCATCATAGCCATTGCCACGGAGAAGTCATTGAAGAATATACAGAATTGGTTTATTGCCTCGCTGGCGGTGGCGGACTTTTTTCTCGGTTTAATTATAATGCCCTTCTCGCTGGCCAATGAGCTTATGGGCTATTGGATATTCGGTAGTTGGTGGTGTGACATACACTCGGCCATGGATGTGCTGCTGTGCACAGCCTCGATAATGAATTTGTGCCTGATATCGCTCGATCGCTATTGGAGCATTACGAAAGCCGTCGATTATCTTAAGTCGCGTACGCCCGCTCGCGCTGCGCTCATGATTGCCGCCGTTTGGATAATGTCGGCATTGATCTGTATACCGCCGCTGCTCGGTTGGAAGGTGAAGATGCCGGAGGGCCCGTTGCCGAAGTGTGCGGTAAGTCAGTTGGTCGTTTGGCGTTTCTTATTTATCTACTTGAGACAATTTTTTCCTAATTAGAGCGTTAATTATTTCGAGTGGGGGAGGGGGGGGGGGGGTTTCTGGTTTCCTATTTGCCTTTGTAATTTGTTTGCCGGCACCACCGCTCTTGCCGGCTGACCTTTTTCGCTCGCAATTGCCGTAAAGTTGCTGATAATTGTTATCGGATTACATGGCGGAGGAGCTGGCACGTGCAACCAGTGACTTTGTTGCACAATAAATCGTTGCGCTGGCGCGAGGATTTCGTAATGTAAATAAATTGAGTTGGAATTTCATACGCTTGTAAGAAGGGAGATCATTTTACGTGATGCAAGTCTTGGAGCCACTTGAAATTGAAATTAGAAATAACAAGTTTCTTGTTTTATTGCGTAAATATTATTATGGTATTCACATGAGTTAATAGGTCAGTTTAGCTTATAAAAAACGAATTGAGATACAACTTTTATTACATTCATTTATATATCTCATGCAAACCATGCCAATTTTTAGCAATAAAAATCCGCAATTTCATTGCCCGGGTCACCTTCATGGCTGCTAACACGCAACAACTTGAACCTGAGCTTCATATAGACCCTAACTCATTTCAAATGCACGCTGTAACTGAATGTCATGCTAAATGCATTGATTGTCTGTTAATGGTTGGAGCAAAATAAACAATGATGAGCAGATTTCAAATTTCACTCAGTATGCGCGATCAGCTTCGGTTTATTAATGATATTACTTTGTAAGCTTTTGTGCAATGTCACATTGTATTGTGACTAGGCGAAAAAAGTCACGCCAAACTGTGCAGTAAATTGAGGTATCTACGCTTTTAATTTCATCAAACACAACACTTTAATCGGCACTTTAAGCTTCGTTTTGCATTTAAAAGTGTCTATTAAAATAGTAATCAGACATGTTTTCACAATGACCCTAAGAAGATCTAAAAAAAATAATGCAAATTTCCAGTCGACGTTCACAAATTCGTAGTCTTGTTCTGTTCTATTCCATCGCTCAGTGGACTCTACACAGTGCAACACTGTTTTCCTAGTTGGAGCTAGACTATGATGGGGGTGAAAGTACTACCATAGGGGATTAAAACTCCTCTAGAATTTTGACGAGTTAGCAACTCAGTGACATAAAGTTATTTTAATTGCCTTCAACGACCATATCGTCCAATTTATTGTAAGTACCTTCTTATATCGAAAATAGTTTTTTATTCCAAATGGTGCCTTAGCGTGTGCTGCTTTCTCTCCTCATATTTAGAATATGGCAATTGTACATGAAATAGTAAAGGAGTTGTAAGTTGTATCGTATCACATTGTTTTCATAGAAAAATCCGTGGAAAAAAATTTTAAAAAATCGTCTCCTGTTGCAAAATTCACACCTACTATAAATTCGTTACTAGGGGACGATATTATATTGATAGTGTCTTAAAATTAAGACCAAACTATAAAAAAAACTTCTCGCTAGTGTTTTGGACATTTATTGCTTATGTGAGATAAATGTTACTCATACGCCACCGAAAAGCGATGTTGAGCTGCAGTTTTTCTTTAACACTTGGAAGTTTTTACGCATCTATGCAATGTAGTCAAGTAGTGTATAAGTGACACAAATTTTGGAATTTTGGAATGAATAGGGATTATAAAAATTCGTTCACCGAAAAGACCCAAATTTGAAGTACTTCCTAACTCCAGCCCTACCTTAAACGATTTCTCTAGACATTTGAAATTGAAGCATTACAAGCAAAATGTGCGTAAAGGTGATTCATGCCCTTATTGCATGCTTAGCTAAATCTTAATCTGAGAACATCTACTATCACCACGCTGAATTTCAGCTCGATCCGAAGAACTTTATTTGTGTTTTATGCAATAAGACATTATTTTTCTCCATAAAAAATTTAAAAATTCAAATTTCTGTTATCGATATTTATGATCTTTTGGTAATAAAAACGGTATTATTTTTATTGTGTATATATTCTCAATTTGCAAAAACATTTTTGAAAAATAGTAGAAATGATCCTAAAAAAATCAAACTATCAGCTTGAGCTTGATAAATGTTTGAATAGCACCACAATAAATTTACAGCTCAATTAGACCACTACTGTTGGAGTTATTGAAGTTCAAAAACTTCAAAAACGATTTTCTCAAAACTAAATTTTATTGTTAACATCCTTATTGCTTCAATTGGAGACACCTAAGACTTTACAATAAAATTTCAATGATTTTTTTCTTGATTTAAAATTATTTTATACTTAATTGCTGCTAGCGAAGCTAGTATTTAACAAAAATTATTTCACATTTCATAGAGGGAAACATCAAGGAAGGTGTCTGACAAGCTTTCTCACTCTACTCCTATCGGAGTAGATCTACTATTCTAGCATTGATTTATAAATTTCTACTTCTCTGCTACGGTAGTAGAATTTTCTACTCTCCTCATGGTATTGTCTATTACTATTGTAAGAAATCTACTCCACAAAACTGTATGTGATGCACAACTACTACTCTTTATACAAATCTACGCAGAAAAAATAACTTTCTTGAAATCTACTACTACCCTGTCATTAGTTTCTACTACTCTCGTAGAATTTGTACTATTCTACGTAAAATATTATATTTACTCCCCTGTCTTCAAATCTACTCCCCTAAAATCAAATATCTAATACTATTGGCGTAGGTAAAAAGTCAGGATGCTGTGCCTGACTATTCTCGCTGACTCTAACTTAAGCTGAAGTCGCAAACATTTTATTTTATATAAATGTGGGCTTTGATTTCCTAGATTTTGTATTCTGTAGAAATATTAGACTTGCCCTGCATTGCATACATAAAAAGACAAAAAAATAATCTAGGAACTTCGAAAAATTTAATTAAAATGTCAAAACCATTCTCCACAGCAAATCATGATACATGAAGAATTTTTTTGTAAGACTGAAAATATTTCTTACTTTTATTGTATTTCCTTGCCAATAAGGTAATTGGTAAACTATTCACATAGATCCTAAAAACCAATCATAACTATCAAAAATTGTTTGGTTTTTCTTTAGATTTGCTAGATTTGTTAGAATCCCTTGTCAAATGAGGTCATAATCTCCACAGCTATTAAACTTGACTTTCTTCTGTATACAATTTAATTTTACATTTCTTTATTTAAAAATCTTATAGAAATTTAATAGAAATCTCATCCTAATACCCCTGATTTCTTGTCCTTCACCAAATATCATTGAACTTCCTCAATTTCTTCAATATCCTTTCTAACACACTAAACACTATGACAAGGATAATAAAACGGAACATATATATTTACATATTTATGAGCGAAAAGTTATGGAAAACCCCCCCAACAATAGGAAAATAGGGCAAATTTCCGCCGAAAAGAAAGTTTAAAAAATCCGAATCGGCTTAGGGAAAATTTATGAAAAATGCTTTAAATAAAAAATCCATTGATTAGATCGACAGCACGAAAGAAGAGAAATGAAAAAATGAACCTCATAAAAAGCAAAATCGATAAGCAAATAAAAGCACAAAACGGCAATAAAGTGCGTAACTAATGCGGAAACGAAAACTCCAGCAGAAATTCGAAAATTTATACAGCAAAAAAGGAGGGAAAAAAAACCCGAGTGGAACGAAATGTGAATGAGTATGTAAATGCCGAGGGAAAAAAGGGACCGGACCCGGGACAATGCCAGCAAATCTAGTGGGACAGGATATCCTTTTTCACTCCGCTGTGTATGTCGTTGTTCGCTGGCAGACATGCGGGCGGGCTACTCACATTAATGAAATACAATTTCTCAGAAAGCAAATCAGCTGGAGAAGCCCCCAAAACGACCCCAACGAAATCACCGCCATGAAAACCAATGCCAACTTCCGGTTGGACCAAAAGCAAACACACACACTCACACTCACACATACGCCTCCACATATACACCTACTTATAGAGGCATTAGGATGGCAGCAGTCTCGGCCGCACATAATAACAGCTTTCGTCATTTTTGACACGTTTCCAACCCTTTCAGTCAGAATGTCCTCTGGCTGAAGATTTCCCCATGCAAACTACGGACACACACTCGTACGCCTCCACATGTGTTACTGGCATTGTACGATTGTGTGCATGTGTTTGTGTGTGTGTCTGTGGCAATCAATGTGGCTATCCTCTGGGGCTGCTTCGGCTTCTTCCGTTTCTGCCCAATACTACATTACTTTCTCTCACTCTCTCTGCTGAATGAACTTTAAAATTGTTGGTTTTGAATTGTTCGCTGATTCCTGGCCATACCGCAACATCCTTCCATCTCCTCTTACCCTCTGTCGCTCGTGGCCTGAAGGAACAAGCGCTGTTAAAATGATATACTTACGCACAAATTGAGTGCGTCCTTGTATAGCCTCCCTCCGACCCCACCCACTTATCCTTGTGTACATTCTCGCTTCGTTAGAAATTCAATATGCATATTTTATTTTATTTAGTTTTGGTTCACTTCAGTTGAGTTTAGTTTGCTTGGGTTCGGTTTGGTTTGGTTTGTGCTCTTGCCATTGCTCCTTTCTTATTTCGGCTTGACTTGGCATTATTTGGTTTTGTCTGGCGTTCATGAGATACTCGTCTTTTGTGTGTGTGTGTGTGTGTGGATGTATGTGTTTGTGCGAGTGTATTTGTTAAATATTTCTTATGATATTAAATCTTCAGGCAAGCATTTAATTTTTGAATTTGCCTTCAAATTGAATTTACATATGCGAATACATAAAAATGTTATAATTGGAAGAATTTTCATGGTATTCTATATTTTTAGTGTATGTATTCAATTGGAAATATGTAAAATATTTTGAAATTTGTTACTATTTTATATGACATCATTCATCAATCAACGGATGAAAATTCTCTTAAATCTTCAAGAAACCTCTCTACCCAAAAGTATGCTTCATTTTGGTGATTCCAACTAACCGCAAAAGTCAATCATAATTTTGTAATCGTAATTGTCTAATCTGCTCCAATTATGTACACTTCTCCCCACTAATCTCGCCCTAATTATATGAATGAACGAACATATTCATTTCCATAAATGAATTAATTTTGTGCGAATCAACACAAAATTTAAATCCGACATGGCCTCTGAAAAAGGCGCCCTCATAATGTATTCAGTAAATTCAGCAACCAATTCACTCACCCACACGCAAATCAAATTAGATAAACACAAAATATAATAATTTATTGCATACAAGATAAACAAGGATTAGTCCAAAATACAACAGTCCCAAAAAAAGAAAGGCAACAACGAAATCCCAACGTCCTTCAGTCTTGCGATGCGATAAATTCCAGCAACGCACAGACGGTTTTCATAATTGTCAAAAGTTAAAGCTAATTAGAGCCAACGACCAAATAGAACTCAGCGCACAAAATGAGCGAAAGTGTAGCCAAGTGTGAGTGCTCAACAAAAAAAAGATACCAACACACACAAGCACACAAAAGGATGAATACAAAAAAAAGAATTTTCTACTTTCAACCTTGAAATTGAATCGCACGGAACAAAAGGGAAATGAAATCCTCACAAAATATTGAACAAAAAAATGTAAATGAAAAAGAAAACCAAAAAAAAAATAAAAATAAAAATGGGTGCCACAAATTATTTGGAGCGTATAGAAAAAGGATTTATTACTGTGGCAGTAAATACAGTAAATAGCACACTGCTGCTCCATAGAAATGTTGTCCAAAGGTGAACTAAAAATTCAAATGAAGCACATATATTTTCTAACTCTGCATTTTATTCATTTTTTCGGCAAATTTTATTTTAATTAAAAAAATATCATAACAAAAAGAAAAATTACTTTGTAAGGCTTTTAATGTTTATAAGAGATGAAAAATACACAAAATATGAAGAATTTCCTTTAAGAATATATCAAAATATCCAGCGTCAACTTGCTCCAAAATGGTTTTCTTTTTAATCTAAAAAAGATTTTTTCCACAAAATTTTAGTACTTGTTTTCATTGTTTTCGATTTGATTCCGGTCCATTTTCATTTCGTTTCCTACATAATTTCAAACACATTAAAGAAAACGTCGTTCAAATCGGTTCAGAAATTTTCAATATAAGTACAAATTGGTGGCTACTTTGTATTGGAGGTGGGCGTGGTTTTTATCCTATGTTGCCCATTTTTATTTCTGTCCAAATACCAATAAATGGCTTTATAGCTACGGCAATTATTGTGCGAAATGGCAGACAGACATACAGATGGATGAACGGACAGCTTCACGAACAGACAGACGGACATCGTTAAATAAAACTATACTTTTTTTTACCTACCACGCCTCTTCCTTTTGGGAGTTGAAAACGGTGTGACATAAACAGAGCGCAGAGTATATATGTGAAAAGTAGTATATGAAGTAAAATTGTTTGGAAAGAGTTGGTTATTATGTTGATCCAAAATGTTGTTGATGCTGATAATCGGCTTGAGATTTGTATGAGTTCAGATTAAAGATGAATCGAAATATGCCTTCCATCTATGGTGTTGGGTAGAAAACAAGTTGAGGAGGTCCATAAGAAAACGCAACAATTCCACCCTAACCATTTTTTGGATAAGCGAAGACATGTAATTAGAATTAGAAGCCGTGGTGCATTGGTTAAGACCTGCTTCACGATCGGAAGGTATCGGGTTCGACTCCAACCTGGGGCAAGGCAGAAATTTGTTTTCTGTTTTTCTGTGTAGACCGCCACTCTCTCGCCAAGTACTGGCAATCTTGCGAGAGTAACTTTGCCATGAAAAAGCTTCATCTTTTGGAGTCCCGCCGTTCGGAACGGGCAATAAACTGTAGGTCCACAATTATCATATACACTTGCCCATGATAATTGCATTAAGAAGCAAACTATGCCAAAATATGTATGTATGTAGGACAAATATTTTTTTTAACAGTTGCCCTGGTATAATAGCTCTTTAAAAACCATAAAAATCATAAATAAATTAAATTTATCTGGCAATTAATTTTTTAGTTATTTAGATAATAAATTTGGAAATGTTGCCTTTTGCTCCGTCCAAATGTGGAAATGTTGCGTTTTGATCAGATCCATAGTATTCATTTCATTTTTGCGTTTTTAAAATTTTATTATTTGTTAATTAATTAAATTAATTTTTGTTGTAGAGTTACCATTATAATAAAATAAATTTTTATCATTGACTTTTCACTAATGTCTTGATGGTATATATTGGAAATGTTTCATTTTAGTCTAAGCCATTATTTGGTATTGAATTACAGTTAAATTATTGGCCCATGGTATGTTCTATAACAATGGTTGCATAGATTTCCATATGTAGAATGCAATTCAATAAAAAGTGGAATTATATCGTTTCGTTATGAACCTCCTCAGTTGTTCTTATTTTATGGATGTTGAAGCTGCGTTCGTCTTCGATGATAGTTGAATATATTTTATTAGTTTTATGGCACCGGCGCGCAACACAGATTATGAAAAGGTATGACAGAAGAGCGTAGCTGTCAGTTACAATATACCAACATGACACGATTAAGCTACCCAGCCAATAATTTTATCGTTAAAGAGCTCGTAAACGAAGATTTTTTCGATCGAAAAGCGGATAAAACAATCGTAGGCGACACACGATAACGATACGTATACGAGTCCGACTTCGTTCTTAATTTTGCATCGAAACGAGTTATCGTTATCGAACAAAAAAGTGCTCGTTAACGAATTCGTTAACGATCTCGTAAACGATCATCATTACGATATTTTTAACAAATCTAAAAAAAAATATTTTTTTTTAACTTGGAATTTTTTTTACTTTATTTTTATTGGCCGACTTTTCCCTTAGAATAATTTTTAAAAACTTTTTCACTGAGTCGGACCCGGGATTGAACTCACGTCCTCCGGATTTTAAAGTATGTGCCGAGCGCATAACACATTCACCTAACTCAGCCATTATTGAACAAGCGCTTAAAAGTATAACTTAACAAACGTTTTAAAATTGTTTTCCTAACAGTTTGAAAAACACTGATTCTAAAAATAGAAATTATCTTGCTGAGAAATCGTTATACAACTCTTTTCTAACAGTTTGAAAAACATTGAATCTAAAAATAGCTTTTCAAAACGATCATTTCGTTCGTTAATGTACTCGTAAACGAAATCGTTAAAGAATTCTTTAACTAAGTCGTTAACGATTTCGATTACGAAGTCGTAAACGATATTTTATCGAGGAAATTACGACTATCGTAATATACGAGTGAATGTCGGACTTTTCTCGAATATTTTTGATCGAGAAAAGTTCGTAAAATACGATCTTCGTAAAAAGTTCGTTCAATTATTGGCTGGGTATGACACTGCTACACACAGATAAAATCTAATTTCGAAATAAGTACGATCATACTCAAAATAAAGTGAAATTGCACCACTTCAAAATAAAAATGCACGAATTTTTAAAGTAAGCAGAAAAGAACTTCAAAATGAATTTTTCCAGTTCCAGTTGAGGTTGTTCTTACTTATTTTGAAAATGTTATACTTTACCAGACTATCATGACAGTAAGAATTTGATTTGAGGTGATTATTTTTGAATTTAGGTGGTTTTTTCTGGGTTTACGCTGTTAGCATTTCCATACGGTTGCTTCCGATAATACCTTGTTGTTATCTTAAATTCCTACTTTAAGCTAAGAAACCATATTAACTACAGACTTCTTTAACTTCAGCACACCGCTTAGTTGGTGCTTCTCTGTATATTTATGTTATCCATTTATACATTAATGAATCAATTTCCCACTCAAAGCAAACCAAATTCAAAATTCCATTCAAAGGCGTGAATTTCAGCCACTTTCGGGTGAAAACACCAACCAGCCATCAACACAATCAATCAGGCCACATTCGTTGCTGACTGAGCATGTCAATTCTTTGGCCACACCACACAAATCTGTGTGCGTGCATGTGGTTGGGCACTTGTTGTGACATTTAACAGCCACATTTTAATTAATAAAATCTGATTTACACAATTTCATGCCTAATTTTGCTTTCAAATTTAAACACAAACACACACAGACACACACACACACGCGAAAAAAGGGACTGTTGTAAAGGAATGTAAACATTTTGACAAGTGAATTTAATTGACAGCAGAAGCTTCTTTTTTTTTTGCAGCCAAAAACTGACATTTTTCACATAAAATGGAGTGAAAAAGAAAAAACTGAAACTGTTCGGAAAGCTTTTAGTTTGCAGACTCTTCCATACGCTTCATCAGTTTCGTGCGTCACGTTCCGCGTTGTTTATGCCGTGCAACATTTCTACTGCAGCCAGCGCCAACACTGTCGCGCTACAAAATGTTGTTGATTAATGAACGCTGCCTAATGAAGTGACAGTAATTGGCTGTCGAGCGTGTTAAAAGCAGCAGCGGCGGCTGGTAGTGTTAGTAAATGAAGCGCAGCAAATGACGAATGCTTATAATTTTTTGATTATGATTACTTGTTATTATTAGTAGGTATTTTTTTCGTTGTCGTTGTTTTTTTTTTTGGTATTTGCTTTTGCCCGTTGATATATTTATTTGAAATTTATTTTTCTAGTGGGTTGAGGTAACATACGTCAGGGAGAAAAATATGCGAAATGTCGAGGGGGTGGACATTTTTGTGATGATGAGTTAATTATGTGGTTTATTTGGTTAGTGTTGCATGGTTTGGGCAGACATTGGCAGGGGCAAGGGAATATATGTGCCGTAATAGAATTTTCGTTTAATAATTCACACGAACACTAATTAGCAGATTTTATCAATTTGACATTTGATGACCACAGGTCGCACTAGTGGCTTGGTGCATGCGGTTTTCTTGATCGATTAGATAAGTGAGAATTGCGATTGCTTTGACTAGAAAAACTTTAAATTTTGTAGAATTGATTTTAAATAAACTCCTCTCAGTCTGTTCTGGTAAGGAAGAAAAACTATGGATTTAAGGAGCTGCCCCAATAATCCCTAACCCCACACAATTCCCCTAACGTTTTTTTTAATAAGAATTTAGTGGAATTTAAATGTCCATCACAGGGCGAAAGAACTCTGCTCTCTTCCATTAGGGAAACTTCATACAAGTTCATTCAGCTCACATTTAAAGCCCTTTGCCTGCGCTTTAATGGAAAGATACACCCGTCCATCGGTGTACTTAAAATTAATAATATTACCAGCGAGCTGCAAGTTCCACCCTAGGCCCGCGCTCTTGCCAACTAAATAGAAGACAACCAAATTGAAAAGGAAACAAAACAAAACAAAACCAAGCAAAGCAAAACAACTGCGAACGCGCAATAATCCCAACAATTTCCGACACTAATCCCAGCTTAGGAAGTTTCTTTCGTTGTACCCAAAAATCGACAGCAGTTCGCTCCTATAGTGAAACAAAAACAACAACAACAACAACAACGACATATTCTCGCACAAAAGCTACACGACACAAGCCCGCAGAACAAAAGCAAAGCAGGAAACAGTAAAGCAAAAGCACAAGACTCAAATGGTGCGAGGCATGTGAAGAACCAAAAAAATACAAGAAAACACCAAAAGGACGACATTCATTGACACGAACGGCGAATGAGTTACATTTTGCGTGTGCAGTATATTGAGCAGGAGTAAAAATTGTATTAAAGTTTACTTCGCAGTTGAGCTAAAAAACTGCTGGCAAGTCTATGTAAAGCAGAGAATTTTTTAAACAAAATGGGGACAAAAAATAAAAAAATAGCAACACCAACAACAACCAAAATAAAAAATTATGATTTTTATTAGTATTTCCATAAGTAAACACATTTCCCGTTCAGCGAATGCTGTAGGCAGGTTTTTCCTTCCACTCAGCATCATCATCTCGCTCAAGCATAAATTGTCGTTTTTGTGGCATACTTTCAGGCAGTGAAGTGGGGGGTGGGGGGGGGGATTTAAAACCCTCTAGAATGATTCTAAGGGGAGTAGAAAAAAATATACTTACAAGTATATATGTACATAAGAAGTATATACGCTTGTAATTTACTTTAAGTTAAGCGCAAGTTAAGTGAAAAGAAAAGCTCTTGAGTGGCAGTGGTGGCCGCGTCTCCTTCGTCGTCGTCAACGTTGCTAGACTGGCTTGTGGGCAACAACTGCAAAAGTGTAAGCAAATGCCAATATTTGCGTTTTTCATATTTCTCAAAAATGCTCGGGAGCGATGAGCTGAGCTGGTGGTGGCGGTGGTGCGTTCGAATGTGTGTGCGACGTGTCCCAATTGTTATTTTTTCTTTGTTAATTTGCCATAAGCTGGGGTATGAAAAATATTGCAATAAGCAGAGAAGGACATTTGAGGACATATGCTCAGCATGCTTGCTTGTAACTGTATGTGTGTGTGTGTGTGTTTTGTTATGGCCTTTGTTTGCTCTGGCTGGCATTATTCTGCTAGCCAAAATGTAATGATTTCTTTAGTTAAGGGAAGTTTTTTTCTGTATATTTTTTTTTGGGTAATATTGTAACCGGAAATGAGCTTCGTAGAGCATATAGTACGTTGATGTGTGTGTTGTGTTCTTTGTCACACATTTTCGCTTATTTCAGAATAGCTTCCTGTCATTTTCATGGTAGTTTCCTTTCAGTGTGTTTTTTTTTTTTTTTTTTTTTTGTTATTTCCTCGGCTCCTATATAGGAAGTAATATCACAGTTGGCTGGTTGTGATATTTTCTCGTATTTTTTTGATGAAGTATAAATTGAAATTTTCTTTTGAAAATTACCAAAAATTACAAAACCAATTTGTGTGTAAGTTTTTTTTTGTAGATTATGGGATGTTTGGATGTAACAATTTGGAATTTTAATTCATTAGAAATTATTAAACAAAAACTACTGAAATTCATCTACTTTCCCTCGATTTTCTATCGATTTAACAAAAGAGTAAAGATTGCTTTACAAATTCCTATATTTAATCGCCAAACGCCTTCAGATATAAACTTTTCCCCTTCAAAGTTCCTCAAATTTTATTGTATAGAAATTCTTCCAGCGTAATTGCCTTCGCTGAAGATACTTTTTCCCCTGCATTGCTTCAACTCAAGTTTTTATTTCACAAGTTGAAAGCAACAACCAAAAAAAAACTGCTCAAAACTCTTACAAATTGTTTGAGTTTTGTATAAAAGAAAGGATATGCCACACACATGCACACACATGCAGTCACTTCCTCAGCCAACTCACATCAAACAAACAAAAAATATCTTAATGGTAATCGAATTAAAATCAACATACTCGTGCTGGCCTCAGACCCAAAGCAACAACGCCAAAGTTACTCTATCTGTTTTTATACATTTTTTTTTTTGTATATTTGCATTAGAGCAGGTTAAAATACCCATTATATGAACTTATCTACACACACACACACATACACTTCCGTTCACACACAATCACCGAGAAGAGGGAAGAAAAAAGCACACGCGCTTATACTTTGAGCACATAAGCACTTTAACCTAATTTGTTTGGTGTTTGTTCCAGAAAATTTCTTCAAATACGAATACAAAAAGGGAGAAAAACAAAGGAGAAAAAAAATTAATTCGCAAAACAAAAAAAAAATGTATGTGTGTGCTGACACAAACAACAAAGTCAAATGGCAACATTGCTTCGTCTGATGGTATTAAATTGAAAAAATCCAAAGCAAAAAAAAAATTAAAAATTGCAAAGAAGGCAAAAGAAAAAATGAAGCATGTGAAAAAGTTGATGTGCTATGCTGCATATGTGTTAACCTTTGTGGTCTCTGCTGTATTGGATTAAATGCCAGCTTAAAGTCAGCATTTGCTGGGGAATAATACTTTGAAGAGCTGAAAAGTTAGCCGTAGTGATGTACTCTCAAAGCCATTGTTGACCTCATTTCAATTTAGATTTTCATTTAGCTCTCTACATGGCGTATACGTAATGTGAATATTATTGCATTGGATTTATATGATTTCTTGGGTAAGTCAATACTGAAAATTAAAAGAATTACTCAACACTCTTTAAAGTGTACTCAAGTAGATTTCATAACAATTCCAAGAATTTAAATTATTTGAAAGGACACAAGTATTTCTTTATACTCTCAATGAGAGTAGTTTATTTTTAAGAAATACTATCTACTTGAACAGATAGAATTCGTTGAAGCTAATTCTTGAGGAAAGTGTTGCGAAACAAATTTCTTTTAAATTTCACATTTAAGCACCTCAGGACACGCATGTATAATAATCAAGCACTTTAATTTGTTGAAAGGGAAGCCAGCCACTTTGGATGTATGAGATAATATTTCCATGTCTTGCCATGTACTGGGAAATGTAAAATGTTTTTTTTTTTTCTTTATCTCCAAGTCATTCAAAGGAATTTTCTTTCAACAAATTCCAAACTTATATTCGTCAAAAGGATGTGGAATTTTTGTTTGTTTGTGTTTTTTTTGTTCTGTTTGTCCTTACCTCAAATACTTTCGCTGACTGACTTCTATATTTAGAGAACTTCAATGCCACCTTAAACCCAACTCAGGCTCTCCTCAAAGAGCTGTTAATTTCTTGTCAACATGTCAAATATGATTTTTGGCATTTACTACGCCTCGGCTACCCACACCACCGAAAGGCAGGGTGTTCATGCTTGCGTTGATTCAATTCAAACGCATTTGAAGATGTTGATGTGGATGGTGATGGGGACGGTGATGGTGATGTGATGGTGATGTGATGGTGATGTTGATGTGTCGTCTAGGCTTTAAGTCATCACATGTCAGATATACAAAGTAGAGTTGAGTGCAATAACATTTTTGAGCAACATTTACTTTACTTTACTTTACTTTACTTTGCTTTACTTTGCTTTACTTTTACTTTTCATTTATTTTATTTACACTTTTTTTTCCTTATCAAGATGTTGTCATTATGGCAGTTAAAAGGAAAAAGTTAAAATAAAAAGTGTACTGAAAAACACACACAAACACACACACACACATGTGTGTAGACTTACTTGGAAGGAGTCCTCTGCTCGTTCAAACATCAACTGTAATTTGCATGGAATGTGACTTGAGACTTTTTAATGTGACTTTGTGTAACAAATCAGAGACCATTCAATTTTATGTTGTCATACTTTGTGGGTTTTTGTTTTTGCTGTTTGGCTACACTTGCTCTGCAGAATGTCTCCAAAATATTTGGTAATTTCTGGATATGTATTTGGCAAAATGAACTTTGACTCTTTATCTTAATTCTTGTCATTGTTGCTGCCATAGAAGTTTTATGTCGCCACAGGCAAATAGATAGAAACTGCTTACGTATGACATTAGTAAAAATTAATTGATCATAAAAACTAAAACATTTAGTAAATTACAAGGAGCATATCTTTAGGCTCATTGAATTTCCAAAGCAGACATTACAATTTTCATTAACATTCAAATGGGAATAACAAAATAAAACAAAGTTTTTTAATTATTCAAATGATTTTATGAAGAAAACACCATCTTCTAAGTTTTTCTAGCTTAAATATAAACTTTCCTTTCCTTTAAATTAAATTTCCTTCGCTCTAAGTGAACATTGATTTCTGACAAATACCCCAAACGATGAATATTTTTCCAGGAATTTAAATCTTCCACAAGCATATTGAATAACGTAATTTCCATAAAAAAAAAACTTTGATTGAAGTTTATGTTTCTGTGCTCATACAGCAACAGTAAATTGTGTCAGACTTTACTGAGGGAGAAACTTTTATTTCGGATATGACGCACTTACCTCGACACTATAGTGCTAAAAATAGGCAGGCCACAGCAAATGTTTTCTAATTTTAACGAAACGCCACGAAAAACCACAGACACAAAATTAAGAAATTACTTGTGTTGAACAAGAGGCCGAACGAAAAGCAGAAGACCAAGATGAAGATGAACAGAAACCACATTGGAAGTTGCTGCTAGTGATGATGGTGATGATGGTGATGATGGTCAGTGAAGCGTTAGAGAGACTTTTGATTTAATGCGAACCTCCTGCTGGGCGCCAACGCATCGAGTAACAAAAGCTTTCTGTTTTGAAATTTACGTGCGAATTCCTAATTCAACAAAAAATAAATGTAAACATTCAACGTTCAGCATTCTATGCTGTCAGTGCCTACTTCTACCCGTACTCATAATCGTTCGTCGTATGCGAAGCAGCGAATCCGTGAGAAACGTGCGGATTTGTGTATAATTTACGATTTTCCACTTGTTTTGGCAATTAAACGCTGTTTGACTTTTCGTTTTCGTTTTCATTTCCTTTTTCGCTTTTTTTTTTCTTGCCAAATCTGACTTACATTTCCGTTACGTTGTTCGCTTGGAAAAGTTGCTTTATTGGCGGAAATTTTCACGCAAGTGAAATGAAATGAGCGCAGGATTTACAATTAATTTACTTTGATTGGAAAATAGCCGATTTCTTGCGGTGAAATCTGATTTGAGGGTAAATTGATTTTGGAATTTGTGCAGCACGTCTCGAGGCTTTCACTCAAATAGTCTAGTAGGATGAATGGGAAACTATGGAATTTAACATTTTTGACTACCCAAAATATGGCAAAAATTCCAACGAAACTTTCCCTTAGTCCCCAAGTCATATGCTGTGAAATATCATTATAAAAAGTTGTTCACATCCCTGCCTTCTTAAAATCCCCAAATGATCTGTGACTGCTGCTGCTGCAACCTCACAAAAAACTATGCAACTTAATGTGCAAGTTAATACTTGTGCGCTGCATCTCCACCCCTGTTGCAACGCTTCTAACCACGAACGAAAAAAAATAACCGCAAAGTTAATCCGAATTGAGTTTTATGGATGGCCGTAGAGCTCAAGTTGCATCGTACTACAGAGCAGTCGTACTACACATCATGAATTGCATCCAAAGACAGCCAAGAACAAGTTCTTCTATTCGCCTGTCTGTCTGCCCGCTGATGCTTTTTCTGCTACTCCTCCTTCTGTCGGGCTTGTATTCAGGGCGTGTGTGGAAGTGTATGAAAAAGTTTTAAGGAGCAAACTTGCCGAAGGAGTATTAAAATATACCAAAAAAAGAAATGCTTGCGCATGTGTCTGTGTGAGAAGCAAAAAAACATGAAATAATAAAAGAAAATATGAAATTTTATGAAAATAAATTTGCACAAATATTATATGGAAGTGCACGTGAGTGGAAGACCAAGTTCTGGGAAAAGATTTTGTTTTGGTGGGGTTTTATTTTTTTTTCTTTTTTGCCCAAAAAGTTGAGAAGAAACTATAAAGTTGATTTGCGGTAAATTTGTTATAATTTCAGTAAATTGAGTTGGAATCATGTGGGAAAGGCTGTGGAATTTTCCGAAGATTTTAAACAAATGATTTATTCACCTAGAGGTGAGTTAAGCAATTCGGAAGTTGGAAATACTTTGTGAAGTCTTGACAAATCAGTTGGAATTTTTCCAAAAATATTCCCATGCAAAATAAATGTGATAGCAAATGAACCAAGACATAATCGTGGGTGTAGAAAACAAGTATTGCCATACCTTCCGAAAATTCTGATTTTCGATAGGCCAAAAATTATGGGCCCAATGCTGTTGACAGTTTGTGCGCATAAATTGTTCCGCTAAATATATTAAATGCCCAAAAATACACATTCTGGCAATATGCGTCTCTACTTGTGTGTAATGTCAAATGTCCACACACCCAAACACCCACTGTGCCTTCTCAAAAATCAAAGTTGGCATTTATGACAGCCTGCCTTGTGCGCATATTAACACAATAAATTTGCAATCAAAACCCCTTCACGCCACAAGGCATCCACTAGGCCTAAAACCCTTTAATGATTTTTGCTACCAAGAAAATCCATAACGAAATCGTTTTTCTGCGCCTGCCTAAAAGTATGCCATATACACTTATTTACGAGTGTATTAAGTAAATTTCCCCAGCACAACACTAAATAAAAGCGCAAAAATTTAATAAATGAAAGTAATAATTTTCACTGCTATCAGCAAAATAATATTTTCTTTAAACAAGAAAAAAAAATAGAAAATGTGTTTAGAAGCGAACAAACACAATACACACACAAACACACACACACACTTGTGTATGTTTGTGTATGAATAAATTCACACATGCAGCTACATAAAAATCGCAATAAACAGCAGGGCAGGCCAGATGTCGTCGTTGTCGTCGCCATTGTCGTTGTTTTCGCTATCGACGTCGTCGTCGTCGTCATAGTCAGTGTAATGTGAGCGCCCCCGAAAAACATACTTTAGCATAGGCACCACTTTTGCTCTATGGCCATGGAAAATGTTTGGCAACGGGAACAGCCCCAGCAGCAGCTGAATTTTGAGATGAAACAGGCTGCTTAATGGCCAATGGAAAATAATAGAAAGAGTTATGCACTGTAGCGGGGATCACGCTCCATCCATAATACCCAATTTAGCAATTTAATTTAATGTTTCATCCAATAAATTTCGTTGGAAATTCGGTTCGAACTTTTCCACGTATTAAGAGCATAAGGCTGACTTTGGTAACCAACAAAAAAAATTTCCTTCATAATTTGGTTTTCAGAAATTAGTTGGATATTTTTAAGGCACACTTTTAGGAGGAAAAAAATATGGGTATTGGAAATACATATTTTTTTGCTATTGTTTCAAATAAAATTTAAGTTTCCAATAAACTGGAAAGTAAGGAAAATAGCACTGTACAACAGAATTATGGGGGCGGGAAAATTTCTTCATTAGGTGAAAGTATTAGGTTAGTATAGTAGATTCTACAAAGGGTTTGGGACTGTGTGGATACATTCCTGTTCTAGGACATAAAATACGTAGTATAATTTTGTCCTTCGTATAATTTTTTCCAAACGACAACTTCAATACCTTTATTATTATCAGCCTGGCGATATATACCGATTCTCAAAAAATCTAATACCGCAATCCCCCTTGGAGGTCTCAACCCCCTCAAAGTTTGATATTGAAATGGTTATAACTTTAGAATGGATTGACGGATTTTATTATTTTTATGTTTATTGGAAAGGTAATTAAGTACGCTTTAATTGGCTCTTAATATAAAAGATTCCATCTCGTTAAATTTTAAAATAATTTTAAGTAGAAATGCTGTATTTTACAATACCAAGCAAAAACCAGTTTGCAATTTTTGCCATTCGCGGAATCGGTTCAGTGGAATCGGTTTGATGCAAGGAATGAATAATTCTGTGTTGTATCAGGACTTTTTCCCCTTATAGAGGCTTCTTGGATTAACAAAGATTGCCGAAAGAGTGCTGATGATGATTTTGTAGCTAAAATCCGAAATAGCTGTACAATCTGCCAAGGCTGGTTTTTGCTTGTTGTTGTAACAACCTATTTTGCAAAATATTTTTTTGGTAAAAATGAACAATAGCCCAAAAATAAATAATAAAAAATTTATTTGGAGCTCAATAAAATCTGAATTTAAACAATTTTAAATTTTACGAAATTTTAAATTTTTTTGGTCATTTAAGGGTTGATTCCGTTTAAAAATGCGGTATTAAGGCATAGTTTTCTTGCCACCAAATAAAAGTACGTTCAATTACCCTTAATTTGGATATATGGTTGTCATACCTGTCAAACCTGTTGGAGAAATTCTTTTTTTTTAAATGTTGCATTGTGTAATTCTATGCCCAAATAAAATAAAAAAAATAATATTTTTTATTAAATATAGCCAACATCTCTCTCTCCCCTTTCTCCCTTTCTCCCTTTCTCCCTTTCTCCCTTTCTCCGTCTCTCTCTCACTTATTCCACTGTCAACCAATGGAATCAATATTCAATGTCCTTCAACTTCTTGTTCAATATGTATGCACACTAATTCGCTCACTCCTTTCCAATCAACTTCTCAAGGGCCCTACATATTTCTCATTAAGTAAAATTTCAAAACATCTTCAACGGAAAAGCAACAACAAAAAAGGAGAGGAAAAAAATTAAAGCCACCAACTTGAAATCCTTTTGTCTCTGACGTCAAAGGAGTTGAAGAACCAAAAACATTTGCATAAAATCGCCTTAAAGTATTTTCCCTTTTTATCGTTCTCACCCTTTCGCGCCGCAATGTTGTGAAAATCATTCGCCCAAAGACAATATCGTGGGGTAAGAAACTCAACGCTAATATGCCGCTCAGGAAGATTTCGTTCCGCACAAAAGCCATTGAAGAAAACAAGCAGGAAGAAGGAAAAAAGAAAGTGGAAAAATTGTTAAAGAAAAAAAGGAAGACAGAAAGTATAAACTGATAAAAATCGCTGAGCAACGACGACAAATTAATTCAAAATCATTGCATATTCAATTTACGCCATTTTCGTGCCTTTTGTTTTGTGCTTTCGCCACGATTTTTTTTTTTCTACTTTTTGGCATTTGATTTGGTTTCCTTGCTGATTTCCAGCAGCGGCACTTTTCAATTTTTCACTTATTCCCGCTGCCACATTGTCCTTGTTGGTGTTGTTGTTGTTGTTGTTGTTGTTGTAGCCTGGCCTGGCGAAATGCCGCCACTAATGGCGGAAATGAAATTTTTGAATGATTCGCTTCCGCTTTTCAGCGTTCGCTTATTTCGAATCTTGGAGGCATTAAATTTGTCTCTTTCTTGCTTATATTCCATAAGCATTCCGCGTTCATGAAAATTTATTCTACTTTTCCCTACTCATCCCCTTGTTCGGCTTTATACAATTTCACTCTTTTGTTTTAGTGTGTGAATTTAAATTCATATTGTTTGTTTGTTTGCTTTTGTTGTAAGACTTTGGGGAAATCAAAAATGGAAAGAATTTAAAGAATCTCGTTTGGTTATTTCATTTATTTCGACATGCTCTCAGGTCCTTTGGGCACTCTGTTGTTTATATTTGCAAACGTTCTTTTTTTCCCCCAGTTTAAATGTCAAAAAAAAAAAAACGAAAACACCCCAACGTTAGTTGGTTAGCGTTTCATTTCATGTGAGCTCGTTTCTCATTTGGGTTTTAATTTCTTTTTGCTCCAACCTCCCCCGCCTTGGCCACTTCTTTTCAATCTTCATTTGATGCTTCAACCCCATTGTGGTACTCATACTTCATCAACACATTCCAGTGAATGTGTGTTCATTTGGCATTGTCCCTGTCTGCTGTGCTACTCCTTACTTTAACCTTCCAGTGGAATTTTTGTAATTTCTTTTTTTTTATTTATATATACTTTTACTCCGCTGCTATTTCAGTCGCATTTCACTCCCGTGGGTCAATTTTAATGACGGTCAGTGTGGCTCTTAATGCAAATTAAAAAAATTTCAACTTAATTGAAATAAAAAAAAAAAATGGGAAAAAGTTCTTTCAAAAAGTGCACGGAAATGTTCCAAATGAGCCAGAGGAAAATGTATAAAAAAGAAATTCTTTAATTCACGCAGTGGCAAATAAACAAAACATTAACATTTCATTTTATTTTATTGCATTTCAAAATTTGTTTGCCCATTTTTGCTGTCGTTTTTTTTTTGTTAGCTCGTTCCCTCATTGCGATGAAGTGAAAATCGTTAACAGTGAAAGGAAATTTCTGAAATGAAAACTAATTCCCAACACTTTTCTCATTTCAATTAAGACGATTGTTTAATTTTGCTTGGCAGTTCAATTATTTTCATTCAGTATCACTTCTCTGTGCGTTGGATACTTATTCACTCAGATGCTTTGCAATAAGTAACCAGAATGGAGTGAAGGAAATGTGTGGGCTTCAATAAGGTTGAAACAACATCTCTTAGTCAGATGGTAAAAAGAAGCAATAGCTCATCAAATTGAGAACAAAATTTGCAAGTATGGTTTATATTATATTCAGTACATCGTCCAATGCATTTGGCTACTTTGACCAATAAATACATTTTTGACACTCAAAGAATTCCTGATTTTTCGGATCTGAGAAGTTTGCATCTGAGTTGTTTCTTGTAATCAATGAGCATCAATGGCAATATTTGATGAGGAACACTTTCTGATTTGGATTTTGTTAAAAGAACCATTTAAGTAGGTTAGGGTAGATTGTGTTGTAAATACAGGTACACCCAGAGAAAAAACAACCTAAAATCAAAAATAACCACCTTAAAACAAGTAGAAACGTTAATGAAAGTCTGGTAAAGTTGGAAATTTTAGAAACAACTACGAACAAACTTGTTTTCAATTGAAAACTTAAATTCAAAAATAAACAAACTTATTTCAAAGTTGTTTTCCGATTATTTCAAAAATTTTCCAATTTAAATTAAGTTTGCCAGACCTTGATTTAAAATCGTTCAACTTTGTTTCAACGTTGACAACAGTTATTTTAAGTATTTTTCACTTCATTTCAACTTTGCAACTTTGTTTCAACGTTGACAATAGTCATTTTAAGTATTTTCTCTTTATTTCAAAGTTGTTTCCATTAAGTTGAAAAAATGAAGGAGTGAATACGATCGTACTTGATTTTACTATGTTTTTTTCCCTGAGTGTATAGCATTTCCTCTTGGAGACCTTAAGGTTGCGATTCTTTGTGCTCTCATAGAACCCTAACTCTAAGGCTCTTTGACGCTTTGTTTGTAGAGCGGGAAAGTCGCTGAGAAATTGTTAAACAATTTCCAATTCATCCTCATCTATAGTATGGTCACCTTCTATCATCTCCTCATCATCGATCCAATGGCACAGTGTCTAGCAATAGCCTCCGTCAGTATGCTAAGAGATATCCTGTCCAGGGATAGCACTTCCGTTGTTCTCTTCAACTTCAGTATGGGCATTATTGCATTGAGTTGTCCGCCCTAATCTCTAAGCCTGCTCTGATCGTCTCTTCTGCCATCAGAGAGTATAACGTTGGAGGTCATGTATGGTTTTTAGTGCTTCCATTATAACCACCTTACTGTCTTTACAAACAGTTACATTCTGTGTGTTTATGGTTTGATTAAGATCCTTGCGGCTTTCTCTGACGAGAAGATTTCTGGTTGAAAAATGTTGGACAGTTGCCAAGCGATTTATTGTACATTGTACACCCGCACCTGTCCCTATATTCATTTGAGATCCATATGTAAGCCGTCACCGTTCTCATAGTCCATTCTTACCTTCCCTATACGTTTAAGCCAATCAGTGCATCATTTGCGTGGTTCAAAATTGTATGAGAAATATTTGTTGTTCAGTGGATATCCAAAAATACCCTAAATCACATTCATTTAGGGAGCGAAAATTCTACAAAAATGTTTACTTCTTAGGTCAACGTTAACAAGGTTCCAGAAGCTTCACATATAAAACTTACAGCCAAAATATATTTTTTAGTGGGCTCTGTGGAGTTCCAGCGAAACACCATTCTGTCATTTGCAGTAACTGAATTTCAATAATTGAATGCAATTTTTGATTTTTGTCCCCACAACAGTTAGCCATTTTCAACAATTATTATTTAACATACATACAATAAATACAAATGAAACTAATAAGCATTTAATTTCTTTCCTCTCTTTTCTAGGTAAGTTAATGTTATTCTGCTTTTAAACAATTCAATTGTTCTCTTCTGGTAAGTGGCAATAATGGAAATATGTGCACATAACAACAATAGAGAATCAATAAACCATAATTCCTGTGAACTTTTGAAACTAAGCATTAAATTGGCAATAATTGCCATAGTTTACAATGAAATGAATGAATGCACAAATTATTGAAACTAGAAAAGGGAAAACCACTAAAGCAATTCCAATTGTTGAGCGGATTTTCGTGGAAATTGTATTTTGATTCTATTTGAGCATAGTTGATATTGTGAATATTGCGCATAATAAAGTCAATAAATATGAATATAAATGAAGCAGTATTGCACAAAAGAAAAAAGAACATTTAAAGCAAATATGCATTGAAATGTGAATGGGTTTTTTTGTCATAAAGCCAGCAGCTATGGACAATATGTCACAATATTTTGTATTAATATCGGTTTTATGTATTTATTCCAATATGCATATGGAAGTGTTTTTTTTGGGATATTGTTGAAATATTGTCATGTGCATTTGAAATTTTTTTAAACTAAATTAGTAATAACTGAAACGAATGAAGGGGTTTTAATTCTCAATTTTGATATACTTCAGATTTAAGTATAACAGTTAAAAAAACAGAAACGGCTGCAGCTGTGATGTATGTAAAATGTAAATTTCGGGATATAAATACTAACGGTTACTAACGGATTTTTGCAAATAAATTAAAGTATAGTTTTAAGCAAAATTTCGTAAAGAAAAACCACATAAAATTATTATATAAAAAAAGTAATAAAAAAAGTAAATTCTTTTGCCCTTAAGGCCACTCCTTACCAAAAAAAACCTCAACTTACTTATAGGCGTGTACTCATTAAAAGATCGCTTTGACTCGCACATACACACTCATTAATTGCCGCTTTACTACAATGTGCATATGTCAGCATATTGCTGAGATTGCTCAAAATGAAAGACTCACCAGTCCTCTAAGGCGACTACGAAGTCATCACATCGCACAGTGTACCGAGTGTGTTCAAAAATAGAAAAGTGGCCAGATTTCATTGAAGTTTCCAGCCTTTAGTTTTTGAACGAAAAGAAATAAATATGAAAATAAAAGGGCGTAGCCAGACCAATAATACACCCCTGAATCAAAAATAAGTATTTTGTTGAACAAAAAGTTGAGCCATAAAGAAGTAAACAAAGAAGTTTTTGACAATTTGGAACTATGTGGCCATACTAGCAAAAAATTTCCATTTTTTAAATTCACGAAACACATTTTTCATAAAACATTCCTAAGCCAAGTTTTTTACGGTGCCAGTTTTGAGCAAATAAAAAAAATACGTTTACAAATAATAACGTATTTTTAATATTCAAAACTGTAGGAGAAGAGGGAGCAAAGTGACATGACCATGACCATTTTTCATTTATTTTTTTAGTTTAACACAAAAAGCTTGAAATTTCGGACAATCTTTTCTATTTTTGACCACCATTTATATGAAACAGTGCCACTGTGCACCGTCGCTTGCAGGCCTCTCTTATTAACTGCGTATGTAGTGCGTAAATTTTGATTAAAGATTTGATTTTCAGCCTGAGTGCGTCTCAGTATTTCAATCTAGTCTAGGCCGAGTGTAGCCGAGAGCTAAGAGTGTTGGTAATAAATTGTTGCGCCTTCACCCTTGCAAACGCATCAAACACACACGAACATACACATCTATGAACTACTTATATGTCACTGTATGTGTGTGTGTGTGAGAATGGATGTGTGCCTGTGCTTACGCATCACTTAATTAACACACAGAATGGGCCATTCTTGTTGTCTTTATAACTTTGGCTATCGCATAACTCAAGGGGACGAAGGACATTTTTATGTGACACATAAACTAACACACACACACACACACACTTGCTTGCTCACTCACTGACACTACTTAATTGCCTACAACTGTATTTTAGCAAAAGAAATTCGACGAATGCGGTCGAATGTCTTCAAGTTAATTTGTTCTCAGGGCGAAATCATTTGCGAGTGAATCTCGACTCATATCGTGCTTAAGGTAGGCAAGTCGTTGAAGTAGATTAACCACGAATTTTGTTCGTTATTTCTTTGGCCCTCAACTTTAAGGAATTCGTTGAGTTTTTGGCTTAAAATTTTAAATATTTCATTATCCCTTTTTGTGGCATTCCTCTTATTTTTTTCGTGCCCGCCTCACCTTCGACAACATCAAATTCCTTTTTGCCATAATTTTGATGAGCACCACTCAACCCACTAACACTTCTACGGCTTCTGCGTCGTTTTGCGCCCTGCACTCACACCACAACCTCTAACATTTTCGATGATAATAAAATTTTCCATCTACCGAAAAAAAATAAGAAAAAAAATGGGAATGCTGTACGATGTATGGTGCGGCATTTGTGTGTCTCAACATTCTGATGAATACTTAACAATTCATTTTGTAAATTCCTTCACTTTTATGACATTTTGTGTGGCACCGCAGCTGCCATGAGCATACCAACGCATACGTTGGCATTCCTTGGCACACTCTCAAATATATATACACCACACACACACACAAATACTGTGTGTGCTATTATCAAACTCATCAATCATCATAATTCAAGCGTTTTCAAGGGTTCACTTTTTAACAAAAAATCGCACTTTAAGGTGGCTTCTGAGGCGGTTCTTCTTGGCTGCGGCTGAGACGGAAGCCTTTTGTGGTTGGTTGTGCCTTGTGTTCTCCTGAGGCTATTGTTATTCTCTAGTGATGAGGAAAATATATTATGTTACTCTTTTTTTTTTTGGTATACATGAATTTTTAAGTGATTTGTTGAAAGTCCTCGTAATTGGGAAAATGTATTTTTAAAAAATGCAAATATTCACCAATAAGCAAGCATTTTTGTTGCAATCGAAATTCTTGGAAAGTGGGAACAGCATGCTGTAGCAGAATTCACGGAAACCCATTTCAAACGCGAGGCCATTAAGTGGCGCAGAAAGATTCAAGCGAATTTTTAGTAAAGGTGTGTCCTCTTCACTATTGCCACACAAGTGCATAAAAATGGAATATTCTGTTTGCCCACAGAGACTGTTCAATCAGCTGTGTATTAGCTTTTCATGGAGTACCGTTCGGACGTGTAATTCTACTTGGTATCGGCCGTTTCAACGTGTGCGTGCCTTACACTTATTTTTACTGAGAAAAGATAAAGCTCAAAAGTGCTACGTGACAAAACACAAGTAGGAAAAAGAAAACGAAAAACCAACTAAACGGTAAAAAGCAAACGAGTAATGAAATTTTAAGTTGTTTTTTTTTCCTTTAAATATAAACTTAATTTAATAACATTGTGCGATAGTAAAAATGTAACGTAAATTTACACCGGTCGTCGTCGTCATATGTTCTATAATCTTTAATGTGTTTAAACAATTTACTTATACGTAGAAATAAGTGGGGAAGTACAAACATACAAACATACGATGGCCCACGCCATTCTCTGGCGAATTCTGCCACTCGCCATAACTACCAATTTACGAGGATTTTATATGGCCAGCTGTGACTGTCAGACTGTCAGACTGCCTGTGACTGTGTTTATGCTTGAAGTTGCCTTCCCTGAAGCATAAAATCCACAAACGAGACAACGATTAAAAGACAACAACAACAACAACAACAACAACAACAACAGCAACAACAACAGAGACAATATTGTTTTATATTCGCATGTGTATGTGTGTTTGTGTGATTTTGGTTAGGCTCAAGTGAGTGTGTGCCAAAACATATGTAAGGAAAGAAAAGAAAAAAAGGAAATGCGTTAAAAATGCGATAGTGTGCCTATTATGAGAAGGACAATCCCCAAATCAACGTAAGCATACAAGCACACACACACCCTGGCACATCTACCAACTCTGGGCAACAATGAAACGTTTTCTTATTGTAGCTTTTCTACTGTCCTTTACCTATCTTAGGCGTGTGTTGAACATCTCTTGTTCTTTCAGCATTTTTCACAGACTGTGTCTCTATGGAGTGCATGCGGTCCGTTTCGTTTTTCCCCTCCTTCGTCCTTCTAACGGACAAATGGACGTTTAAGTATTTTTTTTTTGTTGGCTGTTGCTAACTATTCTTGTTCTTATTTTTTTTCCTGTCATTTGTGTGGCTGTATTCGTCTCGTGTGTGTCATTGGCGTTGCCGACGTTTTCTTTACTATCCACTATTTACTTCAGTCAGCATTTCCATACGAACACGCATATACACACATACAGATGCAAGTAGTTGTTTCTGCTCCTTGACTAGTATTTTTTTTCCATTTGTGCTTTGTTTTCATTTCCGTTCATGTTTTTTCTTCTTCTTCTTTTTTGATATGTATGCTACGTGGGTTGTGAAATTTCGCTCTAATGGGCACTTCTTGCAAGACAATTGCTTTTGTGTTGTTGTTACTGCAGTTGTTGTTTTTTTTTTGTTGTTAGTTATGCTGAGTGATTGCTGTTGTTGATGTTCTTGGCCGCTTTATGAGATTAAAAGTTGTTGCATTTTTCACCAAAGGCATGTTTTTTTAGTTGTTGTTGATTTAGTAAAATGAAAAATGCTGTTAAAATTTTTTATTTAATTTCGTAAATCTGTATGCCTCAAATTGAACTCCACTTCTAGCTGAACACTTGAATATAAATTGAATTTCATTCACCCACACACACACAGCAGTCCGCAGTTAGTATTTCAATTTCACCAACTAAAGTAAATGCACAACTGCAATTCCATCTGGCCCAGAGCAGTGATTTTTGCAAGGATACAATCTTCACACTAAATTATGTAATTGCCCCACTGCCTCAAGTAAATTGAATTGCGAAAGCATCATAAACAGCGAAACTGATCCAATGATCCTCAAATTGCGATTACATTTCACCCGAGCACTCCAACCGCAAACAAGCAAACAAACAGACGCACCGGCAGGCAGGCGAGTAAGTCAGCCAAATAAACAAAAAGTACAAGAAGCAATCTAACCTCATAAGCTAACCAAGAGCAACATCTCCGAGCAACGGCAACTAGAGCAGAGTAGAATTAGATGAACGGTAAAAGACTACATTGGAATCAATGAACGAAACAAAAATACAGAACGCCTCGGCGGCACAATCAAGGCAGCGCAGGATAATGGAAAAATTCCGAGGAAATTAAATTCTCACCAGATTGCCGGGATGTAGTGCAACGAAGCATTTGAGTAGTAACACCGGGACCACCAACTGCCAGCCACACACAACTGCCAACCAAGCCACTACAGCAGAGACAACAATCCACAGGCCACACACCGAAACTAAATGCCACGGCAACTGGCAACGATGAAAATTATTGATTCGCCTTTTTTTTCTTCTCATAGCTCACACTCCGCCTGCCATGCCACCACAACTTAGTTGTCACGCCGCCCCCTCACTATCGCCCGCCAAGCTTCAAGATTGCGCTACTGTAACAATTTCGCTATTTGCAATAAAAATTCCTTCAGCGCGACGGAGCCAGTCTTTCTTCGGGTTTTCCTTCTTTTGTGCTAACAATATCCTTATTGCACGGATGAATTCCTAAGAATGATGATGATTACAGACACACAGGCGTACGGATGCTGTGGAAGCAACACTGAACGCTACACAAGTTATAGAAGGGGGCGGTGGAGAAGGAGGTGAAAGTGAATTGCTGTAATGCAATAATATTGAATCATATTTTTACGTTTATTTCATAAATGATGATGGATTTCCTTGGCGTAGCTAGGGCACACCCCGAAAAGAGACAAAAATAAAAATATGAAAACACAATGACAGAATGTGCGAGGAAGGATTCCAATCTAGCCCACACAGATGAAAGGGAATTATTTTTAAAGGATGATACAACCAAAGCCCAAACCTAACCACGCCAAGCCAACTCAAGCCCAGCCAATATGAGAAAAGGCACAAGTCTCTGATGAAGTAATGAGCAAGCATCCAGCCAACGCCAACTGACTCTGCGCGCTGATAGAATAAATGAAATAAATCAAAATGTCTTTGGGAAGAAAAACTGCAAATTTAATCAAAGCCAAGAAAATCAACGAAATACAATAAAAAATAACGACAAAGTACACAAAAAAAAACAGCAGCGCATATACGCAGAAAGTGTCTGAGAATAGCAAAGCAAGAAAATTGAAATTAAAGCAATAAGCAACAAATTGAAGTTATTAAGTGGGGCGGTTGGAGGAAGATATCAAGATAAGCGTGAATGAACGTTTGTAGTTTACTGGGGAGGAGGAGGAGTAGCAGTAACAAATGAATGAATTTTGCGGGCTATAAAAATCGAAATTGCTGTGAATTTTTTTTCCCAGTTGTTGACGACTTTGTTAAAGTGAATTGAGAGGAAACCGAACAAATTTAAGGAGAATAATTCGAGATAAAATTTGAAAGCATATTACTTACTTAAATTTATGTGAGTTCAGTTCCAGTTCAACAGTACTTTGGTAACATTTTTTCGGGCGTTATTTCAAGACTTTTTTTTAATTGAAATACACTCGGATATGGCTACCATATTCTCTTGAGTAGAAAAGAGTACTGAATTGAAGTGCTTCCCAAACTCCTCCTTCATGAACAACTTGTTTTTTTATAAGACGAACACAAAAATGTACAAGGCGTAGGAAGTTGATAATCTATATATACACTGAGAGGAAAATGTTTTAAAATTTAACGATTTGGTTTTTAAAATAGAGCTTTGTACAGATTTGTTCAATTTCAAAACACGTGCGCTAAAAACAAATTTAAAAACGTAGTTTTTCAATTTTTAAACAATGTACTAAAATCTAACTATAAAACAAACTCGTCCAATTTGAAAATTTTTTTTTTTAAATTGAAAATAAAAAATTTAAAGTTGAATGAAATTGTTTTAAAATTTCAATTTGGTTCTTAGCACAAAGTTTTAAAATTGAATGACTGCGTTTTAAAATTTGTTTTGAATGCACGTGTTTTAAAATTAAACAAATTTGTTTTAAGCTCTACTTTAAAAACCAATGCACTAAATTTTTCTTCCAGTGTATAAAAGAGACGTATTTGTTTGCGACCAGTTGAAGTGAAAACTAGTGCACAGATTCTCACCAAAATTTATGTATGTGTTCTATGGGTCGTGAGTCATGTTCTAGAATAGGTTTGGACACTCCCACTTTTACCAACCACAAGTTAGAAAACCTGTGTAATTCTCTTTATAGCAAATACCATGTGATCAACAATTAACTTGGGTGCGGTTGCGCATCAGCGAATTGTTTCCCACAGGTGGCGCTGCACGCAGTGTTACCATATCTGTGAATTTCTCTCCAACTATGAATACATCAATAAACTTTCTCCCGCAGAACTGGATATGTTTAGGTATTCGCCAACAACTTGATAGTCAAAAATCATTTTTATTCGGAAGTTAAAAAAAAATTTGGGTGTTTACTTCAATTGTTAACATAGTTTATTAGTCACATTTCTACCTAACTTACATACATTTTACAATTAAAAATTTTAGAATATGTATATTTTATTTCAAAATTAAAATTTTTTTTTTTAAACATTATTTGAATTTTTGAAAATCCCCAATTTATTTATTTTTGCCATGACTTTGTGTTTTTTTACGAAAAACGTAATTTTTCGAAAGTTGCATATTTGCATTCTAACCAAAAGAAAACTACTGAGAAAAATCCGAAAACTAATCTTCAAAGAACCAACATTTTAAAAAGAACGCTCATAAAAAAATTATTAATTAATTAAAAATGCGTTATAAAAATACGAGAAAAAATGAAAAATTTTTTTTTGTTTATTTCCCATTAAATACAAATTTTTTTTTGAGATAATTTTTTCTTTTTTTTTGTATTTTTCCGATTTCAAAACACATTTCAAATTAATAAATTGTTTTTTTTCGTATGGGCGGTTTTTTTATTTTTTTAAATGTTATTTTCTGATTTTCTCATTATTGTTCCTTTGATTAGAATGCAAATACGCAACTTCTAAGCCGTATTAGAAGTCGTTTTGCGAAAAATGTCGTTTTTCACCCCACTCTTTTATGCGTGCATATATCGCGCTATGTTTGCTTTATTATATTCCAAATTTTATATTTATATGCAATTGATTCAGCCAACTCAACAATAAACAATAATATTTCTGAAATAATATTTCATTCAAAAACAAATATTATCTCAACTGCCTCTGTGCATTATTTGCATTGAGTTTATGCATTTACTGATGAAATATGTGGAACTATAACAAATGTCATTGGAGTGGTGTAGTCGTGTTCAAATATTGAGAGATGCGAAAAGTTTTTTGCACAACTAAATTCGAAACACACATAAATCAAGAAGTACATGCGGAAATTGCATTAAAAGTTTGTGGTGTCAAATAAATTTCCAAAACCACAGAAAACATTTTTAGAAAATAAAAGCAAAACTTTTTACATGCCAATAGTAGCATTTGATTAAGAGTTTTTAGGTAGATTTGTGTGGAGTGAGTGCATATAGAATTACATTCTTCCAAATGCATTTTCATACTTCTTTGATACTCATTACCACAGCAAAGATCCTGATGGAGGGCAAAGTCTCGAAACTCCGAAATAGTGTAGGCAGGTCGGTTTGTCTCCATGAGATGTTATTACTCAATAATCTCCAAGAATTGGTTTCGGATTACTGAGAACATTTGAACTTCATTGTCAATATTTTGGTTCACTGGGTATTCGAATCGAATTGCATGTACGCTTTGGCAGTTCCCCTGCGAATATGTAGAGTGTACAAATGGTTTAACCTATGAATTATGAACTGCATCTGCTCAAAAACAACAATAAAAACCAAAGGCAAAACGTCGCAAATATCAAACAGGAAACACCCAAAAAAAAAAAGAATAAATACAATTTATGTGAATAGCAAGGCATAAACAAATCGCAACTTAATTAAATGCCATCACAAAGCAGAATAGAGACGAAAAAAAAGAAGAAAACTTGAAAAAAAACAATAGCAACAAAGCAAACGCATAAAAATAAATAATAAAAACACTCTGCGGCGAAAATGAACAGCTCCGGGCAAAAGTGAGGCACAAACGAAATGATTTGGCCGTCTCACCAGTATAACAGAAAGAAATGCGTGCCATAATCATGCCAAGACCATGCCAAGACCATGTCAATGACACTGGCCCCTTCACATACGGTGCTGTGTTTGTCATTGTTGTGGTGGTGTTAGTGGCTATTATGCGCAGTGTGTTTATGTGTGTGAAAGCAGCAGTTTCGAGTTAATTCCAAGTTACACATACGCACCGCTTCTTGGACCGCACTTAGGCAAACAGAGTCACACCGACCAAAGTATCAAAGGGGGCGATGTGAGTGCAACCAAAATGCCACGCCACGCCAAACCGCACCGTGCTTGGCCGTAATTGTTTGCTTTGAGCCTTTGATACCAGCACCGCAACTACTTACGCCGCCATGTTGATTTTGCTCATTTCCGCTTCTAATGGACTTTGATTGTCCGCCCTGATGATGCTTGTGACGTGTCTGTCATTTGCGGCACTTGTGTCTGTGACGATGTTCGTCTGTGGGTGTTGGTGTATTTGTTTGATCGTTTCTGTCGCTGCGTGTGACTTCTGTGAAATCCCACAATGACTTCATTACACACACATACACGTCGTTGTCGTGCCTTTGTCCTATCCTGACTCGTCTTCTTCCACTCGTTGTTGATGGTGATGATGATGGTGAAATTTATTATTGTCACATTTGGTGAACGCACTTTTTGACTTTTATTCTTCGCTCACGCATTCACGTTCACGTTCGCCTCAATTGGCGCTTCCTTCCATCCATCTGCTCTGTGGTCATTTTGAGGTTTACGCCATCATCAGGCATAACGAGTTGCCATTTCCGGTGCTTTCGCCTTGATTGCTTGGAGTATTTCGCTTGGCACTTGACTATTTTCTTCGGCC
Organism: Heteromyza rotundicornis; assembly: GCA_951394025.1. Lineage (NCBI taxonomy): Eukaryota > Metazoa > Arthropoda > Insecta > Diptera > Heleomyzidae > Heteromyza > Heteromyza rotundicornis. Next base: position 71,713,600 of record OX596012.1, on the reverse strand, counting down.
TTCGACTAAGTTGCGGAAATCACTGTGAATTACTTTAATATGCGCGTTATTACGACTTGATTTGATCAGAGTCATTAACCCAAAGTAAGACAGGATATAAAAACTGAATTACTTCATTTGGTTTTTAATTTTTTTGTTCTTATTTGGCGAAATAAAGCGTCAATGTCTTTTGACATCATGTTGGTTGATGATGGTCAAATGTATGAATAACAGCATTTGAACTTCATTTGTATGGAAGTGGTTGATTGGACGCCTTCCACAAGGTTCGTTGTCTTCGCTAACGACTTTTGTAGGAACTGCAGAGATGAGGAAGAAGAGAAGACAATAGAGAATCTGCTTTGTTCCTGTCTCGTCATAGAAGGGCGTTGCTGGGATCTATGTTCTGGACAGTCTCTGCGACCTCCCGACTATAAACATAGGCCATCTTAGTGTTGCCTAAGTGTGTCGGTATACCGGCAGCCACATTAATCTAACTATTAGTAGAACATATTTTTGAATTGCAGATCGACTGATTTCAGACTCAACCTCTTAACGAAAAACTGTTAGGATTTGAGGAGATGCAACAAACCAATTTTGCAACCTTCTAGAGCACGAATACGACCATCCTCTTTTCAAAAGTAGTGAATTTTCAGTGTACTTATGTAAATAGTATCCACGCGAAATGTAATATATTTCAAGCCTTAAAAGCGTTCTAAGTAACTTAAAAGATCGCGACTTTTATAAAAATTTTAATTTATTTGGATATACAAGGTTTTGATGCAGCAAAAGGGACCATTCAAGTTGTAGGTAGTCTCAAAAGTTGCGTATTGACTTAGGAAACGCTGTAAGTTTCATTCGGATTGGGTAAGTTCTTGGGCCTCTGCAACGTGGTTTATGTGTGCAGATTTTGATTTTTTTTACCAAACTCGAATACGGTCCGATCGGAACATTTTCAATATTTTATATACACAATGGCCAATAATAACTGTCAAAGTTTTAATTTATGCTTTCATTCTCTCCAATCAAGCCAAACTTAAATAAGAAACAAGTGCGTAAGTTTCAGTCGGGCAAGCCGACTTATATATACCCTACAACTACTGGGCCATATTGTATCCGCCATCTTGAATTTTGAAAATGCGACATCAAATTCGAAATCAGCGACCCCAAAAACCCCCCTATACAAAATTTAATACTGTTTTGATGAACTCCTAAAATTACGGTAAAAACACGATTTTCACTTATATGGGAGGTAGGCGTGGCAGTCAACCGATTCCGCCCATTTTTAATACCAACTCCTTCTAGGGCTAAAATGGATAAATCCAAAATTTGGGATCCCTAGCTTTCTTCTAGCTCCTGCAATCGTGTTTACAAGAAAAGAGGACGGACAGACAACGGAGAGGTGGACAGATGGACAGACGGACAGACGGACAGACGGACAGACGGATAGCGCTAAATCCACTCAGGAGGTGACGCTGATCAAGAATATATATACTTTTCCATACCGGACACTTCTCCTTCTTGGTGTTACAAACATCAGACCAAAGTGAATATACCCATACCTCATGAGGTGTAGGGTATAAAAAGTATCATCATCACCAGATCTGAACCGATTAGATTTCTGTGTTTAAAGATATATGTTTGATAAAATTGGTAACACAAAGCGTCTATTAGTGGACCGATTGAAATTTGTTTTGCTTATTTATTTTAAAAAAAATTTCTCAAGTTTATCTGACCACTTTGCAAAATACACGTGCCTTCCACTTAACATTTTCAGTAAGGATTTTTTACTTTATAGACTACAAATATATATTTTTTCGTTCATTATAGAAGCAAGAAAGAAAGTTCAAAATATTATACTATGTTTAAGCTTTCATAAAATTTTGATTTTAAAATACGAAGGTTGTTGCACAGCCAATTTTACAACATTTTTTTTCTGAATTCTCACTGAATGCGGAGGGCCCTAATACAACTTTTGACATCAAAAGCATAAATTGGCCCAAATATGAGTTACGAGGTTGAGTCAGAAACCAGTCGATATGTGAAAAGTTAATGTAGTTTCCTACTGTAATTTATGTTTATTTTCTTGCTTCTGTGTCGTAGCCTTAATCTGTATATCTTAAAAATTATCTATCCCAAGTAAACGCAAAATTTTAAAAAAAGCCCGACAGCTTCTCAAACCACCTTCACTGGCGATTTTCTTTATACTTTCTAATAAAACATTTCATCAACAAGTTTATGTCAGTCAAGGTTGGCGGGTAGATGGAACAAAAGCTCCAAACAAGCCATCCCATTGTGATGTCAATTAACAACAAAAATCACTACAACTCAATTCACTTCTATTTTTTGCAAGGAAAATTTTCATTTCACAAATCCCTGCGGACGTTTTTAATATTGTCAAAGCAGTCTTAAATTCATAATAAATTTTCCACAAGAAAAACAACGCAACACAATATTAAATCATTTTTAAATTGAAAGTGAAACTTTTTGGCTCAAATTGGATTCGCAAAATCAATGTCTGCGCTGTCATTCACGTTATTAGAAACGTTCATTTTTCATAATTGAAAAAAAAAGAAGAAACAACAAAGATGTCCTTGAAATGTCGTTAAATACGAATGACCTCAAAAAATACTTGACAAAGAAACTTTTCCAAAAATTCTGTATGGCGTTGCCGAAAATAATGCAAAAGAAAAAGAAAGCGAAAAGAAATTGGATCAAAAAAGAAGAGAAAACAGAAAGTAAGTAAAAGTTTGGCATTTTTATGGCGCTGTAATGCTATGAAATTATATTTCCAAAATGGCGCAATAAACACATTATTTAATTGAAAGTTGGTTATTAGCAAAATAAATAATAAACCATAGAAGCGAAGGAAAGAAGCAAGGCGAAAGTAATTTAAGAACAGAAATTGAGTGCAAGAGACAAAAGACAATTAAATCAAAGAGTGCCCAGGCAAGGAAGGGAAAAGAGAAAAAACTTGCTCTACGGAGCGTATGAGCAATGAGCAATTAAACCGAAATGAACTAAAATAAAAATGAAGAATGAACAGAAGGGAAGGGAGGGGAGGGGAGAAATTGCAAAGAAGCAAGAGAAAAGCAATTGGAATATTACAATTTTGCGTGACTAACCCGAATGAAAGAACGACCAAATTAATCCATTTCCTGCTAACTGGACAGTGCTTATTTACAAAAAGAACAATTTTAAGTGGAATTGAAAGAATTTTACAAAATTCAAATAAAACAAATTGAGGAAATGTAAATGCAAAGTCATAATTGAAATTTAAGAAAATCAACACACACATACACATACACAGAGTGGGAAAATTCCAAAGTGATTGTCTTGCGGCAGGGTAGCGAAATCGCCAACTAAACCTCGAACCACTTGGAAAAATGAGAAAAACAAAGGGAATAATAAGTGAAATAAGAGGAAGCCAAAAACAATAGCGAAATCTCTTAATGCGCTTTTATTGTTATTGTTTCGCTAAAACCACTTCAGCTGAAATTAATTTGAACGAAGCGAAATTTATTTATTTTACGCATACACAGATACACACTCACGCAACCAGAACATAGACGCAGCTGCAAAATACTTTAAGTTCTACACTCAAGTGTATTGGAGCGGTTATTTTCAGTTATTTTTTTGCTTTTGCTGTTGTTTGTTGTTGTCTTTTATTGCTTATGTTGTGGCAACAAATAAAATTTGTAAATATTTTGCAAAAAAACTATGAAAATGAAATGCTCTCTCTCTGTCCCGCATTTAGTTTACATTTACACCATAAATTCGCCTTAACAATTTCCGCATTTATTTGCTTTTATACTGAAAGTAAAGTTTCCGTTCAGTTGGGTGCACCAGAAGCTGCTACGGCAGCTATGACCACCAACCAGCTACCACTACCATCGTTGTATTTAGTTTGCCCTTCCGTTTGCTCGGTAAATGATCTGCCATTTTTAATTTCCTCTTCATTTCCTTAATACGCTTGCTTGTTCTTTCGTTCGTTCATTCGTTCGGTTCAGTTCAGTTCAGCTGTACGCTTGGCTTTCGCTTTTCCTCTTGTATTTTTTTCATTTTTTATATTTACGATATTCTCTTCTCTTCTGTTCTGCTGTGGGTCTTGGCCTGGTCTGCTGCGGAAAGTCTATTGGCGATTTGGCATTTATTTATTTTTATTTTTATTATTATTTGTTGTGCTTTAAGCAGATTTGTCAGCCATCGCTCGCGCTTCCCGCTTCACATAAACCGACATTTACTGCCCAGTTTCACTTACCCCCTCGACAGTGAAACGGAAGTCGAGTAAGTTGTTCGCTTCCGGCTGCATTCTCTCGTCTCGTTTCACTTTGGCATTGAGCAGATTTCAGATGGAAATTTGTTTGGCCGTGCGAAATGGCAAATAAAACTCAAGTCGTAAAAGATTTTATTGACGAAAATTTCTCCAAATAGCCTGGGCGTTGGGGGTTGAGTGGGCCGTTGTGCTGTTGCTTGGTTGGTTCAATGTCAGGGTTAAGTAAGAGTTGTTAATTTTAAAGTGCTGCATTTATTATGTTTCTCATTATTGATCGGGCTGGGGTGAATATGAATATTCGTTGGTAACATTGATTCAAGATTTAAAAAAAAAAATACTTTTGAACAAAAACGTGATGAATAATTGCACAAAAACCAATTTTAAATTACAAAATTCGATTAAATATTTTCCACATTTTAATTATTTCAAGACCAACGCTGACTGTAAAAGTTTAAACGAATTCAATCACAGTCAATGCCACCGAATTTCAAACAAAAATCCGAATGCAACCGTACATAAATTCGGTGATTTTTGGTGGCAATTTCAATTACGGCATAGGCAAAACCTGCCAAAACTACATCACCATAATAAATGAAAAAGAGCAACAAAACAGCAAAAACCCACAGAAAATAAAATAAATAAAAATAACCGAAAAAGCCGCACATCCGGCGGAATAGAGAAACCACTTGACACGAAAACCGGGTCGTTTGTACTTTCATTTGCTTGTACAAGTGTATGTATATCCATAGGTTGGTTGTTGTCGGTTGCTTGTTTGTCAACAATAACAAACAACAATGCATGCAACAGCAAAACAAATACACACTCACATGGATTTGCACATGTCTGCCGTGACTTCATGTAGTAAAGGTTTCGATATATACACGTACTACTGTGTCTTGCAGCATCACATGCACAAATGCACTCTATTTTAGACACAATTTTTCGTCTAACTCTGCCTCGTTGCAACACCTTCATTCCCTCCAATGTTTTTTTTTTTATAACATTTTGGCATTTGGAAAACAAAAAGAAAACAAATTTGATATGAATTTGAATGCGGCTTCACGTTTGTACTCACATGGGTGTGGTGTGCGCTTTTGCAAGTACATTTCACTTTCAAGAAGCCACACAATTTCACAAAACAAACATTATTCGTGTCCGGCATTTGCGGCACAAGCGAAATTGTGCTCTCATAAATACACACTCACAAACGCATTGATGCAATCACGAGTAGCATATGCACACATTGAGTGCAAGGCATTTTCAAAGGACCTTCTCGAAGTATTTTATGTTTGCTAGTATGAGCATATGAAAATACGTATGAACTTTTGACATTACCAGCTTTTAAAATGACAAAGTAGTCCTTTGGTATGGTAACATCACATCAAGATTAGATGTGGATCTTTTCGATCGTATTTAGAGAATTGAATGCAATAAGAAGTAATCTGTCTTCATACTGTCGTCCGGGATTTCTGGGCTGCTGATCACAAATATCCTATACGTTTTCTCGGGTAACCTCCAGTTTGGCACAAATTTTATCCTTTAATATCCTAAATTTTTGAAAAAAAATATATATTTAAGACCAAAGTACGCACCAACAAATTACAAAATTTCATCTTAATAGCTTCATTGGTATTATATTTTAATATTATTTATTTCAATATAAAAGTAAAAAATTTAAACAAAAACTTGAAATCGGATCTAATTTTTATTGTATGCCAGAAATCGAAAAAAAACCATGTATATCTTATAAAAATTGTAAATGGATCAATGATTATAGAGATAGATACGTATTTTCCATTATGTTGTATACAACGTTTCAAAAATCCTTAAATTCTAGGATTAAAAATTAAATATTTTATTTTACTTTTTTTTTATCTAAAATTTAATACAAGTTTCTGTATTAAAAATGTTTGAAAAAATTTTTGAGTATAAGAAATGCAAACATTACAAAAAAAAAACACTTATTGCCTAGTGTTGCCATATGGCAAAAACAATATAAAAAGTCACAAAAAGTCCATAAAAATCCAACCATTTCAAAAAATTTCAATTTCTAAATAAACTTTCATATAAATAGACTCTACCCCAATACACAACACTGATTGATTAAAAACTTAATATTAAAAATATATTTACTTTTTAATGTGGCTTGAATTCGACTTTTCCGACATTTTATTTCAAAGCACTATATTGCATTAGAATAACAAAAGAACTATAAATGTAGAACGTATGCATTCGTTAATTTCTTAAAAATCTTTTACTTAAGCTACCTTTTTGGTTGCCATACACTGGTAAAATCCGTGTTAATAAAAAAAAATATTTTAGATTTTCGAAAACAAAAGGATAGAACTTTTGTGAAGTGCTACATTTACATGATTTCTTTAGTAAAGGTACATAAATGATGTTTCAAGCTTAGCTTAACCTGGACTCTTTAAATTATGGTGTTTTATACTAAAGAATACAAATTTCAAAGGGCATTTTTGACCAAACTAGAGGTTCCCGAATAAACCGATGACATATTCGTGATCAGCAGTACTGAAAATACTAGAAAAAGTCTGGATTTTTAAAAGCCTCAAAATTGTTTGACGGTGTAATTTGAATAAAACGATTTAACTCGGTACTTCCGTGGTGGTGGGCTAAAGCTAGTTTTAATAGGTTTAATGAGAATGAATAAATATTCATCACTTAAACAATCATAGGGCAAAAGTTTGTCTTATAGTGCTCTACATGACGTATGAGTGATATTCAATGCAAAAACAAATTTATCTAGACAAACGGCAAGACGTGGATTTATTTTTAGCGTTAATTTAAGAGTATATAGGAGATTTCCTGCGGCACAAACTTGTATCGCACTGTGTTATTAAATGGTTAAATTTTGAACTCAAATAAAATCAACGTCAATGAAAAAATAAATAAAATACCACCAATTCACAAAATAATGAACCTCGGGCGTATACAAAAAATCTGTGAAAGAGCGTCTGTTCCAACAGTTTACCTCGAAACTCTTTTCAATGTATTCACGTATTATTCTCTACCTTGACTGTATCCACAATGGCAACGTTTTCATGCTAAAGCAAATCCCTTTTTCCAATTTTTTCCAATCTTTTTTTGGCGACATTTTTTTCTGAATTATTTCGCTGCAAAAAGTCCTTGCCAATGTCCACAGTTGGCTGCATTCTTTAGCCAATTATTAAAACTGTCGTTTTGGTATGTTATTTTTTGTACTTTTTTTTTGCTTTACATTTTTATCACAAAATACAGAAACACACATAAACTCATATAAACGGAATTAAAAAAAAAAACGAAAAAAAAAATTCGTAACGAAGCGAATTCTATACAATCGAGGTTTATAAATGCCACTCATGATGTTCAACGAAAAGGTCCTTGTACGCTGTTGTGTATGCTTGAATGCAGCATTGATGATGCCATGGAATTGTTTGGCATCAAATGTGTGGTGTGTGATATGTTGAGGGCGTAAAAGTAGTAGTCGAAGAAGAAGAAGAAAGAAAATTTCGCTTTTGACACATTGCTGTAGCGGGGAGAATAAAGCAATGGTTTTTGTTGCTGTCGCTTATCAACCAATTCGATATAATATCATACCATTTTTTTGTGTTAAACTTTTTTGTATTTAGCTGTTTAACGTCAAAGGATTCAATTTCAGAGGACACTGAGTTGGCAGAAAAAACCTAAACAAAATTTGACACAGAAAATTGAATTTTTTTTTTTATTTTTATAGCAAAAATATGGAAGGGAAAATTACCTGCATTGACTTTTTCGCTGGTAGGCGAGTGAAAATGAATTCATTTTAGTACAAAAAGGAGGCTTTGGTGGAAATTTTTGGGGAAATTTTGATTGAAATTTCGTTGAGTTGGGTCATAAGCTGATCATTGAAAAGCTTTAGTGCGCGTTTATTTAAAATTTACAGTAAAATTTATACAATTTCTAGTGAGTGCACTTCGGACACGTTCCCCATAACCTTCACAACCAGCACAGGTCAATATCGTCATCACTATTTCATTTGCTCATTCATAGAAAATCCCCCCCCCCCCCATACACCTCGATTATTAAATATATCCTCCCTCCAACAATAAAAACGACCCAAGCTCAATTATCCACGCGCAAGTAGTTTTGTAGTTTAATTAAATTTCTTCCGAGTTATCGGTCAGACCAGCAGCACAAATAAAAACGCGCCAACTAGCACTGCCAACAACATCAACGTCAGCCACTGCAACAACATTCAACATTTTTCTCACATTTACTACCAATTCATTCCGCTCCTTAATGGCTGGGAATATGCCTCGGCATTCGATATGGAAATGAGCTAAGCTAAACTGAGTTTGTGCTGATTGCAAGTGAACCTCCATGGAGCATGGAGCAGCATGACTGGCAAACAAGCACTTGATGTTGAACGATGAAGCGTTCGAAGCAATTTTACAGCAACACCATAAACAATGAAAACGAGAGCAACGTTAAAATTCATGAGCAGTAAACACTCCATGAAAGTGGTGACTAACTATAACAACAACAAGAAGAACAGCAATAATATCCGTAGGGAGGGGGAGCGAAAATAGCTCAACATACTTGGCAACTACTACGAATTACTTAACTTTGAAGCTAGTGAAATTATTTCATGCATTTTATGGTTGCACTTGGTCTGACCTGACTTGACCGTTTGGTCCTTCAGTTGCGTTCATCAAACCTCTACCACTCACACACACACACACACACTGAGCTCAACCTCAGCCAATGACGCATTCAAAGTGAAACAACATTTGCGCTTGTAAATGCAAAAAAAAAATAAAGCAACAAAATTCCCCAAAGGAGCGAGTGAAGAAAAATTCCCTGCGGAAAATGATAGCAGCAAATTACGCATTGTTATACAAAGTATGCAAGTGTCCTGCCCCTTTGCCGGACTCCGTGGCCATTCCGCTTTCCTCCGGCGAATGTGGGTGCTTGTGTGCGTTTTGGCATTTTTGCACTACAACATTTTTGTCTTAACCCGTGTCCGCTTAGATAGTGTGGCGCATGACAGCAGCTAGTTTGGTAGTTTAGTGTTCTTTTTTTTCGTTTTTCTGTTGTGTGGCATTTCAAGTGACGTTGGTTGTGCTACTTGGTGCTACTTGGTTTACTAAATTCTTGTTTATACTCGCCTTTTTTGTTGTTTGTTGTTACTTGTTGTTGTAGCTGGGAATTCGTTTCATTAGTTTAATTTTGTAATGGATTAGAGCGGACACCGTGACAGTGGGGGGGGGAAAAAGTTAATAATACGGAATGCTGTTGCCGAGTTGTTATGTCAGGAATTTTTTTTTCTTTTAATTTATGGTAGTTTCTTCGCAACTATGTTCAACGCAAATATTTCATTACATTTAGTGTCAAATGGAATGCAATTTGTAGCATCACAAATATTCAAGCTTTTGGGTGTGACGTTTATGACAGCGGCGAGGAATTTATGGGATTTACTTTAGTCCTTGGCATTAATTTGATTATTGAGAAGAAGAACTTTTGACAGAGTGCTTGCTCTCATTCATATTTTCCAAAAATGAATTTAAATAACAAGAAGAAGTCTTAAAATAGATTTTAAATTCACTGTCGCACAAGCAGCCATTATACAAAAATATCTTTTTGAAAATAAAATAAAATTCCTCTTGGGTTTATTATTATTTTGTTTTTGTCAATCTTCCCTTGAGCCAAAAGAATCTCTACTCAGCTTCTCCTTTAAAATGATAAAATATCACAAAAAATATACAACAACAACAGTGAAAAAGCGAAGAAGCCAAAATAACACGCATTGCTTTGTTTGGCAATAATAAATGCCAACCAGATTGATAACGAAACGATTTGTCACTTTACGCGAACATCAATTGCCACATACCAAGGCATCACGTACGCAGTGCCAACATGCGGACCAGCACACACACACACATACACATATATTAGATTACATAGTATGGAATCTTCCATCAGCGTCTATGCGATTGTCAAAACGACATCGACGGACAGACATTCTCGAAAATAAACTCCCAAATGGCAGTTTGAATTGATGCCCAGCTTTTTTTTCTTCACTGTGTGTGTTTTTTATATCGTACATGGCTATGTGTGTGAGTGTGTGTCAAGAAGTGACTGAGTTTATTACAGTTATTTGCAGTTTCAGTAAATAAATAAAAATCCGTTAGTCTTCAATTTCCGCCGCAAAGCGCCAATTTCACTTTGTCGCAGGTAATGATGTTGGCTCACGCCGATGCTTATGCTGATGATGACGATGATCGATTTACCGAAATCCGCGCCAGCGATATAATTTCTGGCGAATTTGGCGTCGCGGGAATGCGACAAAATTCGCCATTAAATTCAAATCGTGCGAGTGCATGTGTGTGTGTGTGTGTGTGTATGGCAATTCGTATGTGCTCACAGGATTTCCCATTTAATTCAACATGGCGGCGCTTCCGTTTCTGGTGCGCCGTTCTGTCTGTTCTGTTCGGTTCGGTACGGTTTGGTTTGGTTTTCTACCTTTTAGCAAAGCCGCTGCCGCAATTGGCATTGGCATGGCTTTGCCTTTACTGCTTTTCCTTTTTCTTTCGCTTCCACTTCGCCTACCACTTCGTTTCCTTCGCTTTTCGTAGCTTTTGCGATTCACACAAGTGTGAAATTCCTCAAAGTACAATTCGATATTCTTTTTTATGTCGCCCCGACACGGGCACGAGTGTGAGTGAGTGTGTTTTGTTCGGTGTTTTGGCTGTCTGTCTGCTTACTTTGCATGTGTGTATTTGAAGACAGGTGGGCATGGCGCATCTCTCTCTCTCTTTCTCTTACGCTAACTGTCTCTATATATTTGCGTTTGTGTGTTTATTTGTTCATTAAATTGCGCGCTAAAGCAACGCGATTCCGACCCTACCGCAAACGCGCACACACACGTACAGTACCCCTAGCAGCACTCGTCCTTTCATTTGAGTACATTTAACGTGCGTACATGTGTGTATTCGTTTCGTGTGTGCGTTTTTTTGTTGTAGCATTGGGAAAAATATTTTCATTGCGCTTCATTTCATTTCAAACCGTGATTTCGATTTAAGTACGTGATTTTTTGTTGTGTGTATTTGTGCATGAGTCTCGGAATCTTCATCTTTGCCTGGCACATAAATTAGTGGATTTTGCGGTGGGAATTGAGAAATTTAAGTTTTATTTATTTTAATTGAAGGGGAGGACTAAAAATATATATTTCAAAAATCGGAAAAGTTCTAAACTTTCTGGCACAATAGCAGAACTGCCGTTAGAATTTTGTAGAAAATTATTGTGCCAGTTCCGTTTTCAAGCATCGGTAGAGGAAATGTCCTCTTTGACAGTCCAACATTTTCATTTCCATGTTTGGGACTAATCCGTCTCAGTCACTTGTGAATGGAAAAACATCAACTGAAATTTCGCTTCTTTTTTTTTGTCGAATTATCATGTCGGCCAAATGGCCCACAAAAAGTCTTTCAATCGATTTTCTAGCGACATCCATCATAAAAAGCTTTTGCCAATTGACATTTTTAGGGTAACGTTAACATATTGGCCAAAAGCATTCGTTATTGTTGAAGTGATAAAAGGCAGCAAAACCAAATGGACCGACATGCTCGCAATCAAAATGTCCGATTTAACGAAGCATTTGATTCAGAATGTAATGTTAAGTGACTGAGGCCATTTGAATAAGGGCTATGAAAATACAATTTCAAATATTTCGAAACTGACTTTTATGCTTTATTTTATTTATTGGATTAGTTCCGGAGCCTGCTTTGTTGTGGGACATGTTTTCGTTTTAGGCCATAACTTTTTTAGACATAATTTTTAAGGAGTTTAATAGCTTGATTGAACGCTATGGACAATAGCTTTGCGAGATTGTCAAATTTCTCTGCTAAAAAACGACCCCCCAAAAATGTCTGCCCACCTGTTGGACTCTTGAAACACACTTGCTACCATCAGTCTCAGAAAGTTTGTTAAATGTTTATTCCTTCAATGGGACTAAAACATGGCGATATGTCATTTTATATGTGGTTTTGGGTTATGAATTGGTAGTGAATGGGTTGATTCTGAAAATTCGCGTGCCGCCTACTGCCACGCCATACAACTTTTAAAGCTCTATAGCGTGGGTCATATTCAAGGGATTTGGTGATGAGTGGAAAATGTGCAGAGAGTTTACTTTGAAAATTTGCGGTCCGCCCACTGCCACGCCTTAAAACATTTACAGCTCTGTAACTGGGCTGCTATTCATGGGATTTCGCTGAAATTTTGGATTTGCTGCTGAATGTTGAATATGCAAAGGGTCGATTTTACAACTTACGGTCCTCCCACTGCCACGTCCAAAAAATATTAAAGCTCTGTAATTCGGGTCCTATTCAAAGTATTCCGCTGAAATTTTGGATTTGGTGCAGGGTGGTGAATGTGCAGAGGATTGACTATGAAAAGGTCTGTCCACTTCCACGCCTCAAAGATTTTGAAGCTCTGTGCACAGAACAAGAAACGTCGGTAAAATTAACCGAAAAAAATGTTAATGTACTACTTTTCAAAATGTATGAAAATTGTAAATTTTTTTACCGATCTGGTTGGATTAACCGAAAAAAAATTGTTAAAATAAATCTTCAAAATTCGACAATTGTTGGTAAAATGTGAATTTTTCACAAATTTAATGAAAAATTTACAACTTAACCGAGAAAAAAACGGTGCAATAAATTTACCATCTCTCATCGGTTGAACGTACCGACATTGGAGGGTTGGAGCGTTTTTAACCCTCTTTTTCGGTTAGATCTACCGAATTTTTTTTGTGTGTTACTTGGGTACTATTCAAGGGATTTCGGTAAAAGTTAGTATTTGGTTCTGGGTGGTGAATTGAGTCGAGGGGTGATTGTGAAAATGTGTGATCCGCCAATGGCCACACTTCAAATTTGTATAGTACTTTAACTCTTGGGTTGAGTAGTGAGGGATGACTGGTTTCAGTAGCTTAAATAATACATAAAACATTTTATACATTGACGTGAAAAAAAAAATTATTGCGAGAGAAGCTGTGGGTAGAAGCCAGTGAAAAATAGAGAAGAATCTAAACCTTTCCTACATAATCACATTTTTTTTCGTTTCCGCGATGCTAAGAAAAACAGATGAGTTGACCTCAATGCTTCACCAAAAGTGATTATAGAAAATTGTTGTTCTGACCACGGAACATACCAGAATAGCCACTGTACAACAACTGGGCTGGCCCAACAGGCTCTCTTAAAATTACCGCTGGCTCAAATGCTTATGCTAAAATCTTTGATGTCATGGATTCATAGAATATATGTTCCAGACTACAAATATTTATGAATTATTGAAAAGGTATGGCATTCGGACAGACAGACAATGCGCTTTTTTTTGTTCGTGATTTAATTCTTAGATTCAAAGTAAATCCCTTCTGTAAGTTTTGCCATTACTAAAATAATTCTTAAATTATACAGAATCAAACTTGGCATTTGGCTTCATTTCCATCTACCACCCCACCAATTAGTCACGTGCGTTGAAGTTGCTCTTTAGAGAGCCTCTTTAGTCTTCCACCTTCTGTCTGCTGTCAATCAGTTAAGTAAATTGTCTAAAAATATTCGTTGGCATTTAATTTAAGCACTTATAGCATAAAAATAACTTCTTCTTTTTGAATTGCTGTAGCAAAGTTATTTCGAGACAAATTGCAAGTTTCATCGAAAAACGAAGAACAACAAGAAAATAACAAAGCAAAAAAAAAACCCGAATCAACAAACTTTTTATAACTTGCTGCAGAAGTTAGGCAAGCAGGGATGTGAATAGAGATGGGTGTGTAGGTGGTACAGGCGAACAAAGACCACCTTAGCTGCTGCGTGTTAGAATCATTAGATTTAAGAGCAGGAATAACAACATAACCACGTCTAAGAAGGCCAAGCCAAGTGAAACACTGTGGAGACCAATTACAATTAATTTAATAAATCAACACAAAAGTTTCCTTCAGAGGATCTCTACTTTAACACATTTTAGTGAATAGTACCAGTAGCTCAAAAGCAGATTGAGGGCAAAACTTTCTGTCCAACAATTGGGTGGTGAGCGTTACTTAAAAGAGTCCCAAAATGTGTGCAATAGCAAAAGGTTTCCGAAGGGAGAAAAGCTAAAGTTACAAAATTTTAAAGCTGTTGAAAATTAAAGCTGCTGTCTACATCGTTTTCGGTATAGAGCACAAGACAAATACAAGCAGTTTTGAAGAAAAATACTAACAAAGACAACAAAACACGGAAACACTAATTTCGGGATAGCAAAAGCAGCAGTAGGACCACACTGGCTTCCTATTCCACTGGCAATTGCCAAACCAAACTGGTGGGGGTAAATAAAGTGCACACTTCCTGCTGAAGCGAACCTAGGAGAGTGGAAAAAGTGCGCCACAGAGCGCTTTTCGGTGGAAGTTTTCTTTTGTTTCTTTTGGCTGCTTATCAGATTTTGTTACTTTTTTCGCTTTTTGTTCCTTGAAGCATAATTTGTGTTGATTTTTCAGCTTTTGTCTGTCCTATACATATACACATTCTGTTGTTTAATACACAATAGTTGAAGGTGATGCTGCCAAAATTCCTTAGTTCAGTCGAAACATTGAAGTGCCCAGATCAGCTCTGTTTCCGGTTAATGATTCGATGTTTGTTGGCAGCACAAAGATGCGGGGGGAATGGCAGGAACTGCTTATCCATGGCAGCGTGAATGCTACACATTTCTGGTTTTTGGCAACACTCCAAAACATTTGCAGCCTTTGAATTATTGTTCAAACACGTACACAACAGCGACATGAAAAATACTTAAGTAGCGCCAGTTACTGCAGCAGTTGCAGCTACTGCATCAGTACAGAATTACTGTAGTTGCATTTGTCGATGTGTGCAGGTACCGCCCTTCGTACTTAAAATAATTTCACTTCCGGCGTTGCTCTTCTTCCTGCTGGCAACGTTTTCATTACATTTTCCATTGAGTTTAGTTTTGCTGCCGAAGCTTTCTTTTTTTTCCTTCTTCTACTTCTTCTTCGTTGGTTTATTTCTTCTTCCACTGGCATAATTCTTCTCTCATTTTCCGCGCATTGACATAATGATCGGGTGGACGTATAGAATCAACAACAAAAACTTTTCATCACTCAAGCGGAATCTGTGCCATAGAAATAAGCGAAATGAGCGAAACGGAAAACATTGCGGCAGCGAAGGAAACGTTGTGCTGCAACTCTGTCAATGTTCTATGTAGTCTGCTGTGAGGGGGGCTGTGTGTGTGTGTGTGTGTGTGTGTGTGTGTGTATTGTGTGGGGGGAGGGGAGTGAGAATATGAGCATTGAGTCCCTTCTGCGTTACTACGCCATGGCCACCAGCGTTGGCTCAACTAAAAATGTGCGACTTGTTTATTTGGGTCGACATACTTTTCATTTTAATGGCACGTGCCACAGCTGAAATGTTGTTTAAATAATTTTTAAGTAAGCCAAGAATTTGTGCGACATTTTTTTTATACATTTTCCATTCCACAAATTATTATTTGCGTTAAGTATCTTTTATTTCTTCCCATTTTCCCCAATGCTTAAGCGAATTCATTAAAGCATGTCGTCAGCTTAGTTGAAGTTGCTTTGCTCGAAATTAAATACAACGAATTGAAAGCATTTAACTTTGATTCGGGGAGTGGGTTTGGCTGTTATCGATACTGTAATTGAGAAAATGAGACATTAGTTGTAAATTATAGCTTATAATATACTTTGATATGGTAACGGAGGGTAAATTATAACTTATAATATACTTTGATATGGTAACGGAGGGCAACGACTGGAGTGTGAAACTTAATGGAAGATCACAGTGAATAGAAAATTAAGACTTAGGGACTGATAAAATTAAAGTAGAATTTTCTCTTCATTTCTGCTGAAATCTATTCATAAATTTACAAGTAGGTGGGTTAATGTGGTTGGAACATTTTTGGTTTTTCTGGATTTACAAATTTTCAAATATAAATTTTTATTTTGCATAAATAATAGAAATCACGTAATGGTTGCCAATAAAATTTGGTTATGACATCGTATTTTTAACATTTATTCCAGTTTAATTTTTGTTTTATTGACCAAAAAGTGCACAGTCACTCTTATCAGGAGTTTCGGGGGAACAACATTTTGTTCCGAATTATTAAAAGCTATCCGAAGTTTCCCTGAATATTTCGGGCGAAACTTCCGGTAGGAGAAACATTTTTCAGTGGAAGTTTTGTTCCCGCATAATTTATTTTAGGGGTAAGTGCACCCATACTAAGGCATTCAATCCCGAAGTGTTTTTGAAAATCCCGGGATCCCGGGATTTGTTCGGGATTTTCGGGATTAAAGAAAAAACTGTTGCAACAATATTTTAAGCTTAATTTTTTTTTAATTCAACGTAGAAATAATATTTAATAAATATTGCATTAAACAAAACAAAATTTAAAATAAATAAAGTCCAACCAAAAGTTATTAATTTTAAATTACTATGATCGAAAAAGTTTGATAACACTGTGCAACAGAAGTTTTAGGACCTCAACCAAATTTTTGTGGGATGATAGTATTGTATGTGGGAGTAAAACCCTATCTAGGTTTTGCTCCACCTCATCACAATTTTTTTTTAGACGTCATAATGGATTTTTTAATCTTTTCATTAGTAAAAACTGCTTAGCGGTTGAACTGATTTAGATAATCCCGTTCAAATTCCGATTTCTAAACCACTACTAGTTCGATTTTTAATTCCTTAAAACTGGAGGAAAGATCAAGAAATTACCTTTCCAACAAAAAAAAAGAGTACGGGATTATCTAAATCAGTTCAACCGCTAAACAGTTTTTACTAATGAAAAGCTGTAAAAAAGCATTATGACGTCTAAAAAAAAATTGTGATGAGGTGGAGCAAAACCCAGCTAGGGTTTTACTGTCACATACAATGCTATCATCCCACAAAAATTTCGTAGAGGCCCTAAAAAATTTGCCTTAAATTGTTGCACATTGTAATTTATGTGTTAAATTGAGTTGCTTTATTAATTATTTTACCACGCTTAATCCATTCAAAAGTACAACACTCAAACGGTCAACAAAATAATTTTATTAATTATATCTACCTTTCTGTCGAATAAAAAAAAATGTTTCAATTTGAAAAAATTTTATTCACATCGATAAAAATGTTTTGTTCACTGTTATTGACAAAAATTGTCTTAATTTTTTGTGTGTGTAGCACTAAGTCTACGAAAGTGAGCTTTTTGTGTTTACCAATTGGATTGAAAGTAAACGCACTGCAGTATTTTTGTGGAAAAGCGTCGAAAATATCTTAAACAATGCATAAAAATTCCATTTTTTGAATCCCGGGATTCCGAACTCAAAATCCCGGGTTTCCGGGATTTAGAAAACGTTCGGGATCCCGAAATTTCGGGATTCGGGATCCCGGGATTGAATGCCTTAA
This sequence comes from Heteromyza rotundicornis, assembly GCA_951394025.1. Taxonomy (NCBI): domain Eukaryota; kingdom Metazoa; phylum Arthropoda; class Insecta; order Diptera; family Heleomyzidae; genus Heteromyza; species Heteromyza rotundicornis. The sequence continues at coordinate 71,695,924 of OX596012.1, read as the reverse complement.
CCCATACTATCGATATTTTATAGTACATTTCTACTGAAATTTGTTCTTTTGGCAAATAATTTCTAGATATACAAAAAATAAGGTTTTTTAACATGAATCTATCTCATGCAGATGCGGTGATATTCCGGTTTGGAGAAATGAAATATATTTTGTTTTGTGTCCTTAGAGCGAAATATTTTTTGACATTTCAATTTTTGAATTTTGTAAAAAAGTTGAATGGAAAAGCGAAAAAAATTATTGTGAGTGATTGCGCGACTAATATAAATTGTTTTCGAAGCAATATAAAGGTCATTCCATTAGTTTCGCTGTTCGGGTTGTCAAGAAATCTCTACAAAGCACTCAAAAAAGCAATTCTTTTTCGCTCTCTCGGCATATGCTAGCCGGAATGGAAATTTTGTTTGTTTTTCGCTTAATTTTTTTTACAAAGGTTTGCTTATGGGAGCGGAATTTTTTCCCATCTGCGTACCGGGCTTTATGTGTTCAAAATCTGCTCAGTTCTAAAATTTAACTACAATCAATATAAATAATTGAATTCTATGAAAAATCAAAGACAAGTTCAAAAATTGGATTAGTAGGAAAAACTATTGATCGAAGTGGCAAAATTATTTAAGAATTTTTTGTAGAGAATTTTCTAAGAAATCATGCAGTTTGGTTAATTAATAACAAAAATTAATAAATATTTGTTTCGAAAAAATTTGATTTAAAAAAAGGTTGTGAAACAAAAACGTAGCCGTCTCAAATTATTAACATTTCAGTTACAAAACATTACAATTTCAGTTGTGAAACAACCACATTCCACTCTCAATTCATCAATGGGCAGTTTCAAAAAAATTTTAACGTTTTGTTGTCAAAAGCCGAAGTTTCACTTTTGTCAGGAAATTGACAACGGTTAGGAACGTTTTGACAACGCTTTCTCAGTGTAGTTAATGAACTAGTTGTATCTCAATCAGGGTTGCATTATTTTTAAACGAAAGTCAAAAGCAAAAAAAAACTGTTGCAACGAGCACGTATTATTTTTCCAATTGATTCAGAGCAGCTAAAAAATGCGCTTAAAATGGTCACTGGTACACGCAAAATTTGTTGTAAAGTAGATGGAATAGTGTTGATGTTACAACCCAACCCGCACGGTTTCAGTTCAGAACAAACCCAATTTTTCACTTTGAAGCCTTTTGATAATTCCATAATTGAAGTGTTCAGTTCCCAGTGGACCATAAGTCCATGAGTCGAATCAACAATAAAATGCACTAAGTGCACAGATTTCCGTAAGGCCTACCTGAATTTAAGTTTTGATTTAGCAGGAATTGTCTAAAATGGATTACTCATTAAGTTTTTAATGAGCAAATATCAGAAATGATTTGAAAGTACGCACTTCGACTTTTCCCAACTGCGGCACTAATTTTGTTCTGGAACCATTTTTGACTCTTCTCGGTAAACCGTAATTCCCCTTTTAATACTACGAACATTCAAACAACTAACCAAAACAACTTTAACTTAATTTTCATAATTTGGCAATTTACCATCAAGTTGGCAGTTTCTGATTTTACCTATGTGTACGGCAGTGCTTATTGCAGTAATTAAGCCACTAAAAACTGGCCAAATAACAAAATGTTCGTAACTTCATAAAATTTGCACTACTCGAGCTCGAATTCGAAATTTTACAGTGGGGTGTAATACAGGCACATCGAAAAACACACAAACAATTCAAACGGGCCACACCTAAAGTACCTTAACCAATCTCACCCGTTTCCGAAATGAGCAAGCCACACACACGCACACACAATTTTTCTACGTTCATTAATTTTTATATAGAACCGGGACTAACAACAACAAAGGCCGAACGAAGCAACAGCACTCAACATCGCTGAGCAACATTACAAAACCACCATCAGCATTTTGCTGCAACGTGAAATGTTCACAAAACTTTTTCTTCTTCTTCTTCTATGGCTGCCTGTGCTTGTTCTTCTTTTACTTTGTTTTTTTTTTTTTTGTTGTTAATGCTTTCAAAAATCATTTTCAGTGGAAATTCTAAGAACGCCAAAATGCCTTCAGGTGAAAATTCGAAAACAATTTTTAATTAAAGTTTATGTCGCTGATGCTTCTGCTGTTGCTACTGCTATTATTGTTGTTGTTGTTGTTGTTTTTGGTACCGTCTTAGCACAATTTTTTCGCCTTGTACTTTACGAGCAATTTCTTTCATATACATTTTATTCCTTCTTCTTCTTCATCAGCGCAGAAAGGCGTAAGGATAACAGTGCCAAAGGAAACCAAAGCATACAAAAAATGTTAAGAAATATATAGAAAAAAAAATACCGAAGGAGTTATTTCCTATGAAGTTCAATATTAAGCGACATTCACAGAATTCCTTTGAAGCTCTGCTCGTTTTCTCACACCGCCCTCCAAGGCAACACAAGGTCCTTTTTACAACTGGGCTGCTGCTGTTACATTGTTGCTACTAATTCCATGCGATTGATTTTTGCCCACTTGCTTTCTTTGGCCACTCTTTGCTCTACTCTTTTCCTTTCTTTTGTTGTTGTTGTTCTGGTTCGGACTTCAGTCTTGGCCAAATTGTTTTCACTTTGTGCGCTTTGTGTGCGAGTTGATAAAATGTGGCATGTTCTCTGTTATGTTGCTTGTGAGCTGCAGCAAATGAATTGGAATGAATCTCTTGAGGAATTTCTCTGTGCTTTTTTCTGCTATTGTTGTTATTTTTTTGGTTTTTTGTTGTCGTTGCCTCTCAATGGGAAAATTAAATTATTATTGCAAATTAAAGTTCATTCCTGACCTCAAAGTTTCGATTACGGAATGTTCTTATTGGATGTTTGAGGGAAAATTACTTCGGTTTCACTTATTTAGCCACAACAACAACATTTTCATGGTTTAGCCTTTAATAACATTTTAAAATTGCCCTTGACTTCCTTTGTTTCTCTTGAAAGGCATTTAAATTGTACATTTTTCCAAATAGTTTTGAAAAGATTTGATTAAGTATTTGACAAAGGATGTATGTAGGTATGCAAGTCCGTTAAGATACTATTGAATAAAGAAACTTTTGTGAAAAGCACATTTCATTTAGATGCTTTAATAGATAACTTGGCTTTGTGTTTGTGTAAAACGCATTCCAATGACACTGTTGCAGAAAACGAATTGCTTTGAAAATATTTAGAAAAGGAATTGTATATAATGTTTTGAGCAATTTATTTACAGTAATTTTTATAGAAATATAGGAAATATTTATCAATTCCTAATAAAAATCCATTTTAGTTGTTCTTGTAAGCAAGCAACTACATCACCACGAACACAATTTAAAAGCAAAAATGTCTCCAACTTACATAGTAGTAATGTACTTTCCACTCGAGCACTTGAGAACTAAAGGAGATCATGTCCTTTGGCATTCAATTGTGCATTCTATAGTTTTTCACACTAAACACAAGCGCTAAAAGCAATTTCCGCTAGAGAATAAAAGAGGAAGGAAGACAAACAAAAAATAAAGTTTTAAAAGGAAAACATAACTTTGCATTTGATGCTCCGCTGTTCGTGCTCCATTCATTTAGAATGGGGCCTAAGGGTACAAGGGAACAAGGATTGCCACTCTTAGTGTTTGAATGCGTTCAATTGACCATAAAACATAAGTTCCATACGTTCATTGCAGTGGTGGTGGCATGCATCCATCAACTTTTATGGTTGTGATAAGTTTCCATTTTTAGTTCAGTTTTTATAAATTCTGAAATAATTTATCATCAAGCAGTTGTTGCTCAAACATTTTGAAATTATTTACTTACCAGTACACATATTAAGTATTCTTATTTAAAAGTAACTATCGAATTGAACCTGAAGGACTAAACTAGGGTATTTAGTTAGGAATTGTCGCCAATTAAGTATACTGATGTTAGCGTAGCGCTTCCCCAACCATTAGTATTAATGACGGACACCACACTCAAAGAATTTATGTTTTTGAGGAGTATTTGCTGCAAATGTTGAATACTTTCAGTGAAAATACCAGGGTTGGCAAACGAAACCGTAACCGTGACCGAAACCGAAACCGAAACCGAATGAAACCGATTCATTTTAGGGAGTGAAACCGAAAGCAAAACCGATTCGTTGTAACCGATTAAATGGGTCCAACCAAAACCAATTGAAAAGGTTTCGGGTTTTTAATCGGTTTTTAAAGGGTTTCGTACACAAAATTGACTTGAAGTATTTTTTTTAAAGAAAAAATGCATCGCTTTTTATTTATTTACTTCATATACAGTCGAACTTCTCTATAGCGAACTTCTATATAATGAAGTGATTTTCTGGTCCCGAGCGAATTCATTACAGGGAAGCTCAACTGTATTTGAAAAAAATAGGAAATATTTTTTTTTAAATATTCAATAAATCTTTTCATATTTATACCCTGCACACTAGTGTCCAAGGGTATATTGATTTTGTCACACCGTTTGTAACGCCCATAAGGAGTCGTGTCCGGTATGGAAAAGCATATATATTCTTGATCAGCATCACATCCTGAGTCGATTAGTCCATGTCCGTCTGTCCGTCTCTCCGTCTGTCTGTCATTTCGCACGATAACTGTCCTAGTTTTACTTTAATTTTTACTTCATGTAACAATAGAAATGTAGTGTAAACTGCAGAAACTAAATATTTTAACTGTAGAAAATCATATACACAAATTGCATAAAAATATTCAACCATTTCGATGTGTAAACTATTGTAGAACTATCTTCGGCTATGTCGAAGCTGAAATAACCCCACAAAACTAAATATTTAAGTAGAAATTTCTTTGAAAATGCGATTAGATAAAAAATTCCATAAATGTAGTTAGATTCAGCACCCTGGATTTATATTGAATTGATATAAAATTTCCTAATATTCGGCCATCTAGGAACCATTTAAAACCTAATCTGAAACCTTTTCAATCGCTCCAACCAACCGAAACCTTTTCATCATCAAGGAGTGAAACCGATAACCGAAACCGTTTGCTAAGTTGGAGTGAAACGAAACCTTTATTCGATTCGGTTGGCAATCCTGGAGAATACACTTGTATTTGTGGTGACTGAAATCGTTGACCTCAAACAAAAGAATGTTGATGGCAACGTTTCTCGTTTCTCACAAACTTCAAAAACCGTTGCTTTCAAATAGATCCATATTTGGGATAAACGAAATGTGGTTTTTAGAAACGAGATTTTATTTGAAAGAAACGGTGCTTGCATATGTGAGAAACGAGAAATATTTCCATCAATTTGAGTGCAGTCATCAGGATTCTAAGGATTTTAGGGGAGTAGATTTGAAAAAATTGGAGTAGATATAATTTTTTGCGTAGAGTAGTAGATATTTTGCGAGAGTAGTAGAAATTACTATCAGGGAAGTAGATTCCAAGAATGGGGAATCCTATGAGTCCGATAGCTAACATAGCATAAATTATTCCTAATGAACCGAAAGTTTCCTTTTTACCTGATTCTTGACTAATACTATGAGAAATTATTCCAAATCCAGGAATAGTTTTGCATCGTATGAAAATCACATACAATTTTTAGTAGTAGATTTCTTACAATAGTAGTAGCAACTACCTTGATGGGAGAAGAAAAATCTACTACCGTAGTAGAGGAGTAGAAATTTAAAAATCAATGCGAGAGTAGCAGGTCTACTCCGGTAGGAGTGAAATGAGACCCAGCGGTAATTAAAAAATAGCAAATGCTATTTTCATTATATTTTAAGCATTTGCTAGTTGTTTACTTAAAGCATCTAATTTTTAAAGAAATCTTAAAGTTGTTTTTTCAAAATTTTAGTTAATTTCCTACATTTTTCTTTAAAATTTAATTTCTTTACATTTTGTGTAAGGGAAGGCTGCCTTAATATTTTTGGTCATATTTTTAATTGAAGTGAAGGTTAAATTTTGCTACGATATTTTTTCTGCCAGTTTTTCTAACCCTTTTCATTCTGGGTTAATTTAAGTGACAATAAACCAAAAATGATTTATTTCACATTTTCGTAGCAGTTAAATGGCACAGCACTGGCACATGATAACCAAAAACAGAATTGTATTTGAAAATCTGAGCCTCCACTCTGTTGCCTCTCCCTCTGCCACATAAAGTTGACAGCGCGGCAGAAATTTTATTTTATTTTATTTGTTTTGCATTTTTTTTTTTTGTGATTCTGGCTAACCTCGAAAAAAGGGTAAAATTCGGTACAAACAATTTATAGAAAATTGTTTGTTAGGCGGAAATATGGCCGGGCGTATTTCAAGCGGCAGCGGCAACATTTTGCAAATAAGCATAAATAAATTTAATTAAATTGGGCTGCCTTTTAATTAAATTTATGTGCGTTCCCTTGGCAAATCTCGGGGGTAACAGACAGACCGACAGACACAAATGGTATTTGTTTTTTGAATTTTTTTCTTTTTCCACTTCGTCAGTGCATATTTCATTTTGTTTTATGTTTTATTTCATTGTTTGTGTGCGTGTGTGTGTGTGCATGAAGTTCTTTTTAATATAATATTAACCGAAAATAATTTATAATAATGTGTCATCAGTGAAAACATATTGCCAAACTACGTGTTGCTACTTTTTCGTTCAACTCCGCTTCAATGGCGCAAATTCCCTTTTTGCACATTTCCACTCAAATGCGTACGTGTTCGTGTTCAATTCATTTCATTTCGCAATTTCATTGCTAATAGCGTAAAAATTTTTACTTTTGTTGGCGCTGCTGTTGCTGTTGTTGTTGGTTTACATTGAACACAGAAAAAGTCTTTTGTGCCCGCAAACGACAGAAAAAAAACCCCTTCACAGCAAAGTGATCATTTATTTCATTTGCGGCGAATGGGCAAAATGAGTTTGAATGTGTTCGTTAGGGCGACACTTTGGTAATAAATTTACGGCAAGTCTTTTGGGGGACGGCCAAAGCATTGAACTGAATGAAGGTGAAAGAGGAGTGTGGGAGTGGAAGTGATGTGTGTGTGTGTGAAAACAAGCTGTTTGTTCATTTTAAACCCCCATCGGAAAACTTTCTGCAATGAACTCTTTTGTTCTGAAGCAAATAAATTATTTTTGATTTGAATACCAAAGTATTTACTTTATTTTCTAATAAAGTTTGTCCTTTGAAGCGTACAAATTCCTCCTCCGTACACAATTAATATGTCTCAACTAATTTTCCTTCTTTCTTTTGTAGGTAAGTGCCACCATTGACTTTGCTCTCGAAATTACATAAATTTCCATTGACAACTTTTAAATTTTCGGGGGTAAGTACTTATCGCCCATCGAATACAACAACAAAAACACCATCAACAATAATAATGCAGCCTACAGCCTCCTCATGGCCTCTCTAATGGGAGAGCGGCTTTGCTTCATGTTGTTGCCACTTCCGCTTGTGTTGTTCATGTTGGTGTTGTTGTTACTTACTTGAAATGACATGAACCGCAAAAAAGCTTTTAAGTCATTAATTCGCATTTAAAATGAACAAAAGGGGTTGCAACTGCCCAAAAACTCGGTGACAAGAGAAGCCATAGAGTTGGTTATTGAAATTTTAAATTTTGAATATACAATTAAGCTCGGGTGTATTTTAGATATAGTCGGGAGTACCTACATTGCTTCCACTTAAATGTTTAGTGTCGGTTTTGATTCTTCTTCGGCTTCGGTTGGGTATCGGTTGATCTCTAGTTTGTATATAGCAAAACAAGAAGAATTCCATAAAAATAAATAAGTATTTGGCACTACGATCCATATACATTTATACCCTGCACACTAGTGTCCAAAGGATATATTGTTTTTGAAGTGCTTACACTGCTCGAACATTTCGATGGCGAATCAAAGATTGCTCGCCGAATCCCTAATGCTTAGCAGAATCCTTTTTGCTTCGCTTAACGTCGATCTTTAGAATTACTTGCGCTATAGTCTTCATGCTTAGCGAAACAAGGAATATTTAATTACTTCCAATTTAAAGCATTTATGTTTAGTGGAATATTCCCAACGGGGGACTCACCCTAACGCTTGACTCTTCGATGCAGAACAGTGGGGACTGTTCGGTCACGGGTCCATGTGTCATACAGATGCGCCTCTTTGTCGGTCGGGCGGGCGGGTACACGGCCTATTTACCCGCCCGCAAAAAAGAAAAATTTCCACTGACCGAATGAACTTTGTACGTTAGAGCAATGTAAACGCACCGTAAGACTTTACGCTTTTCATTAAGGAAGCGTGTACGGTATGGAAAAGTATATATCGCTGTCCTAATTTGTAAAGGCCCTAACACGCATTTTTTTCAAAATCGACTTTTTAATTGAGTCTAATAAGGAGTACCTACGTGCATCTCTACAGAAACTTTTAGAGTCATCCATCGACAACCTACACCTTTACAATTTAAGGCAACGATATATTCTTGATCAGCATCACCTCCTGAGCCGTAGCTTTTGAGCTATCGCCTAAAAATATTGGCATTCCTCTTATTTCGGCGAATGATGGGAAGATATTGCTAATGGGCAACATCGGATAAGAACAACGCCTACCTCCCATACAAAATGGCCGCCTAATTTGTATTATTCTCGTTTATCTTGAGTAATACCGAACCGATTTCGAAGTTGGTTGGAAATTATGCCGGAAACGAAATGGGAATGAAACTGTAACTAAATTGAATTGGACCGGAACAAAATGGAATTGGAACAAAAATTTTGAAATGGATCGGGAAATGGATATCGATAAATATTGGAAAATTATTGTAAATAAAAAAAGAGTAAAAAACAAGTTTTTTAAAATATAACCCTTTAACCGACCAAAAAGCTGAAAATAAATTTCCTTGAAATTAATTTCAGCAATTTCGATTTAAAATTAAGGGTTTTTGGCTACTTTATTCCTAATATCATTGCAGATTTTGAAGTCGCCAAAACCCTTAATTTTAAATCGAAATTGCTGAAATTAATTTCAAGGAAATTTATTTTCAGCTTTTTGGTCGGTTAAAGGGTTATATTTTCCTTCCCCCCCTTTTTCCCCCTTTTTTACTCCTTTTTTACTCTTTTTCCCAAATGCGAACCTAAGTAAAAAATTTCAGCCTTGTAGCTTACAAAATACGAGAGTTAGAACTTTAAATTGGCTCCATCCCGCTCCCCTTTGCCCCCACATCCCCCTTTCCAAAGGGTACAAAATACCATTTTGTCAATAAGAACCCACCTACCAAATTTCATCAATGTAGCTTGAAGGAATTGTAAGTTATGCCATGTTTAAAAAAAAAGGTTTGAGTCCCCCACGGCCCCCTACGCCTCTGATGGACCCCAAATCTATCAGTGTTCCAAATTTCAGCTCTCTAGCTCATGTGGAAGTGTATGAAAAAGTTCGCCGCAGATTTGAGGATATATAGTCCGCCCAAAGCAAGTTAATATAAGGGTTATAAAAATCGATAAAGTTTCGAAAATATTTCAATAAAATATAGAAAAATTATCGAAAAAAACGATAAATTATAGATAAAACCGATAAAAAACATGATACCTAATAAATTACCAACAAATGGTCTAAGAATGTAAGGTACTCGCATGTGCAGGGTATTTCAGCTTCGGCCAGACCGCAGTTAATTCGCTCACTATTTTTTATTTAAATGTTATTTGAATATTTAAATGTTTTAAAAGTAATTAATCAAATACTCGCGTATTTAAATGTATTTAAATAATCTAGCAGTCTCTGCTATCACGGGCATAATTCTGCGGTGTTTAAACTGGAATATATATGAAGAAGAATGAAAACATGAAGCAATGTACAACGGGTTCTTCCTTTGCAATATAGAATACTTTTAAACTCCTGTTCAATAATGCCCGCGATATGCGAATCTGTTAGACGTTTAGCGCATACTCCAGTCTCCAGAGTATGTTGGTTTGAATACGGGAAACTACATTTATAAAAAGGTTATTTAAAAGTTATTCTAATAAGATAAAAAATAATAGTTTTTCCCTTGGTTCTATATTTTATTACTACTTTATTTTAAATACAATTTTAAGACTTTTGAACAGACTAACTAATAAATTCAGCCTTTGAGCCTTTTGTGAGATGCCAAAGTTCTTGTGTAAGAATAATCTCTTTACAATAAAAGGCAAGAGAATATATTCGAAGATTGTATTTCAAAGTATATACTTAAGTACATTTGTATCCACAGAAGGCAATCCTTTTGTCCCTATACATACATGAAATAATCCTTAATTTAAATGTCAAACCGAAATGAAATTTATATCCAAGTAATAATTTACGCGAGAGCACAACAGCGTAAACATGTCAACTGAAATAAATTTGCTAATAACCAAAATGTATGGCTCCACAGCCGGAAAACTTTAAAATGCAACCAAAAGAAAAAGACCACAGCGCAAACTAAGAGAAATCCGACAGCATGACTGAGAGGCACCATAAACATAAATATAAACACAATCCGCATTTAAATGAATCAAATAAATTAGTGGCTGCAGAACTTTGTAAGAAACGTGAAGACAAAAAAAATTATATCCCTGACAAAATGTACCAAGCAAATAACACAGCCACCACTACCACCAAACACTGAAATAAATGAGTCCACAAGAACATGCACGGAAATGCCAAAGTAGCACCACACCACAGCGGAAAACGTCATCAAAATGTTGCTTCATTTGATGAAATAATTTCCACTTAAATTTTGAAAGGTGGGAAAAACGGTTTCGCTATAAATACGCCTTAGATTTCCGCTAGATTCACGCATGCACATATACACTTAAGCAAACATAAATAGATACTTATACAAAAAAGGAAATTAGTGCGGTGAAACTCTGCGCCAGAAACATTCAAGCCCACACCGAGACAGAATCGGGGAAAGATGCTAGCTCAAGGTGAACCCAAAATTGGCAGGCAGAGGAAAGAGTAAACGAAATGGGAGTAGAAGTGAGGCTAAGTGAGGAAGCAGCAATAATGATATTAGCAGCTACCGACAGAGCCGCAGCATACGTTATTTCGCAATAAATAAAGTGGCACGTCTTAGGCGACATTCGGCTGCTGCAGTGGAAGTAGCAAGAGCAAGAGCAACAGCAACAGCAGCAGCAGCAGCTACTTCTCGACCGACCTTTCATTATTTCGCTGATGTTTGTTTTTATTTGTGTGCGACTCTGTATCTCTGTATATATGGAAGTGTGCATGTGTGTATATGTGTGTGCGGTAAATAAGCCTTTATGGCGCATTTGTGTGTGTTTGTATTCTGAATTTCCATTTCATTAGGTGGCGGAGGTGAGCCCGCTTTGAAAAATGGCGTTATTAAGATAATTTTTAGGTTGCTATTAGGTTGCGGAAGTGTGTTTGAGGAAATACTCTCGCTCACTCTCTTTCTTTTTCTGTGTCTGTGTATGTTTATTTTTTTCGTAATGGTTCGACACTTTCCTTGTATATCATTTTAAGTATCAATTAAAGTGAGAAGGTTCAATGAGAAAGTGAAGCAAATGGTAATTTCCATTTAAGGACCCGGAAATGCCGGCGAAGAAAATCATATCGTTGCGAGAATTAGGCCATTACTGTTACCAAAGAAAAAAAATTGTCATTTTTGGCTTTTAGAAATATTCAGTAAGTAGTAATATAATTTTTTACTGGGTATTCACAAGGCGCTGTGTAACAAAATAAAATGTAAAAAATATTTTTTTTTGCTAAAATTATTAAATTAAAAATCTTAAATTGTACACTTCACACTATTATTCGTTTTTAAAGGGTTCCCTTTGAGCTCTTTTTTAACCCAACAGAAACTACTACGCCCATATTACGAACTGACACGGCCCCATTATAACACCAAAAGCGCTGATCGATATTCTCTAGCCATGCTTTCACAGACTATATATGTGCAACTACAGCTTGCTAGGTCCACTGATGGTTGCAGAAGAGCCTAATTTACACGGTAAAATTTTTAGCTGCCACGCCTCCTCTGTAGCCATGGTCTTACAGAATATATGCGAATTGTGAAATTTCAGCACTCACTGTCCACTGGCTGCTTCAGGCTGCTTACCGTAACTTTCTACAGTCCACAAGCCCACATTTCGAATTGCCACGCCGCCATCGGGAAAAATCCAAATCTCAAGATTCTCTAGCCATGGTTTCACGTGCAATTGCAGCTTCCTGGGTCCACTGGTGGCTTCAGGAGAGCTACGTTATATGCCACGTCCATTTTTCTGAACCCTTTTCGAAAATCAAAAAACCGGCTTGAGTGTATCAAGTCATGAGAGCATAGGACGTATATGTGGAATTTCAGCTCGGTGTTCTCTGGAAGGTGATGACATACATCCGGACAGACATCCAGTGCTGCTGGAACTTGATTCATTTACTATTTCAAAACCTTTCTTCATACACACTCAAGACATTTTAAATCGTATTGAAACCTGTCCATTATTCCTTTAAGTAAATTCCACAATACGATTTTAAAAGGCATTCGAATGTGCTTAAATATTATAGAACCTCCTGCGATTCCTTAAATATTCCGGCCACGATTTCACATTAAAGAAATTTATATTTTCCTTATCTTGTACTTTTTGTGTGGGTCTTTGGCTCCGCCCCAGAGAGACACGTGCTTCATTAATGAGTTTTAAGTCGAAAACGAGCCAATTAATCATTAAAATTAAGGTTAACATATACTACCGAAGAACAACACACCCCATATGCAAACATCACTTACTGAAAGCATCCTTTAACGGAAGAACCAAACACAGGAAAAAAACAGCAAATGGATACAAGACCAGAGAAAAGGAAACAGAAACGAACTACCTTCATTTAATTTTCATTTACAGAAGCCAAACGAGTAAGACTAAAACAAAGAATGAAATATAAAACAAACACAAACAAATCAGAAACACCTTAATGGCTGCCACATCCGCTTAACACAGTGAAAAATGAAACAAACGGAAAAAACTTAATGAGAAGACGAACAGAAAGCAGCATTGGTGTACAAAAAAGGACAGGAAAAAAGCGTAGTAGAGGCAAATTACAAAATCACCGTGGTAGTATCAGTAGCTGTGGGGAGCACAAGGACAGGCAGCAGTCCAAGTGCTTCTGTTCAAAAGATAACAAAGAGGAGCGCAACAACAAGAACAACACTCCTTTCGTGGGCTTCACTTTGACTCATTTTCATAACAAACCATTCAGGAGAAAACCAAAAAAAAATTAAAGAAAAAAACGTACAGGAAGAATAAGCAAGAAGAAGAAGAAAGGAAGAAGAAGAAGCCCACAGCAATGTCGATTGGCAAATGGCAACGCCATTATCATCATTCCCCGCCAATTCACCCATTTCCCACCATCCGATGGTGCCTTCAGCAGACAGCAGGGTCGATGCGAAGGCAGACAGCAGCAGTAGGATCAGCAGCGCAAATGAAAATGAGCGTAATTTAAATTACGTGAATTAGTTCAGTGGCATTACCACTAGAGCTTGGTGGCTGCTGCTACGCCAATGCTCAGGTGAAAATAATGAAAATGTATGGAAAGGAGGAGCACATTCAAGTGTGCCGTGTTGGTGAAGCAAAGTAAAATGGGTATTTTGCATTTTTTAGTAGGTACCTAGCCCTACTACGAATTGGGCGTAGATGTATTAAACAGATTCATATGTATAAAAAATATTCGTATGTATGTATAAAATATGTTTTATAGTGAAGTGACCTCTGCTTTACGATCGAAGGGTATCCCACCTTTTTTCCTGTTTACGCCTCTCTCTCGCCAAGTACCTACTGGCAATCTTGCGAGAGTAACTTTCCATGAAAAAGCTTCTTTGGGAGTCCCGCCATTCGGAACTGGCATTAAACTGTGGGTCCATTATTATCATATAGGTCAAGACCACTCTAGGGTTGTAGTGCCAAATATTCTAAAATTCTAATTTGTTTAGAGCCTTTTGGACCATCTGAATGAATACAAAAAATATTCTCTCTACACTTTAAGCACATCAACATCAACTGCAAAAAGGCTCACTCAAGCTTTAAACTTGAAATGCTACAAAACCATTTTTTTTTTAAAACGCTCAACACTAATTTGCCTTAATTGCTGTGTATCCCGCATTCAGAACCCTCTTAGCAGTCTTCTCTTACCCACACTCCCAAGCTCTCACACAGGGCACACATAGTCTGAAGACAATGGTTCATTATCCTTGCAATGAGACAGAATGACAAACAACCAATTTCTGCGAAATGTGCAGAATATCCTGTGAAGACTTTACAGTTGAGGCGAGAGCAGCAGACAGGAGACTGTTGAGTCTGTCAGGCAGGCACACCTTCAGCGACATGTCTCAGGTGGTATGATATATGTACACTAGCGTGGAAAGAAAATAATGGAAAATCCTATCAGACAATATCATAAGCATTCGATGTTTCCGTAAGTTGAGAAATCAGAATGCAGTCCAGTAGTGAAAGGAACAAATTATTTTCTTTCTGCTCCACCCTAATGTACATGTGTATGTATTTGTTAATACCTTTTAAAGGCTACTTGTTGGTGTTCCAATGTTAATTTGCAGCCGCTGCATAATGACTTTTAGTTTAATTTGAGTTGAAATTGAATGGAAACGCAACGAATGTAACTTTTAATGCCCTCAAACCTCTTGGTTCCTTGAAATACTTGATTTGAAATGATGCTCTACTCAACATGCATACCGAACCAACATAATAACAAGAGAAAATAAATAAATAACAAACCAAGCTTTATGCTTCATTTCCATGTCGTCCGTAATCCGTGCAGAAATAATCCTCTGACACGCACGAATCTCTCAGGACATTTTCATTTCATTTGCAGTTTCATAAATTCCAAGTATTTATGACACATTTGCACAAAAGCGCACGCACACCACTTTCATTCGTTCGATGGAAAAGCAAAAACAACAAAAAAAAAATAATAGCAAAAATAAAAAGAAAAGAGATGAGATGAGAAAAGAGAAAAGAGAAGAGGCATTTCTATAAAATTATGAGTGAGAGTAGAGGCAGTATAATGCCTGCATAATTATAACCATTGTGGGGAACAGGCAACTCAACAGAAAAATAAATACTTAATTCTTATTATACATGACAATGTCATACACACACACTCACAATCGCACTCACACTCATTCATGAGCGCGTACCCACACAGAAACCACGTAGACACATTTACCACTACAATTAATGCGTTTAGGCCACAATGAAAATGAAAATGAAAGTTAACATGAACAGCGAAATCGTAATGCATACAAAAAATACGAACAAGTACAAATAAACCAGCAAACACACACACACGCACGCAAATGTTCAAACGCACATATGATAGAACGGAAGTGCGGCATTGAGCGTAAAAGAACGTACTTCCGTTCTACTTGCTTGCTTTTATGTGTGAATACACTCCTCGCCCGCATGTACGCCACATTAAAGCTTTCTTTTATTTTCTTTTTGTTGGTTTTTTCCTTTTTCTTGTTGTTGTTGTTGTTACATTTTAGTTTGCCTGCCTTCGGGTCGAAAACTTTAATTTGTACCATAATTTGGCTTTATAACTGTCATAAGCATTAAATGTTTGGGACTTAACATGTCGGCATCGAACTTTTTTATGGTCTAAAATTAATGAAATAAACTTTTTGTTGGCAGCCGACATTTCGTAGGCGGGCAAGAATTTGTATTCATTTGATTTATTATGCTGTTGTTATTGTTGGCAGTTTTTTTTGGTTTGTTTTTTTTTTTTTGGAGCAAAGCCTTACTTTTACTTAAAGTTGTTGTCTTTACTTTTTGGCAAGCAAATTTTTACTCAATATAAGAAAATTCTAAAAATTTGATCAGTGAAATGGAATGGAATGGAATCAAATACATGCTTAAATGGAAAATGTAAAAAAATATTTTTTTTAGTACACTTCACACTATATCAATGGTTTCATAAATGGTTTCGCGAAACCCCTTTATCGCTCGTTATTTTGAACTCAAAATTATTCAGTAATTTCCAATTTCACCATTTAAAAAATAGCACAAGTCACCTGCGAAAATAATTGTAGTATGTCACTAGCTAATAAGCGCGCCTTCGCCAGGTAATTGATATTTATAATGAGTGTATATACTGTCCCGCCCACAAATAGGAAAAATACGGTGAAATTTTAACTTTATGGTTGGGAAGCTCACAGGAATTAAATTTTTCCTAGTTTTAAATTTGTTCCAGCTTTTGCGTCATCAGCCAATAAGCCTCATGTCAAACTTCAATGTACAAGCTCAGTCAAACAGACAGGATCCACGCCCTTTTGTATAAGTTGGCGATTTTTCTCATTATTATCCCCGGACAAATTTTAAACGTTTTATCTCAATGGGAAGTATGAAAAAAACACTGGAAGGACATACACCATCGAAGGGGGAATTTTGGCTGTTAAACCCCCCCCCCCCCAATAACCTTTACATTCTTAAAATGTTCTTGCCAAACAAAAAAAATTTCTTCTTTTCATATTGATATCTTTTATTAAAACTGCAGGAAATTAAATATTTCCCTGTTATACAATGCACACAAATAGTTTAATGCTGTATGCCGGGGACGGAATGAGAATAAAAACGGAACGAAATGAAATGAAAGAGGATTCCACTTGGAAATGGAGCATTAATAGAAAGGTAAAAGAAGCGAAATAAAATATAAATGGACGGGATTGAAGTAAAAATGGGAAATATAGCGAAATTGTAGTGAAATTATCGGAATTGTCGAAAATTTATCGAATTTTTTAGCTTCGTTCTGTCCGAAGATATTTCTCTTACTTTCATTCAAATCTTCACAGGCCACAATAGTATATTCAATGCGGCTTCTTTTCGAATTTAAAGAAATCGGTATTGCCCGATTGTGAACTGAATTCTAAGTATTATGTTTGTCAAGCATTTTTACGTCACCAAACGAAAAATTTGTTTTTCATTGCTGCTATTTATTGACACTATGTAAGGAACTGTATTTTTCTCGAACTGAACGGATTATGGGGTCCTGCTAATCATTTGAAAGGAATGGAATAGACCTTTCCATTGATACCAATGGCTGTGAACCACGGCACATGAAAATCAAGTGTACAAATAATTATTGTTCCCACTGTAGATAAATTTACGTATAGTGATTATTGAAAAAGTCACATGGGACAATTATTTTCGAAGGCGATGATATATTCACTTTAAACAATTGATGGTGCGGTTGTAAGAACGTGCTAAGAGACATTTTTTTTAGAGTCAGATTTGAACACACCACGTGTATGAGATACTCGATAAGTACTGACTTTATTTTTAACAAACACTTAAATATATAGATACAAAAATATCTTAAAACTAGGTATAATCTTTGAACAGAAATTGTTGCCACAGACATAAAGTAATAAAAGTATAAATAGATATAAGTGGACTGTATTGTTGTGGTGTAGGACATTATCAGCAGGGACACGATCCCCGCAAAGGCTATAAACTATTTATTACTTGTGACAGCAAGATTGTAAAGTAATTTGAGTGCGTTCAAGAATCGACACAATTGTCAGTGTGGGTAAATAATTATGTGACATGATCACTGTAGTTGCAAATTTTATGGTCTATCTAAAGAGACGAACGCAGCACGATAAGCAGCAATACATGTTTAATGCTTAAACAGATTAAAATAATGCCTTTTGGATATTATCTCACTTACTGCAACCTTTTTCTGGAAAAAATGGCAACTTAACACGTTATTACAGTCACACCTTCATTTGATGAAGAATATTCAATTCACAAAAGATTCAAAAAACAAATAAAATTTAAAAATTAACAATTTTCCATTTGGTTTAGGCCAACATAGCATGTTAAGTTGTCTCTGTACCTCAATCCGCCATCTCATATTACACAGTTCCATACATGTTCGATCGACTTCCGTCATGCACTATAGCCAAATATAGGATTACAAAAGATGTGATAGTAAAACAAATAATTTAAAAAAATTTAAATAAAAAGACAAATACGGCAAGTAAATGCAATTGGATTTTTTTTTAAATTAATGATCGAATTTTCATAACATTTCCTTTTAAATTTCCTTCACTACAAATCCAATTTAGTATATTTCATCTGGAAAAAACTAGCTCATAAAATAAAAAATATAAAATCAAATTCAATCTTTGGCAGCACATACGACTTCTTATTGAATCAAATAAGAATCCGTTTTGCATGCATGTATGTAGAACTAAAATGAAAATAAAATATATTTTTTTATAAAATTCATGAAATATAGCGCAAAATACATAAACTAACTACAACGAATCACTTTTGCATGTAAGACATGCTACACTCGAACTCGTGTTTATTCACTAGTCACATACTTACTACGAAATGTTGGCGCGTGTTTGTGTTGAGCTGTCATCCATATAGTACATACATACAGCAACGACAGCACTAGCAACAACCCAATACCAAGGCAAACTCTTTACTTGACACAGGGACGTGATGTGCATATTTTAGTAACTGAACTGAACACCAAAAACTCTCAACCGAAAAAATACCCCAGAAAAAAAAAACGAAATATGAGACCTAAACAAGATAAGGAAATAGTCAACTTCGTACATGGCATGAGCTTCACATTTACCACGAAGCAATCAAACGGAAAAAATGCATTACGACGATGACAAAAGTTTACGCAATGATTTTGACATTTGAGCTGACGACGACGACACCGACAATGATGGCACCGAAGAGCTCGATCTCGATTGCTTGCTGGCAAACGAAGACAGGAACTGTCACTGGCAATTGCCGCTGCCAGAGAGTTGCACTAAGTATTTCGCCCCCTTTCGCCTGCTTCTTCTTCGTCTTGTGATTTCTATACCCCAGCAAGTTCCCTTGAGATGTCATAATACCAAGCATATCAAGCATACCAAGCAACTTTTGCTAGTGTTTCGGGGGTCGATATAGAAAGCTTCTTGGCCCCTTTGTCCTTCTTGACAATTTGGTCATTCGACTGTGATGCGTTGAAGGGCATAACATGTCATTCACATTCGTCAATTTGATCGAAGGGAATATGTATAATAATAAAAAAAAGAGAAGAGAAAGGAAAAATAAATAAAATAGAAAAAACAACAACAACAAATATAACCAGATGAAATTACCAATTTATCCTGAATGCAAAATGTCAACATGACGTACGAGTATTTGCCTTCTTCTTTGTGGCCAATCTCGTTGGCTTCATGTGTGTTCGTTTGTTGGTTGCGTGCGGACAGAAAAGTGAATTTCACATATGGGAAATCACAAATCGCTTTTGGTTGTGCTACTCGTTGTTGTTGTTGTTGTCTTTGTTGTTGCGGTTGTTGTCATGTTTTTGTTTATATTCGCCTCTTGTGATAAATGATTTCAGTAAATTGGTAGAAATTTATTCAATTAGTTTTATGCTGTTGGTGCCGTGGAATTTATTATTTTCCCTCAATCACACAAATTAGCATAAAAACATATTTATTGTTAGGAAAATTTGATTTTTTGTGTGGAGAATTCCTCGGGCAAATTAAATGCTCAAATTATGTTGTTATATGATAAGTTTTGATAATAACAACAAAAAAAACAAGTTTTTTAACAATCATTTATTAATGTCAAATTATAAGTAATAAGCAACATGAAAAACCATTTGTAATAACAATTTGTCGTTAAGGAGAAATAGCCAGCGATAAATAACAAATTGGCCCAATAAATGTACATTTTTAAAGTCCTTTTTTTGGAAATTTTTGTAAAAATGGAAGAATTTACATAATTGTAATGAGTAGAGTTTGGAAAAACCAGCAAACAAATAACACTATGCGACAAAAACAAATGTTTTTCAAAATGATGAACATTTAGATATGATAGAGTGACGAAAAAAAAATATACGTGTAACGGGATTTTGCCACATCAGGTCTAAATTGTTTTCTAAAAAAAATGCTTGCATAAATTTTTGTATTTTAATACTTTTGTAAATACAAAGAAAATTTTTTAAATAAATTTTGAAAAAAAAATTTGTTTGCGTTTTTGTAAATAGAAAAATTGTTTGAAATTGTTTAAAAATTTTTTTTTTTTAATTTTGTGTGGGTTTGTATGAAGTTTTTTTTATTAAATAAATATATTAGTCTTTGAAAATTAAATAAAATGGAAGGATCAGGCTACATATCGATACCTTAAAGCACAAACATGCTGTGTCCATTCTCATGGAAATCGAGTTTTTGGTATTTTGCGATTCCTCGCATAAGCAGTTGTGATTTATGGAAATTGTAATCCATTTTCATGCAAAACATACCAAAGTGAAAAGTTGTATTTAATTTTCTACATTTTTGAAAGTATGGCATGATTGTGCTTTACAGTATCGCTTTATAAAGCTTTCAGTTCCATATATCGAAGTTCTGGGAGACTTGAAGTTAAACTTTGTGGTAATGCCAGCGCGAGCTGAATATTCCCAGCACCCAGAAGGAAAAGTTAAAAATAATAATTTTAGGTTACAACACTTGTTATGGTAAAACTTTCTAATCTAAGGCGGATAAAAAACCTCTTCAGCGTTTCGAAAAACGAATTTTACAAAAAATAATAACAAAATGATACAAAATCTTATGAGGAGCTCTGGCTGCATGGACACTAATTACAGGTTAGGCCAATTTGTGACTTTCGAAGTAATTATCTCAAATACAAAATTTATATTTCTATGTGATATCAAATGAAAAAATATTTAAATCAAATGAAAACGTATTTAAATCAAATAAAAACGTATTTGATAGTGCTCCTAAGCTGTTTTTGTTTAAATAAAATAAACGCGTATTTAAAATTGTTATTGAATATGGAAATATTAGAATCAAATATGAAAATATTAGATTTTTTTTTTTATTTAAATTGGGAAAAAAAATGTTTTATCTTTTTTTATTTGCACACTTTTTAAATTATTTATTTTTTGATTAATTTTTTTTTTTTATTTTCCAATTTGCTTATACGACATCTTTTTGAGTTTGGAGTGAGCTCTAACCGACTCGTATATTTCCGGCATTATTCAAAAGCGTTTAAAAAATTGCTTTTTTGTTCAGCAAGCGGTCGTTTTTTTTTTCTAAAAATGTAAATTGAAGTTTTATTTTCTGCTTCATATATATTTCAAATTAGACACAGACAAATTTTTCCTATAATGGACAAGTTTGAATTTGTTATTTCCAATTTCCAGAGGTCGTAGGATCAAGACCAGCTGGTGGCAATAAAGTTTTTTATTAAAAAAAAAAACATTAAAATACGCGCGTATTTGATTTCTATATGAGATACTGATTTCCAAATATTAAAATATTCAAATCACATTTAAATAAAAACAACTTAATTCTATTATGCGTTTGTTCGCTCAGTACTACACTGCGTAGTGCAGTACTGAGTTAACGTAGTTTTATGGCTTAACAAATTTTCCCCAAAAAGTGTTCCCTTGGTGGCACTAGAGCATTCCCTTAAGAATAGTTATCTACATGGTATTAGGCACATATCACACACATTATTATTGACTATTAAAAAAGGCAGAGTGTTATAAGTGCGATTACATAGATAAGAAAAGTTGAAATTAGTATATTAACTAATGCAAGGAAACATACTAAAAAAACAAAATAATATTTCAACTAATCACTGTTGGATTTTGTGTAATAACTGATAATACCCCTCGCATCACTCAAAGTAATAAAAACCTGAAGCAAAGCCATCTGAGACCATATTACACTCGCATAAAAAAAAGCGTTTATATCACAGTCTGCACACATAAATTCTGACCCTGACCCATGCCCAAACGGCACACGGCAACTGGAGACAAAAAAGCATAGAAATTGTTCCAGCAGTGTCACATTTGACAGCAACGCAATCAAATTTCGATGATAAAAATTATGATGAAGAAGAGGTTTTTTTTTAGAAATACATGGTATGAGCAACCAAAGGGAAAAAGCAGATAAAAAAACGTGGGCGCCCATAACAAAGGCGAAGTAATCATAACAATTTTGCACAACAATGGTGACTACTCTAGTACCACCAATACACACATACATCGAATTCCGCTTCATCTGCTCAACTCGACTCCAGTCATTCTCATAGGACAGAAAAATTCAAATAACACAGCGCAATAAAATTTTACTATGCGCATATTGATTTTATTGCCAAAAGTGCTCAAAGCTCAAAAACTGCTTAACAATTTCAGTGTTGTTGGTGTTGGTTGGTGAATTCCAGCCAAACTCACACATCAGTTTTATTGAATTTTCATATGCATGTGGTAGTGGCGTGGTGGCACTACAAGAGTATGTTCCAAATTGAAAGGCGGTAGTGGCAAGTGGAAATGGAAATGTAACATGAATGCGTGTCTGTGTGTGTGTGTGTGGAGGAATGCTTTTATTTCGAAAATTGTTCTGTTTTGGTTGGTCTGCGCGTTTTTTGATGATTCTGTGTGGTATTGTTGCTGTTGCTGTTGTAATAAATTTTTGAATTTTGCGTAGATTTTCACGATGAATGCGTGTGTGTGTGCCTTACGCTTTGTGTTTGTTAAATTTTGAGGAAACAAATTTGGCCCCAAATGGTTCTGTTGTGTGTGGGAATTTTAGATTTGTAGGCAAGTTTCGCTGGAGTTTTTTGTTCGTTTTTTGGTAGGAATAACGCCTAAAAATATGTTATTTTAATGCAAATTGATTGCGAGCAAACGTCAGCAGTAAATATTTCCACAGATTGTGTGTGAGATCCTTTGTTGTGAAAATGAATTTCGAAATCATACGAAAGAGAATTCAATAGACATCGAAGGAAATTGTGAAGGATAACACGACAATGGAAAATGTTGAGTGAAAGGAGGAAAATCATTTCGCTTGGGTATGAATTCGCAATTTTATGAAATGCCTCATTTGATTTATTGCGGCAGGGCACTGTGGGACAAAAATTACTCTTTCGTTTCGTAAAATTCAAAATTCAAAATGGCGGATACAATATGGAGGCCGAAATTTTAAAATATCATTGTGTCTTCATGAAACTTGGTATATGAAAGTTTTTGGGGACCCTTTAGTCGAATTTGGTGGAAAAAAAATTTAAATAGAAAATGGCGCATTCAATATGTTTAAATAATATCCGTTGCAAAATGCAAAAAGAAGCGAATAACACCGTTCGACACAAAAAAAAAACGCACATCGGAACTGACAGTTTCGGTTAGAGGGAGTTAAAAAAAGAGTACCCGTGTCTCCCAGTTTTTCTATATCAACTCTTAAAACCATTTAAATCGCATTTATGCATTTTGCATTTTTCTTATGTACATAATAGTTCTTTGAAAATACAGTTTTGATTGGATCTTTAAGTATAAATATTCATTTGATAGGGGAAAAACGTACCTCTAAAAAAAAGGGGAAAATAAAAAAAGAGTAAAAAACAAGTTTTTTAAAATATAACCCTTTAACCGACTAAAAAGCAGAAAATAAATTTCCTTTAAATTAATTTCCGCAATTTCGATTTAAAATAAGGGTTTTTGGCGACTTTAAAATTTGCAGTGATATTAGGAACAAAGTAGCCAAAAACCCTTAATTTTAAATCGAAATTGCGGAAATTAATTTAAAGGAAATTTATTTTCTGCTTTTTAGTCGGTTAAAGGGTTATATTTTAAAAAACTTGTTTTTTACTCTTTTTGTATTTTCCCCTTTTTTTTTAAAAAAAATTTTTTTTTTCGGTATATTTCTTTCTAATTTTAATTTTGCCCGTATAGTTTTTCTTCTTAAATTTTTACATTTAAAAAATTTTTTTTGATTTAAAAAAAAAAATTGTTCCCCCCTTTCCCCCCCTTTTTTTTTTTCCTTTTTTCCTCTTTTTCCCCAATGCTAGCCTAAGTGAAAAATTTCAGCCCTGTAGCTTAAAAAATACGAAAGTTAGAACTTTAAATTGGCTCCATTCCGCTCCCCTTTGCCCCCACACCCCCCTTTCCAAAGGGTATAAAAAATCATTTTGTCAATAAGAACCCACCTACCAAATTTCATCATTGTAGCTTGAAGGAATCGGAAGTTATGCCATGTTTAAAAAAAATAGGTTTGAGTCCCCCCACGGCCCCCTACGCCTCTGATGGACCCCAAAATTTAATAGAATGCATTGTCACCGGAGTTCTATCAGTGTTCCAAATTTCAGCTCTCTAGCTTATGTGGAAGTGTATGAAAAAGCTCGCCGCAGATTAATTAAACTGCAAATTTTACAGCAACAAATTGTATGCCATCATTGGTAACCTTTCCCACTGGTACGATTGTCAATTGTTTAATCTAATAGTTTTTGGTTGTATCCCTTTAACTTTGATGTCAAAACAATATAAATAATTCGAAGGCGGCAACCATCAAAACATAAATCGAAATTTCCGATTATGCTAAAAATTGATATCTCAAGTTTTATTTTTCATTAATTACCATGAAGTGTAATCATCAAATGTATTGGTAGTTTTGGAAAGGCCAAATGTACTATGGGAAAGAGTGATATTTTACCTATCCAATGAGCTATACATATTACCTCCCTACTACAACTCTCAGAAATTGATTTATGAGACGATCCTCCGTAGAGCCAATCCACTGTGCAGGGTAAGAAATTTCCGGTAGTTGAATTTTTAGTAAATTTTATTTAGGTTTATATCCTTGCAAGTAAAATATATTGAAATTACACTGACGTACGGCTTTTACATTAAAAATTCTGCTTAAAAAAATGTTCCCTTTACCGAAACTCTAAGTTCTTTTCATCGAAATTATCCATTAAAAATCTAAAGTTAGCTTTTAAAAAAAGTGTATGAAAAAAGAGCTTAAAAAATGCAAAAGTTAAAAATTAAAACTCAACCATTAACGCGCGCACACACAGCCACATGACCACTCCACTACATCACACACACACACACACCCTCATGATTTAATCTGCTTTGCTCATTTTCCCCATTATACGCTTCATAAAAATTCTATAATCTTGCTAAATTCGCTGCTTAAAACCCACAACCAAAATGAATACAAGAAAATAAAAAAACGACCAGCACGCAGCAATAAACATGGCCCGCATGCTATATCCTATCGCCTAAATGTATGCCACAAAATTGTTGTTTACAAATCTCCTCAGCAACGCCCACAAAATTTACAAATGCGGGTCAGTGAATCAACTGAAAATTTCAATATTTACTTTAGGCCAAAAGCGAAACAAAAAAAAACGAAAAAAAAGTGAACAGACCAAATTTTTAAAGAGAAGAGCATGAAAAAACAAAAGTTTTTAACGAGGAAAAAAAAAACGAAAACTCTCATATGTATGAATGTATTTACTTGTATATAAAGGACTTTAGCATGTAGGATATTTTTGGCCATAACGGGGTCATGTTTGCTGTAATTTACTGTAGTGTGCTGTTGTTTATTTGAATACCCTTTACAATGTTATGGTAAAGATAGTCTTTTATTTTAAGGTTAGTCCCTACTACTTGTCTTGGTCAAATTGGAAAGCTTCTTCTTTTGCACTTTTCTTTTGTATTTTTTTCCTGTTACTGCTCCAACAGCACACAATAATTATGTCACTTTACGTAAATCGATAACTCCCAGATGCTATAAATTTTACACGGCAACTTAAGCTTTAAGTTGACTTTGCCAACTTCGTTCCATTTTTCAAATTTTTTTGTCTTTTGTCTGTTTTGTTTTTTGTTGTTGAAGTTCTTCTTCTTGTTGCTGTTACCTTTTCTGTCATTCTCTGAATTTTTCCTCTGCTTTCCAAAGTGTCCGTTAACTGAGTTGAGCGCAGTAGCAGCGAAGAAGCGACGTGAACACGATGTGGGAGTTCATTGTCAGGTAATCAATTTTAAATTTCAATTTTCCACCTTTAAAGTTTTTCCTTCTCCTATTTGGCTGGCATAAAAGATTTTCGATTTTTCCCAAAGAAATTTATTTCCATTTTGATACGCCACTTCAAATGTCTTCTAAAAGACCCCAATAAAAATTTACGACTTGTGCTGACGGGCCCCTTTTGTTATTTCTACTCTCACTAATACCAATGCCCTGCCATACTACAACATACTTTTCACCATTTTCGTTTTATGTTTCACTATTTTAATGATTTGAGCTCATTTCTTTCTTGGTGAAATCGTGAAATCGTGAAATGGCCAAATGATCGTAAAATCCTGCTTTATCGCCTGGAAGTAGGCTAGAAATTACCAGAATTACAAATTTAGAGCAAAAGTTCAACAAACTCCACCAACGAACTCCCAGTTGGAGTCACTTACCCAATGCGAGTATGTATAAGGGGCCAATTGCATAGCGTTGGTAGTTAGGGCGAATCAGCAATAGAACCGAGGGGATGCTCTATAGATTAGCATCACATTTATTTGATTTCTGTCCCACACCCCCCCCCCCCCGAAACTTTATGCTGCTTGTATACAATTTGCTTGGTTTTTATGTTGAGTGTGTTGGGAATTTCATGGGGGGCGTACGTACAAGTTCATAGTTCGCTGACGTTTTTAGTTTCGCCCAAGGAGGTGTGTGTATTGGTGTGTGTGACTGTGCCGAAAACGGTTTGTTTGTCAGTTAGAGTCAGCTATAAATCACAGTGAAATGGGAATTGTAGTACATACTTAAGAGTTATTGGCTTTGGAGAATACCTTTTTTTTCCTCTGGTGTGAAAATGAGGAATTTATGGTTGTTCCGGAAAAGAAACAATTGAAAATTGCATGATTCGCAGAAAAAATTTGGCTGATGAAGTTTTATTTTGTTTAAGAAAAATTGTGTGGTTAGTGGAGGTCCTTTAAAAACAGGCAGTGTTATAGTTCGGAATACTCATTCCACACAGATTTAGATTGGGGCCAAATGGTGGAAATACAAATCCCATTTATATTATTATTAATGCACTGCAAAGTGAAATGCATTGTTCATACACACCTGAAGTGTGTAAAACCGTGTAGACACATTTTACAAACAAATTCGCGTGTATTTATAAGTAAGAAGTGTATTAATTTTACACATATAATATGTATATTTATAGCGCACCATAACGAAATCAAAGCGCAATAGAGCAACAAAAAATGTGTAATTTTAATCGTGTACTATGTAACGCACGAAAACGTATTTACAGCGCAGTTAAACAGCGCAAAATGTGTTAATTAAACTATTTTTGAGAATAAAAGAAAATTATAACAATTTCAATGACATCTTCGTAATTTACGTCACGTGTGTACTTTCATAAGTGTGTTGTATGCCTTTTGTGTGTAATCCTTACTTTTGTGTATACGATCGTTGCACTTAAAGCGTGTATTTATTTTTAGTATCATTTTTCTTACACTCGTATACGCTTAAAGTGCTTTTAAAAAACTAGAATCTAGACGTGTGTTTTTATTATTTATCAAAATAAATACACACATACAAATTTACACAATACAAGTTTGGTTCACTTTGCACTTAATAGAATAGCCAATGAATGCTGTTCATTTTAAGCCGCAAGTCATAAGTCAAACTTTTCTTTAATTATTCTAATTACATAGAGGCTAAAACAACTAAAAATGTTCACAAAAAAAAACGAATTAAACCAAAAACCGAATAAATTCAATTATAATTAAAAGTCATAGTTTATATTGCGCCAAAAAAAAACACAACAACACTTAATATACCACAGTTTTCAACTAAAATACAAATTTAAAATCGCCCAATAATCCCCATGAATAATGAGCATGCAAATAATATATGAAAATGCAATGAACAAGCCGACAATAATGGCTTTGTTAACGATGATTAAATTCAGAATAATGCTGCGTTGATGATTTGCTACAAATTTTCATGAGATTAATAGTGGCGACAGACAAAGGCAGAAGAGCAACATCATCATCATCATCGTCACTAACAACGACAACTTACAATATACGCAGTGTCATTATGTACACTCGAAAACATCAAATGACAATAGCAACAATATACTAAGTTAACACACACACATGCACGCACGTGCGCGAGGGGGTCATGGCTCCTACGAGCTTCACTACTCGTACGTCAACTGAAATCAACCGGCTAGAAACGATGCTGCTACCATCGTAGTGACAGCGAGAAGAAGTGAAAGGGGCAATGATGCTTCTGCTGATCCTTCAAAAAGTATAATTTAAACTGACAGCCACAATGAGCGTGTGCGACAGCTTTCCATGGGTGTGTATTGAGTGTATGCGTGTGATAATGACAATGACAATGTAATTAGATGCTTGCATCGACAGTGGCGCAGAGAGCATCATAATAAGCGAACATCCCCCTAAACACGTGCGTACATTTTGGTAATTGCGGTAATAGTACAAATATTTCGGCAGCAAATTTGTGGTTCTACGTTCATCCGCTGGCACTTGTTGGTTCCATCACCCAAAAGACTATTTTTGGCTGTTTGAATTTAATTAGAAGGGCTGCATACAATACTTTGTGCACACTTCACAGTATTAGTTAATGATTAGTAATTATGTTGTGGCAAAATTGAATATTTAAAATTGTTTACTGTGTATTTAAAGATGAATTTAAAACTTTAAGGGGAAAGTGGACAAATCTAATTGAAATTCAATTTTAGGTACATTAAATCGTGTGCAATGCCGAAAATTATTTGGCAAATCAACTTTGGGCAATTTAACGGTTCACTTGATTTAGTCAAACTGACCAAACACACGCTGATTCCAACGGCCCATCATAATAAATTTTAAATTCAAGCCCGCATTTTTGCTCACCATTGAGAATTTCCACAAATGATTATTATGAATATGGGTGCGGTCAATGAGTGACACCATTACCGCTGCTGCATGTAAATATATGAAAGTCAAAATATTTTGTCAACCACAGAAGCAGCCTTTATACAGAGCAGCAAACACAACACTAGGTAGCGACAATAAGTATCGAAATACCATATTCGAGGAGGCACACGGGGTGCAGAGAGAAAGAGCACAAAAACAATGAACAAAATCGTAAATAACAACCGCACAACGCCAACAATGTTGGACACAAAACTTTGTGGTTAGTGCGGTCGTGCGACATGTATATGGGTGTGTGTGGTTGTGCGTACGTATACACACTCGTATGTGGGTAAGTGTGCCAATGTCCGTTGTGAGTTGAAATCTGCACATTTACATACCTACACATGTGTGTGTTTGCATTTATTTGTCTCTCTGCACGCCATAAAGCAAACATTGTAATTATTTCAACTGACGTTGGTTCCAAGTGGCAGCGGGTCCCTCTCTCTCCTCCTCTCTCGGGTAATGTACTACATACGTATGCGGCAAAAAGGATAAACGACAAAGCGGGTATTGCACGTATAACAACAGCCACACAGCAGCAGCAGTAGTAGAAGGACTTTGTTGTTGTTGGGTAAATTAGAGGAAATTTAATTTACTGTTAAAATAAGCTGCTGCTGCTGCTGCTGCTTGCTGCTTCTGTGGCCATTATTGTTGTTTTCGCTTGTTGTTTCTGGTGCTCCTGCCTACAACGATGGCTGTGAATGATTAACGGTAAATAAGGATTATGGTTAATGCTGGCCTAAATGTACTCATACGTACGCGTATGTGTATGCGATCATTTATAAATTTATCCTTATAGTATGTGTGTAATTATACGGATTACTTGGCGTACAAATTGTACACAAATGTCAAGGATAAAATGTGCTGGCCGTAAAGTGTATTGTAGACTATCGTTACCATGTGTATGAGTTAAGTGTGCGTTGAGCAACGCAAAGCTCAAGTACAATTAAGTACTGAGTAACCTTCATTTAGGAATCTTTTCAACATTATTTCAAGTAATGATGTGGTCGTGGAATTGAATTAATTGCTTGGACGATTTGTCAGAGGTCATACAAAACAATTGACTGAAACTAAGCTAATCCTAAAGAAGGGTCTTCCAATTCCAATTCCACTCATTCCAATTGATCGAAGGTGTAAATGGAGTTCTGAAAACTATTTTATGTCATGCCTTAGCACCACAGGCTCCTATTATTTCAGTAGAGGCAGTGTCTTTTCAACAGAATTGTACTTAACACGCATTGCACTTTTCATCGCTTATCAAATCGCTCGGTCAGTCTTTGTTAAACATTCTGATTTCTTTGCATTTCTCTACATGTCACTTGCAATCGACCATAATATGAAAATATTCCAATACATCCATCTCCATTTAAGAGAAATGTCTTTGAAGATCATTCAAAGTGCCAAATGTTTTAATTAAAACAATCCATCAATAAATATTGTCAATCAAGCCAACCTCATAACCACCAACACACATTTAATGGCATTCACAGTCAAAACAATAAAATATAAAATGAAATGGAATCCATAAAAATAACAGAATGCCTGCCAAAAGATTGAATCAAAAGTTTGTCAAAGATTACGCATGTCAATGAAATCAAATCAAAAATTCAACTGAAATGAGCCGAACTGAACATTATATTTAGAACGACCTACCATAAAATAGAAACGATTGTCATGACGCTTAATAAACAAATAAGGCAACAACAAAATCGATTAACATGGCATATCAAATGACAGGCAAATACACCGAAGGGAAATAGTTGGTGCTTATGCAAATTGTTGAAATTCTATAAAATGAGAACATAAATTCGTTCAACTATCAAATGGAACTAAGAAAATCTACTATAAAAAATTTCAGTGTTTCGTCCTTTTTCTGAAGCAGTTCTTTTAATTTTTTAAATCCTTCGCACGCAATGTAAAACACTAAAAGACCATCGTTTTGTAGAAAAATCAAAAGAAATTATCTACACCAAATCACAAAAATTACAAAAGTAATCTTAAATTTTCGTTGACAAAATATGACCGATAGTAAAACATATCAAATTAGACACTGTTGCTTTATCATTTTGATATGAATAACGTAGAATTGATATGAATGAGTGGTGATTTGATGGGATACCAACTTAATTTTTATAAGGAAATACTGGGAGGAAAATAAATTTGCATGAGAAAACATAAAGAGTCAAAATATTTACTTCAAAAAAAAAAAATTACAAATGACAAATGAAGGAAAAGAAAATGAGAAAATGTATTCGTTTTGAAACTGCAGAAAAATAACACCACAAAATTAAAGATGTTTCCATTTATGTATGATGCCAAAATGGATATAATATGTGATGCTTATTATAAAGTGAAAATCTCAAAAAAGAAAGGAAAATAAAATTGAATTTCACCGGCAAAAAATTTCAATCTACACCCCCTGTAAAATTTAAGCCCTCAATAATTTTGAAAATTAATAGAATTAACAGAACTTGAATTCACTGAAATTACTTCACTAGAATTGACAGGGTTCTACCCGGTCTAAAATTATTCAATATCCGTTTTTTATGGTGGTTCGGCTGATACGGTTGGGGTCGTATGTGGAAGTACATGAATTCTTATCATTATTTCCTATCAACTTACCGGAGTTACGTAATATTGATAGAATAATAATTAAGTAAGTTTGTAAGTTTGATATTGTGAAATGATAATACAGTGTACTATCAATTTATTGTTTTCATATCAATTTAACAAAAGTCGAATCAATATGATATGAAAAACGAATGGAATGATACAATTCTTATCAAATTAACAAGTTTTGACATGAAATTGACACTGAAAGGAAGACAATTTTTGTACATGATTTTTGTATTTCAGTGTAGAAGTAAAACGTTATTTAGACATTTTTCTTGGATTTATGAAGTAATAATTTTTTTCGAAAATGTTTTAAGCAGGTGGGTCAAATGTTCCTATCTACTAACATTTTTCACTTGTTCTTAACTTTTATCATCGACAAACGATACTCAAATAGAGCCATCAACATGTAAATCAAGCCATTTACGATTTTCACACAAATTATATAACAACAAAAAAACAACAACGGTGTGTATATTATGCAACACAATATACAAAGCGACTTTGGTTATACTAAAGAAAAAAACTAACATTACATGTGCAAATGAGTAGGTGAGAGCGCGTGACGTTTATATGGGGTCAGAGAATGAAATTATAGGTTCATCATGACGAAAAACGAAACACAATGAAATTACAGGCCAACACCAGCAAAGTAAGCAACAACAATTGCACAAAAGTCATGAACGGAAGTTCATAATGTACGCTCTCTATAATTTTGTTGAATTGTGAGGCATACTTTGAGGGCGTAAACAGAAAATAAACGCTTAAACAACAACAAGAACAACAATAGCGAGCACAAAAAGAATGAACAAAACCAGAGCCTACACCAGTTGCTGCGAACAGCAAAAGAACCAAAGGCGTAGTGTGAGACTTACAGCCGCAAAAAAACACCTCACCTGATCCGCTTTGTACTTATGTGTGTGAATGTGTATGTGTGTTCTAACAGGTGTTAGCTGGTAATTTAGTTGGCGCTTTTTTTTGTTTGTTGTTTTTTTTGTGTGGGATTTCCTTTCATTTTGAGCTGCGTGTCAATGAGCAATTTCCCGTTTTGTAATTTGTACAAATTTTCAACAATTTCATTTTCAGTTGTGGCCCATTGTTGGCTCTTTTGTACATAACCTATTTTTATTTTTTAAGTGCCCTTACACATTTCCTGACAGACGACTCTGTAGACTTTGTTCCGGCGTACATCTGAACCGAAGAAATTGTGTTAATCTGCCAGTAGAGTGTATAACCGCTAAGCTTCGGGTACTCACCCTGACTTTTTTGCACTTTCCTTTTTCTCTTTTTATTCCTGTGGCAGGGCAGCGAAAAAATAAAATGAAAGTCATTAAACACAGCGTACGGCCGCCGCCATATTTTGCCAATTGCACATTAGTTTCCGTTTCGCAACGGAAGTGGGGGGCAGCAACAATAACTACACCAACAATACGAACATGAAGCACTGCCTCTACACAATAACAGAAAAAGGGCAATTGTATTTTCTAATAGCCTCAACACATTTCATACAATTAGTCCCGCAAAAGGAAAGCATACTTTTCGGCACTTTTCGCCTGTTAAAAGCGTGAGCGTGGGTCATGTTTTTTATTTTATTTTTATTCCTTTGTAAATGACAGCGCGACAGTTCGTTAGTGTGTTTGTGTGTGTGTGTGTGGTAAATTTCTATTTAATGAAGCGTAGAACATTTTTGGCACGAATATTACATTAGCCTTCATTGCTGTTGTGGCCATACTATTGTATGTGTGTGTGTTTGTGTGCGTTCGTGTGTAGAGCCGTATCTAAATGGCAGGTAATTTTGAAACACCGATTTTTTTGCTTTCTTTTCTGTTCTGTTTTTTCTCTTTGGCCTGGCAGGGAGGCTTTTAATTTGTGGCAAATGATAGGTACTCCTGTTGCTTTTGGTTCCTTTTCGCTTTTTGCTTTCTTTTTTTTTGGGAGGGGAGGGGCAAGCGTTTTAGAAAAAATAAATCACCAATTATGAGAACATTTTAATGATGCCGTTAAGGACATTAGTGGACATTATGGATGCTAAAGCTAAACTTGATTTACGGTAATTGCCACTCTTTTTTGTTATGTTCTGTGTGCGCGAAAAGTTGTTAATGTGTGAATAGCTTAGAAATAACTGTTGAGTCTGTTTTTTTTTGACTTGTCTAGAGAGAAAACACGAAAAGTATTATTTATACTTTTATATATGCGTTAGCCGTGATTGCAATCAATTAAACATTTTACTTTTGATGCAATAAAAAAAATCATTTTGTCTGTTTTTGTTTACTTAATTTGTAACGCCCGTAAAGAGGCGTGGCCGGTATGGAAAACTATATACATTCTAGATCAGCATCACTTCTAGCTATGTCTCTCTGTCCGTCATTTCGCACGTTAACTGTAGCAGTTATTGAGCTATCGGTGTCACAGTGAAATAACACTCGGCTCGGAACCAGGCATAGGTTGTAAGTATTGGAATATTTAATATAATGACATACTAAGAATGTCCAATATACCTCCAAAATTTGGAGCTAGGAGAATAAAAAAATATTTTTGAACCTGTAAAAAAAAAACCACAACATTTTTTTGATCTGGAAATTTTAAAATTGATTTTTTCTCTGTAACTTTTAATTGTAGAAAATCAAGCAATATATGGTTGTGAAGGAGTTTCTTTCTTCTTTCTATATGGAAATGAAAAACAATATAAAAAAGGCAGAGTAAAAATAATTATATGTCCTAACTCCTACAGCCTGGTCCCAAGCATATGTTATAGGAGTTAGGCAATATCAGATAAGAACCCCACCTACCTCCCATATAATAAGGCCGCCAAATTTATGTATTTTCGTGTATCGTAGAAATACTCCATTGATTTGTACGCCGTTTTTTGTATTTGTTTTGAAAGAATGTCGGGAACGAAATAGAATTGGACCGGAACCAAATGGAAATTATCTTAAACCGACGATTAATAACGAAATATCGGTAAGTTATCGAAAAGTTCTCGAAAAGTTCTCGAAAAGGTCTCGATAAGTTATCGAAAAATTATAGAAAAGTTATCAAAAAGTTATCGATAAGTTATCGAAAAGTTATCGGTAACATATCGAAAAATTATCGATAACATATCGAAAAATTATGATAACATATCGAAAAATTATCGATAACATATCGAAAAATTATCGATAAGTTATCGAAAAGTTATCGATGAAATAATGAAAAATAAAATGCATAAAATATTAAGAAATGATAGATAAAATATCGAAAGTTTCTATATAATTACCAAAAAATGGTCTGTACGATCAGACGAAAGAAAAAGTTTGGTTTTTTTTCTTGTTTTTATTTATCTTTCCTATTTTTATAAGCGACTCCAAATTATTCGAAATATATCTAACCCAATTTAACGGTTTTCTTAAAACCTTTCAAACAGCATAGCCTTCATAAATAGCCTTCATAAATCGAAAGCTTCGGCATGAGTAGTTGTCTCAAACACACTTGGAGCCGAGAGGTTCATTTAGCAAAGTAAGTGTATTTTCCCACCTAACCCAATTCACAGTTTGTAAACAAAAAAATTTGATTCGAATTCTTTTGAAGCCAAAAGTGAAAATGTCGCTTGTACCTTTTTTTTGTATTATTTATTTTTGTATGCGAATGGAATAAGATGAAATGTTTTGAAATGGAATTTTAATGGATTTCCACTTGGAATTCAAGTTGCCTGCGTTTCAAGCACTTCACAATATCCTTCGGCCCCCATTCAATGCCACCTCCACTGCAACATTGGCAAGTCATGAAAAGAGAGCAGCATGCAAATAACGTGCATATTTTCATATAAAAATGCAAATGTTCGCCCAACTACACACACACACACACACACTCACGCAATCGGTATATAAATACGAACATAAAGCGCATAAATAAAACAAAAGTCCACTGGGAACGAATGAACAGAAAAAATATAGAAAAAAAAAACGCGAACCAAACAAAATGAAATGGAATGAAATGACACAATAAAAAAACGATGGCAAGCAACGAAATCAATAAAATATTACCAAAAAAGAAGATATGCAAAAAAGTAAGGAAGCACAAAGACGAAAGGATTCAAAGCGGTGAAGCGTTGAACTTAGTTGGCAAAAAGGAAATTTTCGTAAAAAGGCAACATTATTAGAGAGAAGAAGCAGCAGCAGAAAAAACGTTATTCAGTAAGAAGTGGCGGCGAGTGCATCAGACTGGCGGCGCACTTTAGCAAACTGTGCGCACTGCAAAATTGAAAAACAAAGAAAAAGTTGGAATTTTTTGTTTCAAAATGCAAACAGCAGAAACGAAGGAAGACACTTTGTTAGGAAGTTGAGTGCATTTGAGAGCAAAATTGAAAATTAAGTTCGTATGCAAATTCGTTTGAACGTTGGACAATGCAAGAAAGTATGAAGGGAATATTTGCAATAATGCAATTTGTACCATTCCAAGGGTACACCGAAATACAGGCGCTTGTTTCAATTACTTTAAGCGGCCCGGGGCCATGTAGTAATTAAGTAATTTTTGCTTTTATTTTATTTTACTTTATTTACTGTGCGACGAATACTTCATTATTTCGATAATATTCACGCCTCAGCGACTTTGAATTGCTTTGTTGCAAGCCGCTTAAGCTCAAACTGGCCGAACGTGTACACAGTACAGTTATTCATACTCCACAAGTCCTTCACACATACACTGTTGCTATTTGCTGTACGCTCTTCACATTGGTCCGACCGCACTTGCGTCCACTCACAGGCCCCCGCTTATGTTCAGTGCGCATTTATTTTATTTTATTGATTGCTTTTGCAATTTGAGTCGTCCCCTCCTGGGCTACATCAAGAAATGCCTGTGCACAACTTGTACTGGGTTTGGGGTCGTCCAATGATGAGTTGCCGCCTCTACTCGTGTTCGCACATCGAGCAGAGAGCTGCTGCTGCCTGCTGCCTGCTGGCGTCTGAAAGAACATTGCGAATTGGTTTTTTATTTTTCGTTTCGTTATTTCACCAAGGATGAACATTGCGACATTCCTCAGAGTATGTGTGTGTCAGCGAGTCGCTTGGAATTTACTTCGTTTTCCACTTGCTCTACTCGTGGAATGCGACTCGCTCAAAATGCGTGGCGATTCTTCTATTTTATTTTATTTCATTTAATTTCATTTTTGTTCTTCTTCTTCTTCGTCTTCTTTTCATTTCTCGCAAAAATGCGAAATAATTCTTTTAATCCATAAATTGTTCTGTTGTTTCGTTGTTGTTGTTATGGATGCTGTTCAGTATAATGAAGTCCTTTCTCAACTTGAATTTATTCCATTTCGTTTGGTGTGCGTGCGGGGTGCACTGGTGTGGAACGGCCGCTGAAATGGGCAATCGTAATGTAAAATAGTTTCCATGTTTTTATTTGTTGAGTGCTTGTTCGGCTTCGGGGGGAAAGTTTTCTGTAACAAAGAATTGTTGGAAGCAGTTGGGCAAATTTAAAAGGTCTCCACTACAAACGTTCTAGCTTTATTTCGTGCAAATTGTACTAGGAAATGTGTGGAGAAGAGCTTAAATTTATTCCATGAAGTGAATGGAGAAGTTCTTCATGTTCAATCAAAATACATTTTGAAGTCCTTCTCATCAAAGGCAAGCAATACAAATTCCCATAAAGCCCATATAAATTCCATTAAAATGCAAAAATGTCTAGCAAATGGATAAGCATAAAGTGCACTGAGCTCAATTTCATGTTTAATCATGAGAAGCACCTCAAAAGAAAGTCAAACGCATAAAAGTTTCAACAGCGCTCTGAAATTACGCTCAACTCACCACTTGAGCTTTTAATTACGCTTCCCACGCTTATTTGTTGTGTTTACATTTTAATAAATTCGAATGGCGTTTTTTCTTCGTGTTCTTCGCATTTGCTTCTGTCTCGCCATCACCAAACCCCTAATGAGCTTTCTTGGCACCTGCTTGGCTTTTGTGTTCAAAAGGTTTCAAGCGAAAGTGTGGCGATTAACATTTAATTAAAAATTGCAGAATTATTATTTTTTTTTTTCACAATTTCTTCTTTGCTGATGAATTTCCTTTTCTGTTTCCTGTTTGCTTAACACTTTTTATTTCTGGAATATTTTTCTGCTGCTTGGCACTTGACAGAAGGATAATGAGTTATGCTCGAATACAAATGCAAAACAAAAACCAAAACAAAAAAATGCACAAAAATACCAACAATTTAATGCGCGCATTACAGGCACTCGGAAAGTTTTAAGCGCACAACAACGAAAAAAAGGACCACTTTTTGTTTGGGTACAATTTATTTTTGTATTTGTTTGGAAATTTCTCAATTCTATTTTGAAGTATAATTTCGGGATCGTTTTAATTATTGCTTTTAATAATGCTATTAAAAATTAAACTGTCCTTGAGCGGCGAAATTCTCGGAAAAGTATCAATTTCACAGGAAATAAAAATGTATTTTTACAACATTCTTTTGAAGTAGGGAGGCACGGAAGTGTATCAATATTAAATGTCCTCTTAATGCCATGCACTTGAATTTGAGATTTTGTCAAGTGGATTTTGTTTGAGATCATATCCAATTACGCAATAGTTTAAGTTCGATTGCTTTAGTTGGTAGCCTTGTAAAATGTCAGAGTTACCAATTTTTTATTTCAGTAAACCTTGAAAAGCGATTAATAAGTCAGTTATAACGGACGGAGTCGGGAGGGTCGTAAGAACTGTCACATCTGTTGGTGATAGTTTTAATGGATAATTGAAAGAAAATGCTAAAAAAAAATATAAAGAACTGTTAAAAAAAAAGCTTGTGCTTTTTTGCACTTTTTCGGGAGATTAAATTTTAATTGTGAATAGCAAACAGCTGTTCGTTTGAACGTGACGAAACCTAGCATCATACTGGCTAGTTCAATTTGAGCAACTACTCGTGAGCCAAGCTATAAAGAAAAAATGTCATTGGAAGAATCGATTTACTGTCAACTGAAAAACATAATATCAGCACTAGACCTGTCCAGAATCGTATAAGGCTTTCTTCAAAATCAGTGATCGATGGTCCGATTGTGCTAGTTGGGTTCCTATGCACATAAAAACGACTTATGTGAAGCCAATCGTATAAAGAAAAGTTGGCGTGAAATGCACTCCTTACAAAAATGAAAAACATTGGAAATAGTGCTGGGATTTTGATGAAACTTTATACATTATTTAATTTGGGCTGATCTCAAATATTAATTTGGTTTGAACGTGACAATGTTGTTTTCGCCAATAGGTGTAATTTAAATTGCTATTTACTTATTTTTTTAAATTGCCTGGCAGCTGAATGCAAGCTTCGATCTCTTTAATAGATATGTCATAACGTATTCCACATGTTTTAATCGATTCCATAAAACTTGTATACTTCTCACATAAAGGGTCAGCTATGAAATTATTGGATATTCTTAAATCACATCTGAAATGACAACCAGGAGAATTAGGGTAAGCTGGGGTAGTTGTGACACATTTTTTGAAAAGTCTCACTACTTCGAAACTTGTGGACCGATTCTAAAAGGTGTTGGTACCCTATATAGAGTGATTATTTCACTTTAAACTCTTAAATTTTTTTTCTGTTCTTGAAACCGAAAATATATATTTTTTTTATTATATTTTCTAAAAAAAATATGTTTTGTCAAATGTGCCCCAAGTACGGGGCACTCTTGACTTTTAGGGGGGAGCATTTGACAATGAT
The DNA here is from genome assembly GCA_951394025.1 of Heteromyza rotundicornis. NCBI lineage: Eukaryota > Metazoa > Arthropoda > Insecta > Diptera > Heleomyzidae > Heteromyza > Heteromyza rotundicornis. Next base: position 71,656,988 of record OX596012.1, on the reverse strand, counting down.
ATTTTCAACACCTATTTTTTGTGAAGGATGAACGGCAACGGCGTTTCAATTGTTAATTTTTCAAATACATATTATTAAAAACAAAAATCACAATTGTAATCAAAAAAAGTTCTGAAAAAATATTCATAATGAAAAAAGCTAAAATGCATAATTGAGTAAGATGAGTTCACAGTTTGTCTCAATATGTATGTAACAATGATTTGACATTATAAGCTACCGTTTGCAGCCAACTTCAGAACTTATATAAAAAAAAAATGTTGCATGTAATGTCAAATGCTCTTGACGAACATTTTTTTTAAGATCGGAAAATTACATCAGCGTCCTTAAAAATCGAAAAACAGGTGTTGCTCATCAGAGGGTTCACTACAACTGTCAAACTTTGTCAGAATTAGGAAAATAGAGCGTTGCTAACTTGGCTCATTTAAAAGTTTCACAAATTTTGGTGATAACACACCAAAAATTTCAAAGTCAATTGTGCCCCATTGTCACAGCACCAGCTTGCCCTACAGACTCAGAAAAAAAAAACTTTAATATAGTATCATGAATATGGTTCTTTCTGCTTGATTTGAAGGTGTTTTTTTTTATTTGAGGTTTTTTTCCCGGGTGTTTTTGAAATATTTCGAAAACTTAGAAATTCTTAAGTTAAGCTAGATTTGGTTGGAGTGGCAGCAACTAACCTCACAAATATCAGTCCATAGTGTTTCCTATGCCAGTGCTATATGTCTTGAAACTGCTTCAAGATTCACAAAATAATAATTTGGTTCAAAAGGTTTCCACCAAATGTAACAATCTATATGGCTCCGTTGATTTGTGTATCGGCCTTTTTGGTTGGTTTTTAAGTGACAGAAAACTATCTGCTCAATTGAGTTTAAACGATTTCCGTACGATTTTTGTTAAATTGCATTGGTGTAATCCTGGGTCCTTTGCTACTTTTATTCATAAGTACCATTTTTGAACTAAATAATACAGAAATACTACAAAATTACCCAGTTTTGGATCTGTATATCGACCATAGATTAACGAATGTTGACTATAAAGTGCTCGAGAGTTATGTGGTTTTGCTATTTTTGGTATATTTTGTATGGAAATGAGTTTTTATTTCCTCATTTTTCAATTACTTTCATCACGATTCTCATAAACCACCATAGCAGATTCTTCTGAGGAATTTAAAAATGCCAGAAACTCGATTTTTATGGAAACGGACATAGGTTGATTGTACTTTAAGGTATCGATATTCTCCCATAAATTAATCTAATCAGTTCAAATTTCCATATTTGACTTTTATTTAATAATTATTTAATAAAACCAGAAATACTTCTGACATTCAAGAAACTTTTACGGTCTCATTCTTAACTTTCCCTTGGACAACTAAAGGAGCTTTCTCCATTAATGCTTAAAAATCACTCATGCCATATCAGTAAACATGGTGTAATGAAAATGTTTAAAATTTTATGCAATTCCAATCTAAATGTTTGCTGAAGTGACCAACGACTCACTTTTACGTTGACAAATGCATATATTTTACTTCATTATGTAAATGTTTCTATTGCTTGAGTTCGAATTTACATATTGAAACACATTGTGTATATTACACAAAATACATGAATGCATATTCAATATTTGCATTATTTTCACATTTTTACCCAACAACACCAACTTGGCACTTCCCTACCCCAGTGCAGCCCAAAGGGCAAATAAACTTACCTTCTGCTTAATAATGCAAAACTCGAAATGCAAATATTTACACTATTTCAAAGTACACACAAGGAGAACAACAACAGCAGAGCAACTAAAAAGTGTGAAATTGCAATAAAATTGCAATCTAAGCAATTTTACGCAAACGTTTATATTTCGCACAACAACAGAAAAGAAAGAGATGGAAACAGGTAAACCCCAATAAAACCAACAACCAACCCACACACTCACAGGGCTTAGGGGGGAGAATTAAACAATTTACACATTCAGCATAAGAAGAACCTAGAGCAAAGATAATAAACGGTATCAACAAAAAAAAATGAGAATGCAAAGCGAATGCTACAGAGGGGAATGAAAAATGTATGCAAATTTACAGGCAACTAAGTTACCTTACAGCGAATTCTCGCACGGAAATTTGTGGTCTATCAGGTTGGAGATGGAGGTGGGGCAGCAAGGAAGCAAGAAAAATGCCTTACAATCTCTATCAAATGCAAAAGAACCACCAACACCACCAACAACAGCAACTGTAATGATTGCAACAACAATGAATGCAGTTAAAGCAAGAATGTATGCAAAAGCATTTAAAATGAAAACCCGAAACGAGAAAGTACCAGGGCGGAAGGAAGTCGAACGGATGCAAGAAAATTACATGCAGCATGTGTTTAAGTTTAATGTTACTCATACGCCCGAGGGTATGTCTCCGTTTTAGATGCAGCAGATACTACTCAGTGGCAGACTGGGTGAAAGGGTGAGTGGGAATGAGCTAAGTAAGTGAATGTGAAGAACTGAAAAAGAGCTAGAAAATTAAATTGCTTTTGAGAAAATTACACCGCAGACAGACAGACACAGACGAAGCGGTGGGCAAAATACGAAGTACCACCAGCACCACTCAAATTAAGTAATTTTCCATTGTAAATCTGCTAAAAATTCAAGTGAAGGATTACAACGAAACTATGTGTGTGTGTGTGAGTGTGTGTGTCGCAATATGAAATATTTAAGAATATCCTTTCCGTTATCATGAAATGAAATCCATTTTCGGTGCAAATCTCGCACTTGCTGACGTATGAGCAGCATTTAATTGAATTCACTTGTTCAGACTGCAGACAGCAAAAGCTTTTGTTGTAGGCATTAACATGAGAAAGTTTTACCCTAACTCATACAAACACACACACACACACACACGTACAACACACAACTTCCGAGCAAATCCGCTTTATAACAAGCAGTCACGTACTCCTTGCCTGACACGACGACTACCAGTAAACCGAAAAACACAATATGTTGTTTCCTCCATACCTTCTGCTTCCTCTTTGTTACACACACATGTTATGTATGGCATGTGTGTGTGTGTTTGTATAGTTTTGTGCCCAGCCCTTAATACCAATCTGAGCACTTTAAACTGCTTAAATAACATATTATACTTATAAACACATGCAGGGGGGGATGGAGCCCCCTCCACTCAACTCACCTCTTTGCCATCTTAAGAAGTCAAAAATCCACCAACATGCCTTGCTTACACACGCTTTCAAAAGTTTAGCCGCTCAACGTGCGCTCGAGTTTTTGTTTTGTTTGGTTATCGAAACGGTTTTCGGCTGGCATACGGCTGCAGGTTTGGCGGGCGCTTACCGAACTTGGCGGTAATACATTGTGGCTGTAATTGCCAGCGTGCGGCTGCAGTTGAGTTGAATGGTTTTGGGCATGAAGGTAGGGAAGTTGTTGCACATCATAATACATGCAGGCATGAGTACTCTACCCGCTGTACTATTTTAAACTTCTTTGGCGTAATTTATTAAGGAAATTGCAACACTTTCCTTTCGAAATACCATGAAATGTGCTTTTAATTAATGAGAAATGTGTGTGGGTATGTGTTTAAGTATTTGTGTGCACTTCGTCTTTTATTCTTCTCTCACTACTTACGCTCTTGGTTTTTTATTTTATTTTATTTTCTTTTGCTGTTTGTTGGCTGGAATTTATGCATTTCAATGCGAAAATAATTGCAAAATAGTAAAGAAATGAGTTATGCATAAAAGCGCGTAATTTGCATTTAATTAAAGCATACTTTTGGGGTGCAAGGAAATTCTCCATATTTTAAAATAATTGCAAACAAAGGGAACTGCAACGAGTCTCTGTGAAATAATCACAATCGAATTGTACAACAGAAATTATGCAATTAAGCAAGTAATTGGAAGAAATAAAAATGTAAGTTCTTCTATGTTGTTGCACAAAGAAAATACATTGCCTTAAGACATTCACGGTAAATATGTTTTGGAAATTGCACAAGACACTAAATTAGATAAAATTACATAATTATCTTTCCTTTGGAAATTTCTCTGGAGCATAGGTACGAATATGAAAGACTCCTGCCCTCTTTAAATTTTTAAATCTTTATTACATAATATATAATTTTACAGTGAAATCCTTTCAAGCAATGACAAAATTAGGAGAGAATTTTTTATTTGCCACGAAAATTACCCTTCAAATAGAATTTGATTTTCCTGCTCATAGTACCCCAATTTCTTACCCACCAACCACAAGCCACAATTGTTTGTTAATCACAGCCAACCAATACTAGGAAAATTCACCCAATGCGAACTCATGAACAATTCACAACACGTTTAAAAATTAATTACATTATAAATTCAGTGGCAAGTGTTTACTTTTTGCGAAGCGAATCCAATTGAATAATAAATTACAAAAATTAAACTTTATTCTTTTCCCGGCTCTTGTCCAAGTCAAGGGCGTAGTTGATGGAGTCATTTGAGTCATTAATATTGATAAGATGATGTAGTGTAAGTGACCCTTTGAGTGAAAATAAATATTGAAAAGATTGACAAAAACAGAAATTAAGTTTAAATTTAAATGAAACTAAACTAAGAATAAACAAGTAAGAGAATTACCTTCTGCCTGACCGAAGCTGAAATACCCTGCCGAGTACTATACGTTCTTAGACCATTTTTCGGTAATTTTATCGAACATTTTTCTGTATTTTATTGACAGTCTTTCGATATTTTATTGATAATTTTTCGATGATTTTTCGATGTTATTCCATAATTATTAGGTGGTAGGTGGGGCCTGCAAAGTCGCCTGGAGGACCTTGATTACGCAGACGATATCTGCCTGTTGTCGCACACTTATTCCGATATGGAATCTAAGCTGCAGCTCATACAAGACGCAGCCAAGAAAGCGGGACTTAAATTCAACATTGCAAAAACCAAAGTTCTACGTATCAACACCACTAACACTCGAAAATTGCAAATCGATGGTATCGAACTGGAAGAGATGGAATCTTTCTGCTACCTCGGAAGCATAATCTCATCTTCGGCTGGATCAAGCGAGGATACCGCGAATCGTATCAAGAAAGCGAAGCAGGCGTTTGGTGTACTACATCCGGTTTGGAATTCACCTCATATCTCGAGGCGCACTAAGCTAAGGATATTCAATTCCAATGTCAAATCGACCCTTTTGTATGGATGTGAGACTTGGAATGCAGCTGCACTTGAAATTCGAGCTCTAGAAGTTTTTATTAACCGTTGCTTGCGTAAAATACTGCATGTGTTCTGGCCAGAGACAATCTCCAATTCTGCCTTGTGGGAAAAAACACAGCAAATCCCGATAGAATTGGAAATCCAAAAGAGGAAGTGGGGTTGGATTGGCCATATCCTGCGTCGACCACCCACTTATACTTCCAGAGTCGCAAGCGACTGGAATCCGCAGGGTTGCCGCAGAAGAGGAAGACCTTCCAATACTTGGAGACGACTTCTGGACACCGAAACAAAAATGGCGAACAAAAGCTGGAACGAAGTGAAAACGATGGCACAGGACAAATCTGAATGGAAACGATATGTTGTGGCCCTATGTTCCTACAAGGAATCTTAGGATTATATTATTATTCCATAATTATTGACAAATTTTCAATATTAAATCGATAATATTTCGATAATTATTGCCCTATTTTCGACAGTTTATCGATGATTTTTCAATATTTTATCAAAAATTTTTCGAAAACTTATCGATATTTTACAATATTTATCGATAATTTCCATTTCCCGATCTAATACAAAATTTCGTTTTAATTCCATTTTGTTCCGGTCCAATTCCATTTTGTTCCAGTTTCATTTCCATTTCGTTCCCGGCATCATTTCCAACCAAATAAAAAAAAACCACGTTCAAATCGGTTCAGTATTTCACAAGGTAAACGAAAAGAATACAAATTTGTCGCCCTTTTTGTATGGGAGGTAGGCGTGGTTCTTATCCGATGTTGCCTATTTGCAATACCGTCCAATCATTCTACAAAATAAGAAAATTGCTACAATTTGGAGTCTTAATAGCTTAAAAGCTACGGCAGCTATCGTGCGAAATGACAGACAGACGAACAGACAGACCGACTGACAGATGGGCAGACAGACAAAGCTTAATCGACTCAAGATATAATGCTGATCAATAATATATATAGTTTCCTACAAACAGTGTGACAACACCAATATACCCTTGAGCACTAGTGATAAGGGTATAAAAATGTAAAACCATACAGAAGTAAGACGCTTTAAAGTGAGAAGGCCAAACTAATTCAAATTTAAAATTTAATTTAAGTATGACTTGTTAAGTACTTACAATTTCCTCTCTTGCTGTGAAACAACTCCCGACTCTTTCCGCATGCCATGCTCCTCCAGCATAACCGCCATCATCATCACATCATCATCACCATAATTGCATAAATTCATGCAAAACCACAATGAGCTGGCAATGTGTTTTGTTATTAAACAAACAACAACACCAACAACAATAGCTAAAGCGCAGTTTTCGTGATGAGAAAATGTGCAACAATGACTCCAACTTCAACACCATAAAGCCGTTTCATTTTCTTATGCATAAGTTGGGGGAATTTTCTTGCTCGCCCCTCTATCCTTCTAACCACTTGTGCTTTATTTTGTTGCTATTGTTGTTGGTGCCATTCTCAAGGATTCTTCAGGCAAAATTATACAAATTAAGTGTTTGTAATGAAAAGTATTCACTTGAAGTGCACTTGCAGCTCATTTTGTGCAGCACATTTGGAGAGAGACATTTTTGATTGTTACTCTATTTGTAAGGTTGGGTCTTTCGTTTCTTAGGAACTGATTACGAATTAATTTTGTCATGCTGTATGCAAAAGCAGTTTATATTCTGCTCACGACACATAGAAGATAATTTTCTTTAAAACATTTCAAAATACTGTAATTGTGTCATTTTCTATATGAGAGACGATGACCATTTAAAAGTCTCTGTCTCCTTCTTCTACTCATTCTTATCCTTATTATAATTTATGTGAAGCCTTATACTTATGGACAGAACACAAAAAGCTATGAGACTCCCAGCTAAGTTGATGGGTTGTAAAAGTGTCTGCCCTGAACTTATGTAATTTGGCGAATAACAAAACCCCTGCTTGGCATAGCAAACCTAGTATACCACTCTTACCATATGATGCTAGCCGCCTATAACGATTTATTTTAACAACCCTGCGTTTCGTGAAGGTAAAAAATATTTCCACTTTTTCATAGTAAAATCACAAAAATTGATAAATCACTTGGCATTAGCCACTTTAAAAGTTAATATGGCGCGCATTAACCTTCTTAGCTTCATCTACTTAGGGCTTAGGGCAGGCAAGAGAAAATGGTTCTGCCTTTATGCTATTAGCTGTTGTTGTTACATTTATATAAGAAAAAAAAAAGCAGGAGAGCAGGTGTACATTCCATGTCTAGGGTTAGTTTTCAATAGACTTGGTCTGATTGCAACGTGTATGACTGTGTAAAGGTTGTTATTCTGATATTTTCTTCCCCCCGCCCCGCCTTCTCTTCAGCATTAAGTCATCAATAAGCCAAGCACGCGCCATTCCATTCATTTTGCCCACCCCACCACTCCAGCTGAGATTTATTTCAATCTCAAATCGAGTTTTTCAATTGTGTTTTTTTTTTATTTGGGTTCACTTCTTCTTTCCCTTGTTAATTTTTGACTTCCGCTTTTGATTTGTTGCTAGGCAATTTTATGAGGGCAAAAATTAAATTATACGTGAAATTACAAATGAAATTATATAAATTACAGTAATTTCAAGAAGAACATGAAAAAAAGTTCGCACAAAGTATAAATTCCTCTACATTATTCCCGTTGCCTTGGGTTTCCTCCTTGCTCGTTCCTCGCATTTCAGCATAATAAATTGTGTTTCTTTTCTAAATTTCCATTTTGAAATGAGATTTTTAACGCGCTTTTGTCAAAAACTTCTATACAATGTAAGTAAATGTCCTTTATTTGTCCCCCAGCAAATTCAGCAGCATCACTGCTCACTGCAATAGTGCAATTGTATTCACCTTCACTGTTCACTGCCAGTTCTGCATTTTTATGCGCAATCAAAAGTGAAGAGAATTTTACAGAACAAAAAAATTTAAGTACAAAAATGACGCACGCAGCGCAGAAAAAACCCTGAAGCGCACATAAAAGCTGCTCCCGTGAACAATTTTAGTGCGGCAATAAATGAAATGGGAAATTTTCATGCACTACACTTTTTGTTTGTATTTTAGTTGCAATCGGCAGCTTGTAACAGCCAAGAGTGTAAAATAAACTTGATTACACTCTGCGACAAATTCTAAATTTTTACAAAATAATACAAAAATTATGTGAAGCTAAAATGCTGTGCACATATGAGTGCCTTCTTTGATATTTTTTCGAATATTTTAGGTTTTTCAATTATGTTTAGGGGTTTTACCGAACCTTTCTCTTGTGTGCCTAAATATTTTACTAACGAATATCAATTTCCGCAATAAAACAACGAAAAGATCATTCATCTAGTGTAGAATAATAAAAAGTCGTTTTGACAGACTATGAAGTATGGCATTTTTTGTATTTAAAAAAGACTGAGTGGCATTTTTTCAATTGTTCTGTCATTCAACAGGAATTAAATGTACAAAAAAAAAACAGAAGTCAATTTGGTTCTTGTCAGCAATAAATTTGCATGTCAGTAATAAAATTATTTGCCTGTAAACAACAAAGGAAAAGCGCTCATAAAAGTGAATGGAATTACATAAAAATGTTTGTAAAATTTGTAAAAACTCATGAAAAATATTTACCTTTACTTTTCAATGATAGTGCATCACACTCTGTTTCCGTTGTTGTAATCTCATGCGTCACATGACACAGTATTCCCATAAATCGTCTCATCATTTATGGTACACAAATTGATGTATAGACTGTCAAAGTGATATCAGATAAGGAAGCATAGCAAATAGAGGATGTGTATTGAGAGCAAACAGACTGTATCGCGTATTTATTATATCAAAGGTGAAACTAACTAATGGCCCACATCGGTTAAGGGCTAAAATTGACCAAGTGCCTTAATGAAGCTTATGTACTGAATGAATTTAAAATCTAGGCCCAACTTATTTAAAGAATTTTACTTATTAAATGACAACATCATGATTTTAGATGAAGACTATACTTAACACATCTATATATATAAAAGAGACGTGTATGTTTGTCACCAGTAAACGCGAAAACTGCAGCACCAATTCTCACCAAAATTTATATATGTGTTGTAGGGGTCGTGAGTCTTGACATAGGATAGGTTTTACCGCCCACAAGTTAGTAAAAACTACTATATCTCAGACGTTTTTGATCACAAGAAAATGAAATTTGCCATGAACATACTATAAGACCCCAGCCATAATCTGGGCTACAAATGGCCGGGATTAGACAATGGGGCCATACAATTCAACATTTGAAAATGCTGTAATAGCGCTCCCACACAATGTTTTCCAACGAAATTTGGTAAATGGCTTCATGGTTTCAACTCTAAGCTAAATGCAACACATCGGCGTAGTTAGACAAAGGGGCGTGGTACCGCCCATACAAACCAATATTTCAAATTGCCATTATTGGGCTCCCATTGAATATTATTCAACGGGAAATGGTTATATGCCTTCAATGCAACATATTGGAATTGGACAGCGGGGCGTGGCACTTTTCATACAATTCAATATTTCAAAATGCTACACTTGGGCTCCCAATAAAAATATGTGACAAATGTTTTCATTAATTTAAAGGCAAAAAGAACTTTTTTAGGGCCAGCAAAGCGGACCGGGCCCTGCTAGTCCTCTATACAGTTGAGGTTAGTAAGGAAATTTCTTATAAATGAATGAATTATTATTTTTCTCCTTCAAAGAACTTTACTTGCCAATAACAAAATATTTGTTATTTTTCCCATTTGTTTCTTTCGAACTTAATTAAATCCTCTTTGCCTTAGTCTGCTTCCCAAAGCCATAATTTAATCGGTTAAAATCGTGTCACTCTCAATTTCCGTCACGATACTCTCTCAGTCATTCATCATTCATTCATTGAAATTCCATTCCATACACACACACCACACACACACACACAATTCTTGCATGCATAAAACGAATTTCAAAATGAAATTTGGGAATTCAATTTCATGCTTTCCAAGATAAACAGCCACAAAATTGAGACTGAAGTCATTTACTGGCGCCATAAGCAAATCAAATCTAAAGGATATGTATGAGAACATTTTTTTAGAGCCAAAAAACGTGTGAAATTTTAAGATTCAAAATAAAAAAAGTCAGTACAGGATTTTTTAATATTAAACTTAGCATTTTTAGATTTTTTTTTTTTAATAAATTTATAAATAATTTTTATTATTAAGAAAAAATAAAAGAAACGAATTTATTATAATCCTTAAGTCATAAAATTTACTTTGTTTTCTCACTTTCTCTCTCTCATTACAGCTAAGCGAAGACATTGGTTATGTACTGTACTCGGCCCTGGGGTCCTTCTATATTCCCAGTTGCATCATGGTCTTTGTCTATATACGAATTTATTTTGCTGCCAAAGCGCGAGCGAGACGCGGCATTAAAAAACATCCGCGAAAAGCAAACAACGAACAGGTGAGGCGATTTGTAGTTTACTAAAAATTAGCAAAAATATAATATGATTGTACGAATCAAAGGAGTCAAAAGGAATTAAGAGAAATCAATGCAAAGACACTTTCATTAGTTAAATTTCCAGTAGTATTAGGTGCAATTCTTTGAATTACTGCAATTTCCAATGAACAGTCTGCCCTCTCCTCCGGCAATCACTTTCGCATTTAATTAAGCCCAACAAGTGGAAATACTTGAGGCAAGTGGACATATGACAACAGACAAACAGACAAATAGACAGACAGTGAAACCACCACATGACAGCAAAAATGTCTGCAACAATTGCACGGAGTAGCTTGAAATTGAATTGCGCTTACAGCAGCTAAGCAGCTAGCAGCATACTCTCATTTCATTAATGCAATCAAGCGTAAGCTACTGCGTACATTAGGAGCCAAGCTATGGTCGGTCACTGCGGTCTCATGGCGTAAACCTTTAAAATTGCTCAGTCGACCGATGGCAGTGGAAGGGACTCTGTGTTGTGGGTATACATGTACAAGAGTTTATTGTTGAGTGCAAAAGCAACAGCAATGTGATAACTCGAAACTAGAAACCGAGTTGTCTGCCAAACATACATTCTGGTTTCATGCATGTATGCATGTCTAACAACAACAGATGCAGTTTAAGCGAACAACAGCAAGTTACGGCTGCAGGACAATTATGTGAATTTGTACTTTTAAGTACGTATATGTGTGTGTGGGTAAAGTACGTCTGCCTATGCCTGCAATAATTGCAGTAGGTGCTCACCAAATTCAATCAAGCATATTTGTTGCCTTCCACTGATGCCCTCTGGCAGCACAATTATCAGCAATGAAGCACAAATTTCTACTACAAATCACCAACAGCGTCTGTTTTTCTATGGAAAATATTGACCTGGCCTTTGTGTTACTTGGAAAATTGTCGGTCAATTGGCTGTACCTAAAGTACTGAGAGGTTTTCCACAAACTCATTTCAAGTTTACTCAATGCCTTCAAAGAAAAATAACAATTGGATTTTACTAGTTATTTCGTTTCAAGAAGTTGGAATAATTCTATGAATATTTTTTTTAGGAATTCAATTGAATTCCATTCCACATTCAATTTGTTTTCCTTTCCAGAGAAAGAAATGTGGAATTTAAAACTTTTTTTTGTTTTAAATTCTGATCCACCTTATGTTCATTAATTGACAATTCTAATGTATTTTTCCCTCAAAATACAAAGTAACTAAGCCCATAAACGCTCCAGTGAAATCCTCTTTCCAAGATGAAATTTTGCATTCGTGAGTGATACTCATCATCATCAGCATCATTGATATCCGCAGAAGAAATGAAATAAAAAAACGGCAGCTTTGGATAATATATTGACAATGTAACCCCCACCAATTTTTTAATGGGTTTTTCAACTTCAACCGTAATGAAATCCAAATAAAATATTGAACGAGAAGCAACAACGTAAAATAATATAAAGAAAATATAAAACAGAAAACATTTTGCACACGTATTACACGCCTCATATTGCGAATTCATTAATAATCCGCCAAGCAAAAAATTCGCGGTAAAATTATCGAATTGGAAAAATTTCCAATTACAACATTTCGTTGTTGACAGATTGCGGATACATTGTTGGTATTGCCGCTACTTGTTGGTTTTTACTCAGCATGTGGGTGGCAAGTGTGATGCGGCACGTAACTCATTTTTCATTTTGCAACCCAAATCCGTGGGGATTTGCATGCAAAATAATTGGAAAAAATTCTAATTCCGAAATGACATTCGAGTTCATTACACTCGCGCCAATTGTTTTCGCAATCCTGGAGTGTGCAAATAAGTTATGATGTGTTAGATGATTAATGGAGTTTATTGGTGCTGAACGTAACCACTTGTGCGCGAAGAGTTTTAAGGACCAATTGTATTCCGTGAACACATTTTTTAAATTTTTCTTCAATTAATTAATTCACAATTTATACATTCTGTCATTCTTTCAATCCTTCATTCTTTCATTCTTTCATTCTTTCATTCTTTCATTCTTTCATTCTTTCATTCTTTCATTCTTTCATTCTTTCATTCTTTCATTCTTTCATTCTTTCATTCTTTCATTCTTTCATTCTTTCATTCTTTCATTCTTTCATTCTTTCATTCTTTCATTCTTCCATTCTTCCATTCTTTCATTCTTCCATTCTTTCATTCTTTCATTCTTTAATTCTTCCATTCTTTCATTCTTTCATTCTTTCATTCTTTCATTCTTTCATTCTTTCATTCTTTCATTCAGTCATTCCTTTATTCCTTCATTCTTCCATTATTTTATTATTTTATTCATTCATTCTTTCATTCTTTCATTCTTTCATTCTTTCATTATTTTATTGTTTCATTCTCTCATTCTTTCATTCTTTCATTCTTTCATTCTTTCATTCTTTCATTCTTTCATTCTTTCATTCTTTCATTCTTTCATTCTTTCATTCTTTCATTCTTTCATTCTTTTATTCTTTCATTCTTTTATTCTTTCATTCTTTCATTCTTTCATTCTTTCATTCTTTCATTCTTTCATTCTTTCATTCTTTCATTCTTTCATTCTTTCATTCTTTCATTCTTTCATTCTTTCATTCTTTCATTCTTTCATTCTTTCATTCTTTCATTCTTTCATTCTTTCATTCTTTCATTCTTTCATTCTTTCATTCTTTCATTCTTTCATTCTTTCATTCTTTCATTCTTTCATTCTTTCATTCTTTCATTCTTTCATTCATTCATTCCATCATTCCTTTATTCTATCATTCTTTCATTCCTTCATTCAATTGACTCCAAATCTCATATTTTTGTATCTTCTTTTCTCTCTCCTCCCCATCAGGTAACGAGTTTCACCACCGCCGGCAAGAAGGGCACCATACCGATGCCCTCCTCCAGTTCCGCTGCCCTGCAAATGCACCAGCAGCGCCAAATCGCCACTATCGAAACGCCACCGAACAGCGCTTCGCTGCCCGTTCAAATACCGACCGTCACCTGTGATCTGGCCTCGGACATTTCCACATCGGAGGCAGCCGAAATGGAGCCCCATCCAATCGTCTATCCCAATGGCAATTCATCGGGCGGCATGCCGCCGGCAAATGTGGGGACACTGTCGCCCGGTTCGCCCAATTGCAACAAGGAAACGCTTAAGGTCAGTACCATAGCCACAAGTCGGGGCGCCCTGAATGTGCCCGTGCCGCCGTCCATGGCCGGCTCGAATACGAGCACACTCATCACCAGCATTAACAATAACAATGGCAGTCCGGCGACGGTGGTGGGCAATGCAAATGACACCACCGTCGCAACGCAGATGGCCACACCGAACGAGTTGCGCGTCTCGCCCGTTGCAGGCCGGTGTCGGGCGCTCTCGGTGGGCGTCGACACCGACATGGTCAGCGAATTCGATCCCTCCAGTTCGGATTCGGGCGTGGTCAGTCGCTGTGCAGTGGTTAAACCGCTGAAATTTAGACTGTGCCAGCCGATCTTCGGTCGCAAGTCGAACCACCAGCGACGCAACGAAGCGAAGACGGCGGCCGCTGTGAAGGCACAGCAAAAACCCTCCGAAGTGGCGAAAGCCGAACTCGAACCCGCCATACCCAAAGTGCAAAAGCCGCGCGATCCCGAAAAGGAGAAGCGTCGCATTGCGCGCAAAAAGGAGAAACGCGCCACGCTCATTCTGGGCCTGATCATGGGCAGTTTCATTGCCTGCTGGCTGCCCTTCTTCTTCCTGTATATTCTGGTGCCGGCCTGCAGCAGTCAGTGCACAATACCGGACTCGGCGTTCGCGATCGCCTTCTGGCTGGGCTACATGAACTCGGCCCTGAATCCGGCCATTTACACCATCTTCAATAAGGACTTTAGACGCGCCTTTCGGCGCATCCTATTCAAGTGATGTTTGGCCTATGTGTGCTGCTATCGGTGCGTTCATGCGAGCATTGAGAGGGCCACTGAACGTGCCATGGGCAGCGCACCAATGAGTTATGGCATGTACACTTATCGGCGATAGATTTGGTTATTTGCTGCTGTGCATTGAGTTATTTGTCTCTGCTGAGTGGGCGACTAGGTTTCTAGGGGGGGCAGCAGAAATTATGGGCAATAGAAATTTTTATTTAATGTGCTTCAAGGGTGCTTTTTTTTGGATTCCTCCTAATTGGGTCATTGATTTAAAGTCTTCCAGAAAAGGTTTTCCTCGTGCGGATTTTTAGTTAATCAATAAACTGCGTTTTTATTTGTTGTTGTTGTTTGCTTTGTACCTTTGTTAGGCTGTTAAAGATTTTGAAAAATGTTTTCAAAAAGAATATAAATATTAAAGCTCATTTCAAAAGCAATGAAAGGCTGTGAATTTGATGAGTATTGTTTTAAGTGTAAAAAAATAACTTCATTTCGCTTTTGCAGTTTATTGATCAGACGATAGTAAGGACCTTCCTAATCAACTTGATTTTTTTTAAGTAATTTTGTTTTGACCCAATATGGTAGGGAAATAGTATAGAAAGTAAGTGCTTCCAAGGACTAACTGGTGGGTACTATTGGTACATTCGCATTAAAGTTTGAAAGTGAATTTGCTATCCAAGTAGAATGAAAGTCGAAAAATATTAATTCTTAGCTCAATTCATGACCTCAATAAAATAGAATCCATTGGAGTGAATTGTTCAACGAAATAATTCCTAATACATACAACCTTTTTTTTATTATTATTAATTTCTTTAACTAATTATTTTAAATAATTCCCATTTGCACACCCAAGTGTCGTATTTTTAGAATCACTCAAAATAGAAACTATAACAAAGTATTTTCGATACGATTGTTTCCAACCACCGAAAACATAAACAAATTCTAAATTAAAATATAAACAAATCCATTCACACTCAATATAGAGCAGGGCAGCACTCTGCACGCTGAAAACCATTCAAAATAAATTCAAAATTTTCAATTAAAATGGCAAAAACCGCCTCCACGTAATGCAGTAGTGCACAGTTGCATAGTGAGAAATAATCGAAAGCTTTAAAGTGCACGAAGCACTTGAAATCGACTTTACATACATTGAACTTCCAATACAACTGAATGAGAGTTGAGAGGCATTAAAGTAGTCCTATGTATGTGCGAGTATGTATTAGATAAAGTAGAGTGTGTCGACAGAGCAATCGAATGAGGCCAATTCACTTTCAGTTTCACTGGCAGTCGAAGTTTTAACAATTTTTCGTTTGGGACGTTTGACTGTAAATGGTGGGTTGGGTGTCGACGAGTGTTATCGGTGATAAGGTTTACGAGTGTGTGTGAGTTATTTATTACCGTGGCTTATGTGACTGTCAATGATAGACTATATTTCGAGCAGAACAATTGGGAACTTATAATTCGGTCTCAGTGAGTCATTGGCATTCAAAATTTTTACGATGGTTCATTTCTCTCTTGCCAACAAAACGATTCGCTTAAAATATTTTCCTTCCATATAATCTTTTCATTTTGTGAAGAAACAATAAAATAAATTCCTTTCTGTCTTCACATTTTTCCTCACTTAATCATTGTTCCAAAATACTAAATTGCAATTTGTCCAGGTGTAAATGTCAACCTGTTCTCCATTAACCCAAAACAATTTACCAAAAAAACCCCCAAAAAAAAATACAATTTTCTACTCATGCACACAGAAAATCCCTTTCAAGTAATTGTCATTTGCATGTCAAATGTCATTCACCTCATTTGCAATAAATTGAAGTTCCTTGAACCACATGAGCAAGACACTGGGAAAAATGAGAAAATTTAAATTAACTTAAGAGAATTTTTCCCAACAATAGGATTGTGTAATTTGTACGGAAAATTGATGGCCCTACAAGTAACACTGTGCAACACCAAATTCTGATTGCCGATATGATAACAAATTCCTGTAGGTCTTGGTCTACATTAGTTCAAAGGAGGTTACTTCACTTTTGTTAAAACAACTTTTTAACGGTAAGTAATATCGTGTTAGTGTCTGCAACACAAATATTATATTTTACCCTAGCTACAATATTGCTGAATATTCTAGGCCAGAATACAAAAAAACTAAATTTTGAAAAATTTGAAAATTTTTTTATTTTGGATACTTTGGGTGCCTAAAAAACTGACATTAGGGGGCTAAGATGTTCGGTAACATTGTTGCTAGGGTTAAGTAGCAGTTTTTTCAACAATAGTGCAATGACCCAGTTGTGACCTTTGACCTCTAATAACTCACTTATTCGAGCTAATTAAAAATAAAACCCATTGAGGGTGTCATTACGTGGACCAAAACCTTTCAAAATATCTTATCAGATCTGCAATGAGAAAAATTAACCCTCATTTTGTCGCATAGTGTAAATTTTTCAGTGTGATTTTTGAAATTTCATTTATATTCATTTGATTGCTTTGCAATGTTTTCACTTGTACGTACATGTTGATTATTTTTAGAATATTCAATGAAAGGGGCTAGGAACAAAATAGCAAAACAAAAAAAAACATTTTCCTGCTCTTTTCAACATTAGTTTATCGTGCAAATCCCCTGTAACAAGTCAAGTGTACAAAAACAAAAAAAAAATACAATCCACTTCCCATATGTTATTTTCATTCCAAGAATTTGCATGTCAATAATAGAAAACATTGGGCAGGCAAAGTTGATATTTCAATGGAAACACTCACAGAATCAAAATTTTCCAAAAAAAAAAAATAAAAAAAAAAAATAGTAAGAACTGTGCCCAGAGTACTGAATGCTGTTGTGTACTTGCACCAATTTAAGTTATCTGCAAACTGTGCTGTTTGCTTGTTTAGTTTTCGGCACACATGTGCATGTCACATTCGAAAGTTCAAAGAGTTCAATTCGGGTGGCAATGTATCGACAAATGTTTCGAATATTTGTGGCAGTTCTGAAATTGTCCTTGTCGGGGGGAAAGTGAAAAATTGCATTTGCTGGACAAAATTATTTTCTTAGTAGAGAAAATTAATTTGAATTTATTCCTGTGAGTTGTAGTAAATTTTAAAGTCAATAGTTTAAAAAAAGCTTTATCCAAGTATTTTGAAATACTTCCATCACTCGGACAAGTTACAAAACATTGATGGGATAATGTCTCTAAGGGGATTAAATTTTATATTTTTACATAGTTGCTAAAAGCACCCCAAGCACTCACAGACCCAATATGAGTTTAATAACATCTCTCTTTTGGCACACATGGCCAATCAATTTTCCCATAAATATAACCTGCTCGTACCAGTAGAGCATTTAAACGAATTACAAAACTTTTTAATCGATTTTAAATCAAATTTAATAAAATTCCAATTAATTTTTCTGATTTATTTAAAAGTTGCCACTTCCATCGCTAAATCAAATGAAAAAAGTTAATAAATTCATTCATGCTTAATGAATGCCTTCACATAAAAACGTATTCATTCCAATGGGAGGTGGTGCTTCTGCTGCCACTACTGCTGATGATTTCGATGATAGCGCATCTATTTCCAAACGAAGGACAATTCATAACTCAAAGGATGACTACAGAAGTTACGTGGGAGAGTGTATGTATACACCGATGAGCCATTAAGATTATCCTTCAGCTGGTGTTGAACGTATATATATAAAAATAAATTACAACACAGCCACATGAACCTAAAGCGTAGCTACCTCATTTCCGTGCGATACCCTGCCGGAGAGAAAAACGATACGAGAGTAAAAGCAACACACAGAGACACTACGTTAGTTTAATGCTCAACTCAATATAAACATATTTACACTACTCCGCAGGTGCTCGTATAAAAGTTGGCTTAGCGCTTTAGTCGTGCGGGCTAAGGATTCTTTTTTTATTTACTTTTTCTTTTTTATTGCAAAATGTGTTTTAAATCGATAAATTCATTTGCATTTCATGAACTAAAGCATAGTGTGTGAGACAGTGGTGCTCGCTTGATAGTTATTTGAAGCCATGCATGCAGCACACTGAAAACCCATATCGACACTGTATCAGCTCGTCTGCTGATGTGCCGAAAGTTACGACCGGAAACCCTTGAATTTCCATTAGAGCACACCAGCATTTAATGTGAATTTTAACTTCACTTTCATTGCTGCGTACAAGCAACCAGCTACGCGCACACACGCTCAAACACACAAACACACACATATACACGAATAAAACTTATATGCGCTTTATTGTATTTTTGTGTTGACACTGACATATCCTGTCCGAAGGACAATATTGCAAAAGCTCTGGGCTTCGTATTTCATAGCCGTATGCGAAGTGTTTTGTGTGGGAATACTGAAAGAAAAGTTTGAATTTTTTTTCTAAAAAAACTTAAAATATATTATTTTAAATAAATTTAACTAAAAATTTAAAAAAAAATTTCTATTTTTCTAATTTTAATTATTTTTTTAATTTAAAATTTTATTTTCAAATTTTTGCACTCAGTTTTTTCTCAGCGTACATACGTTACGTTACGAATATGTGCGAGAATGTGTATTGGCATATATTTCCTCTGACTTATTGCTGTTGGTGTCGTTGTTTTCCGTTGCTGTTGTTGCTGTTGTTGTTGTTGTTGTTTGCATTAATTTCCAATTATTTTCCGCCAGCATGGCTGAAGTCGTTCAATGTTGAGGACATTCCATCCTCGGTTAATATGATTATTTGTCATAACACAGAAGGACGATGAAGGACACCGCATCAAATACAAAAACAAACAGATATACAAATGTACACACACACACACACGCACACACATGCACACCACAACGTGTTAAGTATGCGCATAATAATGCGGGTTTTTATTGACGGCATTTTGTCTCCTTCCGTCTTTCTGCATATTTTGTCACACTGAGTGTGAGAGTGTGTGTATGAGAGTGTGTAGAATAAGTCTTACTTTGTCTTCTTCTTCTTTATTTTAAATTAGGCAGGCCCTGAGGATTTATTACTTTGCCTGGGAGAGTGTCACTTTTGCGGAATTTTCGATTGACTTGAAGCGATTGAACATGATGATTGCTTTCATATGATTTCTTTTATAATGCAATCTATAATTCATTTGAAGTTAATTTCCACAAAATATACTTAAAATACACTTTCAAGTTTTTGTTGTATTTTTATCTGAAATCCCCACAGATTGAGTGCACTCAGAAAATGTTTTTCTTTGGAAAAATATTTGTATTTTCAACCAAGCGCATCTCCCTTGGCTGGCTGCAATCCAAATCAATATTTTGTTGTATATTTTTTTTCCAAACTATTTTCAAGCATATAAAACGCATTCTTTGCATTGGAAATTGCTCTATCGAAATAAAGTGCGGCAAATGCATTTAGATGCTTAATATTTGAATATTGAGTTTTCCCTAAAGCACTCAGAATTTTCCATACCATTTACAATTTTGTATTTATACGAAGTCTCCCCACCAAAACATTTAATTGGCCACACATAAAGTGTTCTCTTTAAAATTTCCAGGTTTTTTCCCCGACCCACACATCAACACTCACACTCAAATGCAAGCACGTGCTTTTCAGTTCGCACTGCATTTGGTGTTTATTTTTGGCGTTTCATTTTCAGTTTTGTGGAAAGTGCATTTTGCGTTTGTTATGATTTCAGTTATTAGATTCGCTCCACGCCACAAAATTTAAATTGAAAATGCAAAACTAAATAGAGAAATTACAATAAAAATAACGAAATGGAAATTTTATTAGTGTTTGTGTTACAAAGTATAAATGCGATAATTTATGGCGCATTTTTACGACGCACTAATTTACAAGTGTTTAAGTGGAATTCCGTATCGCCCGGTTGTTTGAGTGAATTTTTATTACATTTTGTGCGATGAGATTTTGCCATTGGTTGTGATCAATTTTTATTATTGATTTCCTTTGGCAAATTTCTGATGTTTGATCAAGTCGTTAACTTACAAAGTAGCAAGTAAATTGTAGCGAAATTTCAGTCGAAAAGTTTAAATTATTTATGGAAAAGATTTAGCAAATTTTCTTTGAGAGGTGCCTCAACAAAAAAACTTAATTTGCCAGAGTGGACAGCTGTATCTGGACAAAGCCACATGTCTAAGTTCAAAACAATCCTGACGCAAATGAGAATTCGTCTTTCTTTCAATCAAAACAATTCAACTAAAAAAGCAGAAGAAGAATGGAAATTGCAATTGGATGGTTTCTAGCTTGTTGTTGTATTGCAGCACTTCTACTTAAGCAGGTTGAAAAGTTTTTTCAAAGGCCAGCACAAAACGGTTGACTGTTGAAAGTTCAAATGTTCATAGAATTTTTTCTATATTCCTCAGAAGATAAAACCGCATAGAAACGCTATACAAAAAATACCCCACATCTTATCTAATACCAATTTCCAAATCGACAAACTCCATAGAAGATCCATAAAAGATTTGAAAGTTCAATCCGAGCAAAGAACGGAATTTTTCACATTTAACAACACGTGCGGCTACAATCGATAAGGTCAGTGCAGCTAGTTTTGATGGTATTAAATACGGTGGAATTGAGAATTTCTATATTCGATTAATACCTGCACCCAGACACTTTTTCACTTTTTCGTTTAAGGACTAAAGGACCCTCAGTACATACCCCCTTACCACTAGAGCTCCATCACCCATGCCATTCGCACACTTGAAGTTTATTGTCAACAGCATATTTACGAAAACAACAACAGCAACAACAACCACTGCAATAACAACAAGAAGACCACTTACATGCCAGCAGCAACAACAATTAGAACAAAAGCTGAAAACAATTGAATTCAACAAGCACAGTGACACCATCAAAGAGCTTTTTTTTTTGTTTGCCCCGTTGTTGTATTTTTTCCACATAAAAATGAGCCAAGTGGGCATGGTACTGAGGAAGGGGTTAAAATACTTTTGCACTTAACAGCACTTATGCGTCGTTGCAAGTATATAAATGTGTGTACGTGGGAGTTTGTGTGTGTGTTGGCATAAGTGTTGACAGCGCATCGCATTGTTTTTCCCACACACAGCGAAAGTCATTTTCACTTAAAGTGCGACAACGCAACAACAACAGCAGCCGCCAATTCACA
This sequence comes from Heteromyza rotundicornis, assembly GCA_951394025.1. Lineage (NCBI taxonomy): Eukaryota > Metazoa > Arthropoda > Insecta > Diptera > Heleomyzidae > Heteromyza > Heteromyza rotundicornis. Next base: position 71,635,370 of record OX596012.1, on the reverse strand, counting down.
ATCAGAAGCATCGACAGCAAACAGCACCAGTACCAGCAGCATTGGCATCAACAACACGAAATGTCAACAACCACTTCAGCATTTTAAAGATGCTGCCTTGCCTGCAATCGCGTGATTGCCAAACCGCTCATTGCATGGCGGCGGCACTGTTTGTTGTTGGCACTCTGTCGACCAAATGTTGATGCAACAAAATTCCGGTCGCGTTCAGTTACTGCTGCGCTCCGCAAATCGATGTTGGCACTTTTGCCTCGTGCTCGCACTTAAAAATGTTGTGGTTTTTTTTTCTTTCATTTTCGGGAGCAATTGTTTGACGTTTTCATGCACACACACACACACATACAAACACCAATATGTGGAACAATGTCACGGTCGCGCAGGTGTAAAAATACCGAAATCCATTTCCCGTTGCAGCAAATTGGTATTTGGCGAAATTGCACACGGCGCACGGCGCATTTATCGATTGACGGTGAGGTGAGCGCATTTTTGTGGTCGCGCTGTTGACATTTTTGCCATTATTTTTTTAACATTCCATTACCAATTTGTCGCTTCTTTTTTATTACTTCGCATTTTATTTTTGGGTTTTTTTTTTTCGTTCCCTTTCGTTTGGAATTTTACCTTTGAGTGGTGGGTGTGGAGCGAAAGTGAAGCTGTACTGCATTTAATGAATTTTTTTTCAATCGTATTTGTGTTTGCATTTTTTTCTATGCAAACAAAAGCAATGTTTGCTCATTAACACTAAAAAAATTGTATTCAAAATATAAATTCCAGACATATTTAATTTCGCATAAATTTGAGCAAACAGCTTTACTTTTATTTGCATAACATTTTTTTGTATTTGGATAATTACAATTCCATTTGTGGTTAATAAATTAGTTTTATTAAAGCTGATTATTGCGTATTTAATGGAGTGAAATGGGTAAAAAAAACGCTAGCAACAATTTCTAAAAAACATTATCTTGTCCAGCTCCATCCCATTACATCCAAATCAAATACAATTTGTATTTGATGGAAAAAAACTTTCTCCAAGCACAATAAATTGCCTAAAGTTTCATTCAACTTTAACTTTTATCCATTTGAATTCATAATTTATATTGTTCTACTGCAAATTTATTACTGATTATATCAATGTTGATTTTTATTACCGCATTTTTATTGCATTATTACTAACATTTCGGCACACATCGGCAGACTTTTATTGCCCGCCCATTTACGAAAGCATGAAATAATCATTGATAAACAATTAAATGAATATAAATGAATTAATTTGTTTTTGTTTACGCAATCAAGTCATTAAATAATAAAAATAAGTGCATAAAAAAAGGAAACCGAAATTAATTCAATAACGCCCGGAAAAATGATTATCGAAAAAAATGACTCATTTGGCATTTCGATAAGTGAACAAATTACACCACAACCCGCCCAAAGTGTAAAAAATTACAGAATTTTAATTAAATTATGCAAAACAATAATTAAAAAATGTGAGTAAATATTTTTCCAAGGAACTGAGTGAATGCCAAATGATTTTTAATTCAAATGTGCAAAAAACATTCAAATTAAATTATTTTTTTTTCAATTCGATTTAACAGATTATAATTTTATAAAGGGATTTTTAGCTATTTTTGTTTAATACTGTGTGAAATAAACTCGTTGCTTCTGTGGAACATATGTCTAAATTTATACAATACAGAGAAGATTAACATGACCAGAATGATACGAACATCTGTGAATAATGTGATTTAAAAATACTGAGTTCTTTCGCCAGACCGCCACATTTTGCAAGTACTGGCCCACTTACGCCTTTGGGTAATTGCAGTAAAAATTAATGGAGAAATCATTAAAAGTCCATACATAGATGTAGGGAATGACGATTAAAACAATAAAGGAATCAATTAAGTAAAATTAGTCACGATATTGATCCATTAATAAGAAGTCAATAATCCTGATCTCTTTATCATAAGAACTGCTAAAAGGGAAAATCATAGTTTGTGATTAGTGTTTGCTTGATTTGTTCCACTTAAACATGAATTATTATTTTCCCTTTTAACCACCAGTTGATCACCATTTTGATTGGGCAAACAAAAACCATAAATTATGATTAATATTCGTAATATTCAGGCTTAGGTGAGAATAAATGAATAAATAATGGAGACCATATTTCCAATTAAATAAATTAAAATTTTTTTTTATTTGCTAATTTTCTACTTTTTTATTTATTTAATTTTAATTTGTTATTTGCCAACTTGCTTAGAAAAATTTGTAATAACTTTTTCACAAATTCAATTTTCTAGGAATTCAAACCGACATCTTCTGGAGTCCGCACGCTTAACAGATTCGGCTACCCTGACATTATTATACCCCCACACTGTGGCAGGGTATACTAACTTTGACACAACGTTTGTAACGCCCATAAGGAGGCGTGTCCGGTATGGAAAAGTATATTTATTCTTGATCAGCATCACAGCCGGAGTCAATTTAGCGATGTCCGTCTGTCTGTCCGTCTGTCCGTCTGACTGTCTGTCCGTCCGCACGATAGCGGTCGCAGTTTTGGAGATATCGACTTGAAACTTTGGGTACATGTTTTTCTCGTGAATACTGAGTTCGTAATTAAGTACCCATCATTTTATGAACTGCATAATAGTAAATAATGAGCCAACAATTCTCTCCGTGTATTGACTAGTAAAGTTATTGTTGTAATTGAAGGCTGATTCAGTAGTGAGCAACAACGTGAAAACAACAATGTCAACAAGACCATTTGTCTTAGGGACCATTTCGGGACTGCCACTCCCTCATCACTACTGACTACTACCCAGCCAATTTGATTTCCTATATATACGTACGTTAACACCGAACAAGCATCCAAAAAGTATAGCTTCTAGTGAAAATGTCTTTGTGCCACAACTGTCAAACTTCAAACTTTTTTGGTTTTTATAGTGACTGAAACACCCTAATCAAAGCTCACAGATCTTGTCGCCAGCTAGATGGCGTTGCATATATATTTTTACAAGCTGATCAATTGGTTGGAATATTTTATTATCCTCTTGAACACACTAGAACCACTTCGAGAAAAACTCATCTATTACAAAATTTGATTTGCATATTTCTTGTAGGCCGAATCAAACAAGATGATGGTTCCGAGAAATGAGGGAAAGAGGATTAGAAAGATCCGGAGTACTTGATTAACTAAAGAATTGTGTGAAATTGTATTTGAGGCGTCCATTTCCTAAACAACCAAGTTCAGAACAGCATCAGTTATTCTTCTATAATCAAACAGCACTTTATGCCAAGAGTTTCTTGAAATTACCATGATTCTCAATTTAAAATTTAGCCACAAAATCAATTAATTAATTCCATTTTCAAGGAATGTACACAAATATTGTGATTTCTCTAATTGGATTGAAGTTGATATGGTTTGCTTACAGTGGAACTATCGATGACATAATTCATAAGAAAACAATCGCATCGATTATTTCGCAGTAATCGTAATATATTTTGGATAAGTATATTTACCTTTAAAGAGCCCTTCATGAAATCGAAGTACTTTGAGAGGCACAAGCACCCAGTAGGAAAGTCATCGATTCGGCAGCGAGTAGGCATCAATGACAAAAATGTTCATGAATGACACTTCCAACGTAGGCATTAATGACATTTTCATATGTAGTAATGTCACACTTTCTCATGCATGACACTCTGCATCACATTCCGCATGACATTGCATCAATGCCACATTAGTGAATTGTTGCTTCCTTGCTATGAATCGCGTCAGTGTTTTCTCATTTACTCTCATTTCGTGAGAGCATTGGCACATAGCCTAAATGTCAGCAATAACTCATCGCTGCATTGGTCATGTATGAAACAATTTTCCACTGGGATAGAGAAGACGGACGATGTATTTACACAATATTCCCCAATTTAAAAGTTGTTGCATCTGGTAATGGAAAATGGAAAATGTTGGTAATTGGATAGTCATAAATGTATATATCTGCGGCGATGGTGGTGCTGTATAGTTCAGACAGCTTCTATGAAGTGTCATAATAATCTCCTTGAGTGATTACCCATGTGTCACCTAATCACAAACCGATGTGAGTCATTTTTGTGGTCAACTTTTCCAATGTTTAAAATTTGTTATTACACCGACAGATATTGCCACCATTTTTCCCGTTGTGTTTACTATTTTAAGTGCAATTCACATGACCCTAAGCACTAATGCATTTGACCGTATACGTATATGGATCTGCTAATTCCAACAACAATGAGCCATTGAACAAAAAGTGTGAAAACTGCTGTTAGCACACTTTCAGAGCGACACACAGTTGCAATTCTATTTGCATTCTGTTAATTGTTATTGTTGACTATTTATTTGAATTGTTTGTTGTTGTTTTTAAATTTATTTGCTGCGCCAAGTGTTACAGCGGGTCTTGATATTACTAGTTGTTGTTAGTGTGGTATTGTTGCCAACATCATTAACATTTAAATCATTTTGTGCAAATACAAAAAAAAATAAAAAAAGGTTCTGAGTACAAGCGAGGAAGAACAGCACACAAACACGGGCAACAGTTGTTGATGCATAAATTACAACATTTTAGTTGTTGTATTAATTTATGAAATTCTCACAAATTTTCAAAATTTACGACTTAAATTTGTGTGTAAATTTTGCCAAAACATGAAAGAGCAACGCAAAGGAAAAAAAAGCACTTCATCTGTCGCAACCAAATTGTTGCAACATTCGCAATATGCAATATGCACAGTCATGTTCAATTGTGGGCCGGTTGGTTGTTGTTGTTGTTGCTGTGGTTGTCAACATAATTTTTGGTTCGCTCATGCAAATAATTATTTATCTACATGCATGCCATGTACCTATGTATGTATATTTTGTGACAGTGTGTGCGTGCATGCGTGTGTTTGGCATTCTGAACTTATTTGTTGTCGCTCGTGTTGCCGTTGTTGGTATTGCATTGCTGCACATTTAAGCCAATTTAACGCTTGATTACCAAAGTAAATTGCCTATCTACGCACTACAATCAGCGGATAATTTTAATTGAAATTTCGCTTAGCGTCCGTGTGGCCAATATAATAATAATGATTTTCATAATGTACCTGCGCTTTTCCAATATAACAAAGGAGATTTTTTTTAGAGAGCAACAGTTGAATTTCATTTGTTTTTAGTTTTTATTTTTGGTTTTTAAAATCACCTCATTAAAATATCATTAATTTAACCTATTAATTTTTGTATGGTTATGGGGGCGTATGATGAACCGCACATTAATGTGATTTTGTTTTAATCTAATTGACACTAAATAATAATTCAATTAATTTGACATATTATATTAATACGATATGGCACTGCTCCTTTTTAACCCTAATCCGACTTTCCCACACTTTAAACCTTTTCGCACACATCAAAAATTCCATAGTTTTTTTTGAAAATTTTACCATATGGTCTTTTTTATAAAGGAAACAACTGGAGTGGTGCAGTTATTCAATTTCGAAAGAATGAAAAGTATGAACCACTGTAAGGTACACTCTCAGATTAATTATGATCATAGCCACGGCTACCTTCAGCAAAATTCTACTGCAATTATTAACAATTTGAGCCACAAAATGTATAGAATTCAAAGCATGTGCTTTGTTATTTGTACACCAGCACCACCGACCGCCTCTCACGACCATACTCATTTAACATGAGTATAATTCGCACGGCATGCAAAATGCCATAACAAAGCACACACACACACACACACACACACACACACACGAAGCACATATTGTGTAATTTTCAATTAATTTTAAACGTTTTATGGCTTTCTCTTTCGTTCATAGATTTTAACGAATATATTTTGGGATGCACCAAGAAATTGTTTTCATTTCATTTTATTTGTTGTTTGTTTAAAATTAACACATCTGTCGGTTTTGCAATTTTTGCCAAAGGAACATTAAATTTTAATTAGCTGCGAACAGGAAATTCTTTTGACCACATCCACTTGTGGCGGTTTAACGTTGCAACATTTTCGTTGTATTATGAACATTTCAATATTAGCTCAGGGCAATTATTTTTGATGTATTAAGTTAAGTGTGTGGCAATGTGTGGGCATGTTAGCGAATTCGGAGAATTTTTTCATCTTAAAATTTCGATTTTCAATCGAAATAAAGTAAATAATAATTTATTTTGATGGAATGGTAAAAGTGCATCATTAAATATTTTGGGAAATTATTCACTTCATCATCATCATCATCGACATTTGTTTCCAAGTAATTACGAATTCAAACTAAAGTCAGTTTAGAACTTTTCCAAGGAACTCATGCACTTCCTTGAAGTGCACTCGCATGGAAAATTTAGTGATTCTTGCAATATTCAATTGAGAGAGAAGCTTAAATCATTCCATGTTACTGAATTGTTCGAAGATAGCTTCTTTTGACAGAAAATTATGGGCCATCTCTGCAGTTTATTTGCTTTTCAATGCTTTTGTTTTTGCAATTTTTAATTCGTCGCTTGACATTTACCAGTCAAAGTCGTATTTCTTTACAAGAGTACTTCTTCAAAGCACTCCAAAACCGCTCAAAGGCTGACATTTCCATCTATTCCATTCTATTCTATTCTTTTCATGGAGCACAGTTTTCATATCATTGCAGCATTTCCTTTTGAGGCTTGTCCCTTACACTCCAGTTTCTACTTTCAATCTTCATCTTCAAAGAGCTGGGATGCTTGGACATACTCAGGCTAAACATTGACTAACAAAGGCTGTTGTCAGTGCCACTGTGATTAGACAGGCTTTTGTGTGGCACAATCTAGCCAATTTAATTATATTTTTCATACTCTTTTTCGTAATAATGATTTTTTTCTAATTTTTTTATAATTAAAGGTCATTTGTCGCTGGGCTTACAACAAGAATTGTATGATTTTTTTATTGGCTCATTTCGCCTACCTTCCCTCATCATCCGCTATGTGTTTTCAGTGTTTGATCAAAGCCAAAACTAGAATGCAAACATTGATGTAGTGTCACTCACGGTAACGCCCAATTCTCGGGCGTTGTGTTTGTCCAATAAACGGTCATAAATCCCAAATCGCTCCCTGAAATATCCCCACACAATATGACCCATTGGAAAGTACCTCAAATATAAAAAATGTTGGTCTCAGGAGCCCTGTCTAAAATCTGTTTGTACAAATTTCCAATCGAATCCATTAAAAAAATATTTTGGTCTCAAGACTCCATCTTGACCTATTTTTATGTGGTTTTGGAACCGTTTCTAAACACTTCCAATCGATTACAGCAGTACAAAAAAATTCGCTTTTTTGTCGTTTTGTATGGGAGCCCACAAAGCTGGGCATTAACTAGTTAATTCGTTAATAGTTAATTAACGAAGTTAAATTTTTGGTTAACTTTTAACGTTTCCGTTAATTTTGAAAACCATTAACTTTTTAATTTAGTTAAGTTAAATTTCGATTAACTAGCATTAGTTAACTTTGAAACGAAAAAAATTGTTTTATTATTGAATGTTAAGGAAAAATTAAGAATTCATACTATTTTTAATAATCTACCTAGCCACACTGTTGAAAAATTGTAAACACAGAACTCTTTCGTGTTGTTCGAGAGTCCGCTTGGTCGGCGGCGAAATATTGAGTCGATTGTGTCGGCTCAACCGATATTGACATCGATTTCTTCGCACGCCGATTGAAGCCGATTATGGTCGGCGCGAAACTGTTTAGCCGCCGCCTATATTTTCCAATCAACTTGGAACTCTGGGTGCGTAGTGACAATCAAAAAAAAACGCGTCGGCAAATTCATTTTGTAAAATTTTTACAAAGTTTTCATTTTTTAAGTTAAATTTGCATATGGGCTAAAATAGATCGAAAAAAGGGTCTGTGAGTGCAGGCATTCTATTGTATATAGTTAAAATGTTTTTTATGCGTTTTTTGGAAAAACAAATTTTTCTATAGAGAATTTAACTATTTAATTTAACTTTTAACGAAGTTAACTTTTCAACGCTATTAACTTTTTAATTTAACGAAGTTAAATTTTTGGTTAACTATTTCCGGATTAACGAAGTTAAATTCTTGATTAACTATGCCCAGCTTTGGGAGCCTAGCCTATTTTTTGTCCGATTGGGCCGATTCTCGAACTTGATCTGAGTTTGAAAGAGTAAAACATATACCCAAAGTTTCAAGTCGATATCTCCACCATTATATGTCAGATAAGCCCAAGAAAACATTTCCATGTATTTCTATTATATGAGAGGAGCCACGCCCTGTTAACTAATCAAGCCCACACATCTTCTCATATTGCAGCTAGGCCATAAATTTGTCTTGGATCTAAAATTTTATGCAATTCCCTTGTGTCGAAATCGTTGTGCCGAAATCGGTTAAATAACTGAATTTTTTTTCATAATGCAGTCTTTAGTTGTTAATGGAATTTTCTAAAAATATGACATTTTTGAAAAAATGCGTAAGAAAACCAAGAATCACTTTTTTTACTCTCCTAACAGATTTATTTTCAGTACACTGAAGCTGAATTGTGGTTCAATGCAATTTGTGGAAAATTAAAACAAATAATAAAAAAGACTCCTTCTTACCTTACCATTGACTACTTCAATTGCTGACTTTTTTATGCCCAACCTAAAATTAATTGAAATTTCTGAAGTTCGTACTTTAAAATTATTCCATAAAATGAACTTTCTAATTAAAATGCCAAATGCATTTTTCGTTTTTAAACTTTTCAACTTTTCAACTTTAAAGCTTTAAAACTTCTTCCATTCGCTGCTGTTGCCTCTGGCTTTCGAAAACTGTAACAGTAAAAATTTCTAAAATATGAAAAACATTTGCAGTCTTTATACAATTTCTCGCAATGCCGGGCACATGCGATATTTCCAGCTTCATTAAAGATAGAAAAGAAACAGGCACAAAACTTCTAAGCCACGAACCACACATGCAACCCACTCACACACACACACACACATAAGGACTCAACCTACCTTCGAGTTAGTGTCACCACAAAATCCCAGTACAAATATTGAAACTATTTCCAACAACAGTTTGCAGTGTCCCATCCACACCGCCCCTAACCTCCCTCATTAAACTATAACCGCTCTCCCCTCTTGACATTCCCCCGTATACACGCCATTAAACCATAAGTTTGCAAAGCGTGATTTCTACCCCAACATGGGATTTGTGGTTTTCATTTCAATTTGCAATTCTTTCGTTTCTACTTTTTATCTATAGCGATTTGAGTGTATGTGAGTGTGTGTGTGTGTGTGTGTGTGTGTCTCTTCTGTTGTTGTTTTAATATTTATACTATTTCGTTTTTTGTTGTGTTGTGTTGAGACTTTTATCTCCTTTTGCTGTTACTGCTGCTGCTGCTGTTACAGCTGATAGACGCCATTTTTACTGAAGCTTTCGCCATTTGTTGCTATTGTTTGCTGACATCACAACCACCACCATCACAACCAACACCACCACCACCACCACCAGCTCCGACAGCAAATGCGGTTTCGCACGCCAACAATGCAATGTGAAATAGCAAGGAAAAAAAAAGGAATTCCAAGAAACACTTCTTCCACATTCCATGCTCTTTAGAAAACTAGTGATGCTGAAAGTGGTACAATGACAACAGCAAAAACAAAAACGGCCACAGTTCCTAAAAATAGTAGTATTGTACCATACTGTAGGCAGTGGAACAGCAGAAAAGCAAAGCCTTTGTTAGTGGAATTCATTATTTCACTTTTAGCTTTTTTTTTACCATTTACCCATGGCAAAATTATGTTTAGAATTGGTTTCTTTTGCTTGCATTTTACTTGGAAACTATTTTTATTTTTACTATAATTTTTTTTATACTTTTTTTCAAACTACTTTTTTCAGATTTTGTGTTTCTTTTTTTTTTTGCCGCCTAAGCCGAGTTAGCAAAAATACAATCAGCATTTAAAACTTATTGTATGTGTTGTTGTGTGCAATTTTTTTAAGCTACTTATTTTTGGTTGGGATTTTCGACATAATGGCATTAAATGTGGGCAATTTAAATGCAATCGCAAGGCATTTATTGTTGCGTAAACAAAGTCATAAATACAAATTGTTGGAAAAGGGGTGTGACTGGTGTGGTTTAGGGTGTTGAAGGGATAAAGACTCTTAAGTGAAATGTTGCCTAAGTGGCTCTGGCTCCAATGTTATAGTATAAGTGTTTCGTAATACTGAAAACTGTTTGTTGCCCAACCCAAATTTCGGTAAACATTAAAATTTTATTATAGAAAAGCTTGAACGTTTTGTGAAGAGTCTCACTACGAGAGTAGGTACTTTTCCAGTTACTAAATTTTGAGCAAAGTGCAATGCATTTTAAAGTTGCTCTAATCGGATTTCATTTATTTACACATAATTGCTTAGAGTATTTGGAAGTTTAATTTTATTTATGAATTTTTCCATTTAAATTTAACTTTTTCTATGATCTGAAAATTAAAGGTAAAATTTTATAGATTTTCTTTGATTTCAACTTGAATTTATTTTTCAAATACAATTTCCTGTACAAATCCTGCATGAGCGTAATATAAGCAAAAAATTCATCAGTGACGGGCACGTGCAGCATCTTAAATTGGCTCATTAAAATACCCAAGCTCGAGGTCACTTCAAATTGCAGTCATTCATTCCACAATCAAATAGAAAAACAAACACAAAAAAAAAACCAAAGAATCTCACACTACCGCCTAAAGCGTATGTTGGACTGAGGATGTTGTAGGTGGCTCGATTGTGGTTGTTGTTGGCTCCATAATTTAACCCAAAAATGTCAAACAAACTGTGGCCAGCCAGAGCAACAAGAACAAGAACAAAAGTGAAAAGGAAAATGGAAAAAAAGGAGCAACAAAAGGATTATTGTATTCATACATCATTCACAAAAACACAAACACACACATATCGCATAGTATACACATTTAGACTTATGTAAATAGTGAAATACTCAAAACACTTCGGTTTGGTGCGGTGTGTATGTGTGTGAGTGCATGTGGTGCCATATTTCCAACAGTTTTGCTGTATTTCCTTTATTTATTTTTTGTTTGTTTTTTTTATTTGAGAAAAGAGTGTTATGCAAATAGTAGCTAAGCTACATAAACACTCACACATAGTCGCATGTTTTTAAACACAAACTCACAGCGTACATACATAATATGCAGATAACTTTGGAATTAGTTTTTATTTGCCACATTTCACTCAAACACCACGCATTTACATATGTATCAGTGTGAACACAGTCAAGCAACTGACCAGTAGTAAATGGTGGCATACAGTAGCACCTCGATAATGGAAAAAGCAAAGGAAGTATGGCAGAGCATGGAAATGAAATATTATTTTCTATACAATTCTGTTGATCTATGTTTCTTTTTGTTCACTCATTTAGTAATACGTCCTCCGACCAAAATCTAAAATTACCCAGTGTATCCCCACCCAAAACAAACTTCACACCAAAGTGAATACCTCCACCACACCTTCTGTTTTTTGGCACATAAATAAACATATTTGGCATACTTTTTGGCGCCGAATATTGTTATCGTGACTTACATTTTTGCTAACACTATAGCCTTTTTTGCAACCACATGCAGCGAAAAAAAAAAGTGTCCAAATATTTTACATATTTTAACAGAGCATAACATTTGCATGTGTGTGCGTGTGTTTGTGTTTATTGCCTGAAAAAGTTTTCAAACAAAAATTTACATTAACAAGTCTCATTGAAAGGGTTTTCACTGCTGGTTGTTCGAAATTTTCAAACCAACTTCTTCATACATTATTTTGCATTTGAAAAGTTTTTCGTCATTTTCTAAACCCAAAAAGTGTATATTGTACTATACATAAAATAAATATGAGCTTACTTTTATGAAAGCATAGAATATAGAAATTCAAATTTCCATACTAACCCCAAAACGATTCTGGAAATGCAAATGTTTCCAATGAAAAGGTAACTTCATATTTACTCTTAATTTGGCGCATTTACTTTTCAGCAAATACTTGCCTTTTTCGAAGGCAAAAAGGTACAAACATTGAATTAAATGCCTTTTTCCCTACTTCCTTTCTTTTAATATGGAAATTGGCCCACCGAAAATAAGTGCTTTTCATGACCGTTTTCACTTACTATTCTCATCTTTCTGAAGAATATTTCTGGTTGGGAAAATCCCCCACACCTAATGCCAACAAAATATTACATTTCACATTTACAACAAAGGGAATAAAAATAAGTACAATTATGCCACACTGAAAGTGGAGAGCGTCCCCCATTTTAGTTGTTTTGGGAAAATCAGAGTGTGGGTGGGGGAGGGGGCTGGTTAGAGGATTACAGTAAGTAGGCAAATGTTTGCATTGAGTTTATATGCCCGGGATTTAAGTACAAAGGTAAATGCTGTATATTTAAAAACAATTTTATTTATGTCACCCTGTGCGCGGGTAATTTGATATGCGGGTTTCCGGCAAAGGCATTTGAATATAAATTTTACATTTCACCTGTTTAAACAAATGAGAGGCGCTCTTAATTAATTCCCTTTGTAATTTGAGCTCACAGAAGACAATAGGGCTATTGCGGGAAACAAAAGTTGCATTTTGGTAAAATAAAACAGAAAGACATTAGATGAGATTACAATTTTATACACACAAAGAAATTTAGATGAAAATTAGTCAAATGAAAGGTTGTCCCCAATGAATTATTTTGTGGGCAGACAAACATTTGCGATTTAACTCTTCACTCAAATTACCTACAAAAAATGTAATTTTCATTTTGTTTCTTTCCCATACTACTTACTCACCCAGATATCGTCACTACAGGTTTCTTCTTCAATTTATTTCAATTCAAATTCAGCCTTCGAATCAAAAACTTTCAGCTAAGCCCCAAAGATACAAGCTAATTGTTTTGAAAGTCTTCAACCCGTCTGCCACACATTTGCAACTTAAAAAGGTTACGATTTCATACGAAACTCTACCAATTTCACACAAACACACAAAACAAACCGAAACAACTGCAAATACTTAAAGCCATACACAAAAACTTGCAAAAGTAAAATTGAAATTAAAAAACAAAAAAAAAACTTATACCGAAAAAGTAGCAGCATAACTTTGGGCAAAGGTGTCTGGAGTGGTGCGTTACATATATACACTTACACATTACAACCACACACACACGCAACACATTGTTAAAATGAAATTAAAAAGTTTTGAATTTGATGGATTTGCTAAGCTGACTTAGGATGAACTTTTTCATTATTATTATGAAGGGTGATGAAACTCGACTCGGCACAAAACAGACAATTTCACCAGAAAATATTCCACCAGAAATGGCAAAAGTGCCAAAAGTGGATTAAGAAAATTGGTTTCCCCTAAAACAAACATAAAGTTATGATTTGCAAAAAAAAAAGTAATAAATAAATAAGAAGAAGAAGAAACCTTTTAAGTTTATAAATTTCCATATTAAAATGTAGCTATAAGCCAGAAATAGCAACCACAACAAACACACCAGCAACGAGTATAAACTTTAAATCATCCACGGAAAATTACGCTCATAAAATCAATTAAGTGCCGCCTCCAACAACCAGATAACCCTCAAAATACACAAAATCCACCCAAAAAAAAAACTAATTAAAACATAAATTTGTGGGCCATTTTTTTTATTGGTTTGCATACCAATAAAAAGCAATTACAAGCCTCGCAGACATTCGCGTGCTGCTCGCTGACATTCAACTTGAATGGTTTCGAGTTGGCATTTATGGAATTTAGATGGGAATTTTTTATTTTATTTGGTGTGACTGTGTGTGTGCTTTTATTTTATTTTTATTTTCTTTTTTTTCACAATTTTTTATAATTATCTAAAAGCAGAGCAGCGCAATAAATGTTCGTACATGGAGCCCAGACAAAATAAATCAATAATTTCTATGAAAAAGAAATGCAATAAAGTGTCGTGCCCCGAGGGATTTACTTACGTAATGCCCAGAGCCCTCAAAAGTATGCTATGTATATAATCAATTTTGTGCCATAATTGCTAGCAATTAGCGCACCATAGTAAATCACACAAAAAGTAATTTGGAATTTTTCGCTTTTGTTTTTGTTTTGATTCTGCTTTGGGTTGGATTTCACATATATATATTTCGTTGGCTGAATATTATTCTGCTTCATGAAAATTTTTATAGTTTCAAAAAATTATTAATCGAAAGATTATTTTACTTGTACTTCACTTTACTTACTTCACAGTGGTATTTTCTGCAAGCACACAGAATTTTCAATTGTTATCAGAAATGTACAAACTATTTATTAGATGTCTTAAAGGACATGGATCCAATGCAATGTTAAAAATCATACAAACAATTCACAACTGGTTTGCTTGGGTATATAAAAGGATTCGTTTTGATGTCCTGAGTGAAGCAAATGTGTTAGGTCAAAAAGGTTAAAAATGGGCTTAAAGCAGAACAATCGTTGCCTGACGATTATTAATTTTCTCTATACAAATTACAGCTCATTAAAACCATCTACAAAAACAATGACGTATTTGCAGGAAAAAATTAATAATAATATTACAATGACTCGAATCGATTGAGCGGTGGATATAATTAGCATGAAACGAATGCCATTATTTGCATTTTAATTGCATTTTTTAACTGTGTAAGGGCTTTTGGTACGAATTTGAGTGAACAAGAGCGAGGTAACAATGGGTGCGATTAGGCTGTTGGGTTTATTGTTATTGTGTTGAGAAACGATTTAATTATTCATTATTTTTTAATTAATTTCTGTTTTTAATCGATAAACTGTTAATAACAGAGCAACACAAAATAATTATGAAAGCTTGTCAGAGACCGTGTGAATGAGAGCAAAGTGTACAATTTTTAATTTTTTCACTTCTGTCATATGTGGTTTGAAAATATTTAATTTTACACTTATTTTTCACTCTATTACGCAGACACTGTACACTGAAAAAAAAAGACGGTTAATACCACATAAGTTTTGTTCTTGATTAAAAAAAAAGTCATGTTTTTTCCTAAGGAATTTAAGCAATTTTTCGTGACTTTAAGTAAAAGTGCCTTAAAACGGATGTTACATAAAAAAACATAGTTTTTCTTTTCCTTTTATGTAAGAAAAAAGTATTAATTTTTAAGTCAAAATTTACTCATCTTAAGTAAAATTGTTCCTATTTCAAACACTTTTAGGAGTTCTTAAAAAATGTTTAACAAATTTTTTAGTTTATTAAATTTGATTCATGTTGAATTTTTTTCTCTCTTACCAAATCAGAGTTACAAAAACTTTTATTGTGCAACTATTCTGTTGACGCGCAGTGTATCTCAGTATAACCGTGCACTGAAAAAAAAATAATTCCAGTTAAGGAAAAATTAATTAATCCAAAGAAAAAATGGAAAGTAAATTGCACTAAAACCGTTGAAATTAGGAAACATTTTTCTTAAGATGTGTAAATTTGGGTTTTTTAAATGAGGCGGTAGCTTCCGATTTAAGGAACTTCTACTTAAATTCAAGATTAATCCCTAAACCTAGGAAAAATTCCTCAAATTCCTCAAAGAAAAACGTGTTTATTATCAAGGATAAAAATTACTTGGTTCTTTTTTTTCAGTGTTTAACCACTAGGGTGTGAAAGAAAGAGTAATTTTAAATCAAATACTGGCAAGGGCATCGCACCTTAGCAACATTTTATTAAGCAAATTGTAAAAGGAAACCACTTCCGTTCAGTGTTATGATGCAAACTATGCAAACAGACAACTGGGCGAATGAGTAACATTTAGTATTCAAATAAATTATTTGATTCCAAAAAAGCTGTTTCGAGTCATTAAAGTGAATTGGAGTTGTTTCTATTTTCGTTTGGGGTTAATTCGTTTACTTTGGCTACAATTTTGTTAAAAAACTATATTAAAAAACTATCTGCCGAGTTACGTTCGAAAATTTAGAAAAATATCTCACTTTCAGGTTTTATTTTTGTGTTTACCCACCAGCTTTGTAATAGTTACTCGAAGCACTTGATGACAAATATATTTTTCCTATAAACTACTAGGTCTTTGATTGATCAGCACCTTGAAGCACTTACCTTTTAATCTTCGTTACCTCAATTGTTCCTAAAAATAAACCTTTTAAATATTTACCGATTAGTGAATGTAACTAATGCAAAACCAAATACCACTCAACATTCAAACGTCAACTGATCTGAATAAATAGCGAAAATCTTGACTGGCTTTCCGGAATTATTATACAAACAAAAAGTCCGTTCCACTAGAAAATAACCAAAACCATTGCCGAATTGTACAGAATCTTCCAATTTTTTTTTGCAATTTCAAAAGAATCGAAGGGCGCAAAATACGATCCTATGAAATGAGATCCTATTTAGTAGGAAATTCCACACAGCATGTTCTAAATTTCAAAATCATTGGCAGCAATGTGGCTGCAAGAAATCCGAATTCCAATTGACATTACGCCAATGTGAGTCCAACACTGCACACGACGATCGACCAGCTGCCGCTGCGACTGACCAAACTGCAAATGGCACGAGCGTGTGACTGAAGTTCATACCACAAAACAACCAACCAAGCAACAACACAAAAGTCTAAATAGTTAGCGAAAATTATGTTAAGAATGTAAAATGGCGATGTTGAAAATTGAAAAAAAATATATTATATTGTATTTACTTTAAGTTTAAAATGACTGAACTGAACTAAAACAAAAAAAAAAAAAGAAAATTAATTAATAAAAAATGCAAAGCAAAACAAATTTTTTTTAAATAATTGTTAGCGCAAAATTACAATCTTTTGAGGTATACTAAAAAAAATTAGTAAAAAAAAGAGAGAAAAATAGCAAAAATACTAATAACGTTTCTTATTAAATGTGTGTAGTTTTTATTTAAGTAGTGAATTTAGAGATTAAGTGTCAAAAACAAGAACAAATTTCTTTAGGAACAACAACAAACAAACAGCAAAAAAAAAGCATTTCTCAAGGCAAAATATTACTTCAACGCATGGTGTGCCCCTAAAGGTATGCCATGCAAAAGTGAAGCAGCAAACAATACTTTTCAAATTCTATTTTTCACAAAAAAAAAATGGGTGTGTGTGTGCGCGTGTGTATGAGCTTGTGTGATCCTAGACAATGTGAAACATCAAATACTATTCAAATCAAAATTAAAAGTATGAGAAATTGTAAAGAAGAAGAAGTGAAAAACAAAAGAGTGTATCTATAAACTAATTTTAAGCGGAAGTCTTCCACTATTGTTACACTATTAAATTAAATTCATTAAAAATTATAATTAATATTACAAACTTTGTTAAGTTTTCATTAGAAATAAACAACAACAACAAAAAAAAACCCAAGCAAAAACTATTAGAAAATTTAAGTTGATTAATTGTTAAGTGCAAACCAAAATTTAACAGAAAAACAAATAAATAAATGAAAACTTATTAAATATAAGTTAAATTGTTAACTTTTTCTATGCTGTATTGAATAAAAATCTATCGTTTGCCAACAGGAACAAACATTTTTATGCTAACGTTTAATGGATAGTTTTTGTATTTATCAAGAGGTTTCGTAAACTACCACAAACATAGAAAATACACACAACATAAATAATATACCCTTTAACACTATGGGTGGAGGGTATAAAAAAAAAATAAAAAAAAATTATAAAAAATCATTCACCGGAATAATTTAAAAGTCTTTGAAAAGGTAAAATTTAAATACATTTTGTTTTTATAATTTCATATTAATTTAAATATAATAAAATATTTATAAGTACTTATGTAATGTTTTAATTTTAAAAGTGTAACTTATACACAGGGTGATGCAAAAATTATATACAATTTTTTTCAATAATTTCTTTTTCAAAGGTATCGGGTTCGATTACTGCCTGGAGCGGGCAGAAATGTTTCTATCTAGACCACCATTGGCTCGCCACGAAACGGCAAACTTGTGAGATAAATTGTCCATGGGAAAGCTTATTTAATTTGACAGTCTTGCCGTTCGGATTGGTCCGCCCATTATCATATGCATTATCACTTGCTTATGATACTTGCATCAAAAAGCTCAGCCTAGGCCCTAATGTAAGCTGATGTGCCAAATTTTGTTTTTCTATTACAAAATTCTTACATTAAATGCACATTTTTCATTAATAATGCCATCTCTCAGCTAGACTCATCGAGGCAATGATATTGATTTGATATTTTAGCTGTTATTGTTTTTTTTCCAGTCGCTCTTTTCATCTCCAAATAGCGCCATATATAAACAGTAAAGAGTAGAGTTTCAATCAATGTAAAGTTTGCCCAACTGAAAACCATTTTAAATTTTCCTAAAATTCAGTTCACGTAACTCCAACTGAGTTGCATGAAGAATAAGACACTTTCAGAGATCATTCTACGCTTTTCCATAAAATCAAACAGTAAATAAAAATTAGTTTACAAGCTACTAGCAAAACAAGTGTATGATACAAAATGGTTCAAGTCACATATGATCAAATTACTGGTGTTATTAGTTGAGGCATTGAGTGGTCCAATCCACATCAAAGTAAAATGAGCTTTCAAATTTGCAATATCTTAAAAAAAATGTGTTTAAATATTTTCCAGTTTTACATTAAATAACTTCTGGCATTTTTGTTTTTCAAATGGAAGCCTCTTGTATTTAGAAACATAGCACTGTTCTAGGAATGTAAACTTTGGAAAATTCATATGAACTAGTGTATCTCGGCTAATTTGGGGTCGCTCATCACGAATCCGTGGTCCGTTAAACTCTGCTACGTAGAGATTTTTTAAAAAACATTTTTTTTTTAAATTTAATTTTTTTATTAAGATTGTTTTTTTTTGTGGGTTGGACCACTTTTGCACTGTGCAAAAACTTTTCAAATCAATTGGCAGACCATTCAAAATTTGATAAAATCCGTGGAATACTGAAGGTATATATGCAACAAGTCATTTAAATCTTGTATTTTTAACTCATCGATTGGCCGACCATTGTGAAAAAGCTTAAACAATAGTTCATTTAACGGTAATGCATTCCTTTTTCATTTTGTTTCGAAATGAAGAAGTTTTCAGCCAAACGAAAATGTAATTTAAAATTGCGTTAACTGTATTTTGGTACCAGGCAAACAGGTTGGAAAGAAAGAAAAAGTTTCAACAAAAACAAAAATTACTGATTCGAACACTGTAACTAATGAATAAAAACAAAAATATAAGGCAAACAAAAAACAAAACAGAATACAAGAACAAAAGAAGCAATCGATCTCCGAAAATAGTGTGCTCATATTTGGCATTGAATGTGGGTTGGACCACTTTTGCATTTGAAAATTTACTTCAAGTGTAAATGCAAAAACTAAACTTTTTTTTATCATAATTTAGAGAATGGAAGAATCTGCGTAAGGAATTTTTTCTTCAAAAATATGAACCCAATTAAAATCGATTTCGAATTTTTGCTTCCCAATGCCTTATTTATTATTCTAGTTCATTTATTTTATGCAGAGTTACACTCTTGCTGTTGTTTCTAATTTATTAAAAAAAACTTGTCATGATTTTCGCAGCAACACCCTGTTCAAGTTACACTTAAATATGATATTATTTGATAACAAAAAAATACCCAAACATAGCGAAAACTTTCAGTTAAGAGACCAATTAAATTCAAGTTACAACGAAGTAAAAAATGGTGCTATAAGTTGAATAAAAATAATAATTTCTGATTCGATTTCAGTTCTTTGCGTTTCACATACAAATCAAAAGGTTTCTAAAAATTAAATTAGAAATTAAAAATATAAATTATGTTTTACAAATTTTAATTATGAAGAAGGTGGTACAAACGATAAAACCGAGCCCCTTTATCGTCACCCTCAATCAAATTTAATACTCGATTTTGTGGTTTTCTATGAGAGAACAAAAAAATCCATGAGAACGACAAAATTGACTTTAATTTGTACCAAATTATTGAGAATTTATTTTTTTTTTCAGCCATCAAAACATACATTTTCCATACAAGTAGTAAGAGAACCAGTAGCTAAAATAGATAAAATAGAAGGAAAAAATTGTATTAATATAATTAAACTAAATGTAATAAAATTTAAAATAAATAAAACCAAAAATGAAATCAAAATTCTAAATGTAGAACAATTGAAAACAACAATTTTTTTCTTAAACTAATACTTAAACAAAAAAATTAAATTAAATAAAATAATGAAAATTTTAATATTTCTTATTAAAACATAATCTAGGTGTAAATTTTCTTTATAATCGTTAACTTAAATGAATAGTAAACTTAATACTAAAACAAAAACCTAGCCTTAGACTAACAAGTATCTAAGTAATTGAAAATTGAACAACAAAAATAAAGTCACGTCACCACCAACAACATTTCATTCTAATACTAAATTAATTAAATATAAAATAAAAAAAACAAAAAAAAAACATGTAAATATCCTTAACAATGACCCTGTATATTGAGCAAATGCAAATTGAAGCCACCAATGAATTGATTTTTCGCAAGTAAGTTTAAAAAGTATATGAGAAGACAAAATAGATTTGCCACTATTTCGATTCGAATATGCCGTTGTGTAGTTAAAACAAAAACAAAAACAAAACAAAACATTCAACCAATTTAGATGCTAAGTACTCAAGAACATCATCAGCAAGTAAATGAAATTTGTAAACTAAACTAAACGTACATACGCATTATAATTCCTAATCATTTTCCTTCTCAACAAAAAAAATAATACATTTTCTTGTAAAAAATAAAACAAAAATTTCCAAAAAAAAAAACAACAACAACTTTAATTTTATACTTAATTATTGTAATATAATTTCTAGTTTCTTATACTAATTCGTTGGGTTTCGAAGCAAACACACCAACAAACAAACAAAGTTTTCCTAAAATTTTTTTAATTAAAATTAAATCGTAGCTAAGATTATGTCCACACACAAGCGGACAATAAATACAAAATTGTACTAAAGCAACTAACAAGAAGTAACCGAAGGAAATCATGCATAAGTAAAGTGAATTAACATTAAAGATAAACTGTTTTAAACTTGCTCTCATTGATCAAATAAAATAATTACAAAAAAATTAAACAAAAACAAAAACAGAAACATCAACCGCAAAACAGAAACATAACAGAAAATAAACAAATTAAATAAACATAATTAATATCTTTACATGTTACACGCGAGTTGTTCATTTCATTGTTGGTCTTTCATTTACTGAATCAGGTAAGTAGTGCCAAATTTATATTTTCATGAATAAAAAGTATACATTTTTGTATATTCAATCGGATCGGATCTAGTGGATTGTGAAGAAATAGTCTGGATCAATTTGAAGTCATTCATTATTAGGAGAAATAAGCACAACAAAAAAAAATGCCAATGGTCTAGAAAATAAATTTTATTTTCAATTCTCTTCGCGTACTGCTGACCGATAACAGAGTAAATTGTAATTTTTTGAATTCTCAAATTAAATTTAGTTTCGTCAACCGGTACCTAGGGAAGGTACATGAATTGGTTTAGGTGGTTTGCCTATAGTTTTTCAATGACAAATATAATTTAAACTGGAGCTTAGTTTGTAAACCACTCGAGAAAAAAATGTTGTGTTTCTTCGTTCGCCATTTTCACAATTGTGGTGATTCAAATTTGATTTGGATATGATTGAGAAAAGACAAAGCAACAAAGATTGGTTGTTCGAATTGCTTCAACCATCACCACAATCATCACTATATATAAAATCCCAATGTCTGTCCGGATGTCCGGATGTCTGTCCTCACCTTCCAGAGGGCACCAGTGGACCTAGAGAGCAGAAATTTCATATGTCCTATGATCCCAAGGCTTAAAACTCTCGAGCCGGAATTTTGATTTTCCAAAAAGGGTCGTGGCAGTTCATAAAAGGGCGCGGCACATATAGTAGCTCTCCTGAAGCCACCTGTGGACCAAGGAAGCTGCAATTGCACATATATATTCTGTGAGACCATGCCTAGAGATTCCAGAGCAAGATTTTGGATTTTTCCAAAAGGGGAACATAAAGGCTCCAAAATTTGTATTTATTGGTAATGGGGGAAACGACTGCCCACAATGGCCCACAATGACCACCTTAATCAAAAAATTTGGGACAACAATTTTTAGACCCAATACAACATTTTAGGGGGCGCCTCAATGGGAAAAACCAATTTGAAATTGGCCCATACAAATCTTGGGTCTTAATGTACTACGTCCCCATGGCTTGAGACACTCTAACGGTATTTTTTATTTTAATAAATGGGGTGTGGCAGTTCCAAATTAGTATGCTCTCTTGAAGCCAACAGTGAATCATAAAAGCGGTAATTCCACATACATAATCTATGAGAGGGTACAATACTTTCTTCGACCATTTTTCAGTAATTTATGACCATTTCCAGTTCGTTCCATTTTAAAATTTTGTTCTATTTCCACTTAGTTTCATTCCCCTTTCATTCTCGACTACATTTGCAATCCAATACAAAAAACTACATCAAAATCGGCTAAGTATTTCTCAAGAAACACAGTTTATAATTAATCCAAAGTTTCCAAAAACAAGGAAAAAAAATTAAATTCGATTTGAGTTATCGTACGAAAAACTGCCAGACAGTCTTCAGCTCAGGAGGGAATGCCGTGCAAGGCATTCCTTTACCTGCACGTCTATGTTACACTTCCAAAACGTTGCAGTGTTTCTAAAGACCACATTGTATAGGATGTCATTCAGGTTTTTTTATCCGATATTGCACATTTTCAATCGTATAGATGTCACACTCGATTGACATCCATATTCCTAAAGAAAATACCAACAAAAAAATGCAAATCATTACGTTGGCAACTCTGTGCGAAAATTCAGGGTCAAAAGTTGTATTATTTTAACGACGCATATTTCCTTCTTCATTTTGGAATCTATTAAAAATTTTAAATGTATTCAATCAAATAAATAAATTTTATCAAAAATTAACAACAACCAAACTGTGAACTGTGCAGTGAACGAAGGAATTCTATTGTGAAACGTACAAAATTTAAAAGCACTTTTCTAAAATGCACACCATCAAACGAACTCGTGCCTACACAAGAGCACACTGTCAACATATTGATTTTTCCAAGCCGTAGTAGCAAATGACACAGACAACGCATTAAAAGCCTTAAAGCCTCAACAGAGTTGCCAACCAGCCGCAGCTAACCGCCAACCATTTAAATGTCACTTGATAATCTTTCAACGCCGCTTAATTATTTTCCGTCAGCTCATTACGGCAAATATGTAAGTTCTTCCTTTTGTAATTAAAATTTCTGCAATTATCCTTGACAGAATTATGGTTGGAATTGCCAAATAAAAACAAAAGGCAAATGCTTACAGCCAAGCAGAAAAATTTAATTTCCTTCAATACCAAAAACAAAAAAAAAACTTTTTTGGTTAACATTAATTTTAAGGCAAATACCAGAGAGCATTAAACGCAAAGCACAAACACCCACTCACGCGTGCAAACACTTACAGCCACATATAAAGCGCCGCTAAGTAGATGAACTCCTTCGGACTTGCATAGCCACTGAAATTGCTGAAAGTTCGCAGGATGCCATTGTGGACATGGGCTTTTGTTGCTGTGCCCAATACCAACGGGCGAGCCAGCGAAAAATGTAAAATGATATAATTTCCTAGATAAGAGATTTAATTAAATTCCAACAACGCTCTGGCAAAATGCTCCGTGGACACATTAAGCAAATACACGCTCACATGCCTGCATACAATGCAGACACTGTTGATATATGCAGGCTAGCATGTGAGTACGGGAGTGTGTGTGTCTGTGTGTGTGTTTGCCTGCGCGAATTGAAGTCCATTAAAAGTGTACTTAATACGCCCCGTTGAGAATTGCTGCGGTTCATGTTCTTATTGTCCTTTCCATACACATGTACCGCGTATGTTTTGCATACTTTTTGTGTTTTTGCTCGTTTTACATATTTTTGGATTTTCGACGTAATTGTTTTCCCGCTGATTTCGCAATGAAAACAGTTCGGAGAAGTAGGAAAATTTACAACAGAAGAATGGCGGCTAAGTACAGAAATTACTTTTTATTATACTGTATCGGGTTGCTTTCGAGCGACCTACACTCAAAATTAAAGCCAAACACTAAATATCGCTGACTTAGTAAACTTCTTTGAGGATTTGATCGTCCGGTGAATTTTTACCAAACTTTTATTGCTGTCATATTCATTTTTCACCAACTGATTCTCATGCGTGATAGTTCGGTATTTGTCCACTCTGGATTATCGTTTTATGGTTGGTGTAATCGTCGGTTCATTCGAATGTTGGCTCTTATTTTGACACACAGTTTGTCATTTTATTCTGACAAGTAATTAATTTTAATTTCCTTGCGGGTAATAACCAAAATAAATTGTCTTTTCTTGATAAATTCAATTAAATTTTCTCTCAAAACATAATTTTTTGGCAACTCTACATTAGTTTTATTTGTATTGCATACTTTTGGGGTGATTTCAAATGTGAAGATCTATTAACATATTTTAGCATTTATTATCAAAATGCATTGCATAGTTTTGGGATAGAATGGAATTGCAAAAGTTATTAATGGTTTTCATCTAAGCATGTAAATCTGGATATATGTAAAACATGTAAACTTTGGATGAACCATAAAGAGTAAAAAGCGGCTAAATATCGTCACAATGGTTGCTGTGGTTAATTTCAATATTCTGCTGTTAGGGTTCACATATTTAAAAAATTTTTGGTTTAGGGTGTTAGTGTCGTCTTTGAACTTTTTTTGGGTGAATCATACCATCTAGGATTACTGCTGCCCCCATGCCTGTCATTGGACCTGTTTTTTGTTGAATACTTCAGTTGGGATTACAGGAGCTTACAAGTGACATTCTACACCCAAAAAAGTACCAAAAAAGTGGGAATCGGCTCGGATAGGAAGTAACCTTTTTCCCATACAAATTTTGACAGCATCGTTGCTGCGACTACAGAAAAAGTTATGTATTTCTCATGCACTTTTCATTCTTCATTCTTTCTGTCCATACGCCTTATTTTGAAAATGTCATATTTTTCAAAAGTCCGCTATCAACTAGTGTTTGTTGTATGACGTACAACACATTTGCGCCTTAAATCACATAGCTCGTTTTGATAAAGAATGTTTATTCCATTTCGGCAGAATTGAATTGAATGAAATTTGGACCGGAGATAGATGCAGGTCTTAGTCACAATATAGAGAAAATGATGACTCAGTTTGGAGCCACTCCTCTCATGTAGTGGAAAGTGTCAGATACGTATTTTTTGTGTTTATTTTTCTTGTGTGGCAAGCTATTGGCGGAAATGTTAGTTTCACCTATCTGTCTACATAGTTGAAATATCAGCTAATAATAGAAGAAGCAAGTTGACAAAGGTTTCATGAACCAAAGAATAATTATTCCGTCTATTTCAGAAACTCCGACTCTTTTATTAATATTTCGATTTTTTTTTGATGCACTGAGAACACATACATAGTTGTTATGGGTAGCTTCCAGCGTTCTCACTCTACTCCTATCGGAGTAGATCTACTGCTCTCGATTTTATTTTTATGCCTCTACTACGGTAGTAGATTTTTCTACTCCCCTCAAGGTATTTTCTACTACTATTGTAAGAAATCTACTCCTCAAAATTTGATGTGAATTTCATACGATGTTCAACTTTTACTCTTTCTAGAAATCTACTACCCTGACAGAAATTTATACTACTCTTGTAGAATTTTTACTACTCTACCCAATATTATGAGCGCTCAGAATTTAGAGTCCGAAAAGTGTCTAATTTTTGAGGATTTTTTGAGCCAAAATAAATTTGGAATTTCAAAATATGCTTTGTTTTTATCGGCATGAAGAATAGGAGCACCGTAGCTCAGAGGGTTAAGCATTGAGTAACGAAACAGGAGGTCCCATGTTCGAACCCCGGAAAGGGTAAAAAGTTTTTCTTTAATATTTAAAATGTTAATAATTTGATTTGATTTTTGAAATAGGATTCCATGGCCATACCTGAGAACAGGACAGCTGTCCATTGCAAATACCAAAAAATTAGATTTGGTCATATTTGGGAAACATATTAGAGTCATATTTTAGACTCTTTTTAGAGCCATATTTCAGCATCATATTTGAATCATATTTAAGACACATTTTAGAGTCAGGTTCCGGACTCCAATTAGAGTCTTATGCCATACATTTCAACGTGCCCCTACAGAAAACGAAACACGCCATATACGGCTCCAATTAGAGTCTTTTCTGAGCGAAATGAGAGCCTTAAAAGAGTCAAATTGTTTGCTGGCTACACAGAAAGTTATACCTTTTTTTAAATCTACTCCCCTACAATCAAAAATCTACTACTCTTGTCGTAGAAAGAACCCTGGTAACTTCTGAACCAATGGAGATATCAAAAAACGTATGATGAGGGAAGGTAGGTGATAGCTATGTAGTTAAATGGAACAATAGAAAAAAAATGTGTAAACCACATACATTTTTTTGTAGGCGTAACGAAAACATATTTGACGAAAAAATCTCAAATAAAAAATATAATTTTTAGATGCTCTTTGAAAACGACAAGTACAAATTGTGTTGTAGATTGTAAAAGGAAACTGAGCAAAATATAAATGCTGAGCCGCTTCTCTATGACCTCTATCGATTTTCCTGAACAATTTCATATTCCGGAAACATATTACAGATTCTTGCACGTAAGTACTGGCCAGAGAAACAATTGACTCACAACAAAATTGAGTGATCCAATTAAAATAATGAACGTAATCATGCCAACAATGAGTAATTTTCCAAGTTCAAATGAATTCATCAGAAAATTCTTCGACGTCAACTAAGTAGACTAAGTAATAGACTTCAATTTGAAAGACAGCATCTGAAATTATTTATAGATTATCTCAACGAATCTCTTTTCCTTAGTCCAAATTTGATGAGACACACACTTGCGTATCAATTAATTTGCACGTGAATTCGCGACATGCTAATTGTTATTTACCGCAATGAGGTGGTAAGCTTGATGGCACACACACAAACTCACAAACATTCAAGGCCACTTGGTCATACTTACATGAATCATTTGTACGCACAACTCCAATGCGCAATTACACTCAGTCGCAGACAATGACAACAACAATGGCATGTGCTAATTGCACATGTGCTGGCTGTCGTCTGTGCAGTCCTGCCGCTCAGCTTCGCTGCCTTCCATGACGGTGCGTGTGCCTTTATTTGTGCTGAGTAAATTGTCGAGTGTGAACTGTTTGGAAGTTTTTTTTTTCTCACTTCCTTGCAACACAAATTTAAGTAAAATTAAAAGTGTCAACGTAAAATTGCAACTGAGCCAGCAGAACAAACTGACAGGCAGACCGACAAGGCATTCAGACTGTTTGTCAGTCAGACAATTCATGCAAATGAGGAAGAAGTTTTTATTTCTGTTTTCAAAACTGAAAAAACCCCAACCGTGTTTAAAAACCTTTCGGGCATGTTGTGAAATTTGTTAACATGATTTAATAAATAATTTAAATATTCCACAGGCGTTTTGTGTTGAAGTGTGCCAGCACACATACCGCTTAGCCCCTTTTAGCCTCCACTCTCTTCGGAGAATTTCATTTAGGAATGCCGCATAATGAAAATTTCGCTTACGGATGCAACTAATTACAAAACATTTCGCATAAAATTCCCAAGATGATGTCGCCAGATGCTCGAGAAAATTCTGTAGGTTTTTTTTCTTGTTGCTGCCTGTCTGCTTGATGGCGGCCTGTTATCTGCAAATCTACATGCGGTTTCACTAATGCACTTGAGCCGAACCGCCAAATGCTGCTGAACGTGGCCTAATGCAACCGAAGACCAACACCACCGCCACAAAATGAGGCCAGGCCGAAGAGGAAGTTCCCAAACGGATAAGAAGAAGCGGCTGCTTTTGCCACACGGCCTGGTGGTGGGATTACTCAACAGTGTTTTGCATTTAATGCAAAAGTTTTGCCACTTCGGTGGGGAAATTATTGCCGGAAGTTGGCAAAAGTTGCAAACACGCACATAAAGCAGCAACAAGGAGCCATAACGGTTCTTATTAGTGGTGATGTTGCTGTTGCAACATAGTTGCCGGCTATATGCAATGATTTACCTACTCATTTATTTGTTGCTGTTCTTGTTGGTTTGTTTTCACCGTTGCACTGCAATTAAATGGCAATTACCATGCCACTTTCGCAAAATGCTGCGTAAATTTCGTGCAAACTCGAAACGGGAGTACTTGAAATTCTTCAGCCACTCAGTGGGGTTCAGGTGCGAAACGGAATGTGCGCCCATATCGCATGTGCGCTGTGTACGTCTGAGCGCCTTGAACATTCATGCAAAATGCAAATGTTATCCGCGTAAATGGGAATTTTCGATTCGTGTGTATTTAATCAAAGTGCCCGCCTCCTCGTGCAGTTGCAGTTTAACTTTTTATTTTTCATTGACGCTTTTTATTACGATACTTTGACACTATGATCATCTTCCATTGATCCCACTCCAGCATTCGAAGTCCATTAAATTGTTTAATGGAATGTTTGACATTTAATATTTACCTCTGATTCATTTCATTATTATTGTTTGCAATTTATTTTCTATCACCGACCGGCAAATGTATCGACAAATGTACATACGCGTAAAATAATTTCATGCTATTTAAATATTTATATTTCAACTTTACATACCTTCGTCATTGATGATGCGATAATAGTGTTAATTGACTTTAAACCGGGGAAAACTCGCAATTAGTCAGCGACACGAATTGCTTTCATAATTCTTCTCTACTATAATTTAACCAAATTAAAAAAGTATTTAAACTAATTATAGGCTTCAATTGCCAGCGTAGGCTGGCCTCTAGTTGGCTTTAAATTTTTTTAAGAATGTGTTTTTTAGATAATTTACAGAATATGCAATATTTACTTATTTATAGCTACATAGCTTGGGATACTACTTGATCATAGGTTGAATTGTAGAAACCACCAGTACGCCAGTTCTAGAGCTTTCGAAGTGTTGAAAATCACCAGCCCTAGTTGTAATATCTCCAGAAAAAATTATAAAGAAAAAACTTTCTTTCAGCGAACCACCATTTCTCCACCACCATTTCACGAATTCAAATAACGCGACGAAAAAATAATCCATAACTGAAAAAAGAACGATCACTTATGCTTAAATTGTACTTTAGTCTCTTGTTTGCTCATCTAACAATACATCGCGCCAAAATTCGAAACTCCACGCTTGATTTGTTGGCTTGAATTGTAGACAATTGGATTATCTACGAGATTGGTCATGTGTCTTATCAAAGGGCATCCCACCGTTTACAAGATATTACACGAAAACCAGATTTACTCAAATTTTACCCGTTATATACTACAAGCTATCAACTTTACGAAAAACATTTTTAGTTTAAAAAGTAGGCAGTGTAATTCTCTTTAAATTGAATTCCCATAGGATACACCGTTTACAAGATATTCGTGGAAACGCGTTTCTCTTTATAGCACATGAAGCACAACCTCTAGAGTCCCGCCATTTTTGGAGTTAAGCTTAGGACACGCCCATGAAAAAAATTCAGCAAAAAAAATCGCGAACGCTAATTTTTGTGGAAAAAAAAAACTAGAATGACTGGACTACAATGCAAAGAGAACCTATCTTTAGGTGTGTAATCTTACACACAACACATGTTTTTAAGTGTGTATTTATTTTGATAAATAAAAACAAAAAACACGTTCCAATTTTTGGCATGCTACATTTACACGCATGTGTGTTTTTTTAAAGCAATATTGTTTTTAATATTTATGTGTATCGACAGTATACACAAAAGTGAGGTTTACACACAAATGGTATGCAACACACTTATGAAATTCGAATAGGAGGACACGTGATAACATCGAGCCCAAATATAAAGTACCTCGGAGTACTACTGGACCATAGGCTAAATTTTAAGGACCACCTTAAATATGCGGGCGAGAAAGCCATGAAGGCCAGCGCAGCTCTGGCCAGGCTAATGCCGAACATCGGAGGGCCAAGACAAAGCATAAGGAAGTTGCTGGCAAGTGTCAACACTTCCAGCATCATGTACGCAGCTCCAATATGGATTTCGGGAACGAGGTATAACTCCTACATGAGGGGAGTAGTGTCAGCCCACCGGCTCACATCCTTGAGGTGCTTTCCGTACGGTCTCCAATGACGCAATGAATGTGGTATGTGGTCGAATGCCAGTCGATATTGCAGCGAGCGAAGCAGCGGCCATGCGCAACGTTAAAAACTTGATCCCAAACATCCAACTATGGATAAAACGGGCACATGGAGAGGTAAACTACCAGCTGACCCAATGGATCACTGGCCATGGCTGCTTTAGAGAGTACCTGCACAAGTATAAACATGTGGACGATCCATACTGTTTGTACTGCACACAGAAAGTCGAAACTGCGCACCATGTTCTAATAGAATGTGGAAGGTTTGAGGAAGCACGAAAAACGTTGGAACAACCTATCGGAGGAAAAATCACGGCGATCCTACTCATTAGCAAAATGATGGCATCGAGAGAAACGTGTGACGTAGGCAACCATATCATTGCGGGGATCATGCAACGTGTGCGGCAAGATGAACAACGAAACAGAAGGCTGTAAATAAGAAGAGAAGGTTTTAAACCTAATCCTGCCTCGTGAAGAAATGCTTTCACTAGTGGTACCACAGGGGTGATACAGGACAGCGAAATACGAGTAGGTGGTTTTAGTGGGTAAAAATCCTACACTATTGGCAATGCAGGAGCAACCAATGTCTTTTGAAGATTTGAAGTTAAAAAAAAAAAAAAAAACACTTATGAAAGTACACACGTGACGCAAAATACACTTGTGTCATGAAATTTTTATAATTTTCTTTTATTCTCAAAAACAGTTAAATTAACACATGTTTTCCGCTGTTCAACTGCGCTTTAATTGCACACAGAATACGTTTTACTGCGTTACATAGTACACGATTAATATTACACATTTTTAGCTGCTCTCTTGAGCTATAATTACATTATGGTGCGCTATAAATAAACATATTTTATGTGTTAAATTTAAACACTTCTTACTCATAAATACACGCAAATTTGTGTGTAAATAATGTCTACAAGGTTTTACACACTTTAGGTGTATACGAACAACGCATTTCACATTGCAGTGCACTGGAAGTGTTTAGAAACGGATTTTTGATATGGTTCTATTTTGTCCCATTTTGGTTCAATAGGCATAGCCACGAGAAGGGATTAATACGCCCGTGGCAACAATCATAATATATTAAAAGTGTATGATCTCTCCGATCATGATCCAATCATATTCTTAAATGCGTGTATAAATTTTGTAGACTTCCTTTCATGGTAGCTGCCAAGAATCTTCTATGATGCATTTTTTTAAAATAACATTGTGAAAGTCACTCATACGCAGTGTACAACACTATGCGGCAATCGTTATACTTGGGTATGTCGGGTTTTTACAAATGTGTTCTTTAGTTCCAATGAATTGGTATGAAACATACGTTGTGACATGGATATCTTATTGCTAATCATAATTTCAGAATATATAAGAGGCTGCTTTGGGGGCAACCACATTATCTGAAATTTTATTTCACGAAAGTCATATTGTCTACATTTTTCAAAAGGCAATTATTTCGATCTTCGATGACATATCAAGTTTCACAAAAAGCCCTTCAAATACTTCAAATTTGTATCAAACATTCCTACAATATGACATCTAAAAATACAAGTATTCACATCAATGTTAACTTGTCTCATGAACTACAAAATAGTTTTTGCCCCAACGCTGTCGCACACTTTCATTGATAAGAAAAATAACTTCGCATTGGAGAAACGTTCACATGCTTTATAAATTTGTTCTTTCAATTTAGATTGCAATCAAATGACATGGCTGGATGTCTAAGATTTCAATTAAATGATTCGCGATAGGAAACTGACTTGTTAGAATCGTTTTAAATAGTTTACAATCAAAATTTGATAAGCAAAATGTAATTGTTAGAAGCATTTATATATAAACACTAAATATATCAGAAATGATTCAATCAAATGAATCATCCAATCATATATTCGTATTAGTGATGAAAACTGTTCCTACTAGGTGGGCCAATCGCTCGCTTGTCTGTTCACACAAAGTGAAAAACGGTCAAGTGCAAGAACGTACACAGTCGCTGCCACTGACCGCACACCAGACGTCAAATAGACGATGGTCAAGATGAATAGGCAAGCAGAACAACGAGAAGAACAGGCCAAATGAGAAAAGAAGAAAAGAAAAAATCAAAACAAAACAAAAACTTTAAAAGAAAAGAAAAGAAAAAAAACGATCGGATTGAATCGAATCGAATCGGTTGGACCGGCCACGAAACCTCTGCCACACACAAACAAACTAAAGCGAACCTTTGGCAAACACGATCACCGATCGAACGCATCCCGATTGCTTTGAGCCATCAGGCCAAGTGAGCGCGTCGTCTAGTGTAGCGCCAACTCAGAAGCGGCACGGAGGATAGTCGAACGCGAACCTTTGAATGCGCAGCAACCAGTCCGCAGCTAATTTAAAGGTCCCAAGTATTTCTAAAAATACGACCAACCAAAAAAGCGAAACCTAAAAGTAAATACGGTATTTAAAATTCGAAACGAAATTATTTTACATTTGCATTTCAAAAATATTACAAAAGCAAAAAAAAACAACAACAACAAGTTAAATACAAAATTTAAATTTCTATACAAATTGTCAAAGGTGACAAAAACAAAAACTGTTGCGCATCTGCCAAAGTGTTGAAAATTCATACAGAAACTAACACCACAACAACAAAAGCAGCGACAGTAACAGTATTTATAAATCACGCTGATTTTGTGTACCAATAATAGCGCGATTTGCTCTCGTGACTGATAAGAGATTTCACATGTAACCAAAAAAAAAATTCAATGAAATTCTGTCTTTTTTTGCTTTATTTTTTCTAATAAATTAAAATAGCAAATTAAATAGTAAATTAAAAAAAAAAAAGACTAATGATTTCCACGTAATTCAAAGCTCTCATAAAATTGCAGCCCGGCTTCGCATTGGACTTGATTAATTTTAATTAAGCGTCGTAATCACTCAACGATCGGATCGCATGTCCGGACACACAGCGTATTGCTCTTTGATAATAATTCGCTGATACAGTTCGTTCGCATATGTGGAATGAATGAGTGGCAAATTGCAATGAACATTGTTGCACAAAGGGTGCGATCACAATTAAAAAGTACAAATTAATTGCATTCGCATATTAAGAGGCGGTGTGCGACACAAAAAAAAACGAAAAAAGCACCAACAAAATTTTACACATTTTGCTTTAATAATAGCCACAGTGCAGTAGGCACAGGGGTACACAATTAAACAAGTGCAGTGGAAAATTTCTCCCAATTACTGACACATTTGAAGTAAATGAATCAAGTAGATGCCAAAGTCAATTGAGCTTCCCTTGGTTATATTTGGAAACTAACTGATGACTAGAAAATTATAGTAAAATTCATGCACGCCCCTGTCATCTATAACTGTGCACTGTGTGCGCTCTGTGGCAACACATTTATTGTTCTCTGGCCAAAAGATAATCAGATAATTTGCGTACAAGCCTTTTTTTTGTTAGGGTTTTTAATGTTAGAAATTTTCAAAAAAAAAATTATTTTTTTATTTTACGAAATTTTACTTTTATTTTATTGTAGCAAATAACTGTGACTGCGGCTCTTCCTATATTTGTCAAATCAAAATTAAATATAAACGAAAACTCAATTGACAAATTTCCCATTCGCCGTGAAAACGTAGGAAAAGCAGCACGTCAACGTTAGCGGAAGTGTTGCAAAAAAAAAGCAAGCCAACACAAGTTCATAGACGCGCCAGCATTCGCCCATACATTGTGTATTTTCGACAGAATTTTCACTAAGAATACATTTTGCCTCTTGTTAAATGCAATTTTTCTTTATTTAATTTTTTTTTCATTTAATTTAATTAAATTTTTTTTGTGTGTATTTTATTTTCTTGTGTTTTGCAACTGTCACGCGCCTGGCTTGCGGCCAAGTGATCTTTGTGAAGCGATTATCATCATAAAACAGCTGATTTTAATTATAACAAATTAACAAAAAGAAAAAACAAAACAAAAAACAAAACAAAAATTTAAAAAAAAAACTCTTAAAAACATGATTTAAATGAAAAGTGTGCCAAACGGCTTTTGTCTCGATTGATTTACAATCAAGCGGTAATTTTTTTGTCTCTACTGTCTGCTTTTATTGTCTCGATCAGAGGCGCTACACTCAAAGTTTAGGGGTGCATTCATTTGGGATTGGTAAATCATAATTTTGGTTTTGTGGGAAATATATGATAGAGGAGAGTCTTAGAAGTGAAATATACATTTATAACCCATGTGTGGTGAAGAGAAGTGTACAAAGTGATTAAATTTATTTGATCTAATCAATTTGGTTTTCATGCATTCGCACCTCCGTAGCGCGTCCTGTAATCCACCATCACCAAACCTCTCTTTGATTTTACATAAGTGACGCATTTTTCCCTCTAAGTAGTATTCTTCTTCTTCGCAACAAATCGCTAAAACATTTATAATATTTTCTTTTGTTATTTTAATATGCACTCAGTTTCTCCTCCATTCAATTCCAGTTGACAAATCAATTGTGCTTGAAATTATTCAATAATTCATATGAAAGTTTAAACTTTTGCATTCACTCGAATAGGAAAGTGTTAAATAATAACAAAAAAGTGACAGCAAACAGAAAAATTGTAACAACAACAAACAAAGTGCCCACAAGTTTTTATCACCTTTGCGTTACGCTTCGTCGCATATTTTGGTTAAATTTGATTAGTCCATTGGGTAAGTAAGTAAATAGCTCTATTAAAATTTCACATTTCTAACGCAACAAAACTAAAATACCGTAACAGAATCTAAATAAATAGCAAATGTTTTTTAAATCGTTATTTTCATTTATACACTGAGAAAAAAAAAGTCCCAAACTGCATGGTTATGATTTGAAACGGGTATCGCTTTGAAAAAATAAACACTGCTCAGTTCTAAAATAGAACGCGCCCTTGCGACCAATATATTTCTTCCATAGTCTTACTTCAGTAACTGCCGTTGAAACTCCTCGCAGTCAAGAAACTCCTCGTAAGACTCAAAGGTTGATTTTAGATTATTTTCTGAATCTCCATCATTGGAGGTTCAGTAAAAAGTGACTGAAATCCAGTCGGTATTTTTTATGGTTCAGCTCCACTTTGTAAAAATCAAAAAATTCGTTTAATGATTTCACATGGAAATATTTTTCTATTGGCAAGCCGTCATGTTTCTGAGTTCGTAAAGCTTGCATTACACGGTCCTTAAAATTCATCATTCTAATGACGCTCTGACGTCACTTCATTGTGGTGTTCATTCGCTGTCTATGAAATTTAGCTGAATCGAAAATCACGTCACAGCGTCATTGTAAGGATGAAATTTAAGGACAGTGTAATGCTAGCTTAAGTCTTACAGTTAAATCCAGGGTCTCCACCAACAACATTGATTGAGTGAACATTTTTGAAAAGGTTCTTCCTTCGCTCGAATTTTTTGAGTTTCAACATTATTTTTTCGTAAAATTTAGATGTCACCGAATGCTGGTATATTTTAACCATAATCTTGTGGGTCAAAATAAATTCAAAGCTCCATTTTTAAATTATTTCATTACACAAAAAAATTATACATTCTCATGCATGCATCCTTGGACATAATAACATTATTAATTTTAAATGTCTACAAAAAAGCTAATTTTTTATCGCATACTTAGTGCTTCACATACAGCATTAAACAAGCACTACCTCTCTAGAACGTGCAATGTTAAAATGTATATTTTTATATGTATTGAATTTGTAAAGCTTGATTTCCCGATATCTTACTCCGTATCGAGCTAAACGGGAATCGAGAATTCTTGTATGAATAGTTAATCTTTCATTTGGAAAAAAGCTTTAAAATTGGACTAATTGTCCCATCAAAACCGTTTTTAACAATTTTTTTCAAAAAATAATTACCTGTCGAGGAAGAAATTGGATCATTTTATATAAGAAATTAGGGTTGGTTAACCCAGTTCATTTTGACTGTCAGCTAGTGTTTTTTTTCTGATATTTTTTTCGGTAAACTTTTCAAAAAATCCCATAAAATTAGGAGCATATTGTATCACAAAAGTGTCTTTTGGAAAGTGATTTGTTTTTGAAACAGCGCCCTTAGAAAAAAAAGGTTACAAAAGTAGGTACATTTTCCCCAAGGATACCCTCGATAAGTACTTAACGGATTAAGGTGTACCTTTCTAATGGTACCCAAGTTAATATTTTTTAAAAAGTTGTACCTAATTTTTTGTGCCACCACTGTGTGTTGTATTTTTTATTTGCAGTA
The DNA here is from genome assembly GCA_951394025.1 of Heteromyza rotundicornis. Lineage (NCBI taxonomy): Eukaryota > Metazoa > Arthropoda > Insecta > Diptera > Heleomyzidae > Heteromyza > Heteromyza rotundicornis. The sequence continues at coordinate 71,599,007 of OX596012.1, read as the reverse complement.
GTAATAATTTAATCCTTCATTTACAGTTAATTTTCATTGTTTTTATATTGTTGAGAAATTTGGTTTGAATTTCATATTTTTAGTGTTAATTTTTGTTGGTGAAACCAACAATTTTAGCGAAGCTCTAGTTTTTAAGCTACAGGAATGTTAACTTTGCAACGAAAAAGTGCCTATAAAAGGAACGAATGTAAAAGCGCGTTGTGCTCTATTCTAATGTACATTTTATTACCCTTTTAATGAGCTCTTAAGAGTCCTTGTCTATGTGTTTGCATGGTTTCGAAGTAATACAAAAACTCAGTTCAATATAAATGTTTGGGATGAGGGGCTTTCCTGCATTAAAATTGTGGGAGGTGATTCTCAAAAAAAGTAATTAACTATTCATAGGAAACAATGGCGACTAGTAACGAAAATTTATTAAAAAAATGTTCTATATTTCCACTATGAGGAGCTACAACTTGTTTACAATTGATTTGATCGAGTTCTGCCCACTGTAAATATGAACTGTCACTTAATTTGTCTACATTAAAAAAAACATTTCTTCTTTTTGTTGTTTGTGTATGTGTGGTGTAAGCAACTTAATGAAACACCACAACAGCAAAAATACAACAAAGAAAACCCGACCGTCTGCACGTAGCGCTGAAAAAAGACACACTCAACGAAATTTTGAGCTAATTTTAGTGCGAACAACTTGAGTGCGTCTCTGGGGCCACAACTTGACACAAAAGGGCACGTTTCTCAAGGACGAACCGTATGCAGTGAGGATGAGGCACAAGACAACGGCGGCGACGGTGATTAAAAAAATGCAAGATTCAAGACAAAACAAGTTTCACAAAAAAAGTGCAGCTAAAAATACCACAAAATGCAAACCACAACAACAAGTAAACAAATTAAAAATAACAACAACAACAACAGCAACAACAACTCAATGGAAACTTACAAGTTAACCACAACATATAAAATCATGTCTTGTCTATTTTTAAACGCCTTAGGCCTCCGCATCATCACGTGAGACAAACGAGCTGCATCAAAGAGCCTCTTCTGTGCAATCTTAGATGCAGACCGCAAAGCTTCGTCTAGGTACACCCCCCCTTCTCCCCCTTTGAGGTTTCCTTGGCACTCAGCATAAATGCAGTGAGGCACTAATCAGCAATGGGAAATGACAGCTTACCTCGATTAACTTGGCCTGGGGAAACAGCACGATCAGCGAATGCAATATACAGCAAATGCCTCTTGCTCAGCACTCTTATCTGGATTTTGTGTTGTTGTTTCTTTTTTTGGTAATAAATTTCCATCTTTTATCGAACTAAATCGATTTCTTTATTGACATTTAAATTAAATATTTATGCGCGTTCGTTCGTTCGCTCGCTCGTTCGCTCGTTCGCTCGTTCACTTTATGCCCATTTACCGCCGCACTTAAGCCGTGTGTGCAGCTTTGTGTCCATTTTTTTTCATTTTGTCTTTTTATTTCGTTCATGCCCGTGTGTCCATCCTGTCGCATGTGACTATGGCATGCAGTCACTGTGCATCACGTGACTATTTACTTTGCATATTTATGACAGGTTCTAAACTTGAATGCATTCAAGTTGATAGTTTTTGTTTTTGTTGTTGTTCATAAAGTTCTTGTTTATTCATACTTTTTTTTTGTGACTATGCATATGTCAGATATGAGCGTTTCGAAATGAAATTGGTATTAAACGACCCATTAGGAAACGTTTGGGATTTACGACATAGTTGGTAATAGAATACACATTTGGTTGGTTATTCTTTTCAAATGTTTATGGAATTTATGCTACGTGCAGTTTGTAGAGAAATTTCCTATTTGAAAATTGACTTAACCCATTTTCGACTATTAACCTTTTTTTAATGAACATTTTTTTTTTGTGCTAATCCGAATTTGTTGAGAAAATTTTAGCTAATAGCCGAAAGTTATTAATATAACAAACGATCTTCCCCACATCATTTAACATCAGGGACTTAAAAATTATTCAAAATTGTCAAAATTATTGTTCGATGAAACGAACAGTGGCCGAAAATGGATTAAGCGTTTATTTATTGAAATTGTTCGGCTGACTAAGCTCTGCACTTAAATTTTCTATATAATTTATATCTATCTACCTTATAAAAAATATCTATTAAAATATATTTCAATCCATGCAATACAACCGGGATTTTTCATTCACTGCAGGAATTCTCCACAATTCTTTCGTCCATATTGTTTAAATGTAATTTTAATATAAATGCATCAGCAGAAGGTTTGACTGCCGGTGATGGGGTTTGAAGTGGTTCTTTCCGGTCATTCAACCTATTGTGATTAAATATTTGATATTAAGTTACACTAACCATAAAATGTTCCTACTGGGTGCAAGTAGATACTAGTAAATTAATGTCTACACACAAGGTATGGCATAGGTAAATGGCCGAAAGTAACGAATAAGCAAACTAACAAAAAAATACAGGAAAAACAGCAACAAAGGCAACAAAAGCAAGAGAAAAACACATTAAAATGTAAGCTCATGCGTGATATGCACACGCGGTAGAAAAAAAAAAGCAGCGTCAAGCTTTTTTTGTTTTGCTTCATTTTTTTTTTTTAATTAAATATTTGCATACATTTAAATATTTGAGCTAGTAAGTATGAATGCATGTGTGTGCGACTGAATTTGTGCTGAGGTGTCAACTGTCAGCAAATGTTAAACATTTCATTTCGAAATTATGAACAACCAACAACAATAACAATGAAGTGCAACAGAAGAGAGAGAAAAAAACGCAAAATACCGTCAATTAATCACGCGAACAAAAAAAACACACTAACTGCCGAGAGCAATGAAATGAAGCTAGGAAATGGAATGGCGAATGTGGATCGATAGACGGATAGGCCACCATTTTTATTTATAGAAATGCATTTATGTTCATATGTGTGAAAATACAATTTAAAACAACTGAGACTCCTTCTACGCCCAAAAAAGCATACACCAAAAAAAATTATTAATAACACAAATTTGTATCATTACACATTTTAATTAAACATGTGAAATTACCCTAATTAATCAAAATTACATGTGAACAAGCATTTGATGCATTTCGTGCACTTACTCTCTTGCCAATAAATCATTTAATGCGCGTATTTCGTAGGAATACTGAACGAAATGCTGCCAGCATAAATTATACATTTGTAAATCCAATATGAATGAATTACTCAATTAATTCCAGTTCTAGCAGCTACAACTATTACGATCTAAACTTTTTGTTTTCATTGAATAATATTTAAATTTTTATTATTATTCCTCCGACGAATTGTTTGTTTCAAATTCCTAAAGTGAAGTGCGTCTCAGAGATGGGCTTAAGGCCAGTTCCTCAAGTTTCCTTCTCACAATTAATGTTGTTATTAATGTATTGTTTATAGTTTATTTTTGGCGTGCGCTTCTTTGAATGTATTTTGTTGACAAAATCTTAATTAGTTACATCAACTATTTTTACTCAAGCCATTTCGATGAATCATTTGACGATTTGCTAAACCATCATTGATTATTTTTAATGTACACTCAGAAAAAAATTCAATTTAGAAATAAGTACGATCATACTCAAAATAAAGTTAAATACGTCAAACTAAAGTCGTCAACTTTGGAATAAAATAGACAAACTCAAATTGAAATTGAACCAACTCAAAATAACATTTTTACAATTTTGATATAAAAATGCACGACTTAAATTGAAATGGGGACTTTTGAAGAAAGCAGCAACAACTTCAACATAAGATCGATCCATTTTGAAATTGAATTTACCAGTTCCAAGTGAGGTGGTTCGTAATTGTTTTGAGTATATTCTACTTTAACAGACCATCATGAACGTTACAAGCTTGACTTGAGGTGGTTTATTTTCGATGCCAATATGAAGTGAACAATCTTAAATTGAGATTTAACCACCTCAAAATAAAAATATTTAATTTTGAAAAAACTAGAGAGTTGGGTATCTACGGCAATGACGAGGCTGAAATAACCCCCACACAGTAGAAGTTTAGAAATACCGCAGCATAAAAAATTTGGTCTTAAGACCCCATTTTGACCCATTTATATGTGGTTTTGGAAGCTTGGACCATGACGAAAATCCATTTCTAAACATTTCCAATCGTAAACAACTATAACAAAGACTTGGAAAAGGTTGACCTTTTTTTTCGTTATATGGGAGCCACGCCCAGTTTTTGTCCGATTTGGCTGATTCTCGAACTTGCTCTTACTTTAGAAGTGGAAAACATATTCCCAAAGTTTCAATTCGATATCTCAAAAACTGCGACCGCTATCGTGAGGACAGACAGACAGACAGATGGACATGGCTAAATCGACTCCGGCGGTGATGCTGACCAAGAATATATATACTTTTCCATACCGGACACGCCTCCTTATGGCCGTTACAAACGTTGTGTCAAAGTTAGTATACCCTGCCCTGTGTGGGGGTATAAAAATGTACCACCATCAATTTCAAGTTGAAATTTTGAAGTAAGCTGAAAACAACGTTAAAATTAAATTTTCCAGTTCAAAGTGAGGTTTTTGTACTTGTTTTTAAAATTTTCAACTTTACCAAACTATTATGACGGTTTCTGCATGATTTGAGGTGGTTTTTTTCTGGGTGTAGTTCGGCTTTTTCGAAGTTCTAATGCCCATTTACCTTTTACACGTCATTATTCAATAAATTTCCTGGCAGACCAATTGAATTGTTAAAAGTCTAACGGGTCTAGTGTCAAACAAATTAAACGGAGATATAACAACAAATGTTAAAAATAATAATTTCATATTTATGAAATTACTATGTGCTTTCATACTGCAAATAAATGATACCTGTGTTTCTCTTGTCACGTATGGCCGTTTATTTTTTATGTGAAACGACGGCTAATTTTTATACCCTACAACTCATGGGGTATATAGGTGAATACACTTTGGTCTGATGTTTGTAACACCAAGAATGAGGCGGGTTCGGTATAGATATATTCTTGATCAGCGTCACCTCTTGAGTTGATTTAACCATTATCCGTCTGTCCGTCTGTCCATCTGTCCGAAATTTTAGGGTTTCGTCAAAATAGTATGAAATTCTTTGTAAGGGGGGTTTTTGAGGTACTGAGTTTGAATTTGATGTCGAAATTTGAAAACTCAATATGGTGGACACAATATGACCCACTAGGTGTAGGACATATACAAGTCGGCTTTGACCGACTCAAACTTACTCACTCGTTTTAATATCAAGCAGCAGGGGGTAGCTATGAAAAGAGTATAAAAACATATTAGAAAGTCCCTCAATGGTTTCGATTTTGATGTTCAAATTCCAGATGGCTATATCCAATATAGTGACCGCAATTTGCAAGATTTCGTTTCGATTCCTTTTCACTTCTTTTCAATTGCTCTTTTTGAAGATTTGTCCATTTCCATTTCATTCCGGTTGCATTTAATGGGTCCGAGTAGCTGTGGGTATAGTCCGATTTGAACGACTCAACCATTTGTTTTGGAAAGAGATAGGACATACAACTCCATTCAGTGTGAGTTTGTCTTACACATTAAGAACCTGTAGTTCGGTTTTTTCGACTCTTAAACCCAGTGGACTTTCAACTATTCAATTGCTCATCAATCAATCCATCAATCAATCAATCGACTAATATTTTTTTTTATTTTCTCTTAAGAAATTTTTAAGAAGTTTTCTAACAATGGTTTTAATAACTTTAGAAAAACACACAACAACATCAACGGTAATTACAACTGATTTTAAGTACACCAATTAAGTTGTTGTTTTAATAAACATGTTATGGACATGACTCACGTCACAGCCGGTAATTGCTGCCTATTAAGCAATATGATGCAAAACCATGTGAAAGCGTTTTGTTACCAATTGCAAATAAAATTTTGATGCTAATTGAGTTACGTGCAAAACCATACCACGGTTAACTGACACTTAAACCAATTGTTGGGGTATGGATTTCGCCAAACGTGAGCTTTTTTATTTAAATTTTTTTAGTTTTTTTTTTGCTAGATTTTGTCTGGTTTTTTTTAAATGTTTATTTTTATATCAGGTGCTAAAATGGGTTAACAATCCCATTCCGTGGAACATTCTAAATGCTCTCTCGCATACGGTATGTGTATAATTCGGGTGTTAAAATCGCATTAAAATTAATTTAATCACATGCATAATATCAAATTTGCTTATTTCTAAACTCATTTCGTATTCATCGCACAACGAACAACATTTCCAAACAAATCGTTATAGTTTATAGTATAAACTGTATACTAAAGGAAAAAATGAATTTTTTAAATGAAGTCAAGTTAATTGAACCGAATTTGATTCATTGTTATTAACAATTAATTTCACAATCAGGGTGAATTGTTTTATTTGCTTTTATTTTAATTTTCTTTAGTAAAAAATTCCGATTTTTATTGAGTTTTTCATTTTTTACCTCATATTACCGCTATCCTTTGATTTCAGTTTTAAATTAACTTTTACAACCACACAGTGCAATCGAATCGAATTTCCCAGTTCAATAAAATAATTCCGAGTACCCACTTCCGGCCTCGAATTACAGCATAAAATGAAATAATGGTAAAAAGGAAAAAAAAGCAACAGAACAACAAAAAAAACGCTTCACTATGCAACTTTTTATTTCGGAAACAAATCACACAACGGTTCAATAGCCTTTTACAACCTGATTTTATGACACAAATCATGCAAATGTGCCCCGAGTGCAATCGACAAGGAATCAAATATAAAATTGTAATTTCGTTTCATTTCGTTTCGTTTTTTCCCAATGCACGCTTAGAAAGAATAGAATCGATAACAACAAAAAGGAAAGAAAAATGACGCCGAGGTGAGGTAGAAAAGTGCCTCACCTCAATGCGACAATAAAATGCACGGAAATCGTAAAATACTTACAAAGTTCAATAAAATTTAAAGAGGATATCAGGAAAGTCTCACAAAAAAACGAAGAGGTTAAATACAATACGATTACATTGCAACGCTGACAGTTGACGAAAAAAAACTTTTAAACTATGAAAAAAAACCTACACACACCAGCTGACATTAAAATATACTTTGAAACTTCGAAGACCCTACACGTTTTCTGAATTTATTAGCATCCACAGTGGCCATCATAAAGAAGGATATTCTTACAGACGGGCCATAACCAGCAGTTCACCAGTGAATACCAGTGCAAACTGGCAATTCACACAACCCAGCTAACAGAATGCACGTTGAAAAAGGAAAAGGGAAAGGGAAAAGTTAAAAGTTATTATTACCCTCCAAGCATATTAAAGAACTCATTCGCGTTTGGGGTTCAGAATTTATGCCGCAAGCACTTCGTTGACTGGGTTAAATTGACACTTGAGGTTGCTGAGCGCAGCCAATGGCCAACCCAAATGCAGGTGCTTTAAAGCAGCTTAAAATTGTATACAAAAACCAAAAAAATAATGAACACTTCACACAAACCAAGGCACCAGCAGGCGATACGTCACAGCCTCTTCATCATCATATCGGAGAGCCTCCTTTAGCTGCAACACTTCAGTGCATTCAGAGCACCCCACCGATGCAGGATGATAAATGTGACGAAAAAAATGTGGTTTCGTGTTTTTCTTGTTGCTGTTGTTGTTGTTGTTGTTGTTGTTGTTATTGGATTTTTGCAGCAACGTGCGCTTATGCCCACTCACATCACGTGATTATGTTACGATGATGTTTGCTATTGTAGCACACAACGTATTATACGAATTTCGATCGATTCCACATCGAAAATAAGATTTAACTCGTTTTTCGCATACCCTACAGTGGGCATCATAAGTATGAATAGTATGCAAATTTTATTTTTCATATATTTCAGAGGGTAAAGACAAGAAGATTCTATTGTGATGCAGTACAAAAATAAATTTTATTCAAAAACATTTTTTTAAAATAATATAAAAATTTTTTATGAAAACGATAAAAATTTACGCAACGTAATCTAGAGCTCAAATTTACTCATAATTCAAATCTGATCATAAGTCGTTGTTGACCGATCGAACCACTCCAAAGCAGTTGTTCAATTCCTAAGAAAATGAGTAGAAATGCATGAAGAAAAAGGTCAGGGAAAAATGTTTCCAACCAACGTTCCTCGATGCGGATAGCAGTTGGTCTGTCCTGTAGCCATGTGTCCGCTGCTCCTCATATCTGTGTGTCTGTCATATACTCTTTGCCATTTCACTTGCCATGCACGTTCTCAATACTAAAAATAGAATTTACTTGCCAAACGAATGCATTTCTTGCAAATTTGTTCAACACAAATTAAGGCACCCAAGCAGGCGCACTCACACAAATGTCAATTTGAATTAACATTTTTGTGTAGCTTCTTGCCAATTTATTATGAGTATATGTATGGCATATTCGTATATTCTCGAAAGAGCTAAAGGCGACATTACCGCTCGCACTTGCTATTTATAATTTTTACCTTTTTTTTTTACATTCTAAGACATTTTATATTTAAACTGATCAGTTTGTGAACGAATTGCGTTCACGTGATTTATTCTTGTTTATGATCATGTGCTCTTTTGTATACTAAACACACATTTTGTGTTTTGGGTATTTTGTAATGAAACGCAAATGTCTGCTAATCATTAAGTGTTTTCAAATTAGAAAGAAAAGGAAGAATTCAAAATATTTTTTTTTTTTATCAAACAAAATAAGATGACATAACCGTTGAAATATTGACAAGTCTTTGGATTAGGCAAACAATGGGGTGAATTGATATATTTTAAACTTGAAAATGATATTATATTTTTGGGCTAAACTAAAATATTTCTCATATGAAAAATATTAAATTAAATTAGAAAAACTTCAAGTTTCCACTTTTAAGTAGAGCGAAGGAGCGAAAAAGTTTAAATTACTTCCATTTACTTATATTTTGAGTTCAACTAACTATAAAGTTAAGTAATGAGTACAAAACGGAAGTATTTATTTTAATAATTTCAATATCAACATGTCATTGTATTTCATTGCCATTATAGAAAAAGTATTAAAATAAGCTAATTCGTTTCTAAAAATATGCACATTTCAATGAAATAGAAATTCGCAAGCAGAAAAAAACTGTTGCTAAGGCCCTTCCGCATTAATTCCGTGTGCGACAAGGAGGTCAATGACTTGTCTGATTTCAGCGTTTCATGTTTAGACAAATCTATATTTGTACGATACACTACACTCAGAAAAAAAAACATTTTAAGATCAAGTATGATCGTACTAATTTCTAAATTAAAACAACTTTGAAATGAAGTGGAAATACGACAAACTAAAATCGTCAATTTTGAAATAAAGTGGACCGATTTTCAATCAAAGTCTCACAAAGTCAAGTATAATTAGTGGTATACCAGGGTAAATGAAAATTTCAGCAGCATTTTCTCGGTAGTGTAATCGGGCACTAAGTTTGTATCTTTGTTTTTATCTGATTTTTTCACTTTTTTTTTTATTAAAATGTACTGAATTGAATGAAAAAAAAGTGACTGTTTTTTGCTATTTACAACTTATTTTTTTTATTTCCTATTTTCCAACTTTGGAATTGAAATTGGAAATTTTTTACGTATGCAGAAAAGTTCAAAAATTTTAACTTTACCATACATAGGGGAGGGTGCCCAGCTACTGGCACCCTAAGGTTTCCAGGCCATAACTTTCATTTGAAACATAATTTTCAAAATCTCGGGTTCGTTTGAAAGCTGAGTTCAATAGATAACAAGAATTTTCAACGGAACTTCAAAATTCTAGCACAAGTCTCCAAAATCGACCCTCCAAAAAAGGTGCCCAGCTACTGGCACCCATTTGCAATTCGCAGTAAAAAATGGAAAATGAAGCATAAACATAAGTTAATTAATTTATATGTGTTGTTTATTCTTTGAGTTGTTCACTCTGACCATTTGAACTGAAAAAAATAATTTGTGAGATTTTATTAGCAAAGTAAGTGAAAAAATGGGTTCAAATTATGTTTGGCTGTCTTCAGTATCCTCCTCATATTCAGAACCGCAATTTTTGCAAGTGAAATAATTCCTTTGTATGTTGGCACATTTGAAGTGAACAGTACGATGTTTGCACGACATTGTAGGAAGGGTGCCAGTAGGTGGGCACTTTTGCTATTCTGACAGAATCTCAAATTCCTCATTCCCATTTCACAATAATGTTCCTTGGTTTGTAGAAAACGTGAAGAATAAGAACAAACTAAGAATTCCACTCATACTTACCCTTCTATACTGATAAAAAACACTTGTAGATGAACGATTTTAGATCAGCCTCGATATTTTCGTATTTTTTACTTTTCGATGACGGCGCCACTACAGCAACACGTGCATGCAACTCAATGATTTATGAAAAGTGAACGCGATATGAGATGACACTGTGACACTAAGCACACTGCCGCTGTCATCGCCACGAACGTCAGAACTGATGGGTGCCAGTAGGTGGGCACCCTCCCCTACTATCATGACGATTTAAGCTTGATTTGAGGTTGTTTTATTTCTGAGTGTTTTGATGTTAATTTTCCTGATTACCGAATGATAACCGATTCTACACAATAACTCCTTCCAGAGGTTTTTCTGGATTAACTATAATAAGCTATAATAATGATTGATTGTTTGTTTCATTGATTGATTGATTGATTAACGGATTGATTAACGGATTGATTGACTGACGACTATGAGAAATGCTTTCCCCAGCACACAACCATGTCTACAACTAATAAAACTACCCCTGATGAACTGATACAACAGCAATTTTAGGTTGAGAGTTTCACGGGACGGTATTTCCACTACTGAAATTCATCTTCACACAACAACTGGTTGTTAATATTTTTACTAAAAATAAAGTTTTTTAATCAAACGATAAGGTTTACTAGATTATATGTGACCACATTATATACTTTCCTTTATTTAAATCATACCTTTCATTAATTAAATAAATCCATTAGTCTTTAGTACAGCTTAAATACTATAAATGAAAACGGAAACAAGATAAACATTTAATGTAATTATTTTTGCGGTCACAGACCAACCGCAGATGCTTTTAAAAAAAATTACCGCTGCAGCTTAAAAATGTTAATAATCTGTGAAAAAATCCGAGCTCCATTTCCCTTGTATATCCTCTTGCCGGAGCTTGAAAGTGTTGAAAAAACTACTGCTGTCGACCATCCCAGTACGCATAAAACAGAAAATTGTATACTTACTTATTTATTTAGTTGGATAATGAGATTGAAAAATATTTAATACACATAATCCCGAATAATAAATCGGCTTTACACAGCGAATGCATAAATTCGAGTTTTCAGTTATTAAAATTCGCACATACACACATGCACAGCAAATACAAGCAGAATATTGTTCATTCGCATGTTCTCGTAAAGGAGATCTTTTTTTTGTTTGCCCCAATCCGTTTTAGTGCAATTCGACAGCACACAACGGAGCCCCATTAATTATTTTGACCTCTGCTCTCTGCACACACCCAAAAACGTATATGATTTATTTCTCGGATATCAAAGGAAAAGTTCAAATGGAAATCCACAAAGATTCGTACATTTTTGGAAAATGAAATAACATGTTTGCTGCGGCTGGTGCCTTTCTGTAGCAGCCAAGTGCGGCCATTTCACTGTGCCAGGCAACAAATTGAATTTATCTGCGACGGTTTCGATTGGATTCGATTCGGAATTTTTTTTCATATTTTTACTTAACCTCCTTTGCTGCAACAGAACAGACAGGATATAGAAAGCACATGCCCATGCATAAATACAAGTCGTATGCATATAACCACACACACACACACACAGATTTGTGAATTGCAACTTTGTGTTCTAACCGACTGCACTTGGCTTGGCTTCTTTGGCATTAGTTGATTTTGTGTGGACTTGCTGGGATTTGTTTTTAATGTCTCATGCGTATATGCAGGAGAATATGTCAGTGCGTCCATGTAAGTGTGTCTTCTCGCACTTCAAGTCCATATTTTCGAGTATAAAAAGTATAAAGTTTCCTACGGACAATCAAGGCAAAAACTTTTCCAACCATTTTCTTTCTATCTCAGTGTGTGTGCGTGTGTGTGTTTGTTCTTTTCATTTCTCTGGCATGTATTTGTGTGTGTGCATTCTGCTTTTTCTTCATCATTGTGTATACAAAGTTATATTCATGCTGAAAAGCAAATTGTATGATTTCGTTACTGGGGACTAGTTCATAAAACTCGGATTATTCACTCTTCGAATTTGGGCGATATATAACTGTAATATCGTATACCAAAGTATTTTTTAATTTCAAGTGCATTGTCACATTGTAAGGTACTGTGGATAAACAACGACCAAAATCGAAGAGTGATTATTTAACCAATTTCCCCCAACTTAAATGTATTTAAACTTATTTTTGCAATAGGTCTCTTTACAAAACAAAACCACCGCATACGTACTTTACTAGTTACACATATGTAAATTATATATAATTTAAGTTTATTTTTGGAAATACCATTTTTCGGGTAAATTTTGGCCTAATTCCAAAAAGAAACATTTGTCGCAGTGTACAAACAGAAAAGAAATAAGCTTTGTACCAAAAACAAAACACAAAAGAACCAGAAAAGAAATTGTCATGTCATCATCAACTATAAAAAAATGACAGTAAGACAGCGAAAGTTTGAAAAAAAGAATGAAAAGTGCGTTAGGGAATGCATTGACTGGGTGTGTGCCTGCCGTTTTGCCATTTTTATCAGCAAATGCTGCAACTCAAACGATTGAAAGCGAAATATTGCACAAAGAATAGAAGGAAGAAAAAACTAGTAAGAGAATTATCTTCGGTCTGACCGAAGCTAAGATACCCTGCACATACGACTACAATATCTTCTTCGGCAATTTATCGATAATTGTTAGAAAATACTTTCGACTTTTGTCGATAATACTGTGCGACAAAATAAGGGTTATTCTGATTGCTGTAGGTCTTAGTCTACATAATAACTTCGTCAAGGGATTTTTCAGCATTAGATCTAATAAAATCGTTTTGATCTTTAACAAAAGTATCCTATTTAACTATTGCTACAATATTGCTTAAAAATAGTGGCCATTTTGTATGGAAGGTAGGCGTGATTCTTATCCGCTGTTCCTAATTTTCAATGCCGTCCAAATAAAAGCAAAAATTAAGAAGTGAATGGAGTCAAAAACTTCGTCAGATATCATGCGAAATGAAGGAGAGACAGCGATGTTTATCTCTAGATTGACTCAGGAGGTGATTTTTATAATTAACTAGCTGGGCCCGACCCGCTTTGCTGGGTCTAAAAAACTTTTATAGTTGCATTGTTTAACTTATCCCATAAGCAAATTTTTTCCCTGAAAGCGAAGGGCAAAAATTCCACCCAACTTGAAACCCGCAGATATGGTAACGCTGGTTGGTTGGGGAGAAATTGAGTGGAAGGTGGCAGCGCCACCTTTGGGAAACAATTCGATCATATGGTATTTGCTATACAAAAAAAAGTTTCTGCAAAACTGTGAGAGAAATAAGTATTTTCTAACTTGTGGGCGTGTCAAAACCTATCCCACAACACGACTCACGACCCATAGAACACATATATAAATTTTGGTGAGAATCGATGCAGTAGTTTTCGCGTCTACTCGTGACAAACATACACGTCTCTTTTATATATATAGATATACATATATACTTTGCTATACCTACCACGCCTCCTTTTTGGGCGTTACAAGCTGTGTGACAAAAACAGCATACCCTTGGACACTTGTGTCAAGGGTACAATTATGCTAACATTTCAACCAAAATAAAATTTAAATATCCAAAAACCAGAAACCAAAAACCGGAAAGCAACTTTCATTCCAAACACATATACTTACTTCAACTGCATTTCAACAAACATTTGAGGATTTGTGGTGCCATTTCAGTCTTTATCAGCTGGCGTGTAAGTGTGTGTGTATGTGTATGTGTGTATGTATGTGTTTGTATGCTAACGAAAAGTTTAGATCAATTGGCAAACGCTTGCCATCTCTAAAAGAAATAAACTTTGGACAAGAATCGTGAGGGAGCACACAAAGCTCTACTTGATTTTGGTTATCGTTTTGCGGATTTGTGAATAGTATTTGTAAATGTCCATTTTGGTTGTAAAATGAAAAATGAAAGGAAAAAACTTAGACAAGCAAAACAACAACAAAAAAGTTGACAAAGTCAGTAAAAAATTGATTTCAAAGAAATTTCGGTTTTTTTTTTTTTTGTGGTGAATGAAGAGGAAATGGATTTACAGTAAATATATTGTCTAAAAATATTAGTAAATTTTTATAAAGTAGGTACTTGGTAAAGAATGATTTTGCATTTGAAAAATATAGAGGAAACTAAAATGCTTGTGAAGCTTTTGGACTGCAATTTGGAAATTATTGAACCTGTTGCTGCCAGAACCTAATCTGGTTGCAATCGAAAAGCCTCTACCTTTTGCTGTCAGTACAATTTAAAGTTTGGCCACCTTTTTTCTATTTCCTCATAGTAAATTTATATATTTGGAATAAGTCTGTAACATGGAAATATTTCGCAAATCATTTTATTTAACCATTTCCCTTGGCACTAGTAATACGAAGACAGACATGTATTTACGTCCGTACGATTTTATGTGTGTTTTTGTTACTAGCCAATTGTAACCACAGCCAGCGGACGACAATCTTCTACATTTCCGGTTACTTTGTTGCGGATTTAATGAAGTTTCCGTTTCCGTTACGGTTTCTATTGGTTATCGGTTCATTCTCTGCAATCCTTTCGATTTGTGGTAATCAATGTAAATACATATTTGCCAAATAGTCTTTGTGGATTTGCGGATTTCAATTGTTAGCCATTTCTGGTTTTTTATGTGGCAAATTGAAAAAGACTTTAGGGAAATTCAATAAAAACCAAAAAAAAAAAACCCCCCTCAAACAAATTTAAATCCCACCCATGACGGAGTAAATTTCTTTTACCGCGTCATCATCACGTATCATGTATCGGCTTATCAATTAAAAATTATTTATAATACGCCTTTCGTCATTTGTCAATTGTTCGGCTCCAGACAATAGTGCACGTGGGCACGTGGCCACACACAAGCGCCCATTGTGCCCGAAGCGCACATGTTGCACTCACAATGGAAATTTCAGTAATTTGCGCTAAATTCTTCTATTATACAAGTTTTTTGTCTCATATCAAAGTAGAAGTATGGGCACATGGGCACTTTGCAAACACACCAATTGGAGGGAATTTCTCACCTCAGCTTCAACCTGTGCCAACAACACTAGCATTACGTCAATTTCACATAATTATTTGCTCTGTTTTGTGTTGCCAAGACACTGGCAATACAAAACTACAACACCCGAAGGTGACACAACACTTATTGTGTTTATGCTTTAAGTGATTTTTATATTGAACGGAAATTTTAATTCTTTTGTTGTCATATTTGTCGATTAAACAAATTGTGTCATTTTTAATTTGGAGAAAAATGTGGATACTTCACGAAAACAAAATTCACAAAAATATGTTCTTTTTTTTATTTATTTACAAAATGTGTCACTATGAGGGAAAAAATTATTTTTAAAAATTCTTCATTAGAACCAGTTAATAGACATGTGGAATGCATAAAAAAACTGCTTCACAATTAAAATTTATTTATTTCAATAAAAAAAAAAAATTTTAATTTTAATAAAAAAAATAATTTAAAAAATTTTTTTTTAATTTGGTTCTGTTATTTTTAAAATAATTATTAATATAAAAATCGAAAAATATTTTTAACTATCTTAATATATCGATACCTTAAAGCGCAACCATCCTATGTCCGTTTTCATGAAAATCGAGTTTTTTGTATTTTTGGATTCCTGAGAAGAAGCTGCATCGAAAATCTGACCGGAAGTGGTTAAAAAATAAGGAAATAAGAAAGTTCTATGTCCACAGAAGGATTTTTTTCGGGGGCCCAAATGCGCAATGTCTAAATTTTGAATTGTTGTCTCTGCTTATTCCATAAAAATATAAAAAAAGGTTTTTGTATTAGATTTTTGACACCTGAAAATTCCTTCATTTTTATTTTCAAACTGTGAAATTTGATTGTTTGATATGAAAATACACCAGCTCCATCTAGTGTTTCAAGCAATAAATTATTTTTGGTTTGGGTTTTTGATAAATAAACAAATTCAATTTCAAAGAGCGCAGTACTATGTCCCGAAAATTGTATTGGACATAGTATAGTTGGGCCTCTTAGAAATCAAAATAATGAAATTTTGTATGAAAACAAACTTGAATGTCCCAGAAGAATTCCATTTAATTTAAAACCATGACGAGTTTTCACTCAAACTTTTTTTCAACACTCCAAAGATGGATGAAGCTACATAAGTAAAATATTGGACCCAGAAAACAGAACTGCAATAATAACGAAAAATTAATTTCAAAACTTGTTTTTCGTTTTCTACAGTTTGGGAAAAATGGACATAGGATGGTTATGCTTTAAGGTATCGATATATAAATGTTGGTGCGTATGCTTGAGTTAACATCACTACAAAACCACTGAAAGTATCAGAGCCATACTTTCACTGTAGTTTGATTGTGAGCTCCGGAAGGTTTATGTACTACTTTGGACTTGATTGGTACCAATCATACAATTCATTATTTCAAAATGCATCTGGGTCCCACCAGTACATGCTTTTATGCTTCCAATTCAAAAAATGTATGCCACATTTAAGCGGAATCGGACAAAGGTCGAACGTTTGACAATTAAAATAAATTATTTTTTAAATAAAAACATAAACAAAACTAATAAAAAATGTTGATTAAAATAAAATAATTTGAACGTTCAAAATTCAGAAATTATATGGGATTTGAATAAAATAAGATGCCTGGATCGGTCGGAAAATTGGAACAAACAAAAACGAACAACGGACAAGATAAAATTTAACACCACAAAAAATGCATTCATGGTGCTTCGATAAAAAAAATCCAACAGCATTAATATGTTGCTCATCAGGCAAAGTAATTTTTACCTACATTAAATAAAATAAATAGTCTGATGTGAGGTGAAATGGAGAATCAAAATTACTACTGAAAAAATTCGCAACTTCAGTTCATGCTTCCGAAAATCCTTTGGTGCCGACATAGTTTCAAACGCTTTTGAACATGGTCGCACTTTCGATTCTACATTCAAAATACAAGGTAAAGTGACGAGAAAAATAACAAAATGGTTTAATACACGATTTACATCACTTTATCACGTTTTTTGAGGATAATAACACTTCATTTTTTTCCGTTAAAAAATTTAGCAGAAATTTTTAGGTAAAGATTTTCGCCAGCTCGAATTTTTAGTTTAGGATTTCAAAGTTTTGGCATCGAATACATGATCATCTAGAAAGTTAAGTAGCATATCAAAATCAGTTTGGGAAAAATATGAAGTTAATCCACTGTTGAACTGGGCGCCTCAATTGTCACTCTAATGCAAGGTCAAGTGTACCATCGAGCTTCCATTACCGAATGCAGCAATGGGCTCTTGGGCGAATGGACTCTTTTTGAATGTACTCCAAAGGCCAATGACTTCTTGATTTCGATTCGAAGCTCGATTCATTTAGTATTACCAATGCGAATTGGGGTAATACAAATTTAATTTTTTTAGTTTTTAAAAGAATTTTTTGTTAGTTTTTAATTTTTTTTCAGTAATATTTTTTTGCAGTCTGGAATTTTTTAAGAATTTTGCAAAAGTAACCATTTGTAGGACAGTGTTATCAGAATAGTAAGCCCGCCCTCTCTCCGACCTCCTTGCCTCACTTGAACACTGAAAGTGACATGCCGCTAATTTCCATGTGATGTCAATCAAAAGCTCGACAAATGAAATTCCTAGAACATTACAAAAAATAAATGCAATTCGCTCATAACATGGAATGTGATGATTCTTCTTTATCTCGCCAGCTTCTGCGAACGAGGTGATTTAGAAAATATATAAGCGATTACCAGAAACTTATAAACCAGCTCACCACATCTGCTTAGTGATTGCTCGAAGTTCGTTAACATCTGTACTTCTTGGAAAATATAAACTGTCTAGTGATAGATTTGCTGAGATAACTGAAGGTACAATAAGCTGGAAAATAGAAGTACGTCACGAAGCCCATACAATTAAAGCCAATATGGAAAAAATCAAATATTTACTCTACATTACACTGTCATTTACCCTAACCTTACCTAACTCTGTCACTTGCATTGTATCTCATATGTTTACAGACACTCTTTACAAAAGTAATATCATATTTGTATATTTTATATTGTGATGAGAGTATACATTGTAAACATTTGAAAGGCTTTAGGTCACATCTTTTAATTCAATATTCCTGCTGTACTTAATTCTACAAACCAAATGAAAAATAATCGAAAATTAAAAAGTAAATAAAATATGTCAGATTTCAGTTTTGTAACTTTGCTTACGTATATCACTTAACAAATTCAACAAAATACTATTTTGTGGCACGTTTTCTCAATATCCGGTTGGCTACTAAGAACCACTTGCCCTGAAAGTTGTTCATGCATTTTTGCGGCTAACTGATCACTGAGAAAACGGCTGTAAGGGGGGATTTTTTTAGCTGAAAATCAAAAAATCAGCACCAATTGCACTTTGTCATCCTAATTCAACCAAATTGGGTATTTTCCATTAAAAATTAAGTAGATTGGGATTTTTTTTTTATCAAAAAATATTATTTTTTTGTATTTTCCAAAGAACTGCTTTATTAAATGCATTTGAATAAATTTTGGCATGGAGTTCCGCATAACTTCCACAGATGTCTCCTGTTGATTGAAACAAAAAACTCATTGCAATGCAAATATTGTCTCTGCTTGTTTGTCTGTCTGACAGTCAGTATTTTATATGGAAAAAATGTAATCACCTAGAACGACTGAACACTATTTGCTCTTGACTTTTGCTATCACTCTCGGCTTATTAGGAAATATTTGCGCTGGACAAAAGTTGCTAGCAAATTTTTTTTATTCCAAAAAATATCAACAAAAAGCTTAATAAAGTTTTCAGATTTTATAGAAATGGAAATGGCAAATTTGGTTTTGTGTAACTATATTAAGGCACATTCACCGAGCAAATCAAAGTCATTGTTGAGTGAAACGTTTGAGCGCACAGATTGATCCTTTCGACATTTTTTTGAGCAAGTAAGTTGGGGGTTAATAATTTATTTACATATACTCGTAGAATAATAATAGTTTATGAAGAATTTACCATCGCTGAAATGCACTGACGACACTCATTTCCTTTTAAAAACTTAATTTTTTATTTTGAGTTGAAGGTCCTTAAATCCGATACCATCAGCACAGATTCTGAAGTTGCTTTTGTATTCTTTTTTATTGATTGTATATTGGCGCTTGTCTGCCACTCTGGTTGCTGATAATGGTACTCTGATGTAAATAAATCTCGATGCAACACCATTAACAATAATTAATAATGAGCGTCATTACGCATCGAGATTCCTGCGAAACGAAAGTGAAATTAATTGAAAAATGCTGGTGTGTCGTTTGGTCAGGCATTGCATGCGTGTTGTGGGTACTCAAGGCATTCAGAAGCATAAGGGGTTAAGTTCATAAAATATTATTGTGAAATAATTCGAATTAAGGTTGACTTGAAGTAGTTATAAAAGCCATGGTAGTGTCACAGGTGATAGACGACTGCTCTTGAACGCATTATCAACTTAGAAATTGCTTTGTTTTGCCACCAATTACTGTACGAAAAGTAACAATTCCGTTATTATAGAAAATGGACTTGATCCATTGTGGTTTTGAGCATCTCATTTCTCTCCTGCATTGTGCACATGCTACATGATGCAACCAGCGTTCGTATTCGCTGCTGTTGTAGTTGTTCGGGCCACCATTGCGGTGGCATTAATTGCTTTGCGGTGTTTAAATTAAATTTTAATAAGATTTTAATGATAGCGAAAACAAAAAGAAAAACAAATATAATTTCCCTCAACCGTCGCAATATTTCAGAATCATTTCGAATTACTGGCAGGGTGGTTGTAGGTAGCACTTGTGTCTGCTCGGTATTTGATGTGAGCCAACAGCGTTTTACTTTACAATTTTTAACGGTTTTATCGCTGACGTTATTTGCCTCAGTATTGTGTAAACTTATCATCATCATTATTGTCACGTGAAATTAAGTTTACTGTTACTATGGCTAATGCAGCAATTTGATAGTCTCGATCCTTCTAATCTTTCCATTCGTGTGTCTGTCCCTTCGTTGATTCCACCCACTTGTCAGACATTTTGTAAACAAATTTCCAACCGGTGATTCCACTCTTCGGTATTGTCACCTGTAAATGCGGCAATATACAGTACAAATAGTAGGGCAACAACAGCTGTCTCTATACGTCATTTGCTGTGTGTGTGCACACAGAAACACAAGTTCAAGCGCAAACAACATTTATTGTGCGCTTGGGCAAATACCAAAATACAAAAAAAAAAGAAACCGAAAAATTGATCATATCTCTCTAGACTGTAAAGAAGCATTTGATTATAAAATATGTGTCAACATCACATCTTGGTTTAGTTTATCTGAGACGCCGGAGTGAAACAAGTGCCAAATGAACATTGATCAGGCTCCCCTAATCAATTGAAATATTCGAAAAGTTTACACGCAATAAATGTGATTAAAGTTTTGGAGGCTCAATTGAAAAGTTTATATTTTTATTTCAAAAAGACAATTGATTACAGTTGTGAAGAACAAATTTAAAAATCAAAGAAGTCGTTCAGTTGAAAATATTTTAAATTAGTGGATGTCCTATCTAATTAGTGCTCGCACGCATATAACTAAATATTAAAAGGTAATATATCTGAAGAGGACAAGGCAAGCAATACTTAATGTTCAGCACTTAAATGTCTTGTAAATCATCAACACTTTTCCAGTCAAGCAAAAACAAACCACCAACAATCAGCACTGCACAATGAAATGCGTTGTTCATTAGAGTTGTCAAAAAAAAATTTGCCCGATCTGTTTCGAAAGAGGCTTAAATAATGCAAATACACTCAAAACTCTTAAGTTTGAAATTTCAAGCCGATCCGGTTGCCGTTATCGCAAAGGCCCTAATTGTGCCAAAACGGGCTAACACTTGTAAGAGTGGGAAAAAAAACACAAATTTTAAGTTCGTTTTAGATCAAGAAAAATAAGAGAAAAAAACCATAATTAAACATTTTTCGCGGAAGCCCCCCTAGAATTAATAAAAAAAGATTTTCATAAAAATTTAAAAAAAATAAAATAAAATAAATGGACAGCTCTATTGTTTATACACACCTTAAGTGTTTAAAACCTTGTAGACACATTTTACACACAAATTCTTATAAATATGAAGTGTATTAATTTAACACATGTAATATGTACACTGAAAGAAAAATTTAGTGCATTGGTTTTTCAAATAGAGCTTAAAGCCAATTTGTTGAAATTTAAAACACGTGCGTTCAAAACAAATTTTAAAACGCAGTCTTTCAATTTTAAAACTTTGTGCTAAAAAAAAATTTGAAAGCAAATTTATCCAATTTTAAAAAAATTTCATTCGAACGAGTTTGTTTTAAAATTAGATTTAAGTACATTGTTCTAAAATTGAAAAACTACATTTTAAAAGTTGTTTTTGGCGCACGTGTTTTGAAATTGAACAAATCTGTACAAAGCTCTATTTTAAAAACCAAATCGTTAAATTTTAAAACATTTTCCTCTCAGTGTATATTTATAGCGGACCAATGGAGCAACAAAAAAGGTGTAATTTCAACCGTGTACTATGTAACGCACGAAAACGTGTTCTGTGTGTAATTATAATTTAACTGTTTTTGAGAATAAAAGAAAATTTTAATAATTTCAATGACATCCGTGTAATTTGCGTCACGTGTGTACTTTCACAAGTGTGTTGTATGCATTTTGTGTGATAACCTTACTTTTGTGTATACTGTCGATACACTTAAAGCGTGTATTCATTTTTAGTATCATTTCTCTACATGCTTATGCCGCATAAATATTATATACGCTTAAAGTGCTTTGCACGCATGCGTGTTCATGGCAAAATCTAGAACCTGCTTTTTTATATATCAAAATAAATATACCCTTCAAAATGTGTGTTGTGTAAGATTACACACCAAAAGATAGATTTACTGTGCAGTGTGAGTATGGCCTTAATTAGCCGCAAAGAGCCATCTGTTTTCAAATGTCAACAACTACAAATTAGTGCAATTTCAATTAGTAGTCAGCTTACTTTGGTTTACAATTTTGATATTAATGTGACAGTTGGTGTCAGTTTTTTTTTGCAGTTACTGTAATTGTTCTGCTGTGATTACATCTCCATTATCTCACATACACATTCGTCTCGTATTTGTTTAGAATGACATTAATTTATATTTCCTTTCCTTTCCATTTTAATTTTTCATTTTTTCACTTTGCCTTAAAATGCTCAAATGCATTTGCAAATGGCTGATGACAAATTATTATTATTTGTTGTAATACTCTAATTGCAAATTACAGTTAGAGGTGGTGTCACTGCTCATGTCACTGTCACTCTTGTCATTGTTATTGTTGTCATGATTATCATTTACATTTGAAAATAAGTTTTGCACATGTTCGTAGTTGGTGCGGTTTTCCGCTAGCAATTAACTGTGCAAATAATTTTAGTTTTAATTTGTTTTTGTGTGTTTAGTAATTCATGTGGATTCTTTCTCAAATTTAATGCAGGGCAATCTCAGTTGGTCATTAGACAACTTAAATAGTCCGTTTGCATGCGTGGCACTCATTTTTGTGAGTCGATTTAGTAAAATTAGTCAGTTGGCCACAAACACCTTTAACATTACTTTTTTTTATGTCTTAATTTTTTTAATATGTCTTCTGTTTAATTCAAACAGCCCGGTCATCTCGCACTCACGTGTAAAAGCCACAAATAACAAGAGGCAGTGGAAAGTTTCATTCAACTACCCACTAATTATTTTATTTAGTATTTATTAAAATGCTTAGAGCGGGTCGTATAATTGCTAAATACAAAATCACATAACACTATCTAAGGGTCCATTAAACAAAATATCAAAAACTAATTAGAATTTATAGTGCGTTGTAAAGTTTTGCCCAGTCATAAACTTACTATCTTTGCAAACACACTTTCGCAAGGTTAGTTTTTGGAAAACAAATTACATAACAAAAAAACAAATTGTATTTAAATTTAAATTAATAAAGTACTTACATAATAAGATTGCGTCAATTCCTCAAATCTGTAGGAATTAAATCTTGTCAAGCAATGGCAAACTTACGAGAGGATAATTTGCATTAAAGTACTTCACGGGCCATTCGAACCCGAGACAAAACTGTATATCCACTGCAGCTCACAGAAACGAGAAGTTACAGCTGGAAGTTCGGTCAGGATCTCTCGAGTACTTAGTTTTAAATTCCCCAACCACCATCAGTTCTGAGTGAACAATTCTGACTAAGACAACATTCATGAGGGGTTTCTTAGATAATTCTGCTAGATTATTACAAAAGTACTGCCCCAAGGTTCTACGCTTTAGATGTTGTAGGTTTGGACACTAATAGAGAAAATTATGGGTATCCTCCTCGACCCATACGGCATTATCGGTACAACCAAGTCTTGTACTTCTTAGAATTAGTGTTGTTCCGATACTAGTACTCACAACCAGGGTTGGCAACCGAATCGAATAAAGGTTTCGGTTTCGGTTTTACTCCCACTTGCCAATCGGTTTTGGTTATCGGTTTCGCTCCTTGATTTTGAAAAGGTTTCGGTTTGTTGGAGCGATTGAAAAGGTTTCGGTTTAGGTTTTAAAAGGTTTCTAAATGGCCCAATATTAGGAAATTTTATATCAATTCAATATAAATCAAGGATGCTGAATCTAACTACATTTACCGAACTTCCTTATCTAATCGCATTTTCAAACAAATTTCTGCTTAAATTTTTAGTTTTTATACCCTACACAACGTTTGAAACGTCCATAAGGACGCATGTCCGGTATGGATAAGAATATATATTCAGTATCAGCATCGAAAACAGATTTAGCCATATCCCCGTCTTTCTGTCACCATACAGGCTGGAATGTTTTTTTTTTGAGACATCGATGTGAAACTTTGGGTTTACGTTTTTATCTCCGAATTGAGATCAAGTTCGAGAATCAGCTAAATCGGACGAAAACTACGAAAAAATAGCGAAAATGTTCAAAGTCTTTTCAAAAACCATAAAAATGCCTGCGCACACAGAGGCGTTATTCGTTCCGCAGGCGGTTTCGAAATTAATTTTGTCACAAATAATTGTATTTTTGAAAATATTGCGTTTTTTATACAGCCTGT
Source organism: Heteromyza rotundicornis (assembly GCA_951394025.1). NCBI lineage: Eukaryota > Metazoa > Arthropoda > Insecta > Diptera > Heleomyzidae > Heteromyza > Heteromyza rotundicornis. The sequence goes on along the minus strand of OX596012.1, from coordinate 71,574,710 downwards.
TTCCATAGCAATACAATAAATAACAAACACAAAAAGCCAGTTTCAAAACCAATTGGAATCAGTTTGAAAATAAACCTTTTGACTGTTTCCATAGTAGTCTAATAAATAACAAACAAAATAGTCATTTTCAGAACCATTTCAGTCAGACTTTTTGATTGTTTCCATAGCAATATATAAAAAAAAAAAATCTACTGCGACGAAATCGCTACCTGTGTGAGGCACTTTGCGTTTTCGAAGCTAAATATGGAAATGGTTCTGAAATTATATAGCGAATATCGCCTCTGTGTGCGCCGGCCTTATAAAAAGATTTATTGAATATTTAAAAAAATATTTCCTATATTTTAAAAATATAAGAAATAAATAAATGAAATACGATGAGTTTTCTCTTAGGAAAAAAAAACTTCAAGTCAATTTTGTGTACGAAAACCTTTTGAAAACCGATTAAAAACCCGTAACCTTTTCAATTGGTTTTGGTTGAACCTATTCAATCGGTTACGACGAATCGGTTTCGGTTTAGGTTTCGCTCCCTAAAATGAATCGGTTTCATTCGGTTTCGGTTTCGGTTACGGTTTCGGTTGCCAACCCTGCTCACAACTACTAGTATCGAGTATTTTACTTGGAATCAATCAAATATTTGGTATCGATACCATTTCTTTGCTTCAAATTGACAGAAGCGGGAGCACTGCACAAAATCTAAATCTTTTTTTGTTACTGCTTGAGTTGAATTGAAAATACAACATCGGATAAGAACCACGCCTACCTCCCATACAAAATGGCCATCAATTTCGTTATTTTGGTTTATCTTGAGAAATACTGAACCTAGTTGGAAGGTGTCATTTTTATTTGATTGGAAATAATGTCGGGAACGATTTTGAAATGGATCGGGACTAAAGTGGAAATGGAAATTATCGATAAAATATCGAAAAGTTATCGAAAAATTATGAATAAAATATAGAAATGTGTTCGTAAAATTACCGGAAGGGGTTATTTTAGGTTCGGTCAAACGAAAAATAATTATTTTGATTGTTTTTTATAAAATACTATTTTTTTTTTATCAAAAACAAAAAATAAAATAAAAAATTTTTTAAATATTTTTCATCCAAAAAAAGTTTTAAAATATATATTTTTTTAAATTTACAACATTTTAAATCTTTTTAAGGAAAAGTACTCGATACTTTTTTCGATATTTTTGCAAGTATCGAATTTTTTCATTCGATACAAGTAATGAGTAAAAGCAACGATACTCTAGTGGTATCGGAGCAACACTACTCAGACTATACCAGTGAACATAGATAGGATTTCCTATAGATTTCCTGAAGCTAATAAGCTTTTATTGCGGCCAATGGAAATTGTGTTATCATCAACATTGAAACCGATTTGGCCGTCTGCCAAGGCCAACCCTTAGAAAACACTTTTGACATGTCACTTCCTTACCATGCTTGCCTGTCACTATCCAAACTAAATATAAATTTCAAATCATTTTTAATTTCCAATCGTATAATGTAATAGATAATTTAATGCACTACAATATTAAATTATGCACCTTCTGAATTCCTAAACAATTGCCCAAGAACAAATTCAAGTCTCATCGCCAATCTAAAATTCAATTAAGGCTATTCACAGTAAGAAACTGAACGGCAAACTCTCACTTGAACTGACCTAACGTAATTTGTAATATTTTAATTATAATTAAGTAGCTACAAGCAACAGAGAAAACTTATACATTAAAAAATTATTAATTGCCACAGGCACTTATTAGCAATTACAATTAAAAATGAAATGCCAAAACAAAGTTCTTAATATAAAAAATATAAGTAATAACACTTTTCAAATATTATTTCAATTACAGATCTAAACGGACAGTAAATTTCAACAAGCTGTGCAAATTAATTAGTTTCAAAAGGGAAAAAAAAACAATAACTTTGGAAAAACCACAATAAAAACGAAGTGTTAAAAATTAGTCAGCACACAGAGACTAACAACTGCAAGAAATAAGTAATTTTGAAAATAAAGCAATACACTCACACACACTCACACACACATCACTGAAGAATTAATCAACTGGAAAGCGCTGAGCAGAGATTAGCATAAATCATTTAATAGCAGCAAATAATACTATAAAAGGTAAGTACGTACATACAAGTGCACCAGACTAGCATATAAATCGTTTAATGGAGGGGTTTTTCCAACGAGCGCCAGGAAGTAGAAGAAGAAGATGCCACCAGGAGGGTGGGTCGGAAGTGCCACTATAACGACATCATGTGTTAATTTTTTAATGACACTTAATGAATCTTTTATCTCGACTCATGGTGCGGCGGTTTTTGTCATTTGTATTGTAGTTGTTGTTGTTGTTGATGATGTTTTTGCAGAGCAAACACGCTGTTACTCTAACACACACACACACATACTCATATGCACACACACATATGAGCAGCTCGAAACTTGTTGCTGTTGGTGTTGTTATTTTTTTTAAATTTTTTTTTGTTTTGTTTTGTTTTGCGTCATTTTACATAAATTCTTAATTGAAATGTAAACGATGCGCCACAACGCAAAAGCTCTATTCCGTCTATACAAGCGTGTGTGTGTGTGTGTGTGTGTAGGTTAGCGTTTTAATTTACCGCCTGCATTTGTTATTAGCGCTCATGGGCCCCGACATGCTGTGCTTAAGTATGTGTTACGTGTGCGTGCGTCTGACTGGTTGATGAATTTAATTAACTAATTATTAAAAATTTAAACTCAAATTACTGTACTCCATTGTTTTAATTAAAAACAAAATTAAAATTGTAGTCACTTCAAAAGCGCTAAACTCTAGTAATCGCTTTTTTTTTAAATTACATTTTTTTTGTTTAAAATTAAATTTTTTTCTTGTCGTTAGTTCATTTGAAATGACCAAAGCTGTCACTTGCAGATAAATTATGGCCAACACACAGTAAATTGTTTTGGGTTTTTTTGTTTCCCTTTTTTATGTTTTTTTGATTTTATTTGTTTGATTGTGGCCGTACTTCCTCGATGAACCAACCACAATTAGCCACCGCATCACACAGCTCTTTTGTCACTTAATTTTGTTTATTTTTTTTTCCATTTCATTCGGTTTGTTTTTTGGCATGGTTTTTGCTCAATCAATTGTTGCGGCTGACTATCAATGGACATGTATTAAATGGCATATTGATACAAAACAATTGCATTTTGTATGCATTTTTTAACAAATTGGATTTGCTGTACAAATTTGTATAGGCAACATTTTTTTATTGCCTATGAAACTTTTACGAATTTAAACTTTGGTGGTTTTGCGTTTAATATGAAATTGATATTTTCCAGAGAGTTTAACTTTGGAATTTGTTCGAAATATTTTCACTGTGATAAAAACTTTTCTAAGCAATCGATAATCGTAAATGGCTCTCGAGATAACTAATTTATGATAAGAAAATTGTATATTTTCTGAATATTCATTTTTACAAACGAAGACGAAATATACATTCAGCAAAGTTTCTCTATAAATGCCCTTAACTATACAAATATTTCAATCATCATCATCATCACAAAACCCAATGTTTGTCCGGATGTATGTCTTCAACCTCCAGAAGCCTATAGAGTTAAAATTTCTTAGATATATCAAAAGCATCCAAGAAGGGTCTCCTGAAACCACCAGTGGAACTATGTAGTTGAATTATTCTGTGAAACCATGACTTGGGATTCTCGAGACAATGGCCCGTTTGCATAAAAAGTAGTGAAAACTTTTCACTCGAATATTCACAATAGAAAAAAAGTAGTGTGCTCTAGAGTTCACTACTGAAAGGAGTGTTAACTCGTTTTATGCATAGAGCCCAATGGTCTGATTTCTTGATTTTCAGAAAGGGGGCGTGTCAGTTCTGAATATGAGCATGTCAATTGAAGTAGGGCCTTCTGCAGACATCAATAAGTAATCTAAAATTGCGCATATACATTCTATGAAAGCATAGCTACAGAAATTCAGAGTTTTTTTTTTTTAAAGAGGGCGTGGCAGTTTGTAATATATAGCTGTAGTTAGAGTTGGGTTCGAGTGGGGTCAACAAGGTATTCTGGGAGGTTCCAGTAGGGTTCCAAGGAGGCTTCATTGGAGGGAGGCCAAAGCAGTGTGCAATACATATGTGCAAAGACAAGAGTATTTTACAAGTACATAATAAAAATCCAAAATGACTCCCTTTAGTTTTTTCCTGTGATGGCATTTGACGCGTAAAAATGTTATATTATTGGCAAATTGTATTATTACCAAATTGAGATCGGTTCTTTTGTTGAAAATAAGTAATAAAAATTAATGTACCATATTTTTAATAACATAGAACAATTCAAAATTTTACGTCAACAAAAAAATTTTACTCGTAAATTTTACATATTGACGTCAAAAAATTCGACGCAGCCAGTGGTTTTCCTAATTATATAAACACCACTGTGTATTCTTTAATTTGGAATAATATTTATGAAAAAGTCTTTATAAATCGCATTAAATTGTAAACAGAAACCATATAGCCCATAGCCCACCTTCTATTCGAAGACCAAAGAAGCATTCAGATTATCCTCAATTCACATTAAACCTACAATCTAATCTACATTGTGGAGATGCAGCAACATGATAGCACGTTAAGTTCAACTAATTCAAGCGGCCAAACAAATTACAATTTCACATGCTTGTAAGCCGCAGGAGTATGCCACAAAGATGCTCATTTAAATACGTTGTTGAAAATGAAGCAACAGCAACAAAAAAATTACTACAATGCTGCGAATATACCCCTAACAAAAGTACCTACCACCAGCCAAAAGAAGAAAAACACAAATGTACAAATATACAAGAAAAAAAGAAGAAGAAAAAAGAAACGAAACGAAACACTTAACCGTGTTTATGCCTTTTGCAGTTCATTAAAGCCACTTTCGGCATCAAACAGCAGCAGCAGCAACAACAACAACAACCCCAAGTCAAGACCATCCCGAAAGTGGCTGCAGAATTATGAAACGCCATTATTTCTACCTTTTAAGCAGTTCTACTTTCACCATATTTATGCTGTTAAATAATGTGCAAAATTTGTGCCTTAAAACTTGGCTGAAAAGTGAAATATCGTAAATTCTGCTTGAGCACGTCCGTCCATTCGCTCCTGCGCCCGTTCGCTCGTCCCTCGGTTCTGTTCTCCTTGCCTTTGCTTCTTGTTGTTGTATTATGAAATTTATGCCACACCGTAAAGATCATAAAATTCGGGCCTTGTTGGTCCTGTGTTTCGACTTCAACCTGACTTGGCTTGGCTTTTATGTATTTTGCATTTTAGCCTAATGAAAATTTATGCCACAACTTCGTTTGATGATGTCTAACGAGAGAGAAGGCTTAGCTTAAGCATTCTTCCTCTACACGCAACATATTACAAAAGGATATTTCGTTAAGAATATCAGTGGTGGGTAGTACGTACCCGGTCTCAAAATGCGGTCGAGACATGGTAGGAAAATGTAAAAAAATTGTTTGTGTTTTTGAACTTGAAAATTCGTAGGCTTTCTAATGAAATAATTTAGCGGGGCACGCAGACTTTGATAATTTTACTTATGTCCTTTGTGTGGTGTGTTCGTTAGGAGACTGAGTAAAATATGAAAATTTATAAATTCGATGAGAGAAACTTTAAAATATTTTTGATAGAAACTCGAGGTAACTTTGAATTGAAAACTGTTTTGCTATGCAGCAATTGGGGTTTAGGGAATATCAAGATATGGAAGATTGAGGTACTTTTTGTAGAACATTCATATTCGTTTTGAGGCAATAATTCATTTTTTTTTTATAAATATAAATCCTACACCGAACGAAAAAAATGTGAAAAATTCCTTAAAATCTTTAAATTTCGTTGACGAAATACTACCGAAGATGATACATATCAAATTTTATACTACTGCTTTATAATTTATATGAAAGAGTGGAGAATTGATGGGACTTAATTTTGATAAAGATCCAACGTAAATTTACATGCAAAACGTGAAGAGAGTTCTAGGCGGTCTAAAATTATTCAATGTCCATTTTTTATGGTTGCAAGGCTGGGCGGTCGTATGTGGAAGTATGTGAATTCTTATCATTATATCCTATAAATTTACGGGAGTTACGTAGTATTGATAGAGTATTCATTGATATGTAGTGCTGCAAATTTGCAAATTCTTATCATTACATCCTATAAATTTACGGGAGTTACGTAGTATTGATAGAGTATTCATTGATATGTAGTGCTGCAAATTTGATGTTGCGAATTGATAATGCAGTGTAAAATGTGATACTATCAAGTTATTGTTTTTCATATCAATTTAACAAAAAAATATTAATATGATATGAAAAACGTATGAAATGATACAATTCTTATCAAATTAACAAATTTTACATGATTTTTTATTTCAGTGTATACAACGTTTAATCAAGATCTTGATAAAAAAAAAAACATTATAAAATTACAATTGAAGGTGTCCATTTCCCCGAACCCAACTCAAGACAATCTCATACATCTGCCATTTTACCTCTCATCCCAAATCAAACAAATGAAAAAAACTACCCCCTCGAGCATTTTTCACAAATATCAAAAAATAACAAATTAATCATTTCGATAAATATAAACAGAAGATGGGAAAAAAACGATAATAAAGTGGAAAATAATAAATATGCAATTTGATAAGCCACCGGAACTGCGAGGCTTCTCTGTGCTCCGAAAGACAAACGACAAAAGTTTCATTACACAAAATGATAATGTATAACTAATTCAATCTAAAGTCTCAATTAGCGGCAACCGACAGTGTCACAACACTACATTTTTCATTGTTTTTGCGAATATGATTGATGAAGATAATAGCGCATAGAGATGGAAACCGTTGCAGATAAGCCCAGACAGACAGCGACGCTGTTGTCGTGAACTTGATACACAAATTGCCAGGCAATTTACTCCAAGTGAGTGGGGGGGGGGCGTGGTAGGGGGATAGGATGGTGTGCAATTGCTAGTGAACAGCTGCGCAAGTATTTCCGCCTTGCAATATAAGATATCAATCCGCCGTCTAGTGGATTAACCTAAAGAAATTTTTATTTTCTTATTTTTGTTTTTTATTTTTGTTTTTTGTTTTTTACTTTTTATTCTTGTTTTGTTTTTTTTAACATTTTTATCTCCAACAAATACAGTTGGTTCTTGCCTCTGAAGCTGGGTGTGAGATAATTTGCCTAGTCTGCTATTATTTGTCGAACGTAAATATTTGCCGTGCAAATAATTGCCGGAAGATTTTCATTTTAATCTCACTATTTGCCGTGTGTTGAATCATTTTTTTAATTTCGTCTTCGCAAAACAATGTTAAAATTCCGAACTAGCAACGGTAATGAGATAAACAAGGTTTGGCTGTAAGAAATCTGTAAGGCGTATGTGGAAAGTTTTTACATTTTTTTTTAATTGTTTTTCAAGTTATTTTGTAATCGAGTTCGGTAGTTTTGTCTTTTTAGTGTTAGTACTTTTATTTGGTTTATTTTATTTAATTGTTAAGAATTTATTTATCTTTTAAATGAAACAATTTGCTGATGAATTTTCCGAGGGAAACTTTTCCTTCGTTACTTCCAGTAACTTATCAACTCTTGCCAACTACACTTGGCGCCTGTGAACAATTTTAAGTATGTACTTGTGCGTGTATTAGTTAATGTCGAGTCATAAAAACATAAGGGGATGTGCGAGAAAGACTTTTACCAAGTTACCCGCATAAAATTAACATCAACCGACAGAAACAGAAATTAAAACTTTAACGCATATTTGAAGGTATTCACACAAGAAAATAGTTCGGAAATTTAAGCCAACTTCCTTAGTAAAATGTGATTTTTAGATAAACAAAAGTGTTTAAAAATTTCTTTGAATTTTGAGCTTAATGATCAGCGTTGTTGCTTTGCAAAGAATGGCTAATTCAGTAGATAACAACAATGTGAACCGACAACAAACCAACTGGGGATTTTGTCTTATTGCCATTTTTTTTTTTTATTATTTTGTGTTTATAAATTTTGCTTTCGACTTGTTATTAATTAAAAAATTAAAATTTCCTTTTGTGTAAATATTTTTTTTAACTATCCCCCATCCACTAGTAATTTATGCTGACATTTTGATGCCAACATTTCAAAAACTTGTAAAAAATTTCACATTTTATACTTACTAAAAAGAGAAATGCGAACTACCGAAACAAAAACCTTCGAGCTGTAAAACGTAACTCACGCAAATTTCCAAAGCCATGGAAATACAGAAAAAAAATGTAGAGCAAACTCCACGCCAATGAGGCGTACAAAAAGTTCCTTAAAAAAGTATGTACTAAATGGTTCGAATAGGAACAGTCAGTACTGAGAATTTGCAATGAAATACTGCCAGCGGCAGTGACAGTGCAGAAAGGAAGGTTTTTTTCCGCGTTCTTTTGAGCGGGAAAAATTTACAACATTTCACTATTTTTGAGTAGTTGGAAACTTTTAAAAAAATACTGTTATTGTTATTGTTGTTGTTGCATCACAGAAAAGTTAGCACTTTTCAGATGTGCAAAAAAACAATGCGCATAACAACAAAACTAACAAGTTTTCGCTTAATTTATCGTTGCATTTAAATTAACGACAGAAAAGGAACTTTACAAATTCGTATGCCGACGTTAACAAGCCGGAGATGCTCAAGTCACTACCGCCTTTTTCGTGGCGAGTAGTGCAAAAATGATTACTGGAAAGTTGCGAAAATTCGCCACAATGCAGTGTACAGCGAGAGAGTTCTAAAATTTAATTAAATGCGAATTTCAAAGTTTTCTATCTGATTTTAACGGATTAAAAGTGGTAATAATAACGCGCAGTTGTAGTTTGTACATTTTTCAACTTGATTTGACTACAATCAAATTCCGCAAAGGATAGTTTCGTATAGAAAATAACTGATTCTTTATAAAAAAGAAAACCTTCTTCTTCTTCTTTCTATTGTGATTAATACATTGATATGGAAAATGTGTACACGGAGGGAAATGCTTGCTGAAATCATGCGTTATAGGAATCAATTAAGTAAAAATTAGTCACGATATTGATCCATTAATTAGAAGTCAATAATCAAGAATTCTTAATCATAAGAACGGTTAAAAGTGAAAATCATAGTTTGTGATTTGTGTTTGCTTGATTTGTTCCACTTAAACATGAATTGTTATTTTCCCTTTTGACATAATCAATGACCACATGGAATAAATTGTGCAAACAAAAATCATAAATTATGATTAAAAATGCATAATTTTAGGCTTAAGTGAGAATAAATAAATCATTCGTAATAATAATTTGAGCACATATTTCCAATTAAATAAATTAAAATTTTTTTTTATTCGCTAATTTTTTTACTTAATTATTTATTTAATTTTACTTTTTTTTTTGCCAACTTGCTTAGAATAATTTGTAATAACTTTTTCACAAATTCAGTTTTCCCGGAATCCGAACCGACATCATCCTCTCCAGTCCGGACGACTAACCGATTCGGCTACCCTGGCATTATTGTAAAAGCGTCTAAATGTATTGTATATTGCTCAGCAATTCATGACAATGAACTCAGTTACTCATAATTCATGATAACACGTGCAGTTTCATGACCTAGTAAATCATCAATTATTCTTCAAGAATAATAAAATAAATCACGAAATTCATAAACCCTTATCATAATGTATTCACAATCCATATGCATATTTTATGTACGAATTTGCATAATTTGTGACTAATATTCACAATTAATGATTATAGTTAGTAATTAAGTAACAATAATTTTATGGACTCCATCATCGTAAATCATGAGCCAACATTTCTCTCCGTGTATTAATCGAAGAATCAAACCTAGCTTTTAAACAAAAAATTGGGTATTGTTTAATCGATAAATTGATTGAAATCTGATAAATCGTTCCTACATACATTTTCTTTATTCGAATAAATATAATCGGCCTTAAACGGCGAAATAAGATTAATCTATTAATTGAAATTAAATCGAACATATATGTATAGTGTAATTTTGATTGTGTCGAATATATTTAAATAATGTAATCGATTAATATGGAATTCGATTGAACTATGAAATGAAAAAATCGGTAATTTAAAAAATGTTAAACCGAATAGATTTAAATCGATTAGTTGTAAATTAGCCGAATAATCGATAATTTTGGGAAATTATAATAAATCAACTTATCCGATATATTAGAAATTCAAAATTTTTAACATAAAATTAGATGTATTTTTGCATGTCTGTATATCTGCCATCATCTTACTGAAGAAACCAGTATGAGAGTATTCATAGATTTGCAATTTCTATGGTCCCATCTTTTCTTATATAAAACTCTTTGTGAGTATGAATGTTGGTTTGTGGGGGTTGAGGGAACTGTAACTCAAGAAATACTTGACCGATTTTAATAAATCACATATCAAAATGTAGATCATTTCATTGACATAGGCTATATGTTAGGGAGTACGACACCAAGTAAGGTTCATTGTGCTACCACATGCTTCTTGCTGCAACTATCATGGGCAAGTATATAATAATTGCAGGGACCTACAGTTTAATGCCGGATCCGAACGGCGGAAGGAAATTGAAGCATTCCTTGGCAAGTTATACTCTCATAAGTTTTGCCAATGTTTACGAGAGGTGGCAATCTTACAGTAAAATCATGTTGCAAATATCTTGCCCGAGTAGGAATTTTGGGTTTTGTTCTGAGTGGTGAATGACTATTGAAATTTATGGCACACCCATATTTTTAAAGGACTATAACTCAGGCCCTATACAACGAAATTCGCTGAAATTTTGTGAAAATACAAAATCATTGCGACGGAAGCTGTTGGAACAAGCAAGAAGCTAATAACAAAATAAGTGCTAATTTTTCCGATTCCCGATCTGATAACTTTGTCCACATAATAACTCCCACAAGGGTTTTTCTGGATTAACATAAGCGAGTTTATCGAGGTCAGAGTAAACTGGGTTACTGCACGCGCCAATGCAAAGTGCCATTTAGGGAGTTTTTCAGAGTTCTATTTACTATTTGAATCGAAGAAATCTGTGAGACACTCGAGCCAGAATTTAATTTTTCATCGTAGACTAAAATTCCTTAAATTCATTTTAATGTGAATTTCACGCAATTATGAAGCCAACGATTTCCTTAAATATGCACCACACCATATGAATGCTTAAACATTTAGAGCAATAGACACGCACACATAAGCCCAACGTAATAAAATCAAATGCTCACGAATTACGCAGACACACAAACATCCAAACTAAAATTCCCGGTAAATTGTGTGCATTAATTTGCGTTAATATCTGCCAAATTGCAATACAATTTCACAGATGCACACGCATATCCACCGACAAGAGCTTAATTAGTTTGTTTTCGTAACAGCATTTCAGTTGACATAACGCTTAATACTCACACACACACACGCACACACACACAGACTCAAATCATGCCAAAGCAAACAATTGCAATCGATATAAATTGAAATTACCCGCAATCATGTTGCAGCAACAGGAGCGTCGTCATATGAGGCAGCAATTAGCCGAGGAAGAAACAGCAACACATACATAAACAACAAACACTATCGCATAAATTTACCATCCTTCGTTAATGATTTTACCATTCACTCACTTGAACAGCCCACCACGGAAACGTTCCGCTAATAATTTTGCCATTTTGTCAGCGGAGCAGGTGTGTGTGTGTATGTTGGCGTAGAATTTAATTAAATGCGATTAGTTGGCAACTGGTTGTTTTTGTATTTGTTAGTGTGCTGCCATTAATGTAACATTTTGTGGCGAGTGCACTTCTGCTAATTAGTTGCGTATTGCCTGTGCGCTGCTCGCTGCTCGCCAGCAGTGTAAAGTATCGATGTGATGTGTGGCACAATGTTGATTGTGATTTTGGACTTTGATGCAGATTTCGTATTTCATTTCGTTGTCCATGTGTTGTGTTGGATGCTGCTGCTGATTATGATGACAACGGAATAATCGAAAAGGGTTTTTAGCCCTCTAATTGTACGATAAGGCAATTAGTGGAAATTGGAAATTACTTGCGTGCGTGTGTGTGTGTACTGGCTGCACAGCGTAATTATTTTATAATTAGTAAATTCTAATTATTTGAAATTTACTTTGTAGACCGAAATGCGAAGTAATTATTGAGTGAGCGAAGGAATTTAGCTTGATTCAATTTAATTGGAAGATATTCTGTAACGCACACACTTTACTCCTGAAAGATGTTCTAACAAAAAATATAAAATATTTTCTGCAGCGTCATTCAGGTTTTTTATTACTTAATTCATACAAATAAAATAATAAAAAAAAAATGTTCCTTCTCCCTTTTAAAAGCCCGAAAATTGACCACAACTTATAAATATTGACCGCAAATTTATTCGATTAATTTCTCAAGCATTTAAGGCTTACAAATTCCCATTACACATCATCAATTTTTACTTCATCATCATCGATTATGGTCAATGGTGTGTGTGTGTATGGAAAGATTATGAAGTCTTACAACTTTATCAAAATTTAAAAGTCATGCAAAATAAATTCAAATTCAGTATTTACTAACCCATTTTGTGCCGCTGTTCGAGCAATCGACCCGCAAATTTCCCCTCGTTCCATTCTGGGGCTCTAGATGGGGGTTGAAAAATACCTTACAAGCAGACCTATTTACTACTTTAATTTCGTATCATAATTTTAAATTGATTATTTGCAAAAGTATTCTATTATTATGGGCAAAGGTCGAAAATAGTCGGTGAGTGAGCTTACAACTGGATTTAGTTCCACGAGGTACACTAGGAGGATCACGAATTCGACTGTTCAAGTAGTCGAACAATGGCCTTTGGTGGCAGCTCAACTCACAGTGTATACATAATTAATAATACATAATTTCCATAGGAATGCGAACATTTTGGAAAGTTTTTTGCGGTTTTTCAGATAAAAACGATAATTTTTCGTGTCTTTGGCCATCACCAACTTATTATTATAAGACCAGGCAATTATTATAAGACTAGGAAAGTTTATCATATGCCGGTACTGAGAATGTGCGAGAAGTAAAAAGTGCATTTGCACCTGAAAAGGTGGACTGCGAAACGCCCACAATATGAACAAAAACAAGTGAGTAAGTTTCAGTCGGGCAAGTCGACTTATATATACCCTACACCTACTGGGCCATATTGTAGCCGCCATCTTGAATTTTGAAAATGCGACATCAAATTCGAAATCAGCGACCCCAAAAACCCCCCTATACAAAATTTCATACTGTTTTGATGAAATCTTAAAATTTCGGTAGAAACACGATTTTCACTTATATGGGAGGTAGGCGTGGCAGTCGACCGATTCCGCCCATTTTCATTTGAGATCCCTAGCTTTCTTCTAGCTCCTGCTATCGTGTTTACAAGAAAAGAGGACGGACAGACAGACGGATAGACGGACAGACGGACAGACGGATAGGGCTAAATCAACTCAGGAGGTGCCGCTGATCACGAATATATATACTTTTCCATACCGGACACTTCTCCTTTTTGGTGTTACAAACATCAGACCAAAGTGAATATACCCATACCACATGAGGTGTAGGGTATAAAAATTAAATGATTAAAAAGAAAAGATTATGTCAAGACTTTTATTGATACCTTAAAGCACATCCATCCTATGTCCATTTTTGTTTTATTTTTATATCCTCATTTTTCAATTACTTTCATTACGATTACAGGTAGTCAAATTTTGACAACGGATCCGAATTTAGAGTGCCCTTATTACCCTAATAAGTACTTCGAAATTTTTGAAGCGTGGCACAAAATGGGTTAATTGCAAATTTTTTTGTTCATTTATTGAAGCATTTCCGAAAACATAATCAACTATGTATGGCCTTCTTTCACCTGGCATGAGTAGATAAATTTAAATTTCCATAAAATGGAAACGCCTTTTTTGCTTTGCTAACTTTAAAGTTAAGGCCCCCTTAAACTGAACAAAGACATTCTAATTGAAAATATAAATCTGCTCAGCCCAAAACGTTGTGTGGTGTCCGCACTCTACGTGCCAGCGCCACCATTAATCTACGAAACACCAAACAAACTGAAACAAAATGTATTTTAATTCGCTTAGAACCGATTGTGGAAGAGGTTTTTAATTTGAGCCTCCATGAAAAATGTAGAATCTGTGGCAGCACGATTCATTAATCCACTTAGGCGCAGCAGCAGCGGCCGCACTCTGTAGTAATTGGCCGCATTGCCTCTATGCCCCACTCACCGACAATGACTTTGCCTATTTGGTCAACAAGAATCGAACAACAGAAAAAACAACAACAACAAAAAGTGAACGTGCTCCACACAAAAGTTAGATGAAAGGACCTCAGGTGATTTTTGCGGGCGTTACGAACAAGCTATGAAAATCCCATACAATTTTGGGCACGTTTATTTCTCTTGTTTGCTTCCGAGCGAAAACAAAAAGTAATTGGGTTGCTGCGAACGTACCGACGAGTGGCTCAGGTGAGAATATTCTGTTATTTTTCGCAATAAAAGGTTATTTGGAAATTTACATGTGAGCCAAAAGTTACATACACTCGGAGCAGGGAGGAACTTTATTAATTTATTAGATTTCAATCAAATGTGGAAATCCTTTGCAGTTACTCAGCGTCACTGGCTTAGAAGAAAAAAGTTTCCGTTTAAAATTTAAATTTACAAAAACTTTCACGCAAATAGTTCACCTGAAAACACAAGACGAATTACAATAAACCAGCAAATTTTAAACCAACTTAGCATAAACGTAATTCATGCAATTGCCATGCAATGTTGCTCATTTACACAGTCGCACAGCAAATGCCATTTTGAACAACAAGCAAATCCCCTAAACCCCACAACTCCGCCTAGTGCGCCATTACTTACCAGCAGTTAGTCAGTGAGCCAACGCATAATTATAACTGCTCAGTGAACCAGCCAACAGAACCAATGACAAACGCACACAAACACACACACACACCGCCTACACCTGCCATGGCACAAAATACAAATGAGGCCTAATTTCGACATTTAAATTCATAGTCAACATTTTTAACATAACCAAACGCAGCCTAATCCCCTCGGGGCCTTATCCTTTTCGTTGTGGATTTATGTCGAAGCGATTGCTCTGCGCATTAGGTGTGGTGTGGTGTGGTGAACGACCAGGCGACACTACAACAGCACGCAGCACGCAGATCCTTTGGCTAGTTTACATGCCACTGGGAGTTTTAAAATATGCCAAAACAATTACAGTCTAGACGCGGCCTTGTCCTGGGAATTTGTGTACGAAATTTTGCTATTTTGTGTATGTGTATGTGTATGTGCTGGGAATTGATGTTTTCATAGTGGTCCGAATGTGCCGTGAAAGAGAGAGATTAACAAAATGTTTGGGTTGGAATTTTGACAGGAAGCACACGCTACTCCGGTAAATTGAGTGGTATTTAATTGACATGGTGTAGTGAAGGATTATCCAGAGGAAATGATTGTATTTATTATTCCATTTTGCAAATGCACGTAATGAATAAATATTAAATATTTTATAATTGGATGCAAAATCGCCATTGTTTTGTTTCGGAGATTAGTGTCAAATGGAAATTTCGAAATTCATGCCGTAGCTTAAATTGCTGGAAAATAATTAAATTACAAAGTGCATAAACGTTACTTTAGCGTTTTTATATGAAGTTTTGTAATTTTTTGAGGGCTAGAACCCAACCTTCACTATTGAAAACGAAATGGGAAGGCAAATGAAATGAAATGGAAATGGATCAGAAATAGCAACAAACCGGAATGGCATGGGTCGAATCAAAATGAAATTGAAACTAGTAAGAGAATTATCTTCGATCTGACCGAAGCTGAAATACCCTGCACATGCGAGTACGATACATTCTTTGACCATTCGTTGGTCATTTTATCGAAACCTTTTCGATATTTTATCGAGTTTTTGTGGATTTTTTATTGAGAGTTTTTCGATAATTTATCAAGAAATTTTCGATATTTTTTTTTAATAATTTTTCGATTGTTTATCGATAAAATCCATTTCCACTTCATTCCCGTTCCATTTCAAAATGTTGTTCCAATTCCATTTTGTTCCACTTCAATTCCTGTGTCGTTCCCGACATCATTTCCAATTAAATGCAAGAAGCGCAGTCCAAATCGGTTAAATATTTCTCAAGATAAAGGAAAATAAAGAAATTTTACAGCTATTTTGTATGGGAGGAATGATGATTTTTAGACATTTTATCGACCATTTTTCTATATTTAATGGAAAATTTTTCGAAAATATATCGATTTTTTTCGATACTTTATCGTTTTTTTTTTGAAAATCTATACATTTTTTTTTGATATTTTATCGGTAATTTTTTGATTTTTTATTGTTAATTTTTCAATGTTTATCGATAATTTCCATTTCCTGATACATTTTAAAATTTTGTTCCAATTCCATTTTGTTCCGGTCCAATTCCATTTCGTACCAGTTTCATTATCATTTCGTTCCAGGCAACATTTCCGAAAATGTATAGAAAATTTATCGAAAAATAGTCGAATTGCTTGTATTTTTTTTTGTCGTTGTGGCTGCTCACTTAATTTTGGCCATTTTATATTTTTTTCCATTTAGTTCAAAGAGCGCGCGCCATAACCACAAACGAACTTAAAACGAAACCAGCAAAATAAACTATCAAATTTAATTTAAATGAACTTTTATTTTTTTCGTTTTGCCTTTGAATGGAAATGAAATGAACAAATTCACACATCGCACACATTGCACACACGAAGCTAAATGGGAAAATTCTATGTGATTTTTTATTTATTTGAAGTCAGATGCAATTTCAATTAATTGAAATCAGCACATTCACATAAAATTCTACATTGAACTCAGGCGATTTCAATTTAAATTATTTACAAGCTAAAAACTGTATACGCTATTTACAAGGTGTGTGAACAACGAATTTCCAAGTATTCTTTAATATACAAATTTGTGTGAAAATTCATCAAAAGCCATTTATTAATTGTTGTTAAATTCGCTTTATTCCCCAATTCGAATGTCCTCTCCTATGTACAATTCAGATTACTCACTACACTCCAAAATTACCCTGTACTTTTGATTTGCTAAAACCAACCACTCACCACACAAGCCCCACCGGGCTAAGTTTAGCAGTTCAACAGTTTAACCTCCACTGCTATCAATTCTAAATCCAACATGTCAATTAATGTAACGAAATTAAATTTATAGCTTAGTCACTTGCTAATCCAGTCAATTTGATTCCAATGAAATCTCCCCAACCACCACCCACACACACTGAGAAATGTTAGTATTAAGGCAATCATTCAAATCGTAAGGACATATCGTTTATTACTGCTAACAATTCCGCTGAGTGTGTACTGAGTGAAATTCCACAAATACCATTTGGCACTTCTGCAATATGTTGACTTAAATGGTTGCAAAATAACATTCATTGCAATTGTTAAAATTCAATTATTCAAAAACAAAAATAAAACTAGAGAGTGGACTATCTTCGGCTATACCGAAGCTGAAATACCCCCACACAGTAGGAAGAAGTACCTCGAACATATAAAAATGTGGTCTCAAGACCCTATTTTGAGCCAATTATAGGTGGTTTTGGAGCCCGGACCATGTCCAAAATCCATTTCTAAACATTTCCAATCAAATCCACCGAAAAAAAAAAATTGGTCTCAAGACCCCATTTAGACCCTTATATATGTGGCTTCGGAACCTCGGACCATGTCCAAAATCCATTTCTAAAAATTTCCAATTAAATCCACCAAAAAAAAAAAATTGGTCTCAAGACCCCATTTAGACCCTTATATATGTGGCTTCGGAACCTCGGACCATGTCAAAAATACGTTTCTAAACATTTCCAATCGAATACAACAATAAAAAATTTTTACCTTTTTTTTCGGTGTATGGGAGCCACGCCCAGTTTTTGTCCGATTTGGCTGATTCTCGAACTTGATCTCAGTATTCACGAGAAAAACATGTACCCAAAGTTTCAAGTCGATATCTCCAAAACTGCGACCGCTATCGTGCGGACGGACAGACGGACAGACGGACAGACGGACAGACGGACAGACGGACAGACGGACAGACGGACAGACGGACAGACGGACAGACGGACAGACGGACAGACGGACAGACGGACAGACAGACGGACATCGCTAAATCGACTCAGGAGGTGATACTGATCAAGAATATATATACTTTTCCATACCGGACACGGCTCCTTATGGGCGTTACAAACGTTGTGACAAAGTGAGTATACCCTGCCACAGTGAGTGTGGGGGTATAAAAAAAAAAAATCAGAGAAAAAACTCCTCACTCCAGTCGTGGTTGATTGCTATTTGCCCAAGCCAACCAGGTGGCTTTGGCTGACATTATGCCAATGTGTATGCAAACATTGCTGAATTTGCATCTTCCGAGCAAAGTAAAACTTCCTCTGCACCCACGCCACAGTACCATCTGCTGTGTTTGCAGCCAGTTAAGGTGTCATTCTGTTAAATCAATTACAAAAAAATACCTTCAATTTGCGGTGGCAAAATGCATTTGTGGTTGAATACCATACATGCAGAAAAAAAGTATACAAAAATTCAAAATTTTTTATTTTTTTTACAATTTTGAGTGATTTTTAAAAGGAATTAAGAAAAATTTTTGGAATTTTTTTAAGTTTTATGAAAATTAAATTTTCCTTTATATAATCTTCTCTCAGTGTATTTGACTGTATGCTGTATGCTCCATTTCGCCTGGAATTTACTTTTGCGACACTTTCATCCACATTCAATTAACTTTTATAACACAACTGCAGAATATCTTAGCGCAATCTGCACATGGAAAAAAAAACCAACTATGAAAGTTTTCAAAAGAAATACAAAAATGCAACCATAACTCCACCACGAACCTGGTACTTAATGCCCAATGAACAGTGGTAACAAAACAAAACAAAAAAAGAAAAGCACAGCCAAGCCAATCCCCATCGATGCGATATTAAAACTTAAATTCACTTAATTTAATAAAAATAAAATTGCTACCCATGACTGGACCATTTTCGTATAGCAGCTATCGTAGTCCTTGTCGTTGGCAACATGGAAATTGTCAATGCACAACAACAACTGAAATATACTGAAAATAAGAAGAAAAAGTCCAGCAACTGCAGTGCAAAACCTTTCGTTGGAGCATAAAAAAGCAATTAGATAAAAGAAAAAAAAAACAACAAAATAAAAAGAATTTAGTGGATAGTAGCAAAAAGGTAGCCGACACACACACAGAATGAAACTTTTCCCAACCAAGTAATTCATTTAAGTTTAAGTTTATTCTTTTTTATATATTTTTCTTACTCTCTTTGCTTATTCTAAATTGGCAACAGTTGCTTGCTTGTATGCGCATAAAGTACTGCTGTTGCTCTGCATTTAATGCCATTTACGTTAACAATGTAAATGGAGAGATTTGGTCACCTAATTGCAGTTGACAGTATGAAATGGTAATTGTGAATAATTGTTGCAGTCATAATCACTGTGCGCTGCAGCTCTTGTTATTGTTTGCTATCTTTTGGCTTTGCACAATTATAAATTTGTATTCCGTTCCGGACGGCGACGAATTCATCATAATTTACTCAATTGTATACTCAATTATTTTGGAAAATCTCCGTTCCGAAATTAGTCCACTGGTTAATTTGCATAAATATTTGAATAATCTTTGGAGTAGGCATGGAATTAGCAATGTTGCATAATTAAGTTGGATACAAACTTTTGTGGTGGGAAAAACTTCTGAAGGGTGGCAAGGGCTAATTAGAGTAAAATTCGGAATTGCGGTACTCAAATATTTATTTGTGAACAGTACTGTTCTTCCATATTCCAATGACATAAAATAATCACAAATTATCTTCCACAAAGGTAAAAGAATGGAAAAGTACAGCCAAGGAATTGAAAGGATTCTTAATGAATTCACCACAGATGCTTCATTTCAATTCGTGAGGGTTTCTTATGTTGTTCCGAAAACTTATTCGTTGTTACGCTTAGTGTTGTTCATGTTGTTGTAGATGAATTTGTATCCGTTGTTGTTAAACAAAATCTAAACTCATTTGCAATAGACAAGATGTTGCAGCTACCTTCTCCTGCAAACCACAACAACGGCAACGACAACAATGAAAGCACAGCCAGACAATCATGGCTAACGACAAAGGCTGAACTCATGCACGCACACGTGCACTACGTCTTGCCGTATATTCGTCGCACTCACACCGAGCAACAACAAGTGAATTTAGCATAAATCAGTGTGCCACACAAATGACAAGTTACAAAATTTTGTTACTGTCAATCAAGCAGTCTGTCCAAAATGATGTTAGTTGGCTGCTTGGTTGGTTGGAACGTTGTGACGTTGCCGTTACGCTATGTTGCACTACGTTCTTGTTGGTTACGGCTATGTTATGTTAGACGCTTGTGCGTATAAAGTTGTAACAATGTTGTGGTGGGTTGTTGGCGTTGTTGTTATTGTTGTAACATAATCTAATGATTATGACAGCTTGTTGTTGTAAAATGGAAATTACCCTCAGAAAGTTTGTAAGCTCTGGCTGCTGTTCTGTGCTGTTCGCTTCTGTTGTTCATGTCAATGCTCTACTGCGGGCTGTTCATTTCATTTCGTTGTTGTTTTGCTGCTTCATCAAGTACAAGTGACACTTTTAATGTCATCACTGCCAGCTCATTAGAAGATTTGTGATGGCTGTCTCGAAAAATGTAGAATTACCGCCCCAGGCACAAGCATCCACCCTATAATGGTGACATTAAGTGTATACGAAGTTCGACTTCATTTGGAATTTGAATGAACAGAGGAAAATTGCAATCAACATGCTTTTAAAATCTTTTCACTTGAACTTTTCAATTTAAATAAAATATTTTATTGAACAAAAAAATCTTAAGTTTCAAAGCATTGCTTGTCATTGAGTATTTTCCATTGCATACTTTTCGGAGTTTAATGCATACCTGCAACCCCATATTTGCTTTTAATTAAAAATCCTCCAATTTATTCTGCCGTTGGCCAACAATTCAATAACTCACTTTTTACAAACAAACGAGTCTTACTGGAAATCGTTTTGCTGTTTTTGTTCATTTGATGCACGCTCTGAAACGCTTTGTTGTCAGTTTCCTTGTGTGGCATTTCCTTGCGGGCACTCATCAAATCGATTCAACAAATCCTAGTTGAACAGTTCTCAATGAAAAAATGTTCTTACTATTTTAGTGTTGATCACTTACTCTTCCACGTGTGCAACTATTCACGGATATGCACTACTCGGGTAATGTTTAATTTTTAAAGGACTTGGTAAATTCAAAGTTTTTTAAAGTTTCAAAAAATGTAATAACCCAGTGGTCCAAAGAAGGTGTCTGCAGGCATGCCAGTATGCCTCTTTAGGAGCTCGGATGCCTGCCCTCCTCGCTTCCAACTTTTACTTCTTTTTTATATGAAACGGGACAAATAAACAGGCCTACGTCTGTCGCATCCATGCGTATGCCTGCTGGCAGGCAATATTGCACAGAAAATCCATTGACACCACCCTATCTCCCTTCTAGCGCAGGCATACCGGCATGCCTTCACTAGAAGCGAGGATGGAATGTGCAATTTCTTCCTATAGCAGGCGTGCTGGCATGTCTCTAGCTGAGAGAATTGCGAAATTTACTACTGGGAAGATACTTAAGTATGCTCCGTCGTCGTTCCAACAGCAATCACTAAATTCATCGGGAAAAGTACGCCATTACAATGCATTGTTCTGATCCATAGTAAACATACAATCTGTGATAATAGCCTATGTCCAGTATAGGCCCTATTCCAAGTTACCAAAAATTAAAAAAGTCCACTTAATCAGAATAAACTAAATCCTTTTGTCAATTTCTTCGTCCTGGGGCTCGATTTTACAATTGCGAATTTAATAAAAATGGTTCTTATATGTAATGGGCCCCAAAAACATTCCAATTCGATCGTTTTATCCCGATTTCTTCGTCCCAGGACCTCGTTTTCCAAAATACTTTTTTGTGTTTTATTAAAAAATTGTTCTTTTATGCATTGAGCCCTACAACATTCATATTATGAGACTGGTTTTGGTTGAATTGTTTCTCATTTTGTATCACGAAATGTTTGTCAATCCGAACTACCTAAGTCCATTTGTTTTCCATTTGTTTTCTATGGGATATTGCTAAAGGGTTATTGTACATTAATATCCAACCCATGATGCTCATTTTTGTCAGCCACAGCTTTTGACAGCCCTCCCTACTGACATCACCTTCTTATTGCATCTTATATCCAACCATTTTTTGGAATTTTTAAGAACGCAT
This sequence comes from Heteromyza rotundicornis, assembly GCA_951394025.1. Taxonomy (NCBI): domain Eukaryota; kingdom Metazoa; phylum Arthropoda; class Insecta; order Diptera; family Heleomyzidae; genus Heteromyza; species Heteromyza rotundicornis. The sequence goes on along the minus strand of OX596012.1, from coordinate 71,552,383 downwards.
TTTTATTTTAAAGGCAAATCTATAAATTTGGACTTAGTTTTTGTTAGAACCACTACGTCTCATTCTATGTTGCAATTTTATTTTATTAAAAGAGAAACTTTGCAGTTTAAACAAATTTTTGAATGATGTATCAAAGCGAAAAGGTGTCTGAGGTGCTCTGAATTCTTATACAGAACTACCGATAAGGACTGTTGAAAAGAAGGAGTGGCTTCCTTTGAAATTGTCATTCAGTCTACCAAACTGGACCAACTTGTAATGACATTTGTAAAAACATTCAAAATTTAAACTATGGCCTCGTAAATACATAATAAATATCTAAATAATATGCAAAAATGCACTTAGCCAGTTACTTTTTCTACCCGAAAGTCATTGTAAATTAGGGCATCTAAAGTACTTATAAGTGCTCTGCTCGCAAAGAGTAGGAATACATATATTTCACCAGCAGCCATTTCGGCTTACTTAAATCTCTACTCTTTTTCACCTTTTCCCAAAAGAAACACATTCGTGCGGTACATTAATTTCCTCTTAAAATGCGTAATAAATTCTAATTTCTATATACTCGTGCTTACGCACACAATGTGGCTGGAGGGAAGGGCAAACGAGCGAGCGAATGACTGCCACTTCAGACAACCGAGCAAATAATGCCATAGAAAAGTAGAATCAAAACAGATTTCTTGCAGTATTTTATGACACTTTGGCTGTTTACATTAGTGTCAAATGCTTTTTGCCCAGAAGAAAGGGAAAATGTAAATAAGAAGAGTAAGGAAGCGCAAATGTACCACCGAACCAAATTGAATTGAATTGGATTGACTTGAAGAAGCAACATCCACCATAGACTAACAGCCACACAAACACACAGGCATGAATCTGTGTATGTGTTCACCTCTCCACTTGATAATAAAATAAATCCAAGCGTCATATGCAGTTTGGTGACTCGAATTTTTTCAACTTTACTTTAGTTTAGACTTTATAAAAGTTGGTCCGCACCGCCACTGTAGCCACAGACAACACCAAAGTCCCACCACAACAAAGAATAATTAAAAACAAAAAGTGGCAAAGACAACAAAACAAAAAAAAAAAGAAGGAAAAAAATAGAAATGGGAAAAGTGCAACATGAAGGCCACGAACAAACTAACTTAATTATACCCAAAAGAACGATAGAGTATGGAGACTTGTCCATTGCCAGTGTCATGACAACACGTTTAAAGTTGTGTGCTTGAGAGTATGTGTATGTGTGTGTGTGTGTGAAAAAGTTGGTCACAAAAAAATGTATAACAACTTTTTCACACTCACTCACCCCACAACAATAAAGTGGCAACGCTGCTGCACCTGTCTGCAAATGACAAAAGCAGCAGCACGAGTAGCAAAGGGTCCAACATGAAATTAGCAAGATACCAAAGCGCAGTGACCAACCAACAGCAAGCAGCAAACGCAAACTCTGCAGTGGCATCACGTAGCACCATTGTTGCCGGCGCTGCGTTGCGGTATATTGTCAGCATGTGGAGCGGAAGTTAGATGCTGATCAAATTAACAGCGTGTGGCGCCATCTGACCCCACCCTCAACTGCCCACATCCAAGTAAAAGCGGAAAACTGTTGTCACCTTTTCCATTTCTTTTTTTGCATACTTTAGTTGCAATTCGTATGTTCTTGTGCACAGAAACAGAAAGCACTGCACGTATTTGAAATTCACAAAAGTGTCAAATTGTTACCAGCTCCTCGGTGTGTTGGTGTTAATTTTTTAAATCGAATCAGCAAATGGCAGCAATAACAGAACGAACAATGATAAGAAAGAATGAACCAAAAAAAAAGCAGAAAATTGCTAACATTTGAATGGTTGAGCGGTTTTGTAAATGGAATTTTTAAACACTTTCGAAGGTGGGCAGTACTTTTCGAAAAGCAAATTTACTAACTTTAAGTTTAAGTTTACTGTTAATTAGATTAAACTTCATTGTCCTCAAACACCACTACTGTTTTCAAATTTGTAATTCCTTTTTCTTTAACTATTGTCAAAGTTCAACTCAAACTCGAAATGTCCAAACTTTAACCCGAGCTCTCCTCTCATTTCTCTCGTGTATTATTTCAACATTTCATTTATCAAAAACACTGTAAACATTGACAATTTTTCACTTTAATCTTCAAGTCATTGTGAAAATAAATTACGAAACTGTGCAGAAATGTCTTAAGCGCATTGAGAGTGGTTGAGAGTCCGGAGGAATGGGGTAAAGTAAAGAAAGCAGAACAGAACAGAACAGAACAGAACAGAGTACCCTTTAAGAGCCAGAAAATAAATGAAAGCAATTGAAACAATTTCCCACGCTTCGTGGGTAGATGAAATTGTGGCAAAACTTTGCCAGCAATTTAATGTACCAAGCACAATTCTTAATTTTACTCCCTTTTCCTTTACCCTCTTGAGTTTCTGGCTTTCATGGTGGAGCAAATAAATCAAAACGTCTTCTGTAGACAATAATGGCAACAATAGAAAAAAATCATTTAAAAACTTAAAAAGTTGCCAAATCAGCACACATTGTATAAATTAAGTTCTAAAATTTCAATCTAATTAACCTTTGAACTTGTTTTCTCAATTTTAAAAATCACTGAAAAAATCAACAACAACAAAAACTACTTTGCCCACTTTATTTGCCGATGCGCCATTCAACGAAGTTTCACGAAAATTGCACAACTCAGTGTCAGCAATAATTTCAGCGCCAAGCCTGACTGTAATGGAAAATTAAACATGAGCTGGCTGGTTGATTCTGCTAAATACCCAAACCCCCCCTCTGAATTGTCTTGAGAGCCTTGCACTTGAGAGTTCAGTTGAGCTGAGTGGAACGCTTATTTAATTCATTTGTCGCGCAGCAGTAAATAGCAAACTTTTGCGCTTTACAAATTGACGAGTCGACGGTAGAGCGAAAAATTGGAAAAAAAAACTTGCTTGTAATTCGCAGAAAAACAAGACAATAACAAAAATATACAAAAAAAAATACAAAAACAAAGCGAATGTCTGTAAAGAAGAGACAAGGAACGATGGAACGAAAAAGGAAAGTATCTGGCATAAAACAAACAACAACAAAAACATCAGGAATATTTGATCGCTAAACCGTCAGTTACAATTTCACTTTGCCGCTAAACTTTCATCGACAGTTAAACTGCAATTTGTAAAGGTTTTATTTCTTTTCCTTCCTTGCATTTCTTGCATTTCCTGCATTTCTTCCATTTCAAGTTTTGTTTTAAATTCAATGCACTTGCCAAGAAGTTCTTTTCGCAGCGTTCAGAGCGGACGACGGCAAATGAAGTTGGAAATGAGCTTTCTCAAGTTGTTGGTTAAATTGCGGTTGAATTGCGGCTGCTCGCTTGTGGCGCCGTTAATCGAGTCAAATTTACTTGACAGAATTTCTGGGTAATTGAGCGATTTTTGTGTTGAATCCTTGGAATTGCCTTGTGTTTTTTTGGAATATTTTTTCCAAAGAATTTTGATTTCAAATTGAAGATTTCCATTTTATCATTCCCCTCTTGTTTGCGTATGACTGAACATATTTTTAAGCAATTAAAATTCAAAAAGCGTAAATGAATTGGAAAGTTAAACAATAACCAAAGGATCTCTTCGGAAATACTGGCTGTGGTTAAGTAATTTCTGGGAAAATGTTATTTTGCAAACAATTTATTCAATATTTGCGAAGAGCCAACTGTATTATTGCTGAAGATTTCCAAGAATATTCAATTGTGTGTGTGTAGTAATTAATTGAAATAATAGAAATGCTCTGCACTGGCTCACTGAACCACAAGTTTTTGTTTAAAATGAAGAATATATCAAAATTTATATAGAAATTGTAATCACAAAGAATATGCCAAAATATACAAAAAACTAGTAAGAGAATTGTCTTCGGTCTGACCGAAGCTATAAAACCCTGCACATGGGAGTACGATACATTCTGAGACCATATGTTAGTAATTTTATCGAAAATCGGTATTTTATTGATAGTTTTACGATATTCTATCGATAGTTTTTCGATAATTTTTCGATAATTTATCGATAGTTTTACGATAATTTTCCAATACTTATCGATAATTTTCCAATACTTATCGATAATTTTAGTTTCCTGATCCATTTAAAAATATTGTTCCAATTCCATTTTGTTCCGGTCCAATTCCATTTCGTTCCGGTTTCATTGCCATTTCGTTCCCGACCTCATTTCCAACCCAATGCAAAAAACCGCATCCAAATCGGTTCAGTATTTCTCAAGAGGTCGGCGTGGCTTTTATCCGATGAATCCCAAAATTTGGAGTCGATAGCTCAAAAGCTACGACATTCGTGCGAAATGACAGACAGACGGACAGACGGACAGACGGACAGACGGACAGACGGACAGACGGACAGACGGACATGGACTAATGGACTCAGGAGGTGATGCTGATCAAGAATATATATACTTTTCCATACCGGACACACCTCCTTATGGGCGTTACAAACGGTGTGACAAAAACAATATACCCTTGGACACTAGTGTGCAGGGTATAAAAAAAAGGCAGCAATGCATGGCATGCCTTGCTTAGATAAGAACAAAATAAACAACAACAAAATTTTCATAAAATATCATTTTATTTTTGAAAGTATTTTAAACACTTTTAATTGAGCAAACCAATGTGAGCTTGGAAGTTTCTTAAAATTTAATTAAACAAGCTGAGAATAAACCCCCCTCCACCAGAGAAGCCTTTATTTATTTGCTTGTACATTCATTTAAATGTGAAAACACTTGAATGATTGTACTTAGGTGAGTGTTGAATAAATCTTGGAATATGTGCAAATAACACAAGAACCACAAAAACAGCAAACCACAAACAGTGAAAAGCACTTCGGCAATTCCATGTCCTTCCAAACGGCGCACATACTCTGCTCCAGCATGTCTGCACCAACTGACCGAGGTACTTTGCCACTCTTACATACACACATTAAATGGCAAATGTCTGCAAAATATTCGTTACCACTGCCATGCCACCAACTGCATATTGAAAATTTTAGCATGTGAAAATTTAGAATTTTCCTATTCGGTTTTTTAGAATTGTTTTGATAATAAAATACGATTTGACCGCAAAATAAATACAAACCCCTCACACAGTAGCACAAGCACATTTACACCAACTTTAGCGGTTTCAATTATTTCGGTATTATGTGCAATTTTTGGCTCAAAGGAGAGAGATGGAATTGTAATCTTTGCCACACCTTGGCAAGTGCCAAAAATATTTCAAAAAAAAAGCTACAGTGCATTGGCGTGTCCTTTGAAAGTGTCCTTTTTCATACGTTTTACTTCATGCTTGAACCTGTCTTTTGTTCATGAAATTTCTGGACTACGTCCAATAAATGTGCTGGAAAATATGCAATGCAATTTTTGCTCCTCTCTTTTTCTTGTCTCTTGAGCACTTGAGGGTGTGTAGACTGTGAGGAAAATTACAATCGTAATTTGTCAGTAATGCGGCAAGTGAAAACCGGAAAAAGGCTTGCGCTTGTTTAAATTGCCTGTGACTGTGTGTGTTTGTGTCTGTTTTTAAGTGTGCTTCGAGCATATTTATTTTAGCTCAATTGAATTGTGTTAAGCCTTGACTCAAATTGTTTATGGTAATGTCTGTGGTTTTGATATTTTTATTGGTCTTTAGTTGTGCTGGAACGCTCACATGAGTTATGATTTTTTCCGTTGGCAATCTTGCTGACAAGTCTTGTTAATTGATGTAGCCCATAAACTTGGACAGCCACAAATGTGCAGTTGTGGGAATTGGGTGTGTGGCAAAATTTTACAATGAAAGGAAGCACAATTTGCAATATAATTCAATTTAATTTCGTTTTGTATTTAAAAAGGAATGGGAATAATAAATAAATTGCCATAGGATGTCCCATCTGGTCTGCTGGTGATGTCCCATATATGGGACATTATGACTTAGTTACCATCATTTTAGTGGTACTTCTGGATTTTTTCAAATTGAAATGACCGATGTTTATTGCCTTTTCTTTAACAATTATTAAGCCAGGGTTTTGGGTTTTCCCAAAAGGAAGCGTGGCAATTCGAAATGTGGGCGTGTTAGTTAAAGGTGGGCTGTGGGAAGTAGTAGACTCTTCTGATGGTATCAGTGGCTACAGATTCTTGAGCCGGAATTTTTTATTTTTCAAAATCTGACGTGTCAATTATAGTATCCTTTCCTGCACTCACCAGTGGACCCAGTAAGCTGTAATTCAACATATATGCATATTCTGGGAAAGCATGGCTAGAGATTCTGAGTCAGGGGGGTGTCGAAGGGGTGTACAATATATATACGTGCGAAGTCACGGATAATTTACTAGTAAGGAAACAAAAGCCAGTTCAGTGCTCTTGCGTGCCACAAAATGTGGAATATGCATCAGAGCATCGTCCGCATGTCTGCTTCATGTTTTTGAACGAGTCTGTTAGGGTTAAGCTCTAACTCTAAAACGCAACTCGCATAACAAGGCTGATGTTGTCTACTTCAATTCTGACCCAAATACAAAATCCACTGCAGGGTCTTCTTGATTTTCATTTGGATTGATGTCTGAAAATCACGAGTTGACTTGACCCATGCTCTTTCTGCTGCTGCACGCGTTGGCCTTCTTTATCGTCGAGGTGTTCCATTATCCGGTAGCTAGTTTTCTTGTAGAGTCTATAAGTGAAATCAGCTCAAAAATTATGTGAATCTGAAACGTTGGTATCACATTTGGTATCAAATGGAGAACTGAGAACTATTGAACACTTCTAGCCAGGAATGCATTTTCTTCAAACTTAATATTTTCATTTACTCAGGCAGTCAGTCATCTTGGTTTTTATTTATTGAAACTTCTTACAACTTAACTTTTCCAATTCCTTTCGTATTTAATTAACTTTTGGCATTTTTCAGTGCCCAACTTAAATCTTTCTTTACGATGCTTTACTGTAACTAAACTTGAAGCGCTCCGCATAGTTCACAGTAGTGTCTTTTACTGCCTCACCTATGTGAAAGTATTACGAAATACAACCAGTGGCGTTTTGTCCTTAGCATACATTTGCTCTTTTCAGTCATACAAGGGAACAATTTTTCACAGCATTTTAGCCACTTCTTGGAAGTAAATGAACTGCCTTATCACTGGGTGAGGTGGCTAGTACCAAAGTGAAGTAGAAAATTGACTAACCAAGCGAAGCATTTTATAGCACGAATATTTACTCTGTTGTCGTATAAACTCTTATTAAATTTTCACGAAATTTCCAGTCAAGTCATTTCGTTTTTAAATTGAAATTCATTCATTTCACAAAATGTTACTCATACGCCCCCATAAACTTTTTCTGTTTTACTTTTCTCATTTTTAATTAACTTTAACTACAATTATGCGCTACAACTATGTGCACTATTGTTTGGCGAATGTCTTTTGAAATTCGACCGAATATTTTGTATATTTTACACAAAAGCAGAAATTCTGCAAGTACGGCATTTTCATTTCAACATATTTCAATGCTAACAACTTTTCAAATTTAATTAAATGTGCGAACAGAAGAAAAAAGGCACGCCAACTTTTTGACTTTGACTTTGAATTGGTGAATGGAAAAAATGTACCAAAAAAACAAAAAAAGGAACCGCTCCCTATGACATGAAACTATATACTTGTGCAAACATATAGCTGTGGACTATTTCCACAAACCAGCCGTGAAAGTGCATAGCAGAGTGCCAGCGGAATTTGCCGCTTCAACATGCATTTACGTTAAGCCAAAACTCATATGAGAACACAAGCTTCTTCTTTGGCGCTTGTGTGGGTAACATATTCAGACATTTGATTTCAGTTACGCTCAATGCGCGCAAACCGGCTTTGTAGTCTGCGTATGTTACCATAGAGTGGTTGTGAACTGCGTACTACTTGCACATTCATATACAGAAAAGGTAAACAAAAAACACTTAGAAAACCAAACGAAAGCGGCGGCAAACGTTCTCAACATCGCAACAGTTGCGGCAGCATTGCTCTGTACGCTGGGTGCGAAAAATGGAAAATATTATCCCGCTGGAAATTTATGGACTGTGTCCGTTTCATGTGCAAGCAAGTGTGTGTGTATGTGTGCGAGTGTGGCTGTTGGTTTAGGTCGTCGGCAGTGAAAAGATAACACAACCCGACAAAGAAAGCAGTTCAAGTATGTGTTTGTGTGGATGTTGCCTCTTTTTTTTTTGCTTGTGTGAACATTGCAGTATTTTTACTGCGCCGCATAGACTCCATGTAATCTGTTGAGTTGCCCTCGTCGCTTGCTACTCTGTGTTGGGCTTTAGTTAAAATGTTGAAATTAGAACATGCAGGGAAAATATAAAAAAAAGAATTTTTAAAAAGAAACAAGAGTAAATAGTTGGTTTTGCGGTTGGATGCTGCAGCTTGTTCGTTTCATGCTTAGTGATTTTATATTTAGAAGGTTTTGAGTGGAAAACATATAAAGGCTAAATTGCTTGGATGCTTCGCTTTGTCGGAAGGTCTTCAAGCTGATGTACTTTTTTTTGCCGGAAACTTTTGTTTAGAAAAGAGAATGTTTAATTTAATTTAATTTAAAGTAATAATAATTGAGAGAATCTAATAAAAATTATATGAAGAGTATGTACTCTTTGTCGAAAATTAAGTATTCAAACCTTTCAAGAGACATTAATTGAATGTTACTTATACGCCACGTAAACAGGTTGAAGAAAAATCTGATAAAAACTATAAAAACTAAATGTACGATTCAATACCAAGACAATACATGCAAACATAGTAACCACAAACTGACGCTGTCGTTTTTTTTTACTTTTTCATCTTTTCTCAAAAATTAATTTTAATAAAGTTCAAAATTTGTGTACTCAAAATTTCACATATACGGAATGTCTTAACCAACCAATTTTTGCTAAGCTCCTTACAAGCGGCGAAATTTTAAAGAGGAAACTAATTTTTCTTGACTTTTAGGAATCGCAAACTACTATGATAATCGGTCTGACCGAAGCTATAATAGCCTGCACATGCGAGACCATTTTACGGTAATTTTATCGATAATTTTTCGGTATTTTATCGATGATTTTTCGCACACCCATTTTGAGAATAAATTGTTTGGTAGATTGTTGGTGAGGTAACATACCTATTTTCGTACAGATCCAACCGATTTATTGGAGTCTAACTTTTTTCATAATATTAAACTGTAGGGTGCAGGGTGTTAGTAATTCAAAAAGATGCATCACAGTCTCCTCCTCCTCCTCATCCATACAACTGCTGCAGAAGTCGTTAGCGAAGACCCCAAGCCTTACCGCATGGCGCCCAATCAAACAGTGACTAGTGATCACACATACCACCTTCGAGATGCTGGTCCTAGGCCGTGCGATGAGTCCCTTAGAACGCTTCAGATCCAGCAACGGCCAGATCTGCCTTGTTGTGTTACAAGTGGTTCCAGAAGACCATCTGTTGTTAGTCTTGGCGATGGAATCAAGACGAAGCAGTAGCTTGCACGTGCTGAGCGGCATACCTAGCTTTACCTTATCTGGTAGGAGCTGTATTGTGGTGACCTGCCTTGCGAGTTCATCTGCTTTGCAGTTCCCTGGAATGTCCCTATGCCCCGGCACCCAGTCGAGGTGGATGTTAAACTGCTTAGCCATCTCATTAATAGATGTGCGGCTGTCCGAACTTACTATGAATCAAATTATATAGTTTGTGTCCATTCAATGACACACGCCACTTCTCCTATTTTAGAAAAAAAATTGAACTCTGCTCTGAGTTATTTTTCGCACAACAAACATGTCCACTGCTCCACACACCGCTTACCAGGAAATGTGTTTTTAATCGCTCATTTTGATATGTTTTTGGAAAATTCTCTCCCTACGGCTTACAAACACACTCAAAGGCCACTGTGGTTATAATTATCCTGCTCATGCCCCAACATTAGACAAACAACAAACCCAACGAACCGTACAAACAAACAAATACAGTTTTCTAAGGCCAAAGACACACACACACGCACTAAACAATTGCAATCATACCCAAAGTAAGATCATCTCTTTGCCCCCAGCTGACACTCTATGTACTGACTCTACTCCTCAACTGCAACTGCTATAGTGTCTCTATCATCCTTTGTGTTCCCTCTTTTTTTTGTGTCTCTTTCAACGATTAGTGAGTGTGTGTGTGTGCCTTTTAAGCTATTATTATTACCTGGCCATACTAATGGGGGGTTTCTGGCCGCACTAAATTCATGCTGATACCACGTAGTTGGCTTGGAAGTGAAACAAAAAATGGAAACAATAAAAAAAAAATAATAAAGGTGCAACACCAGTCGACGACTTTGCCACTCGCCGACTCCACGTCGCTGCCGCACCGCAACAGGAGGGTTTACGATTTATTGTACGTGTGAACTTATGTGCAAAATGTTATTTTCTGCTTTGTGAGTTTTGCGAAAATTACCCATGTTGCCTGTCACTGTTATCCCTTCTATACGTACATTTTTTAGCTTTTGGCTTCTCTCTCTCTCTGGTTTCATTTTGTAATAATAATTTCCTAGCGCAATCCGGTGGACGGTTTTTGTGCGCTAAATTAGTTTAATGTCAGCTGAGTGAGCTGACTGCTGGATTTTATTTTTTGCTTTTGTTACTTTTACAGTTGGAAAAGTGAGAAAATCAAAATGTCCTTTTGTAAACGCATTATTAGGGATTTTAATAGGGGAGAAATGACAGCGAAGGGTTATGAGGAAATTTTAATACAATTTGGTTCGGTTATATTTTATTTAAATTTATTAAAAGATTTCATTTATATTTAGAGGATTTTTCCAATTTTCCTAATACAAATAAAATCCCTTTCCAATTACAGCAACATGGCCAAGGAATTGCGTACTCTCGGCTGGGACTACCTTATGTTTGTGCTCTTCATTGCCTTCACTGTCTTCACGCCACTCTGGAAGCGCATCTTTGGCAAGAAGAAGCAACGCAGCAAAGCGGATTATGTGTTCGCAACGGGCGGTGTTTCAATAGTGGCCATCATGATATCAATTGCCCGAGGCACACTTGGAGTGCGCACAGTGTTGGGTAAGTGTTGGCTCCTTGTAGCCTCTTCAGAGGACAACCAACTGCTGCCTGTCTGCCTGCCTGTCTGTTTGTCTGCATTTATCTAAATTTAATTCGATTAAAATATGAATAAACTCTAAAGTGCAACGAGGAGAACAACTTCGTCTTCTTCTTCAGCTTTTACTTTTACTTTTACTTCCACTTCGGCTAAGTTGTAAATTTTATGAAAATCGCCTCTTTGCATTGTCGTCGTCTGTAATGCACAGACACACTCATATGCTAAATGCACTTCTGGCCTTTGTTGGGCCTGAGTGTGTTTCTCTATACATGAGTGTGTGTGTGTGTTAGAACAACTTTGGTTTCGGTCTCTCGTAACAGTTGCTCTAATCTGGCAAATTTGTGCTACAATTATGCATTTTGCCTGCTGGCCAATTTGTGAAGCGTTTCTGTCGAAAGCGAAGTTTGGCCAACTTATGCTGAGGGCTGAGTATATGCAAAATATGAAAAAGAAGAAGAAGAAGATGGAGGTCAGCTGGTCCTTTTAGTTTCTAATGTAAAATTAATATAATTCATTTAGTTTAAATTCAAATCAAATTCAAATTAATGACACACTCTTTTCCACGCTTCCCTCCCACCCACACACGTGCAGGTTATCCCAGTGAACTGTTCTATCGTGGCTCTGCCATGTGGGAGACCATCTACGGCATGATGAGCGCCTATCCGATTGTGTGTTTCATCTTCGTGCCTGTTTATTTCAATCTGGGCATCACCTCGGTGTATCAGTATATCGACTTGAGGTAAGCTTCCTATTCCTAATTGCACAATAATTTCAAAACAAATTGAATTCTGAAAAAAAATCACCTGCGAATTAGACAGAAAAGAAAACCCTCTGACAATTATTTTGCACAGCAAATTGAAAATAAAAGGTATAAATAAAAGGACAATCACTACACAGTAGCTACACAGCACATTTAAAGCCCAGCAAATGAGCTGGAAGGCGACAACATTTAATTAAGCATCAACGGCAGCAGCAACAAGGAATGGCTGCTGCCACTTACAATACATTCATTTAAATTTGGCAAATTGCTCGGATGCGCATCTATTAGAGTATTCCCGCCCCTCCGAACATTTTAAATTGTCCGCACAGCAAAAGGGAAGGTCCAACAAATACGGTCTGGCTGTATGGCAGAGTGGGTGTGAGTGTGAGTGTGGGGGTCGAGGTATTGTTACGGTTTGAAATTGTCGCCAAATTGTTTTTGAATTGAAATTAATTAACAACAAATTGTTGTTTAGCAAACATTGTCACGTTTCGGAGAATTTAATTAATTACGTACGCAAGTTGGCATAATCAAAGGCGCAGTTCTTTTACGTATCAGCAGTGTTGATTGGACGTGAATACGTATTCCTTTAAGATTTGATTTTCCACTTTTAGTTTAGTTCAATTGTCTCTGAAGGTAATTTAAGGCAATTGGGATTTATTTAAATGTCACTCATACGCCCTGAGGTGCGTATGAGAAATGTTTTATAAGAATTTTAATCAAACTTAATTTGTAATTGATTCTTTAATTATTGAAACCTGTTGATAAGTGTGGGAAAAACATTTGTATATGTTCAATATTTTAACATTAAACCCACACGCAAGCTGCTTCAACTTTCGATACGTTTTGTATGCAAATTTCACTACAGCATCACTTAAGAATTAATTAAAAATGTTTGCAATTTGAAATGTAAACTGACTTCACGAACATTCCCGAAAGCAATAATAAGCTAAATTGTCAGCTACTGGCAATGAACACTCAACATACTCAAACCCTATCAACACGCCAACATAACCAACACTAATGCACACATATGACTATGGGGGATTTGTATGCTGGAGCATTTTAAATGAGGCAAGTGCTAACCACACACTAACTCGGACCGAAAAATGTGGCCAAATCGAATTAATGACAGTTTGTAAATTAGTTTCGATTCATTAATATTAAATGGGGACCTTAATTAACTACTCGACTCGAGGGAGCGATCGTACAGTGAATCAAAAGTGATGTTACGTAGGAGCGGCAAATTTTAAATTGATGTGAAATTAATTATTAAGGCGGGAGATGCTGGAGTGAGTAATATTAAATCATGGTTGAAATTAAAGTAGCACATGACACAAAATGGCATTTATGGGTCTTAACTTTAAAGCTTAAACTATTCCATCGTTCATTTGTAGAACAGTGTAATCGATTTGTTAATATTTTGCGTACATTTCCACAATATCAAGGCTAAATCCACTCAGCCCTGGCGGCATCAATCAATATCGTGTGCCCTAACCTACACACACATGCGAAAAATATTCAATTAAATGCGCTTAAAATGACATTAATGGCTTAGAGCATATCACATTGCTATTTTAGGGCTCCTCAATATTGTGCAGTTCGCAGTCTGTTTGCACAACTGTCGCTGGAGTGTGTATGTGCGTTTGTGGGATTTCAATTATGAGTGTAAGTATGTCTCGCTAATGCTGGCGGCAATTATTCATTTCGCACACAAACGACGAAATGTTCGAAACAAAAACGTTATTCCGTTGTACAGGGATTTTGCCTTTGCTCACTCATTCACACATGTACGCTTGCGTGAGTTCAAATCCCGCCAATTGTAATCGATACGTCTATGCGAATACTTAATTCTAATGTTCGATTTGATGGCAGTCGTTTCTTTTTTTTTTTTTGCTTGAATTTTCATTTGATAAATAGAACTTCGACAAAGTACTGAAATGGTATAAGGATAAACTTGTCAATTCGTTTTGATTTCGGCTTTAATTGAAAAGTATTACTGCAAAGGATTAATACCTTTTTGAGTGTACAATGTACATACAAACATTGCATTAGTAGGATATTTGCGACTAGTACAGAACTCTGTTTCCTGTTGATCAAATCTAGTATGGAATGTGACAGCATTTTCAAGGGTGAAGGCTCTAAAATATATTACTGACTCCGAGAACTAACCCAACATTTAGCGTGAGTAGAGACCGGATTTATATGCAAAATCATATATGCAAAAAAGTGCTAGAAAAATGCAACAAATATGCAAAAAATATGCAGAAATATTCAGATTTTTTTTAGGTTTTATATAAAAAAAAATGGGAAAAACATGACAATATCCTTCCCATCTCTCGCAATAAGAAAATTAATTGGGTGATTCATGGTAGGGGAGATTACAGCTGCCAACAAGTGCATCTTTGGACTTGTTTGGGTCAATCATGCCAGGTGGAGGGATTACAGCTGCTACCTAGCATAAGGACTCTTATGTCTCATCAACAGTTCTTTACCAGGACCTAAATGGGTCTTCGAACACACATTTGACAAAGTGGTGGTCAACAGCTTTTGACCAGGACCTAAATGTGCAGTTGGCCATCACCTGGTAAAAAATGTTGTCGAAGACACATTTAGGCCCTGGTCAAGAGCTGTTGGTTAGACATTATTCGAATACGAGTTGAGGCGAATAGTTGATTCTCGCATATGCAAAAATATGCAAAAAATATGCAAGAAATATGCAAGATATGCATAACATATGCAAATATGCAAAACATTTTGTGGTCAATCGTACTTTGTTTCCAAAAAAAAAATAATTTTTGTCTTGGTCCGAAGTCAATCCGACGTTCCAGTAAGATATGCATTTGCCTATAAATCCGCTCTATAATCATGAGTAATGTAAAATATACTTGACTGTATATTTGAATTGATTAACTCTAGTGTTTCGTGAAAAATTCCGTACAGGTGAAAAAAGCATATTGTCACGCTTTCAAATCGTGGCCGCATTTGTCGCACAACCAAACAAGTTGGTATTTATATTTCACACCGAAATCCACTTAAAATTTTGTTTTGAAAACTTCTGATAGCAAAACAAACAACCACGCAAAAGTACAAACACCTAAGAAAATTAAAATGGAAAAAAAATCATCGCTATTCGCATTCATGTCGACACAACTGCCGCCAAAACAATACTTCATCAAAATCGTACAATGTTTGCTGTCACAAAATCATTCGACATATTTTCTAAGGAAAAAAAAAACCCCACATATACATGCAGATACAAAATGTAAAGCAAATACGCCAAAGAAAAAATTAAAAACAATCAAAAAAACGAAAAAAGGAAGACAAAAACAAGAAGCGGCTGTTGTTGGTACAAGTGTATTTTGAACATATTTCGTTGACACTTCTTGCCATAACCTCTGCAACAGAGACAACAAAGCCAGAGCCACACACACACCAACACCCAACAAAGGAAGACGAAACAAAGGCGCTCACATGATGACAAATTGAATTGCAATTCGTTCATGTCATAATGTTTATGAATTGCGTGTTGTTTGTTATTGTTTGCTGTTGTCATTGGTGACAGTTGAAATAAAAAGATGGAAGCCAAAAAAAAAGAAAAATCAACCAACAAACGAACAAACTCAACGCATGTCACACATGTCACGTGCGCCGAACATGCGTAAGCAACTACACAAAAACTTTTTGTACTTCTCATTTTCATGTTTGGCCCGGGGAGCAGGCCTAACTGCACAAAGGCAAAGTTCAAATGTTATCTCTGCTCCAAAGGGTCTGTTTTTAGTATTGTATTAACAAATCTCAAGAGTTCAGTGTGGTCAACACACGCACACACACGCACACACACAAGTACACAGATGAAGATGAACGGATATGTTGCGGACGGATATGGCGCGGCCTAAAAATAGCAACCGGATATGCTCGCACGATTCAAAACGATTGTGTGTCTGCACACAAGCACACATGAACAAGAAAAAAACTGACCACACTTTGTGAGTTGGCAGCAAATTAGATTTTATTGCGTTTAGAAAATGCGGTCGTATAAATTGAGCGCATTGACATCATCGTCGTTTTGGGATTTGAGCGAAATACGTGGGCGGATTAAATCTGAAGATTATATTCTTCTTCTTCTTTTCTTGCTTTAGTGTGGATTAAGTACTTAAAGTAATATATTTAAAAGACGTATCACTATCGGAGTGAATGTGGAACGTTTAATATTGAATTTGAATTAAATGTTACTCATACGCCGTGGTTGGCCTTAAGGTATTTTCTTTCTTCACAATTACCCCTTCACAATGCTAGTAATGGAGTGGTTAGTATGGCTGCCTTAATCCTCACCAACACCATGCAGAGTTCCTTCTTCGTTCAATCTATCACCACATATGAGTAGAATTAATATTACTCATACGCCACATCAGCCAATGAAACAAATCAATTCAACACACTTAACACAGTTCATACGTCACACGAGAGGCCGCACAATTTCAATTTATTATTCGCACTATTTCCAGAGCCCATTCGTACCGCATCAGGCCGCCCTAATCAATGACAAATGATGAGTCACACCGGGCAAAAAAAAATCCAAACTCCAAGTCTAATATCTTGTTAATATCATCAATACATTGAAGCACGTGTGCTTTTTACTGTTTGTCGCCGTTACTTTTCGCATTTTATTGTTATTATTTCGATGTACAAAAGTTAGATTGTTTGTAAGACGTTCGCAAAACGATTATCATTTCATACCATAGCTCAAGGCTGATTTAGTTATCGCAAATAAACACATGCACACACACGCACTAATACAATACATTCAATGGACGCATGTAAGCACACACATACGCAATGGCAAAATCTAACAAAATAAGGCAAAAGTCAAATGACATAATCATTTGTGCTCTCTTGTGTGTAAATAAATTGTTTAGGAGGATGCACGCCACTCACACACACACACACATATAAAAACACAAGGACACAGTACACGCAAAACACACTACACACCAATAAAAATAAAAAAGAAGCAACAAAAAATAAGAAAATAGTACATGAAAAAAGCGGAAATGATGATGTTGTTGTTTTCGTACGCAAGTCGACTGCTGCTGTCATGGGCGTTGAAATTTGCGTTGACAATAATAACTTGCGGTCAATTTTGTGACTCGGAGACAATTTCACATGATTTCTATGATTTATTATTGCATTTTATTTTATTTCATTTCATTTCATTGCTTCGGCAACTGACTTATTGTGTCCTGTGTCCTGTGTCCTGTGTTTGTTAGTTCTTATTTGTATTTTTATTTGCCTAAATTGAATTTTCGCTTATGGCTTCTTTTTTGTTCTGGCATTTTATCTGCAGATGCATGTGTGTTTTTGTGTTGATTTCCGAAACGTGTTTGCGTATGTTAACATGTGTCATGTTGATCTCTTCTTGGCCGTATGTCATATGGCGATAGGTTTGTTAGTTGGTTTGATGTCTTCTTCTGTTTTTTTTTCAGCAGAAGAAGATAGATTAGTTTTTAGTATGCATACATGCATGTGTGCGTTGTTTTCAATTATATAAATTGTTTGCAATTCATTTAATTTAATTTCAATTATAAACAGAAAAAATGGAAAAAACAATTATTCAGAAAGAAGACCACTAGTTCACAACTAATTGCAAGTTATATAATAACGCCCAGTAAATGGAGAATGGAATGAAATTTTAATTCAACATTTTAAATTACATATTCTCATATCATGTCAACCAAATTTAAATTCATGCCACTGAACAAAATTCACGTCACTGAGATGGCACTTTT
Organism: Heteromyza rotundicornis; assembly: GCA_951394025.1. NCBI lineage: Eukaryota > Metazoa > Arthropoda > Insecta > Diptera > Heleomyzidae > Heteromyza > Heteromyza rotundicornis. The sequence continues at coordinate 71,534,759 of OX596012.1, read as the reverse complement.
CGAATAACACTACCCTCCCCCCCTCACTTTAGCACTTAAATATTTTCTTTTAAAATTTTGTTTGCAGTTTTTTTTTTTAATCTACAACACTTTCATTGCTGATTGCTCTCGAACTACAGCAATGAAACAAAAAATCCAACGAGCCTGTCAGCAACATCGACATACACAAAAATCAATTTGACATTGGCATCGTAGCTTTAAAACCTTTCAAAACATCGAATTTTTCGCGCCAAAAAAATTTCAAAGCGTTTTTATTGAAATTCCACGCAGTTAGGTAACATTTTCTTGTAGGTTGCTTAGGTAACGAGCTAGGGAGAAAGTTGTTAGCTTATCACAAAATCACTACTAGCTGAGAGCATTGGGAGAATTTCAATATTGTGACATTTATGTATGTCTCTGACATTGGAAAAAATTCTATTGAGAAAAGATGGCATGATGGCATGAAAATTAACAACAAAAACTTGTAAGAGTTCGGTCTGACCGAAGCTAAAATGCCCTGAACATGCACAAAATTTTTCGGTATTTTATGGATATTCTATGGATATTATCAACAATTTTTCGATTCTTTATCGAACATTTTTCGATATTTCATCAATAGTTTTTCGATTGTTTATCGATAATTTCAATTTCCACTTCATTCCCGATCCATTTAAAAATGCTGTTCCAATTCCATTTTGTTCCCAGTTCCATGCTCATTTTGTTCCCGACATCATTTCCAATCAAATACAAGAAACGGTTAAGTATCAAAATAAAGGAAAATAATAAAATTGTACAGCTACTTTGTATGGGTTATGAGGATTTTCGACATTTTATCGAAAATTTTTCTATATTTAACGTAAAATTTTCCAATTTTTTATCGTTAATTTTCCGATATTTTTCGAAAATTTATCGATATTTTTTCGAAAATTTATCGATTTTTTTCGAAAAGTTTTCGATTATTTTTTGATATTTTGTGGATATTTTTTCAACCTTATAAAAAAAAAGCAGCGTCCAAATCGGTTCAGTATTTCTCAAGAGAAACGAAAATAATACAAATTTGGCGGCAATTGTGTATGGGAGGTGGGGGTGGTTCTTATCCAATGTTGCCCATTTCAATACCGTCCAATCATTGGACAAATAAATTCAGGCTTTGTTTTGAGGTAATCAACAGCAATCAACGCATGGATATGCAAAAAAACTCGTTCCACAGTTCAATATAAACGCAGTATTTTGAGGGGGGAGAAAAGCGTTATGGAGTTTAGGAGTACAAAAAAAAGTTTAATACTGACAAAATAGTATAGTATTTATACATACGAGCGTTACTCATACATAATTACAGTCCAATACAGTTCAATTAAAATTCAATTCAATTACGACACAAGTTACTCATACCGCCCGTGTGGCAACCAATTAACATTAATTTGATAGAGGAATTCCATAATAACTGCAAATTAAAAGTAAATTCCAAGCCGCCAGTGTTTGCAACAACGTATATATACATTGTGCACTGCAGCGCACATCGGACATATACACAGCGACAGTAATTGGAAAAACATGGCGGCAAGTAGTATGCACATTTTTAATGCCACCGGCTGCAGAGCATTTGTAGATTCTGTTGTCCGAGCACCAACAGCATGTAGCAATATATCTTGGCATCCATTCAGCATAACACCGAAAATCGCTGTTGAGCTCAAATTAATCGGCACATACGTTTCCTGTGGTTATCATCAGCCAGGACATCGTCAGGGCGACATTGCACTTCATTTGCTGCCGCCTTGTACTTTACGCATTAAAATGTCCTCAACGTATGTGGGCCTTCGGGCAAATGAATATGTGAAAACGATTGGTCCAATATGAATGAACGCCGTTAATTGTTCGCAGCGGCGGCCAACTGTGAGTGGTTTTTAATTATTATTTCTCGTAAGAGAAGAAAGCAATCAGCTGAATATGTGAAACTCAGTTGAGAGAAGGAAGCTACTTACACTAAAAGGATATTTTGTATGATTTCGGAGAAGGCTGAGATTCCACACATACTCCGTGAAAATACCAAAAATGATTAACAACCTTTTGTGGCAATAATATTCCACTGAAACCTGGTCATTAAATTTATGGTCTCACCCCATCACCTTGGGCCGCAATTGAAATGCCTAACCCCAGAATATCATAGATCATTTTTATGATTGTCACACGCATACCAACGGAGCCAGCAACTGAATTAGAAAGCGCTGCAAAAAAAGAAAGGCGCAAAAAAATGGCGAATGCCTAAACTACGACTTAATCGGCCCTCGAGGACCCATAACCATAGAGCGGCGCTCATTGGGCGTAGTTAATTTCACAATAAGCTGTTTCGAAGCTGTAATTCATTTTACACATTCGCCCAAACACACATTCATGCATTCATGTAAACACAGCCACAAGTTGATGAGCGTGTATGTGTGTGTGTGTCTGTGTGTCTGCAAGTGCGATAAAAGCATTCTTAAGTGCTCGTCGAACGTACACTAACCCAAGTGTCATTTGCGCCCTCCAAAACGACCTCTAAGCTAGTGGCCTCCTCCTTACAATTATGTAAGCGTGTTGGGAAGTGAGTGAGAGTGTGAGTATGTGTGTGTCAGTCAATGTGCGGCAGTTGACTTTGCAAATACATTTTCGTCCTTATTTCTTCCATTTCTTTTTGTTTTTTGTTTTTTTTTTTTCTTTAGTTGGAATCCGCAGTAGCAATAAAAATAGATGGGCGGGGTGTGTGTCAGTGTTGGTAGCGTGAATATACACATATGTATGTGTTTGGCAAATTTACGATATTGTCCAATGTCTTTTGTTTATGTTTGCAAGTAATTTTGCATTTATTTTCGGTTTTTCCTAGTCGTGCCAATTTTTCGTACAATCTCCCTTTTTTGTTTGTACATAGTTTGTGGTTCCCGAATTCGTTGTGGATTTAATGCACTTAAGTGGCAGAGCGGGAGAGTAATGTGCACATAATTGAGCAACTCGAAGTGGAAATCATTTGTTAAGTGGTCAACGCCTTCAAGTGCACTTTAAGAAAATGGAAGAAACATTGAACATTTTGATTTATAACAAATAATAAAAGTAGGTGTCTCTGCGTGTGTATGCAAAACTTGATATTTACTTACATTACCAGAGAATGGCCAAGAAGGACTCATAACCAAGTGGAGTTTCTGGGTTGGTTGCCCGCAATAAAGCTTCATGACATTCATATTTACTTACAACTTGACTGACACCTGGGGGCACATCCTGCCGATTCCCTTTTCAAGTCGTCCGCATACACTCACACCTCGTGAAGTTCTTAAGTGTGCTTATTGGTAGGACATGAGTGTGTGTGTGTATTTATTACGCGAAATTGTAATTTATTTCAGTGCATTTTTCGACAGCGTTGGCATGTTTCACATTGTGAAGACAAATATTTGCGAGTGTCATTTTTCAGGTTTCATCATTAATAACCAGGAGGAGACATGCTCAGGCTGCACACAGTCAATTAACAAGTTGACAGAACATAAGTACTTGAAATTACTTAAAAATAATGACAATGGAGGAATTTTTGTGGGTTAAAGTAGAACAATTTCACTCCCTTTTTTTCTGTATACTAGCTAGAGAACATGACATGTTCAAACTGCAGACAGTTCATGACACAAGGTCATTTCACAAGTTGACAGAAGATACCAAAACACAAAGAAAAAGTTATTGCGCCTGTAAGAAAATTCGAGCAAAATAAATTGCATTATTCAAAATATCATATAGAAATTCTTACCGAGCGCAAATATTTTTGTATTGTTAGTGACGTCACACAATGCACCTACGGCAAAGCTCACAAGTAGTATCATTGGAGTATTAATTAACCAGATCAGAAGGAAAATCCATTGCTTCTGTAAAGTTCAATGTCAATAAATGGACGCGAGTGAGCGAATTCAACTTTCACCTTCCATACACCATAAAATAACAGCACTGATAGCGCTGCCAAAATGATGGGCAATCCCATACAACAAATGATGCCACAAAGCGTAGTGTCTGCTCAGAGGTTAAGAGATACTCCATGTTCTATTCAATTGAACTGCATTTGGTGCTTACTCAGTTTTATTCCATATTCTATGGTTAGTTTAACGCCACTTACTTTCAAGATGGTGTCCACTAGGATCCAGAAGTTAGTGACAAATGCATGCAGTCCAATATCTAGGCCATAAACAGTTTCACCTTCCATAATTTGTTTCCAATGATAAACTTCAATGATTTTTTTGGGGTTTTTTCAAAATATTTCAAATTTAAGTCAAGAGAGAAATAAATGAAATAACACTATGCGACAACAAAATTTTTGAGTTGTTTTTTTTGCATATTCGGATTTTACTAGTCATAATTAGTAACTTACTGAAAGGGTTTGTCCGAATTCGAGGACCATCACACTTTTTTTCAATGCCGTTTTCGTCAACTTTGCTGTGCTTTATATCGTGCTTTTTGTATGAACCACTCTACTTTTTTTTATAGAGAGGCATTCCTTACACATATTTTAACGAATCCACCGCGTCGCTATCTCAATTTTCGTAACTGTCTGTGTTGCCATATAATTTTTTGTGTTGGAAAAATATGGCAACTTTGACAAAATTTTTTAATGTAACACTAACTGAAAATACAAAAAAAAAACATTCAACCTTTTTTTTTGTCGCATAGTGCTATATAAAAACCATTGCATAAAATAAAAATGCATTTAAGATGGCTTAACTTGGTATTTCGGACAAAGTAAGGTAAGGAATATGTTCGTTGGAATGTGATTTCTTAGAATCAAAAAGAAAAGACATTCAAACAAACTTTTTCCAACATTTATCGAAGATAACAGTGGAAAACGGTAAACAAAATCAGGAAACAAATTAATGTTTGGGTCATTTAATTGCCTAACAACGAAAACCATTTTTGAGTATTTTTATTAGAAATTGAAAAAAATTTTTTTTAGTAAAATTGAAGAAAAAAATTTTATTGTTTTAAGTTTTTTAAAGTTTTGATAGCGTTGTGCTAGTTTTAATGCGTTCTATTAGAATCAATTGAAAAAACCAGCTAAAAAAACATTTTTCCAAATTTTGTGGCATAGTATAATCAATTGATTGGTTTTAAATTAAAGCTGAGAAAAATGTAATAAAAAGCAAATACCCTGAGAAATTTTATTTTTTTTGTGATTGGACAAGTTTGTACCAATAGTTTTTTAATATTCTTGAGTTGACAGAATAATACAATGGCACGGTTGTGGTTAAGTTTCAAAAGCAACAAAAACGCATCACTAGCGCTCCAATAACTAAATATTTATAAATCCCATGTTGGTAAATTAAAATTAAAATTTAATGAATTTCAACAATCAGTTAATCTAAAGTGGAGGTTTTTGTAATTACTCTCTCTCTGCTGATTGACAGATATCGCCACTGACATACTCAAAGTTATTCTTCTTCTTGTTGCCCTTTGACTGATTTGTACAGGTGATAAACAAAGTATGTGAATGTGATGTGGTTGCTTTAATAATAAAAAAATTAATAATAAAAAATCAATAATTTCTGAAACTATAAAATAGTGCATGAAACACATTTCAAAAGACATGAAATTTGTTTTCGAAAACCCCATGATTCGGCCAAATGTTGCACGAGTATTTTTCTCCATCTCAGATAGGCTATAAATCTGAAGTTCATTGAATATGTATACAAAAATCTTGCATCTTCTTACATCTCATTCTCATTATTTACAGATTCAAAAGTCGACTGGTGCGTTGCCTCGCCTCCGCCACATATATTGTGCGTCAAATATGCTCGCTCGGCATCACGGTGTACACGCCCACCGTTGCCCTGTCGACGGTCATTGGTATTCCGTATTGGGTGTCGATTATTGGCATGTCATCAATTTGTATCGTTTTTACAATTCTGGTAAGTGTGTGTGTGTGTGTTTGTGTGTGTGTGTCAAAAAATATCTTTTAAGCATTCAATTTTCATCACACTTTTACATCCAAAAGGGGGGGATTGTTCCAAAAGGGAAAACAGGGAAAATGTCTAAACTTTTCCAGTTTCTTCTTGAGCTGCATGTCAATTGCAGCATTGCTCAAAAGTACTAAGTGTCCTTGTTGTCGTTGTCACATACCAAGAGCCGAAACAAAAGTGACACACTCAGTCAGCGGAAAAAGTAGTGCGCCCAAAATGGTTAGTGGGGGCAGTGAGGGCAACTTGGGTTGCATCTAAAATTTTCAGGCGAATTTTTTTTATTTTCCAATGTTGTGAAATTTTATTTTTTTTACAGTTTTACGCAGTTTTGTTTGCCCAAAAATGCAATTCCGCATCAGACTTCGTTGAAGCCAATCATAAATATTTTGTTGGTGTTGGTTTTGGAATGGAATGGAATTGAATTGAATTGAATGTAATGGCAGCGTGGCACATGTGACATTTCATTTTATTTATTTTGTTGGCCTCAAAACTATTAGCTGGCTGTAAAAATTTAAATTCAGTCAAGCTCAAGCGCTCTCAAATGTATGCAGCAATTAGAGAAAAATTCGTAGAAAAATTCACTAAAAAAAAATCATTTCATTCAACAGTTTTGCATTGAGGCTTGTTGAGCATTCGTACGAATTTTGTGGAAACTTTTCCTTTAAAGGAATCAACTATTTTTTTTACTGAAACATTTACTTCCCAACTGTTTACATTGCATTATTGAGAATAGTTTCTATATTTTGTATTGAAATAAATTCAATGTAATTACATTTAACCTTTAATCGCACTGGAAATGAGTTCATGTTCATTAGGCATTTGATTTAATTTCGGTAATTGCAAATGCATTGTATTTCGTTCGAATTTGAGAGTTAAATAATTGCAAATTGAATTTGGAAAATTGCACAATATTCGCTGCGATTTCGTTCAATTGAACTAAACTGAATTTTACATAATTTCCTAAAAGCTGAATTTGTTTAGGATTCGGGGAAAACAATTCATTTGATTTTATTGTTAATTTAATGTGTTTAATGGGTTTCCAATTCAATAGGTTTTCACTAAAATTTAAGTATTGACCAAGGGAATGATAATAGGAACACATTTAATGTAAAAATATGAACAAGTCTCATCAACTTCATCCACAGCAAGCATATCCGCTTTCATTTGATTTTATTGCATTCTCTTCATCTACTTTGTCTACTTATTTCCTTTAGGGCGGCCTGAAAGCAGCCATCAATGCAGATGTAATACAAACAGCCACCGTCATTGTGGTCACAGTGGCGGTCATAGTGAAGGGCGCCATCGCCAGTGGCGGACCGACACGCGTCTATGAATTGAATCGGGATAATGGTAAGTAATTTATCGGCAAACGTGAATTCATTGCGAATTGTGAAGGTGGTGCAAATGGGTGTACATGTGTGCGTGTGTAATTGTGTTGAATAGGCCACAACCGAAGCCGAGTGGGAAATGTGTTTCAATATAAATTCATATTGCAGGGCGAATGTGTGAATAATGATGAATGCGATATGCGAATCAATCATGAAAGCGATCGGATCGGCAATACTAAAGCAAATAATCGGCCGCAATTCGGTGGTGGTAGGGGGCGGCTTTGAGGTGCTGCTGTTCCGCTGAAGTAGGTCATACATATATGGTGTATAAGAAGCTTTCAAGTGACTGCGACCGCTGAAAAGAACCAGGATCAGCAGCATTACACCGGCAGCAGTAGCAACAGCAGCAGCGCCAGCATCGTCAGCATTGTGTTATACGACGATAAATAACTTCATGCCGCAGACACACACACACACACGCACACACACACAAATGCGGCGTTATGGTTTTGGTATGCGGCGAATGGTTGCTGGCAATGAGCGCATTCCAGCGACGCTTCAGCCAACCAACCAGTTCTCGGCTCATTTATGCTGACGAATGATGACTATTAGAATTTTGCCTTCCTTCCTTGAAGGCGTTGGTGGTGATGGTGGCGTTCGTGGATATGTGTGCGGCTCATTATGCTCTTAAATGGCAACGAAACAGGCTCGCAGCAGCGTGGAACAAAAGCGTGAGAAATTGGCACAAAACGTTGCTGATGAGCGTGGCGACATTAATAAATACGCAGCATGAGTGATTGTCACTTGAAAATGCGTTTTTATTCTTCTAGGATTTGCGCCTTCGTCGCTGCCGTCTTGGGCTTTTGTTGTTTGTTGTGTTGTTCTACTTTGGCACGTAACGTCCTCGCGCAACGCTTGAAATTATGCCATGAAATGTCTGTTTTGCTCGTAGAGGAAAATATCCACAACAAAGTGCGGATTTTGTAATTTAATATGAAATATTTTGATTTAATTTTTTTTTGTTTTTCTCTCACAACTGACTAATGGGGCGTATACGCAATATTTGTTACTGTGGAATTTTTGGGCATACTTTGAGTAAATAATGTGGTTTCTTAAAAAATTGCATACGAAACGTGACGGGTTTAAATTAAACTCACAATTTAAGCAATTTTTTCCAACTTTACGTTCGTCTTTAAAATATTTCAAAATTTTATTAAAATATTTTGTTTTGTTGATTGTTTGCTTAGCATTTCGTTTCGCCGTCATGACGTGACCTTTTTGTTCTTTTAATAAAATGGCCACCTTCGAATACCCAATTTATGAGTCAATATCCTGGAGGCAACACCAAATGCCACACAAAACCCTCCTCCTATGACATATTATCCATTCAAGCCCTTATCATCCTCGAGTTATGCCATCATTTTCTACTCATAATCGCGTTAAAGCGGATTCTAACGATTCTACTAACAACAACAAGGGAAGAAAAATCAACACAAACGAAAGTAAAATAAATAAACAAACAGAGGCAGTAGCAGTGGGCGGCCGTACTAAGCAAGATCAATTTAAAGGGGGAACAGTAAAATTCATACATAATAGCATGAAGGCACTACACAATTCACGCAACGCACACGAAAGCAAATAAGTAAATAAACTCACATATACACTAGTGAATACTTGCACGCACCCACAGAAATACACTTGTGCGTGGTCATTTGCATATACAAAAAAAGAAAGGATGCTGTCTTTGGTTGCTTCTTTTTTTTTTTTTTACCTAGAACTTGGAGCGTACCATAACCCCTGCCTGGAGTGCCAGACCGAAATTGCGGTAATAATGTCACTTTGATTGTGATTCGTACTAAATTGACAATCTATTCAGTTTGCTATGTGAAGCCAAGGGCGGCGAATATGTGTGAGCTGATATGAAATTTACATCTCATCATTGCGCTTCTACTTCCTTTTCATCTTCTTGTTTTTTTTTTATATTTTACTTTGTATATTATTTTACTTTTGCCTGTCCTTGCCACACATTATCGATGAAATTTATTGGCCATTTTATACTTTTCCGGTGATTTGCAAGATTTTTGATTATTTCTGTGCCCTTCCGGCAGCAGCCCGCTAACATCTTATCCGGTATGCGTGACTGTATACTGATAGAACGTTTTTTTTTTCTTCTATGAATAAGAGACTAGCTATGGCCATGGTGGCGTATGAGCAACATTTATTTGAATTTAATTATTGGAAAAGCCTCTCATTAAAATGCAACTTATCCTCTCTTCATCTTAGGCCGCTTGAGTTTCTTCAACTTCACGGGCGACATGACAGTGCGTGTGGACACTACATCTGCATGGCTGGGGCAATTGTTTATGTCCCTGTCACAATTTGGCTGCCAGCAGAATTTCATGCAGCGTTACGTCAGTCTGAGATCACTTACCGAAGTGAAGAAGTGAGTACACTTGGCAATTTATTAGAAAACTGATTGAATTTCCTTTTCTTCTTTTTGAACCACCAACAGAGCCATGATGTCCAACATACCCATTATATTTGTGTTCTTCTCACTCTCCTGGATGAGCGGTATGGTCATCTATTCCACCTACTTCAAATGTGATCCCTATGCCGAAGGCTATATACAGAAACCCGATGAGATTCTGCCGTTTTTCGTTGAGGATCAATTGGCCATTATTCCCGGCTTTTTGGGCATTTTTATGGCCACACTTTTCAACGGTGCCTTATGGTGAGTTGTGTTTGTTATCTATGTGTAATTGCTCAACTTATTAAATGAACAACTTTCATAATTCAATCATCATCAAAATGTGCCTGCGAATGCTGTTTTAAATCATCATTAACCGCCCGCAACTCAACTCAACTGTGCGCACAATCACACAAACGCACTTGTCTATCAACAGCATGATGGTCTCGAATTTAAATTCATTGGCCACCGTTTGCTGGGAGGATTTCCTATCGATGCTGCCGCCATTCAAGGGACTCGGCGACAAGCAGCAATTAGGCATCATTAAGATTATAACGGTCTTCTTCGGCTTCGTCATTATGGGTGTTGCCTTCGGTGTGGGCTTGCTGTCGGGCGTAATTGAGTCATCGATGTTGGCCTTCTCGGCCACATCTGGGCCGCTGCTGGGCTGCTTCATTTTGGCCATGTTGGTGCCAATAGCAAACTGGAAGGTAATGATTTTCTTTGATTTCCATGTTGGCTGTGTGTAGCGTGCAAGAAGCGCTCTAAATAATTTTCTAATTACAAAAACTGAACGAAATAACCTTTAATTTGTTTCTCTTGCTTTCCCCCCTTAGGGCACTTCGGCTGGCATGCTTTCTGCGTGTGCCTTTGTTCTGTGGATTATTTGCGGAGGCTTGACCATAGACAAGTCCACGATTAATGCGTTTTTGCCCACATCCACTGAGGTATGAATTCGAAACGAAATGCCTTGCTTCACCTTTGGCGTAGCTGCATATTAACTTTCTCACTTTGCGTTTTTGCAGGAATGCTCCAATTTCACATTCACCAAATCAATACACAAACCCATGGCCGAGTCCTGGCTAATGACGCACACACCAAGCAGCGATTATGCGTTGATGGCAAATGAAACGCTGATGGCAGCAGACATACCCACCGTAATTGAAGAGCGGTAATTATACGAGGAAATAATCAATTTGCTGTTGGGACTTTTCACCAAATCTCGCTTTGTATTTCAGCACACCGTTGCAGACATTCTACTCCACCAGTTACATGTACTACAGTCTCATTGGCACCGCAATCACCGTGGTCGTTGGCATTATTGTCAGCTATCTGACGCAGGACCCGCAGGACTCGTACGATTCCAAGCTGTTGCATCCGCTCGTTTTCAAATTAAGTCAACGTTTCGGCGGCGACAAGCCCTACCACATCAAAGAGGTGGACAGCGATTTGGCGGCCGTAACCAATGGCAAAGGTGCCAAAATCAATCATGCCTTTGAGCCGCAAAACGAAGCCAATATCATAATTGGCGTAACGGCAGCGAACGGCAAAGAGAAGGACCCCATGGAAGTGGTATTCACAAAGGCGCCCAGCATACCAGCGAATGCGAATGCGAATGGAAACTGCGATGCTGCTGCCGCCGTTGATGGGCCACCGCCGCCTATGCTGAGTGTTGGCGAGAGTGCGACTTATCGTTCATTCACAGGCGCTAAGGAATCAGTGTGATTGCCTGAATTTAAGGACTTAAGATATTTTACTTAATTTTTTTTTTTTTTTGCATCCAATTTAACTGTTTAAGTATTAGCTCAAGTAAATAATTAGAATAAACAATTTTAAAGTTTAGTTCGTTAGGCTCAGTTTAAAGTGTGTGCCGGCGTGTGCTTGTGACGAAAAAGACACTGTGATCATTCAATAATTTTTTGACTATTGTAGCGCTTTATGAAATAGTAGTTTAGTACATAGTTTCAAAGTATGTAAGCGTATTTTTTGTAACGCCATGTTTATAAATTATATACACATAAATACAAAAGCATATTAGTAGTACATATGAATGTATTTTCTAGCAGATAATGTTAATATATGCATAAATTCTATATATTTCTTAATAAAATGCAAATAAATTCCTATTACGATTAAATTTGAAGCTGGATTTTTTTTGGAAATTTTTTCTTGATCATATTCATCTCCTAAGTTGATTAAGACATATCCGCCTGTGTGTCCTCTTTATTGGAAAGCACAATTTCATGAAGTAGAAGTAAGCTAGGCGGATCAAACTATGGGTTTATATTTCTTAGGTCCTAAAAGGAGTTAACAATGCAAATGGGCGGAAACGGTCAACTGCCACGCCTACCTCCCATACAAGTGCAAATCATGTTTTACAACATATTTGGCTGTAATAGTACCAAACTTCGTAAAGGGTTTTTTTTGGGGTCGCTAATTTCGAATTAATGTTTAAATTTCCAAAATTCAAGATGGCGGATCCAATATGGCGGCCGAAAATTCCGGATTTCATTGAAACAGTAATTCCAATGCTTCTTTTTTCAAACAAGGAGCACATTTCGGGCGAAACTCACGAAAAACTCTTTGATTTATATATGAATCTACAGTAGCGCCCAGATAACACTAGTTTACATCAGCATTCTGAAAAACTTTATTGCAAATACATCCGGTATCGATTGCCCGATTACAAAATGTTTGATATGGAATTAAAGGAATTAAAATATTTAGCAATATTAAGTGCCTAAAATTGTATTTCTGGTATTTTACTCAAATGCTTACAACTTCCATATTTTCAAACCGATTTTAATAGATTTTCTATCCCGTTTTCACTACCGCAGTTCTTATTAGCTCTTTGTCAGATTTTTCGTCATGGAAATGATAGTGTAAATAGGCTCTTTGAAATAGATGGGGCTTCAATGAGGGTCGTAAAATTTGGTTCTATGTGAAATTAACGGTACTATCAGCATTTATTTTTAAAATTCTGAAAAATGGTCGAAACAGCCATAAAGGATGACTAAACTGATAATCAGCTTGAAAAGTGTTGTATGGGTGAGGAATAGTACATTTAATTACCTTTAATTCCATATCAAACATGCAAAATATGCAAATTGTGCAAATTCTCCTAAGCTGTTCTACTTAAAATATTTTCGACGTAATTTTCGGAATCCACAACATTTTTCCTCCAATTGTTTACTTTCGAAAAACCAGTTGTAGTAATTTATGTTCTTCAGTTGTTCACCAAGAGTCAAAGGTTTATAGAAATGAAAATATTGTAAATATTGTATGGATGTACTTAGATTATAATTATAGGTTTTGGACATACTTCGACATGACTAATGCCCTTATTAATTACTCCTTATTGAGTACAAACCCGTCTGACAACAGTTTAAAATATTAATCAGAAATCAAAAAGTAAAAAATATGCGCCCTTATAGCTCAACACGAAAGTGGAAGTGACCATTTCAAAGCCGACAGTTGCCGGACGGTTTTGCACCCACTTTCGTGTTGTATACTAAGGGCGGTAGTTACATGATTTTTCGCTTATATATTTCGTATGCCAAATATGGCCGATTGCTTTACAAATTCATCGAGTTTGCTTTGAAATAATTCAGAAGTGACTGGAGTGCCCGGTGTCCAAAGAGGATCGCGCACCACATACTCCACCCAAACTTTGCTGTACATTTGCTGCAAGAGCTCTTTGACATTGAGGGCCGTAGTGTCGGTGTTCAAAACAAATCTGAAAAAGAATTCCATAAAGGCACACAAATCAAAGAGATGTCAGATAAGGTAATGCCATAATACTCACTTTAGACCAGAGGGCGTTTCTAGATAGTGGAGTGCATATCGACTCGTTTTGTAGTGCAGGAAACCTTCGCGCGGATCATGCGGTGATATCTTGCTAACGAATGATTTAATGGAGAAGAGCATTCCGTAAGTTAATTTCGCCTCCTGTAAATATTTGAAAACATATTTCATTACATGTTTTTTACACTAAAATGAGTGTCACTTACGCCTTCTCTCGTAATGCCCGATTTCTTTGTGCGATTCCACTCGCCATAATGCATTAGGGTTCCAAACTTATCAAAAATATACAAATTGAATATCGTCATTTTGTCGGGAATGTTGAACGAGTTTTATCTATTTAAATCCAACTTATTGCTAGTAGCAGAAAAGTCTGCAAAATATTTTTTGTTTACGCCACACAAATGTTTATTTGAAAACGTCAACATCAGCTGTTTTTGTGGATTTCCAGTATAGTTTCCATTGGAATACAGAGTTCCCAGCCGTTTATCTGTCGGCTGTGGTCGTCTTGAGCGGACAGAAATATTTTGGAGAAAATCTATCGCATATCAATTCTTAATTGAATGTTTATAAAATTTACGTGGTAATGAGGTTTTTATCACTACCACTGAAAGTAATGGAGAATGAAATCCAATGCACTACTCCCCACTCTACTAATTGGAAGTACTGTGCTCCGTTGAATAATTTCAATCGGCTTGGTGGTCTGGCCTATGAATGCAAGTTTAGTTCAGACAAAAACTTTCGATTATCCGGTATTTCTTTCGATTTAAATCGTTTAAAAAATAACCACCGAAAAAAGTTCACAACCGAAAATTCTATTTCAAAACTAACAAAAAATGTTTGTTTTTTCTAAATGTATGAAATATATTGCATAAATTTACCACTCATAAAATTTTTTGTAAGGTAAAATTTAAATTTAAAAAAACAAATCGCAAAAAGCTTTTTTGTTATTCGGTCTAACCACTCGCTTTTTCGCATCTCTACCCAGCTGTTTCTATTTTTATTATTTAGGGGATTTTTATTTACGTTTACATTGTCTGCTGATTTCGCATTATTTTTGCACAAAGAACGCAAAAAAAAATAGTGGACAATTGCAATTGCGAAGCAGGCAAAAATGGCAACGATGGAAAAGCCGAGAAAAGAGGTGAAAATTCATAAATAAATCGCAAAGAAGTATATTTTTGTTTACTCCACTGCAGAAGAAAAAAGTTAAACAAAGAAGATGTGAAGCTCCGCTGGAAACACACGATGAAGAAGAAGAAAAGGAGGAGAATTTAAGTACAACGGGAGCCACCCAAGTGGGTGGGGCTGAGGAAACTACGGCAGTGGATCCCCGAGAACAAACGAGTTTGCACGATTTAGAACAATTTGAAGCGATCAGTTCAACGTCCACCCAACAAATTATTAGTCACGAATGTGGTATTGCCAACGATTATAAAGAACCCAAGCAGATGGAGGAAGAGGGGGCAGCTTCGGCACTATCAAACGACGACTTGGCAGAGAACATCTCCCTGCACGATGAACTGATACATGCGGACACAAGTGCATCATCATCCCAAGTCACTTCACCGCACAGTCCCAAACCATGGACAACGAAATTTGAATTACCACAAACAGCCACGGCGCCTCCGGCTGACATCAGCGCAGGGCGTTCGGCTAGCCAACCAGCGGTCGTGGTAGCCAGTCCAATTATGGTGCAATATCCGAATTTGCAACCGATGCAGAATGTGGAAATAAAGTCGGCCGTTATCTATCAAAAGCCGAAAATTAGATCGCCTGGCCTTCTCAGCTCGACGAGCAGCCAACTGAAACCCTTCACGGCAGAGCAACTGAGGCAGATCTACGAATGCACTGAACTGGAGCTGGTAAAGCAATTCGAATTGGAGTTCCTAATGAACTCGCTGCTTGAGACCTACGATGGTGATCCGCTGTATGCGGCTCTGTTAGAATATTACAATCTTCAAAGCAAATTGACCATGAATTTGCACGATGTCAAAAAGTACCGCAAAGAATCGCTGGATTCCCAGGAATGTATCTGGGTTGAACAATTGATATCGAAGACTTTTTCCAATCTGTGTGGTGATAAGGTGGAAGTGAAAGAGTCGGTGACGTACAAGTATGTAAATGAAATACATAAAATATCAAAAATAGGAAATCTTCCATAAATTTTAAAAGGTTTTGAATCAGAAACTCCTAATAAAATAAATTGATTCAATAGCCTGTGGAAGGAATGTGTTCCAGTTACATGCTGAGGTTGTTAATATCAGCAGAAAGGATGACTTCAACTCTTGTATATTTATTTATACTTTCTGGTAGATAAGAAACCGATGAAGGCTTTCCTTTGTTATTATTGGATTTTTTTGTAGGGCACTCTTTCTCGTCGGGGTTCATTTAATTGTTACGATAAGACGCGTAATAAAAAAAAATATTATTATGTGCGAAATGAAGAATTATAGTCGGTCAAAGGCGGCATTACATTGTCGAATATATTAATTTACTACGTTTTTTTTTTGATTAGTCAAATTTATTTCCATATTAGACTCCATACAAATTACATAAAGGGTTGCAATCACCCCCTTAGCCTAAGTTTATATTTGGATAATTGTCCACTTTCGTTGTCATACAGTAATTGCCCAGGCAATTAGAAATAACAAATGAATCTAAATAACATTAAAATATATTTAATTAGAATGTATTTAAAATTAAATTGTAAATCTTTAAAGCATTGCTCAAGTGAACGGGAAAAACTTGGAGGCGGCTTCAGCAGCTTTAACGCGCCTTTTCGATTTGGTTTGCTACACATACACAACGAATTTGATAACGGCTAAAATAACCAAAGTCAAGGTAATGAATGATTCATTTTCCAATATAATTTATAGATTGTATATTTTTGATAAGGAACCGAAATTTATTATTACCAAGTAATTAGTGAAGCTTGCAATTGCCTAATCTTTGTGATTTGCTTTGATTTATTTAATGTAACCATATTGAAACATTTTTTTTTATTATAGATCGATCAAATCATAAATGAATTCCTTTCATATCCACGCGTTTCGTCCTTGGTCAAAGATGCACCAATTACACTCCAGAAGACGCTCGACGCAGACACGCTGCAGTGTGTGGCTCACTTGCGCCGGGGCATATCAATACTATTCAGTTTTACACGCAAATTGAGTCCAAATGCGGTTTGTATGAGTTTACCACTGACCGATTCACCAAATGGAATTAACATTTTCTCATGCAGAACTTTGATGCCGATTTGAAATTGTGGCTGCGCAAATTGATTTCACTACACTTGCTCATTGCCACGAAAGAGGATCATTGGTTTCTGCTCTTCAACATCCTACGCTGTCCCAGTGGTGTTGGTCAATGGGCCACCGAATTCCTTCAAGTGCCATGTGTTGTACACAACAGCTCGCCCAGCACACCCAATACGCCCTCGGGATCACGTCCCAGCGAAATACCTTTGCAATTGGATTCTTCGGAAATTCACCATTGTATTGCGGTCCTGCAGATTCTTTTGCTGCCCATAAAGAAGCGCAACGACTATCTGAAAGCCTTTACTCAGGTTAGTTGCAATTATTTGTGTTTTAAGCATTTTCGCAGATTTTTTCAGTAATTAAATAAAAAGTCTCACAAGGAAATCTCCGATCCCGTAAAGGAGGAACGCTGGATTCTCGTGGATTCGGATGGTGAGGACAGTCACACATCGGCGGGCGAGTGTGTGGGCCTCAAAGAGAGCGATTTAATAGCCCTACTGAATCAAATACCATTCGAGAAATTGTTCACGTATGCTGAAGTTTTTTTTTATTTTTGCAAGTATTGGAAGTTAAATTAAATTATTTTTCTGAATATTTTAGCTCTGCCTTGAGCATAGAGAAGTTCCTCGATGACTACATTATTGAGGCTGACCTTATTTCGGCCAATCAAATGCTCAAAGTGATAGCCTTCTTCGCCAAGCTAATTGAAATTTTCGGCGAGGGCATGCTCACGTACAACACCGAGCGCTATAAGCAGTTGGCAAAACGTTTGGGGCGTTTAGTGCGTCACACCCTCCAATATGTGTCCGATTATAATGAATTGTTTATGTGAGTCTTGTGTGTACTTTGCGGCAATTACAAATTAATTTCTAATACCGAATTTATTCAATGCATTTACAGACGCAACAATCTCTCCAAAGATCCTTACACATGCGAGCGCATTACCATTGAGCTGAATGCTTTATTAATTAAGGCTTGCAGTTATATTTATCGTACACGCAATTTGGCCACATGGCAGTACTTCTCATCGCTGCCCTTCAACTCGCTGAGCGTGGACACGATTTGGCAAATATTCTACCATTTAAATGTGGGATTCCCCACAGAGTTTCCCACACCACACGAGGGTAAATTGCATTTGAACACAAATCATAGAAAATATTTTAAAAATTGACTTTCAGACTATGTGGAACGCTTTAATGACTCGGATTTCTGGATGAAATTCAATGTGGCCAATTCCGATTCGTCGGCCGAAGATCTTTACTATCTGCTGCAGGCGGCATTTGAAATGGCCAATGAACGTGACAAAACCAAAGATTGGGAACTGATAAAGGCTATTTGCCTGCACATTTTCAATGTTAGTTAATTTAGCATTAATAAAAGAACGTTTTAAGTGACACAAATGCCGTGCCTGTGTTCTCCTAGATCACATTGAAATCATAAGCATTTTTGTCGCATAAAACGCTTGAATTTTTTAAATCATTTTCCCTTCAATCCCATTTACTATTTTTTTGTTTCCCTTCATATAGATTGGCTTCATCAACGAACCGACACGCGATGTTTGCTATAAAACCTCACGCGATATGCTTGTTAATCTAACACTGGCCTACGAGGACCTCATGTCCTGCCTGCTGCTGCAGCTGAAAATACGCTTCAGTGAAATCGAAAATGCCGCCTACCTCTTCAAGTCGCTGCCATTGGAGAATTGGAAGCCCGGCATGGACAGCTTTGAGATACTCTCCAACTGGTTGCTGCACTTCGATTACAAGTCGCCGGAGAATCAATTGGCGCGTATCATTATCAGCCATTTGAATTGGGGCTTCGATTGCGATGGACGCCTCTTCCTGCCGCACAACATACACGTACGCATGGCCTGTCTGGTCACGGACGCTTTGACAAAACACGCTGCCGAGGTTGTGGGTCTGTCGGGCATATCGGAGAGCGTACGTCAGGTCTCCAGTCTCATTGACTTCACACAATCGCACACGAAAGAGCAGTTCACCAATTGGTGTTGGAGTATTGTGTCCGTACTGCGTTTGCATTTGATGGACCAGAGTGTCGAGTCGATTAGGCGTACCCTACAAAATCCCACGCAGCCTTTGATGTTCGTGGCCGAGCTGGAACGCATCGACATGATCTATCAGGGAGTGACTGAAAATCGTCCTTTGGCCTTATTTGTGGCCATGCTGGTTAGCCTGCATGGCCATTCGATACCGCTGATCTGTCAAAAGGGCTTTGAGTTGATGAAGTTGTTGCTCAACGATTATCGCCATGCGGCAGTGATACGCTGCCTGGAGTTGCTTGTGCCGTTGTTCTTGGAGACACCGGAGACATTGGCGAACTGTGAAAGGTTTGCCAAAGGAATGTATTCGTTTCAGTTATTTTAAACTCAAATCGTTTCTTCCTTGCAGTTTTCATGCGGTTTTAAATATTCTGCTTAATGCTGATAAAACATATCTGAAAATGGCCAAGGACATGGTGTATCCGAATTCCATTGGCCCGGTCTTGGAGCTGTTCGAAAATATGATACATCATCAAATTACCAGCTATACTGAGTATGATTTCCACTCAAACTGCGGTTGACTAATGAAAGTAATGAAAAATCTCTTGAATTTCCCTTAGCTATGGCCTGCAGTCGCCTTTAAACCTGATCAATGTCTGGCTTAATTGCTTTACAGCCTTGCCCAATTGGCAAAATACGAATGTTGTATACTTGCTCGATAAGGTCTTGCGAGTGGCCTATCAATTTCCCGATGCACGTCTTCAGGCCGTTGAATACTTCCGCAACTATTATAAGGTAATATCAGTGGAATTGGAATAGTTTTCAAAAATAAAATTTAACCTGTCCAAAATCTCTGTTACAGGACTGCGATGAATGGAAGGGTGTGAATAAAATTTCGGCACTGAAAACATTTTTCGGCTCAAATCAGTCACGTATTCCCGCACTATCGCCCTATCAGGGTTGGTTGGCTTTGGTGCTGCTGGAAATTGAATTCAAGACGCAGGATGCACACTTCTGGTCGGAACTGTTGAGGCAATTGACATCCAAACTTAATTTAGATGCTGTTTTGAAGGTAGCATTCGTTTCGAGGTACAATTCCAGCCACATGTAATCACATTTTTAATTGCAGAAAACCGCTTCCGTTGTAAAAATGTCAGCGTTTCCTCCCCAAATGCTGGTCATTTATAAATACGCCAACTTGGTGGCTACCATGGACATTAGCCATCCCATGTTTCCCATAATGAATCAGAAGTTCTTTGAGCTATTCTTAAGTCGCGTACCGCTACACTATGATGATCAAAGGTAGGTATTTTTATACCCTGCACAGTAGTGTCCAAAACTACATATATTCTTGATCAGCATCACCTCATGAGTCGATAAAGCAATGTCCGTCTGCCTATCACCTCCAAATCTTGGCATTCCTCTTTTTTTCAAGAATGATTGGACGGTATTGAGAATGGACAGCATCAGATAAAAACCACGCCTACCTCCCATACAAAATTGGTGTCAACATTTTTTTTCTTTATGTTGGGAAATACTGAGCCGATGGACGCGATTTTTTTTAATTGGTTGGAAACGAAGTTGGTGTGAAACTGAAACGAAATGGAATTGGAACAATATTTTGAAATGGATCGGGAAATGCAAATCTTTACTATTTAACAAATTAAAACGGCAATTCGGTTGTAACGGGTAGGAGCAAAAACTAGCCAACCGATTTTCATAATTTTTTTTTCAAAACATCATATTTGTGCCAAGGTAGCGAATAGGATACTTTTTTTTGGATTTTCGAAAGGTAAATATCGTATAGATCGATGAGATTGCAGAGTTCGAAGTTTTTTATATGGACAAATGCTCTCTCTCTCTCTCTTTATACACAATGATTAGGGATATTAGATTGTGGGGAATTACCCATTTTGCGGGGAATTTCAAGCTATGTGCGGAGTAGGGGAATTTTTCCATTTCGCTTCTCTGTTCTGAATATTTGTATTTTTAACGTGGGCAACGCCACGTGTGAATGCTAGTTATTAATAAATATTGAAAAATTATTGATAAAATACTGATAAATTTTCGAAAAATTTTCGATAAAAAATCGATAAATTTTTCTCCATAAAATATCGAAAAATTATGGATAAAATAATAAAAAGTCCCATAAAAAATAGGCGTCAAATTTCTTCATTTTCCTTTATCTTGAGAAATACTTAACCGATTTGGACGCCGTTTCTTGTATTTGATTGGAAATTATGTGGGGAAGAAAATGGAAATGGGACTAAAATAACATGGAATTTGACTGGAACAAAATGGAATTAGAAGAAAACTTTTTAGAATTATCAATAAAATATCGATAAAATACGGAAAAAGTTTCGATAAAATTACCAACAAATTGTCTAAGAATATATCATACTCGAATGAGGGTATTTTAGTTTCGGTCAGGCCGAAAATACTGCTCTTAAGCTACGGTCAGATTAGGCAAATATTTGCCCAAATACTGGGAAAATACAATCAGTAAAATAAAATACTGGTTCAGTCACATACGATTTTAGGTGATTTTAAAAATATCTGAGTGTATTTGGGTAAAACATTGCCTAATCTGACCGCGGCTTTACTAAATTTCAATCTAATTTTTTGTATCTTAACTTCTTCTAATTGTAGTTTTCAAAACATTTATGGTGTTTCGGATAAATTTTACGAGTTCAACATACCGCTGATGAAAAAGATCAAAACCAACATCAAAGCAGCGGAGACATATTACACGAATGAGGCAACCAAACTGGCCGATGATGAGGCTCTGAGTTATCATCACAGGAATTGTGCAAAGTTGGTGGCATTTTTTGTAAAGTCTTTCCATTCTTTACTTAATTTCGTTTATTTAGAATGATGAAAACATATGCTTTGTGGTTGGAAGAAACGGCCATCAATAAGCTCTCCAAAGAGGAACACAATTTTCCACCACAATATAATAATGAGAAATTGCGTGAGATTTTAAATGGGAATACCGTGAGTACATAAGATTTCGAAATTACTTGCTCAAAACTCAACTTCTCGTTGCAGTCACACTGGACTGAATTCATTTATCTGCCCATCATACGCAAAGAGCAAAAGTACCAAGCCGACAGCTGGGCGCGCAAATGCTATCGGTTCAAGTCCAACAAACGTTTGCGTAGTCCCTTGCCGCTGAAGCTGAAGACCACACCCATTGAGCGTATTAAGAGTCATTTGTCTTCCTATGATAAGCGCCTGGAAGCACCTAAATTCTCCAATCCACAGATGAGTGTTCGCCAGGAAATCAACAGTTCGACTCTGAAGGAGCTCAAGGGAAAACTGAAAACTCTCAGCAGTACGGCCACGTATGTATTGAAGTGTATACATTTTTGAATTTAATTGGATTTAACTGTTCCTTACAGCAAATTCCATTTCAAAACGTGTGAACTGAATTCGCTGAATCGCAACTATTTGGATATTGTTTTGAATCTGTATAAAATGGTGCCCTACGAGGAGATCAAAATCAAAAGCTGCAATTCTCTGGTATTCAATCGCAAGTGTACAAGTCCCGCTCGCATAACAACACGGCAGGAGCGTATACGCAAAGATGAGGCGGTGGCACGTAAAGTGGAAACATATCGCGAGCGTCACGATAAACTCGTTGAAGAAATGCTCTCTCTAAATGTGGAAGATTTTGCTCAATGCATTGAAGATTTGGGTGCAGTCATAAAGTGGGTTCAGTGATTTTGATGGTGAATTTTTAAAAATATTTTTTTATAAATTCTACAGAGTTTTGCTGTGCTCTCAGCGCTTGGATCCAAATCGTGCCGATGTGATCACAAGTACCGGCATCAGCTTCTTCTATAACATTATTGAGAATATGACTGATATAGCAATGAAGTTTCCCCCCACAAACGATTTCTACACGCAAATACTAAGCGAATTGGGCGTAAGACTGGTCTTTTGTGTGTTTCAACGAATGAATTACTCAACTGGCATTTCCATTTAGGTTTTCATACAAGAGAACCAGGAGAAGGAAGGCCTGTCCGTACTACAGCTGGCCTTGATGCGACCCGACTTGCTTAAAGTGCTTTCCGGGGTATTTGTGCCTTATCGCACGCGTCCCGAATTCTTCATAAAAATGTATAAATTCCTAATAGACTCTCATTTGAAACGCTGTGATACGAAAATACTATTCGTGCTCTTATCAAAGGTAGATTTTTGAAAAAAATGCATTTAAATTTTTAATATTTTCTTCCCCCAGTTCGATTTAGTCATGTGGCTTGAGGCCTTCCATCCGAAACTCTACGACATAAATCAACTCTTACAATTGGTGTTGAACGGCCTGGAGTCTTGGTCCCAGCCGGACTCTAGTTTGTTGCAAGACCAATTTCGCCGTCATCTGGCCCACATCTTCGACTATGATTTCCCCCAACACTATGGCGAAGTCATGCAAATGGTCTTGGATCGCATATCCGATCAGAAACTGATGCCCGTTGTCTTGATGGATTTATTGAATTCCCTGTTGACGCGTTTCAATTGTGCGGCCGTAAATTTGGAATCCACCAGCGAGCAAATACAAGAGATTTCCGTGAACTTTTCACGCAGGCAGAATTTGTTCAACTTGAAAGCGGTTGGTGGAATGTTTGGTGGAGTGAATGAAATTCCAAACTAATTTGAACTTTCAGGCCACCGATACGGTGATGCTCTTTGCGCGTCACTTTCAAAAAGAGCGTCTTCACCATGGCCTGCACGGACTCTATCCGAAGCATAAGGACTATTGTGTGCCTCTGTCCATGTGGTTTTCATGTTTCGGCCACTGTGTGGTGATTACAGCCATTTGTACATATCAGGAGCTGTTGGCCGATCAGAGTGGGTGAATGAATTTCCTATAAAATTTCTTAATTTGCTAATGGCTTTTGTTTCCAGTAAGCGATGTTATTTTTGGCTCAATCATTGAAATGTATTCGCCTTGGCTAATTGCCTACACCGAACAGACAATGCAGCAGGCCACTTCCAATTGGATACGCCAGCTTACGGACAATGATAAGATCCTCTATCCGTGGAGTGAACAACATGCTAAGACCAGTAAAATTATGATTAAGCCTTTCATTCACACGCTGGCCTTCATTTTGGATTATCTACCTGGTGAGTGGGGATTTCAAAGGGAAATAATTTCAAGGACAAACTTAAACTTTTTGTAATTCTTTTAGCTTCTCATAAAATCCTTGCTCACACAATCGGCTGGTATGTGCACCACTTTGCCACACCCAATATGCAATCGCACGTCCATGGCCCCATTCACGAAGGTATTGCCTCGTTGCCCTGGGAATTGTTCAAACCACAAGCGAACTACATTGACATGCTACATGAGAGCTTGCAAAAGGTGGGGAACATTTTTAAATAATTGTGATGTCGGTATAATGTCTTAAAGGTACATCAGGGTCGGATGTATGTTTAGTTTATTATCAATGACTCACATTTACCTTTGACACTATTCGCTGCTAAGCCTCAACTGAATTTCAATCTGTATTCGATTTTTTTATATTACTTTAACAGTTCATACCCGAATCGCATGCCATGCTTGGACATATTTTCATACGCATCAATTGGAACTCTTGGTTTGCAGACACTCTACCCACATTCCCAGCAAACGTACAAATCCATGTGGTCTCTAAGCTTTTTACGATTTTCATCAAGATTGCCTTCGAGCCGAACATTCACATACACATCAATACCAGCAAGATACTGGAGGATGCCATCAACTATCCCTGGTACTTGGTGGAGTATGCGGAGTTAGAGCAAATGTTCAAATGGTTTGTGGGCACTGTCGAACCTTCGATTGTGCTGAAAATACCCACCGAAACGAATTATGCCGATCGTGCGGTTTTGGAGTGAGTTTGCAGCGCATCTCTTCGAATCAAGTTTTATTCCAATTAAATTGTTTATAAATTTCTTACAGCTTACAGCGTCTCACCTGCGCCATGATGCCCGAGCGTTCGACACTCCAACCAATCAGCAATGCCACCGCTAAGCGTATTTTGTATTCAAGATCATATATACGCCTGTTGCGTTTATGCGCTGACAAAAATCGTAAGCTGTTGGCCACCAAAGACGGTGCCCGGGCATTCAATGCGGCCTTCATGCAACTCCTGACCACCATGGACAATTCTCTGAATGCAATTGTGCTCAACAAAACCCTAGAAGAACGCAAGCGTGAGGCATTGAATTTAATGATTGAAATCGTTGTACCCATGCAAACGCAAAGTGAGGAGGCATCCAAGTGGGTTGACGTCCATTCATTTTTCAAATCTTCCTCTAATTGCTGTATTTCCACTTCTAGCCTCCACATTGAGACCATAATTGAATGGCAGGATCGGTGTCCTGCTGGCAATTTACTTATGTGCAGTACGCTCAACGCCTCGGGACACCTGAAGGCATTCATTGGGGGCATCTACACTTTGCTGGAATCATCAATTGCCAATTATTTCCGCACCTCGGAAGAATCCAAAGACTGGCATACGCCCACGTGGATGGCATTGCTCCAGACTCTGCAAATGTCTGTGGATAAATTGGAGCTTATGCCCATCCTGAGGGGACCCTGTTTTCACACTTTGCACATTTTCATTCTGTATAAGTTGGAGAAAATGCCCAGCATAGGCGATCAAATAACCTTTCTGCAGGATATAAGTCAACTGATTGAGAGTCTAAAGACAAGGTATGGCAGCAGTAGGGTAATCAGTTCCTTTAAAAAAAAAATCTTTTAAAATATTTCAGTCCTGAAACCGAACCACGCCTGGCCATTGTCTGGGGCCTCATTATATCGCGTGGTTGTAAAATACTTTCCCAGTCGGAAAATGTCAAGAAGCCTTTGCTAATGTTGGCGCATCATTTGCATATTATTTCCACGCAGTCGGAGGGCTGGGGCGATGGCCTGCTTGGGGCTATAGGCTTCAAGAAAGATGCCATAACAAATAAGTATGCGAACAATTGTTTTTTTTTATTCAAGCGAATCTCTTAAAAAATACATTTTATTGCAGGCGCAAAGTGTTGACGCGTTGCTTGGCATGTGTGATATTTTCCCTCTTTCCCGACAAAAGGTAATTCGAATTTCGCAAAATGCTGGTAAAATACAATTTCTCTTCTCTATAATTTCAAATGAAACATTTCAGCAATTCGGTTTCACCTCAACCCAATCATGAATTCGAGAACTCCTTGCATGAACTAACCATGGTCCTGGCCAATAAAAAGTATTTGGACATGAAACCGTTGATTGTCAAGGCTGTAGGGATAATCAAGGAGCAGCGAATGCCTGAATTGCGTGATGTACCCCACTTGATTGGTCGCTTGATTGCCTTGTTCTACTACAATAGATTTCTCACGACAATTCCGGAAATTTGGGATTTTGACTTCAAATTAAATTAGTGATTAGTTGGTTCGTAGTTCGTATTGTCGCATCCCTAATGGATTGTGTTATTTTTTTTAAAGAAAGTAAAGTTTTTTTTATACATATTCTTTTTTTGAAAAATGGCTTTAAATAGGTAATTGTAAAAGTTTTGCAATGTGAACAATTTAAGTATATTTTAATATTTACAATAAAGAAAAATATATTTAATACATTTTCAGCTAAATCTCATTTGCAAGTCCAAGTAAACAAAAGCATAATAAAACCCTTAATGACATATGACATCCTCAGAGGAAAAGAGCCATGAAATGTACTGATACTGCATATATTTCATCGCTTTTTTATTCTGAGCGTGTCATATGGTATTAGGCTGTGAGTCACAGTTTCTCCCTCGAATGTAAAAAAAACTCTAGAGAGGCCAATCTATAATCCTGAGACAAATTGCAAGCTCCCCTTAGTATATAAGAAACATTAACATCCTCAGAGACTAGAATATACCATCAGTGAAAGGCGAAATTAACCTCGAACTATGTATGTACAAGATATTACAAAAAAAAACCACATTTACACAACTTCGAAAAATGTTTTTAGCTTAAAAAGAGATTTTCCATAGGATGCACTGTTCACGAGAAATTCATGGAAACGTGTTTCTTCTTATAGCAGCTGAAGCACAACCTCTACAGCAGGGGTTGCAATCCCGGCATCCCGGACTTTTTCTTTTTCCCGGGATTGTACAGGCTAAAATCCCGGGATTGCCTAAAAATTCCTGAACTTATTTAAATTTTCCGAATTTTCCCATATATTTTGAACAAAAAACTGAATTTAATTTTATTTTTGTTTAAGTTTTCTGTATATTTGGTTAGGGGACCAAATATACAGGAAACTTAAACTCGTCAATTTATAATATGTGTACAATTTGCATATTCTATGTAACTATGTGAAAGAGATTCTTTTGTGATATGATTTTCGATAAAAGTACAACATTGGTGATAAGAGGACAATACTATGTCAGTTTGTTTTTTTTTTCTAAATCCACTTTTTATTAAAACCCGTAAATATATTGGGTTTTCTTTGGTTTATTTTCATTAATTTAGACCATTTTTCATTTAATCTAGAGAGTGGACTATCTTCGGCTATACCGAAGCTGAAATACCCCCACACAGTAGGAAGGTACTTGAACATAAAAAAATGTGGTCTCAAGACCCTATTTTGAACCAATTCTAGGTGGTTTTGGAGACTAGACCATGTCCAAAATCCGTTTCTAAAAATTTACAATCAAATCCGGAACCTCGGACCATATCCAAAATACATTTATACCCTGCCACAGTGAGTGTGGCAGGGTATAAAAATATGATTTTCATAGATTTCAAATTATTTTGGGGCGAAAAAAAATCCCGGGATTGCCAGAAAGTCTCAAAATTGCAATCCCTACTCTACAGTCCCGTCATTTTGGAATAAATCTTAGGACACTCCCTTGAATGAGTTCAGAAAAAAAATCAAATACGCTAATTTTTGTGAAAAGAAAATGCTAGAATGACTGGACTATGAGTGAAATATGTTTTAAAATCTTTGGAATTTTTATTCTTAGTTCTTAGAAATACTAAGATGATTCATTTGAAAACGAAAATGAGTAGAATGTATTTTATGTACTTTTATCTAACATATAATTTAAAATTTTTTTCATAATTGTTTTATTTGCATTTTATTGGCCTTAAACTTGAGCCAATTTTAAGTGCATAATTATTTTTAAATCGTATAAGGCGAATAAACTCCCAAACTACGAAACAGTTAAGTTTAATTTTAAATGCGAAGCATGTTTCCTTTTTTTATAACTACAAATCCAAAATAAGCTTTTTGCTTAGCAAAAAACAAACAAAAAAAAACTGCAACCACGCGAATTTTATTTATCAGCAAATCACGTACAAATTGAACTCGACTTTAATTTAAACGAACCAAAAGAAATGTTGTGTTTACCTTTTTGATCTATTATAAAATACCATTAACTGCAATTTAACATTAACTTGTACAAGTTGGTGACCATGAATAGTTTGGCTTTCAACAAAGAAGTCCTGGTGCCACCTGTTACTTCCTTTGCGTTAAGTTATTGTGAAGGGGAAAAAACGCATAGAACCTGTTTGTGTTGAAAGTTATATGCAGGCGTTAAAGAGGATAAGACAAATTGCAAAAAAATGTTGATCAGACAAACTAAATTGAACTTTGGAATTGGAAGTACCTACCTACTGCAAATATTTGCCAAGTTCTTCACCCTTGGTTGGGTTTCGGATTTTCCCAGTGAAATTAAGTTGTTTCTACATACAGAAAAGTTTCAAAAAATATGCCGAACACGTACGCTCATAATTCTGCCATAAACATCGACACAAAACAACTAAAAATTGCATACAAATAATTGCATTTAAATGCATCTGTTATTAGCCAATTTATGATTGTAACTTTAATCTACATCAATTACAGGAGACACACCCCACATTTGATCTGCACAGTTGATCCACCAGCAACAACCCACGAAGATAATACACTGAAAGAATTTATGTGTTTGAATACTTGTAGAGGAAATACGATTGTATTTGTGACTTTGAGTGTGCGCACAAGTTCGTCAAGCTCCAGTTACTTGAGGACTAATGATTAACATTAAGAGTTAAGATCTGTCACCAAATCTAATTGACTGTTAAACTTTATACAAATGTGATTCACTTTTGGCATGCGATCGTAAAAGTGACATTTTTTGTAAGCGAAAAAAAATCACCAATTTGCTGTCGGTGGTTTACTTGCAGTGAATAGTTGAAATTACGCATTCGGGAGTTGGCATAAATGCCACACAAGGAATTCGAAACGATTTCCATAAACGGAGACGAATTGTAATTGTGTTTGGTGCAGCTTCATCTCTTAGAGACAACTTCGACTCAATCGAAGGTAGACCTGCAAAGCCTTGAATTCATACACTAATTTGGTAATATTTTGGCCAATTCATGTACAATGGAGGTGCGTTTTTCTATGCCAATCTTGTGCTTGTGCTTTACATTTTCAAACTGGTACCTAATTTGGATTGACGAATTTTAGGAGAACATGATTTTGTTCAAGAACCTCGGCCGTGGTGAAAATACTGCCATAAATATCTTGTCACATTGTATTTTGGAAAATTTTAGTTTAAGTATCACAGATCCTCTTAACTATTTAAGTCTCGCTTGTCAGATCTGGTTGGACTGTAAAATTTGCATTTCATTACGTTTATGACATAATAATTTATCATTCATTTCATTACCAAGAGATCACAACAAATCATAATAGAGCAGAAGAAATAACTACTCAAACTGAACATGGCATAACATTATCCCACAAATAAACGTACGCAATGTATTTGAGATAATTAGCACATTGAACACGTTTTAGCTCATGCCACAGTGTAGCATGGCGCAACTCTGCCATGATGAAGACGAAAGTTGTTTGAATAATTTTGCCATTAAAGTAAATTCATTTATTTCTACAGAAAAATATTTACACAATCATATTTGTTACTCGTACTTAAATATATGCTAAAATATGCAACTAATACTACAGCAATCTCAGCTTAAATGCTTCAACTAATCCTTTCCTTGTGGATGGAATGGCTGCGATGGATACGGACGCTTCCAAATGCCACCATATTGACTGGGATTCACCACGCGGGCAATTTGTTTAAATGTGCGGCCGTTGCGTTTACGCGGCGCTGCTGGTGCTCTGGAGCGAACACCACGTCCGTAATAGCTTCTTGTAAATAACGGCGAGTAGTAGGAGGCCCAGCTCATGTCGAGTAGAGTCAAGGCAATTAAAATGAAAACAATTAAGAATTTCATTACAATTGAATTTTTGTTAGAGTGATTTTTCCCGCAAGAGTTCTTGCCAAGTGATGAGCAAAATGTAAAGGAATTGAAGCTTATGTGCTCGTATTTATACCATTTCAACTTCATGAGACTCATTCGAATTTAACTTCAATTAAAGAGAATAAAACCCAAAAACAAACTAAACTTTTTAACGACTTTAAGCAAAAAATCCTTTACTATTTTTTGTCTGGTTTTATTGTATTTTTATAGGCTTACAGTGTGCAAATTTAAATAATTTGATTTTACCTGCCCGAGGAATTGTGAATAATGCAGACAATTTATTCCAATCATGTCCATCTCTGGACTACTGCAGTCCAACGAGGAGCGGTTGGCATTTCAATGAGCCTGAGACGTAGACTTC
This sequence comes from Heteromyza rotundicornis, assembly GCA_951394025.1. Lineage (NCBI taxonomy): Eukaryota > Metazoa > Arthropoda > Insecta > Diptera > Heleomyzidae > Heteromyza > Heteromyza rotundicornis. The sequence goes on along the minus strand of OX596012.1, from coordinate 71,504,345 downwards.
TGAAGCCTTTTTTCTTTTTGTGTTTACAGTTAGGCATTTAAAGTCTATAAATGAGTTCTTAGCAACGAAATTGTTGAGAAACGCTTTTGATGCTTAATTTTTTGAAATTATATTTTACACTTTTTCAACTTTCTTTGCAAACATTTACAAAATATCACATTAACTAAATAAAATATATTTTGTTCCTTAAAGCTATGTGCCGAATTTGGCAAAACTTCATCCTTGCGGATAAAACGGCTGACCCGGAAAGGGACTGCGACCAACAAATGCATATGGATTTGGATTCACAACTCGTGCAATGTCTGAATACGTGCGGCCAGTGCGTTTACTGCTGCTGCTCTTCGAACGACGATGTCCTCCGTAATAATTTGAATTGTACCCTCCGCCATAGCCATATCCTCCGCCATAACCGGATCCGCCGCCATAACCACTAGTCAATCCACGATGATAGCCCTTCAGTCCTTTCAGCAGTGGAAAGAATAGTCCCGCCACAAAATCGATGCACACTACCAAACCAACGAGGAGCAGAACAATTGGAATTTTCATTTTCGATTTAAGTTCAGGATTTTAGTTCGGTTATTTGCAAAATGTTTGTGGTTGACACTGTTGTTCTGGCCGAGATCACTGCATATGCTCAACTACATGAGGGTGTTTGTTATCACAGCATATTTATACAAACTTAAGAACAGAACATTTCTCGGCTTCCATCTGTCGTTCATTCACTCACTCACTACACTTGCTGCCACTATTCATCCAACAGTCCATTCCGATGTAACCGATAAAGCCGAAGACTCTTTCTGTGACACATTCAAATTGTATGAGACATTTGCCATCCGTTTTGCGGTCTAGAACATTTCGTCGAGCTTGAGTGTATTAGTTGAATGTTCTCTGTGTTATTACAATGACTCGTCTCGTTGACCATGATATGATTACTTTTGACCATAAAACCAAATCCAATTCCTCTTCTTGGCTGTTCTTTAACCATTTCTTTGTGAGATTCTTTTTTTTACAACTTGCTTATACGATTACAATATCCTTATGATCACTCCAACGTTCGTTCACCATCGGAAATGCAGACAATTTGTATTCCGTTCACGTAAGCGCGTGCGCTCTCATCTAAACGCGTTCATCGTCGCGCGCCAAACCAAATCGGATTACAACCAAATTCATAAAGTTCGTTAAAGCTTGCTCGAATGGCTGAAAAGAATCAACGACGAGCGTATCTTCGTCTCTCCTGTGGTTAGTATTGTTGCTTGTATTGTTACCGCCACTGCAGATAAAGAGTCATTGGTCGCGTTTAGCAGAGAGATGAATCGCACAGATTCTCACTTGAAGTTTTAAATCTGTTGATCTTCTCCAGTGCCTACAAACAACTTATCGGAGGTGATGATCTGCGTGCTTCAAAAGCGAGCTTTAAAACTCACCAAATAAATAATTGACATTGGGCAGATCATTTGGTAATGTTTAAGCAATGTTTGAGTACATCATCAATGGAGCTATTGCAAATAAACTTTGTATGCGATTTGAGGAAATCATTATTGACCGGTTTTAGTTAATTTTGCCAGTAGTAGGACTCGATACATAGATTGGATCCCCAAACCGCGCCTGGTCAAATACGCCTTGTACTCATCTTTTGGTACTTGGAAGTCAAACTTTAATTTCGTCAAGTGTAAAAGCAATTAACTGTCTAGAACAGTAAGCAGTCAGATGACGCTGTTTTTATTATTAATTATATACTAGCAGAAACAAAATAAATGGGGGGAAAAAAACTATACGAATTATTTCAGGTTTTTTATTCAAAAATGTTATGGCTGATTTGTTATCATTTCGTTTGTTTCATTCTTTGTCATCTTTCTTCATCTTTTCGGACTGAAGTCGAAGCTTAGAGAATTATCAATTTTCGTATTTACTCACAATTTTTTGTGTGTACGCGTGTTAATATTTCCAAATCACATATGAGGGCTCATTAGGCAAATACAGAACAGAAAAGCAGTTAAGAGTGAGTCTCTGTAGAGTTTGGAAGTTTCCATTAAGTGTTCAGCCCATTCGCGTCTCTAACGATGCAGTGTATTTCGTTTTATCTAATATCGTTGGTCATAGCATTACTGTCATATGAGAGTAGGGCACAATTCGGTCAAGCGGTGGCCACAGCAGGAGGCGGAACGGCCTTTGCTTCGGCGGGTGGTGTGACGGCAATTGCACAAGTTCCTCAACTAAATTTTCCCGGTTTCAATGCATTCAATGCGTTTCCGGTACACCCTGCGCCCTTCATAAACTTGCCGCAAGCAGGGAATTTTGGTTTCAATAATTTGCCAGGATTCAATGCAATGGGATTCTTAAATAATAATAATAAAAATAATAACAATTTTGGCAATTTTCAACAACCAAATCAACATTTCAACCCACACCAGCAACCGAATCAACAGAACTTTAGACCCAACCAGAATCAATTCGGTCAAAATCAACAAAATCACAACCAATTCAACAACCAACAGCAACCAAATCGACAACCTGCAGGCAACCGCAATCCACCAAATAACAATTTCAATAATAACAATAATTATTTTAACAATAACAACAATAACAACAACAAAAATCCCATACAGCAACCAAATCTCGTCGTAAAACCCAAACCACCCACAAGTCCCACGCGAGCGCCAAACATGCCCAGCCCGAATCGTCCTCAAATGAAAAATCCACCGACCACGCCAAGACCACAACCGACACCATCAACGACTCAGAGAAGTCAAAACAATCGTCAGACTACCACCAGGAAACCTCAGCCTCCTTCGACAACCAAACCAACTCAAGCTGCTATTAGACCTACCACACCTTCGCCTCTCAGACCCAATATACAGCCACCCGCACCTTTACCACCCATAAATCTACCAAATTTGGAAACTTCAACGTCATCCGGTCTGATTTCCAGCATAGTCTCTCCTTTGGGTCCGGCTCCAATCTACCAACCACTGCCGCCCAACCCAAGCAACAACAACAACAACCCCAAACCAGACAACACCCACTCAAATCTCATTTCCAATATAGTGTCACCACTTGGACCCATGCCGGCCATCAAACCCACTCAACAGCCAGTTTACAAGACAACTCAGAAATGTAGCATCATTTATCCCGACTCGCCGCACTACATTCAACACGCACGCGATTCCAATACAAATCCAGTTTCACTGGATCCCACACTACAAATCGATATCAGAAGACGATGATGACAGTTACTAGTTCAAGATGTCGTTCGCGGTTGTTGTATTCTCATTGCGAAAAAATTTAATTGCAAAACTTGAACTCTGGAAGGAATTAATCAGTGCGGTCAGTGTTTATTACTGCAAAACAACAACTTCAAGTTCATACTTTTTTTTTGATAGCAAAAGCTTGTATAATTTTATTGTATTCATTAATTATTTCAACTGAATTGAAAACTTCTTAAACTAATTTCATAATAAATAATCGAATTTAAAATTAAAATCGTTTAATAACCATGTGTTTGATATCCTTGTGCGGGATAAGGAGCCGGTTGTTGGTGGTAACCATATGCAGCACTGGCACTAACCGCATGTGGTGGTCCCCCATATTGTGGTTCCCCATATTGTGGTCTCCCATACTGTACTCCTTCGTAAGGTGGACTCTGATAGCCCGATCTTGGTCGATAACTGCCTGATGATGGGCCTATATTCGTTGATGGATAGTAATTCGCTGTAGGTTGGACATTAGATGTTGGACGTCTATCGAACGCTGGAGGATATCTATCCGCATAGCCGTTATTGCTGTAGCCACCGCCTCCATATTGATATTCATGGTGATGGCCTCCGTATTCATAGTCACCACCGTAAGACGACGCTGGATATGCATAAGGGCTGGAGTGATGTCTTTGGGGACGATCGTCTACCAAATCCAATAGTATTTCGGCGATTTTATCAAAAGTCGGGCGGGCACTTGTCAATGCCAGTGTTGCGATAAGTAATGTTAGTTGAAGTAATGCAAGTTTCATTTCGTTAAGATTATCTTTTTCCGTTTGCACTTCAAAGATGGACAAATTCTGTGCACACTCACTTTCGTTTCGTTTGATTTCTTTAGACTGAATAAATTGGAATGTGCTTGATTCTTACTTATTTATAGGCGGTGATAAGAACTCGAGCAGACTTGTTGACTGACGTTCACTTCATATTCGCAAAATATGTTCAAGGATAATTCCAATGAACTTTTTTAGATTTTTTTTTCGTATTGTAATCTGTTATGTTTGGTTTGGTAGAAATGATGCCAGACTTTCTTTATTAAATACGTAATTAATTTAAATGAAACATTGTTAACAAAAGACAAAAATAACACTACACGACAGCCAAAATAAATTCTCCCAATTCTGATGTAAAATGAAGGGCTGTAATTCGATGTAGCTTCGTGTATATTTGAAAGTTTCGAGGACGATAAGCCCAATCCAGTTAATTATACCCTACACACCTTATTAGGTATTGAAAGTTTGTCAAATCAATTTGTGAGGGAGTCCTCCTTTAAGCCCTCCAGTGCACCCATTTAACATAAGAAATGGGTGTTAAACCATTCAAAAGTCAACATTTTTTAAATCCAATTTGTCGAGTAGTGTTTGTAGCACTCTTTATTAACAAAAAATCCTAATTTTGGGAAATTCCACGAAATCTACACGCAGTGTTCTATTTTTTATAACCCTTATATTAACTTGCTTTGGGCGGACTTCCATGATGAGCTAGACAGCTGAAATTTGAAACACTGATAGAACTCTGGTGACAATGCATTCTATTAAATTTTGGGGTTCATCAGAGGCGTAGGGGGCCGTGGGGGGACTCAAACCTTTTTTTAAACATGCCATAACTTCCAATTCCTTCAAGCTACATTGATGAAATTCGGTAGGTGTGTTCTTATTGACAAAATGAAATTTTGTACCTTTTGGAAAGGGGGATGTGGGGGCAAAGGGGAGCGGGATCGAGCCAATTTAAAGTTCTAACTCTCGTATTTTGTAAGCTACAAGGGAAAATGAGTAAAAAAGGGGAATAAAAGGGGGAAAAAGGGGGGAGAAAAAATTTTTTTTTTAAAAAAAAAAGAGGAAAATAAAAAAGAGTAAAAAACTAGTTTTTTAAAATATAACCCTTTAACCGACTAAAAAGCTGAAAATAAATTTCCTTGAAATTAATTTCAGCAATTTCGATTTAAAATTAAATGTTTTTGGCGACTTCAAAATCTGCAATGATATTAGGAATAAAGTAGCCAAAAACCCTTAATTTTAAATCGAAATTGCTGAAATTAATTCTCTACCCGTTAGCGATAACATCTTATGTCGACATAAGTAAAAATCGAGATTCTTATGGCAATACTTTCGCATTTAGGATACCTACAATTCTGTGTCATCGGTTTGCTGCTATTGCAATTAGTATTTTCAATTTTGAATAACATCTTAAGTCACTAAAACCTTTAAATGCATTGAATTCTTTCGTCCAATTAATCTAAAAAAAAGTATGTAAGAAGAGCATCTAAAGTTGTAATCAAAAAAATTTTCAGCTAAGACTTAGTCAATTTGATAGCAAATTGGTTGATGTTTTTACAATTTCGATATTTCCGATTTTTTTGCTCTGAAAAAGTTGAAAAACAGACTTAAGATGTTATCGCTAACGGGTAGAGAATTTCAAGGAAATTTATTTTCAGCTTTTTAGTCGATTAAAGGGTTATATTTTAAAAAACTAGTTTGTTACTCTTTTTTATATTAAATACAAACCATTTTACCCAAAATTGCAATCATTTATTAATTGACCTGTGTCCAGATAACCCCCAAGCATAGCCAATGAGTCTTATCTACAAATTCAAAACCACATACATAATTGCGAAAACTTGTTGAATTGAAATATTAGATTTTTAGTCTGAACTTGAAACTCGCACGCAAATCATTAATACATTGACTAAACAAAATGCGATCTCGGCATATTTACTTGTTGCTACTGTTTGGAGTCGTTTCCTTTACGAATGCTCAATACAAAAGTGAGACCGAATCTGAGAGAGAAAATTCCAACTCACTTTACAGTGCAGTGACTTCCATATTGGGCTCGACGGAAAACAACCATGAACACAATAAGCACACCTTCGAGAGTGCTTCACCCTATACCAGTTCGGGCGGTGTCTATCATAATGGTCCCGGAGGAGGAGACCCCGCTACACAGCAACTTACTGGCAATTCTCTAAATGGGCCGGAATATGGAGACATCGACTATCCAAGGCCTTCCGTTGACAATCCAAGACCACGAGTCTATCAGATCAGACCACCTGTACATTTACCAGGCTCTTCCGGGGAACGTCCACAACCTTCCGGAAATTATCCAGGCCCAGCCATTGCCTACCCCTCACCACCGGCCGGTGGGCTGCCTAGTGGCTATCCGGTAGCTGTTGGCCAATTTCCGAACTATCCGGGCACTTATCCCGGCTATATGCCATTATATACTACGGGTGCAGTTCCTGTTGGTCCAATTCAAACGCCCGGTACCTACAATTATTACGGACCAGAATACTCGGGCCCACCAGCAGCCCAAGGACATCCGCAAGGTCCTATTATTGGCTATCATCATCAACCACATCCAGAGCATGCCCACGAACATGTTCTTAATTGTGGCCATCACAACCGCGGTCACCTCTCGTTGGATCATTCGCTGAAAAGCAACACCGAATACACCGAAGTGGGTCATCATGTGGGCCCGTTCCAGGGTTATAACCCCCAGGGAGGCCTAGGAGGCGGTTATGGTGGATACAATGGTGCATTCAATGGGCCAGCCTATTAAGGAGTGCTATGCGAATCTAAATTCCTTAATTTTAAATTTAAAAAATTAAATGTTTTGCTTTTCGTTGAAGTGGTGGATTTCAATGACGATGGCCAAATGTCCAGATGTATGGAAAATAAAATCTGTAGTATATTTCCTTTGTTTCTTTCGTCCTTTTTTTTCGGTAAATTAAAATCCTTCTGAGAGAAAACGAAAAATGTGCAATTGGTTTCGACTGCGCTGCGCTGCGTGAATAAGATCTTTTCATGAGGATGCAAGAGAGAGAAGAGGTAAGCAAAATTTAACAAAAAGGATATTAGGACAATAACAGCGCAAGCGCAAACTACTACAAAGATAAGCGGCCAGGTAGATTGTGGACACAAAAGGATCGAGGAGCGGCACAACACAACACGACACGTCTACAAAAAATATGAAGAAAATCACATTTGCCAATGGCAGCGAATAATGAAGAGCAGAAGCACAATTGAACCGGATTTGTGCAAAGGATATTATTATCAGTTGCATGCACTGCTTTTTTTGGCGGCAAATTTCCAAAACTGAAAATAGAGAAATTATGAAAATTGTCCTTGGGGACAATTAGCAAAAGCGAAAATATATATATTGGGCCAGATTTAATAATGATGCGAACGCTTTTATTGAAACACAAACTTACAAACGAAAAACTAATGAGTGTTGAAGAACAAAATGTAAATTGTAACTATTACAAAAAAAAAAAGTGTAGAAAAAACATAAAATTTAACAAAATGCAATTAACAAATAGAGCCAAGAAGCCGAAGTCAAAATCAAATACTCTGCACTCTGGATGCGTAATACTTTTATTAGTTTATAATGAAATTTGAAGTCGTAATTATGAATATTTTGGCTTACATTAGTTTCTAAGATCTATGAACATTTGCTTCTTTAGTAGTGAATAGGCTGCACACACACACTCTCAATGGAGTTAAATATGTTTATTCGAAAATGTTTGAAAGGGAGGGGGGAAAATGCTTAAAATATAAATATAGTAATGACAATGCTTAACTAAATGGTTAGAGTGGTTAGCAAAACACCGATTCGGAGCGTGTTTCGGGCATTGGAACATTCAAAAAATTTTACAATTTTTTTGCGAGGACATCATCAACAAACAAAAAACGAAAATATATAAGTGAATGCTGAACAGAAAAGCCCGTTTACGAAATAAATCTGGAGTCTGTCGTCGCTATTGGCGAATCTATAGAAAAGAAATGTGCTGCTCTCTGTGTGGTGGCAAATGCGTAGTGGGAAAATGAAAATGTTTTATGAAATCGATATCGAAATTGGATTAGACTAAGACTAAACTTAAGAGGTTATGTTAATGTCCATTTGTATGCTAGCATTTAGTTCCTCATTGTTCGCAAAGAACTGCTTGTTGGTCATGAGCGTTACCTTGGCCACTTCGTGGAATATCTTGTGCGAATACTTGCTGCGTATGGTCTTGATGGTGCCTTTGGGCCGGCGCGTCAGGCCTGCGTTCAGTACCGGCACGACCTCGGCAAAGTCGGTCAGCTGATAGCCCGTATAGTATGCCAGTGTGGCGGACCAGCCCTTGGCATCGCCATGCAGCCTCAAGGCCATGAACAGGGCAGCCGAGGCCAGCTTTGAGTCGCTAAGGCTGATCGTGGCATAGTCCATCAGCGACAATTCGAGTATGTAGCGCGCCAGAGTGAGCGTGGCCATTGGCACTTTGGCACAGCGAGCGTAGCGGCGCAGGAAGCGATACGACAGCGGAATGCCCAGGTCATAGTCGATGGTCTTCAGGGCGGCCATTTCCATGTGGATGAGCTCGTCGTGCTGGTACGCCCCATCGCAAATGTACAGAAAGTCTTCGATCAGCGGCGGTGTTCGCTCGTCGAACTTGCAGGCAATGAAGAGTGCTGCGGCGCCCAGCAGCTGGAGCTTGTCCTTGTTGATGATGACGCGACACAGATAGAGATCGACGATTTTCACCGCCAGGTACAGGGTCTCGTGGTTGAGCTCGAAGGTCTCTTGCACCTCGACCATCCAGTCGACCAGCAGCGAGCGCATCCACTTGGACAGATGCACTTGCTTCACCATATAGTCGTCGATGTGAAATTCCTCTTCGCGATCTTTCAGATAGTTGAAGATTTCCATGGCATAGTGCGACACCTGGAACGGATCGTTCCAGTTGATCTTGTCAAAGTCTTCCACGCCCTCGGGCACTGCTGGTGCAGCCAGGACTTGCTCGGCTGCTGCAACAACATTGGTCACATCCGGTTTAATGTCTTCAGTCTTGATTTTCTCCAGAAGTGCCGACCGCCTCTTGGCCGCCTCGAAATTACCCGAGAGACGTATCGAATCGCTGCTGGACACGTCCTCCAGTGCGGACATATAGAGACTCTCCTCAGTCTTGTTGAATTCATTGGAAATGCGCCGCACTGGCTTGTGCTGTGCCTTGACAGCCGCCGGAGCATGTGCTGCCAACGGCGCAACGGGCGCTGCAAGCTCGACTTTTTTAACCTTGGCTGCCGCTGCTGTGGCTAGGATCTTGTTTGTCTGGTCGTCCAATACTTTGGCATTGTTTGCATTTCTGGCGGTGGCTCTTGTCGTTATTTTATGCTGTTGCTGTTGCAGCTGCAGCTGCTGTTGTTGTTGTTGGCGAATCGCTGCTACCGCGCCGTTCACTATGTTCTGCGTTTCCTTGAGCACTTGAGCCTGTGTTCCTGCTGCTGTCCCGAAAAGATAATTGTCCTTATTCTTGATGAGTAGCTGCTTTGCGTCTTCCTCCGGATGCAGTGTGTTCGTCATTTTCGCATTGTTCGTGAGATTGCCCAGCGCCGAGCGTTTGATTTTGTCATTCTTGATGGGGCTGTGCTCGGCCTTTCGCTTGCCTCGCGTCTGCATGATGTCCACATTCTGATCCTGGATATTTTGCGTTGTCCGACGGGCGAGTCCTTTGCGTGCCAGCGGCAGCAGTGTGGTAGTTGTCGCAGTCTGTTTGGGGAGTACACGGGTACTTTTCGTAGGCGCCATTTTAGAAACTGTGCTATTTGTTCCGTTCGTCGGTTCGTTCTGTACTATTATTCACTGCGACGAACCTTTATTTTGTGAAGATTTTGGCGACTATCGATATTTATTTAATTAGCGTCCAAAAATGTATTATAGAATTTTGTATCGCTAGTCGCTCGTCTCGTGTCGTTCAACTGCTAACTGGATGTTGTGTAATTCTGATTTGCCTGCAATTTTATTGCACTGTAATTGAATAAAACTGAGGAAACCAAACCGTCCACAACACTTACCAAACAGGAGAGATTTAATTTTTTCAAACACCTGGAAGAGTTTTTTTTAGCGCCTCAACACATTAACGGCGTTTGCTAGGGAAGTAGAAAACGTCGAACGAGTACTTTTGAACCGGGTTTTTCCGAGTGCTTTTCAAATGACAAACAACAAAAAACAGTGTGACTGTAGTGGGAAATGCTAAAATACTAGCTATTCGGAAAACGTCTCTTTTGAATTTATTTTCAAATGGGCAAATAGACAACTTGTTTTCTCTTCAAATTGAATCATATGAATAAAAAGTAGTGAACACTTTTTACTCGAATATTCACTGATCGAAGTTTATTTGTTTTTGGGTTACTCTAAAATCATAGCACTACATCAAATATTTCCTTTTTGATTCACGAATTGAATAAATTAATTACATTCTCATTATGAAAGAATTAAATGCGATTCAATTAGTTTTCAAGGCTTGTGTTCTGTTTTTTTTAATACAAAATTGGAGTACTTGTTACTTTTATCGATTCCGAATATCTTAAGAGAATATCCCTTCACCCCTGGCTTTACTCAGAATTTCATGAAGACTCCAATAGTATTTAAAAAAACACTAGTCTTAACAAAACGTTGAGTTCAGTATGGCCGCTAAATCGGCACTTACACCTGCTAATTTAATTAAAATTCACTGTTTTCAGATTTCTCATAAACTTTTACTTTAAAAAATGTAATGTTATCTTTTTCTAAATATGTAATAAATTTCAAATAGTCACTTTGACAGTAAATTTATTAGTAAATAATTTTCGTATGCTATATAATGCAGCAATTGACACAATTCATACAAAAAACCAGTCAAAAATAAAATAAATATTTGATTCACATTAAAACACATTTTTATTAGAACATTTTTTCGGTATAAAGTACTTTTTAATATTTTTTGCGGTTTTAAGTACTTTTTTGAAACGGAAACACCGGGTTATGGAATACCTTTGTTTAATTAACTCATTTTGTATCCTTTGCAGTGATGCCAGTTATATTTAAAATCACAAACTTATAGATAATACTCGAATGGCTGTAAACAATTCTGTGCCTAATAGCAATTATAACAAGACTGCAATTATAGTTTAGAAAGAAATACTCTCAATTTTGTAGAAAGGACAAATCTTTCTATGCACTGAGATGCTTTTTAGTCATTATATGATTTCGATTTATCCCACAAATGGATCGCGGATCACATTTGCGTTGGCATTTATCGATTATTCAGTAGGTTGTTAAATTTTTATCATCGTGTAATTACTAAAGTGTGCTAATTAGAAATGTTGCCTCTTACATTGACCACCATCTTCTCAATTTTAAATTTTTTTGAGAGGACAACAAAAAGCACATTTTACATACCTTTTTTTCCTCATTTTTAGATTTTTATCTGATTTTTTATATTTATAAAGATTTTCATTAAATTAAATAACGTTTTTCGTATTCGTTTTATTTTCTTAGCATTATTATGAACTAGTACAGCTGTATTACCTTTTATGTTTTTTGTATGGAATTTCGGTGCAAAGTTATCTATCCCGTTTCACTACCGCAGTTCTTATTAGCTGTTTGTCAGATTTTTCGTCATGGAAATAATAGTGCAAATAGGTTCAAACAAACAATGCCACAGACGAAACCCAAAATATCTATATTTCCCTTAATTCCGATTTCCCCACATAATAACAAGAATTTGCGGTAGGAGCAGAAGGAGGACATTCAGTTTACAAATAAAAGCATTGACAATTATTTCAATAGCTTTGTGAAAACGTTTTGCCTCATTCGCCGTAGCGCTAAGACCGGCCGAATGAACGAAGGTTCGTTCGCTTGTTACGACAATGTAAACGCGGCGTAATAATTATCACTATTTTCTACTTTCATGGAAAACATCTGGCAACCATATATGTGATTGATGATTTCTTGCTGTTTTCTTCTGCTGTTTGAAGCTTTTGTTTTGATATCGCGCGAATTTATAAAAAAAAAACGAGGAAAATGGCAGATGAAACTCAGCAATTGTGCCAGTTGTAAGTAAACAGTTGGATACTATTCAAATTTCACTTTATATTCAACCTGCATTTTCCTTTCCAGCTGCAATAAGGATAAATTCAAGTACACGTGCCCCAAGTGCAATCATCTATACTGTTCCGTTGTGTGCTACAAGTCGCCGGCGCACCTGAAATGTTCGGAGGATTTCTACAAAAGTTGCATACGCGAAGAGCTCACCACGGCACAGCCCAATTCGCGTGAAGATGTGCAAAAAATCTACGACATACTGAAGCGAATAAGGGAGACCGATGCGGGCGTAGAACCGGAAAATTTCAATGACGGTCTGGCCGATTCGGATGATGACGACCAACCGGAGGAAGGCGATGAAGACGACGAGGAAGACATAGCCACACGTTTGCAGGGTATTGACATAAACGATGCCAACGAAGTGTGGGACCGCCTGACCGAGTCGGAACAGAGTGAATTCCAGACAATGGTTGATTCGGGTGATATTATGAAGCTACTGCCTGACTACAAACCGTGGTGGGTGAAGCGCCAAAATTCCAAAATTGTGGAGCTGCCTGCCAAAGGAGACAAAAAGGAAGATAGCTCAATTCCCAAGATTGCTCAAAACATACCGAAATTCGCCAGCATTTGCACGAAGACGCCCTCGCCTTGCTTGCACTACAACCTGTGGAACATAATCGGCGCATATGCGTGCGTAGTGCGATTCTTCGGTGGCGAACACTTGACAAATGCCAGCGAAGCATCTTCACATTTGGTGAATCTGGCCGTTACGCTGAAATATGGCACGAATTTCGAGGACGCGGAAGACGCAATAATCTCCGTCGAGATGGAGGCTTTGTCTACGGGAAATGGTTCCACGGGCACATTGCTGGGCGACAACATATCGACTACGCTGGTTGAGAGTCGCGAGCAACTGCAGAGCGATGCGCGCCAACTGATGTCCCAACGACGCTTCAAATTGGCTGCCTTGAGCGATCTGCTGAATCTAATGAAGTTGGCTAAGCAACAGTCCAAGAATGCCAGGGGGGAACAAGCGGACTTTCAAAAACTATTCGCCCTGTGCAGCGGCAGTGTCGAATTGAATTATTCAAAACTGCAGCAGATTGTGAAGAAAGTGGAATTTCTGTTGGCCTATGTGAGTCGAGAGGAAGAGGAGGATTTGAAATAAAAGATTTTCCTTTGTTTAATTTGTTCAGTTGGAAACATTTTCATTGACTTTCATTGACTTCTCAATCATTCCCAGTTATACTTAGTGGAACCTTAGGTTGTAATTGTAGTACATATGAATAAAAAAGCGATGAAATGTATGGAGTGTCAGTACATTTCATCGCTTTTTTCCTCTGAGCATGTCATATGTACATTCAGTTTGTGCTAATATTCCAAACTAAAATTATGTAACTGTATGTATATACAAAACTAGAAAAGAAACTGCTGAAACACGTTCGCTTGCATTTTAGGTAAAATATCAAGTAATTGTTGATACGCAATACAACAAAAGGTCAGCGAGTGATACAAAAGATCACGTAAAAACCGCTGGTATGCATATCAAGTGATGATCAAGTGCATTGGTGTGCACACGGAAGTTTATGTTTTCCTACTTACACTATGCGACAATTTTGAGAATAGTTGTAAGTACTATCATAGCAGAGCGAAAAAGTTCAATGGTTTTTAAAAGTTAAATTTAGTTGACCCCATCAAATAATTTTAAAAATTCAAAAATGCCAAGCAAAACAACGGTACTTCAAGAAATAAAGCAAATGTCTGTTACTCAAATACGGCGGTGCGTTTGAGTAACTTTTCCATTGAAGCCATAAATTGGTTTGCGGTGAATCCCCTTCGATTGATTTGTAAATAAAAGTAACAGGGACGTAACCAGGAATAAATTTCGAGGGGGGTTTTCATAAAATTTTTTTTACTGAAGAAAAAAACTAGAAAATGCAAATCAAATTAAAATCAACAACATATCGTTTTTTTTCAAAATAAATCTTTTGATTTTTCATAAAAAATTTTTTTTAAATTTGGAAAAAATCCGAAGTGGAGTTTATGAAAAAAAACGACGTATTGTGTTCATATATTTTGGGGGGGGGGGCACCCTAAAGCCCTCCAAACTCCCCTTCATGTGCACGTCCCTGCTTTCATTTTAAAAACACTTTCATTTGATTAACAGCAAAGTTTCGAGTGACTATAAACTTTCACAAGGTGTTTCACTTTGATGTAACTGTAAAGTGTCATATTCGAAGCTTAATAGCGAATGCTAGAACTGGAATTTTTACAGATTTTGGTACACAAAAGTTTAAAAAAAAAAATATATCAAAGAGATACGGAAGTTGCTCTGAAATTCTGTTGAATTTCATAACAATTCCATACATTTTTCTATTACTTCATAGATTTCGGGGGCGGGGGGGGTTCGAACACTCCAAACCCCCCTCCCCACTGGTTCCTGAAAAGTAATAATAATGGCTAAAAAAGTATATAAAAGTAAAATTGGTTGATGAATGCATATATAACACCGTCCGACACAACCTCAGTCCAAAGAAAGATTATTATACTTCCTGGTAGTGGGACTCAGAATAAGCGATAGCTCGTTTTTAGGTTTTCTAGATCAAATATATGTTAACCAACACTCTTTTATGCCATTTGCACATACATCAAGGAAACAAATGTTTGGTTGCTAAAAAAAATGTATTGGCATACACTGTGGCGTAGGAGTAATAAAATAGGATCACACAAAATTTGTATTTGATGGCGCCGTGCCCCTATTATTTTTGTACTATAAATCCCACAAGTTATTGCTCGGCACACTAAATGAAAAAATACGATACAAAACCATTTGCGAAATCGCTGATAAGACGCGACCAAGAATGCAAGAATCGGTTGTACTCACCCAACTCAGTACGAATTTTGAGTTCGACGCGGAAACACGTAATAATGAAATATTTAGAAAAACCGTTAAAATTTAATTTTTAGTATTTATAAAAATCATTCAATTATGCCCAACTACAAGTATGAAACAATTGGTGAAAAAACGCCGAACGAATCTATTTTTAATGCCGATGGCTTACTGAAATTGTGCGTTTGCTGTTTTTTCTTGACTATCGTGATTATGTACAAAATTGATCCCGATGATAATTTTAACCCAAGTTATGAGTACTATTACGAGGAGTTTCCTGATAACGAAAGTCAAAGTGGTAATTTGAAAGAAAAAATAAAATGTAGGCAAATAAATAAATAAAAAAAAAATAACCAAAAATTATAATAAAATTTAATTGAATATAAAAAAGTTACCCAAATTAAATAAATTAAAAAATTAAAATCCCAACTGAATTCCTAATTGTAGAAATTACGACTCAACAGGCAATCACTGCCTCATTAAACCTTTCCGTGACATCAGCCCCACCGCCAAAGACCCCACCGCCTGTTAAGAATGTGACGACTCAAAAGTATTTTGTAGAAACCACAAAGTGTCGCATGAAGTATGTGGATCCGTTCACGGCGGAGCTAAAAAAAATCTACAAACCAGAAAAATATTCAAATTGTTCAAATGACCAGGCACTTATCACATCCATATTCGATGCGAATGCGCAACGGTATTCGCTCCATTTGAATACAAACATTGCCCTCAAGTATTCAAATGCCAGCGAAGAGGAGGAGGCGGTCAGTTGCTGTTATCGTGAAATTTTACGCACAGGAAGTGGCGGAAATGCGGACAAAAGTTATAAGTAAGTGCACACTACATAGTTGTAAGTTCGCATAGTTTGCGAGGTAGCCAAGCAAAATGAACTATTTGCCAATTATCTTAATTAAATTTTATTAAATTGAAATTGCAATTTTACGATATACATTTTTTTACATTTACTTTGATTAGTAAAGTGTTTGAATATAGCAATAATTTCTCAAAACAAGCTGCTTAAAAAAAATAAACTAAAGTTACAAAAAATTTTTAAATCTTTCTAAACTTAAGCTCCTTATCAAAGCTGGACATAGTTAATCGAGAATTTAACTTCGTTAACCCGGTAAAAGTTAATCAAAAATGTAGCTTCGTTAAATTAAAAAGATAATTTCTTTGAAAAGTTGACTTTGTTAAAAGTTAAATTAAATAATTAAATTTTTTACCTAAAACACATAAAAAACATTTTAACTAATTCACTTGAATGCCTGCACTCACAGACCCTTTTTCCGATCGGTTTCAGTCTTCTACAAGCAAATAAGCTTTATAATAAATGATAAAAATTTTTATCAAACGCGAAATTACGTGTATGAAACAATTTATTTATATTCATATAAAGGCATACAAATTTTTATAGAATATTAAATAATAATAATGAAACGAATGAAGTTTGGTCAAGAGCTAATATCACAGGCCATTCTAAACACAATGGCGTTCTTTTTTGAGTAATTTGAGAAATGGAAAATACGATGTAAACATCCTGACGTTGTAAATATATCGGCCTGTGTATTTAATTGTTTTGTGAAACAATTTTTAAATTAAATTGACAGTTCGAAAATAGTATAAATTCTTAATTTTTACTTTTTGTTTACATTCAAAATTAAAATTTTTTTTTTGTTTTAAAGTTAACTGATGCTAGTTAATCGAAGAAATTTACTTTAACTAAATGAAAAAGTTAATGGTTTTCGAAATGAACTGAAACGTTAAAAGTTAACCAGAAATGTAACTTCGTTAATTAACTATTAACTAACTAGTTAATGCCCAGCTTTGCTCCTTGTTAAGATAATTAAAATAATTAAATTTAAAATTTACTTTTCTATTGAAAATTGTGAATGGCCTCCGATTTATTGGCTTTCGTATTGATACATTTTTATACACTGTGACAGGTATATTAACTTTGACACAACGTTTGTTACGCACATAAAGAGGCGTGTCCGGTATGGAAAAATATATATATTCTTGATCAGCATCGAAAACTCAACCGATTTAGCCATGTCTCTCAGTCCGTCCGCACGATAGCAGTTGCAGTTTTGTAGATATCGACTTTGGGTACATATTTTTCGCCTCCGAGCTGAGATCAAGTTCGAAAAAATTTTCCAAGTCTTTCTCAAATTATTTTTTTGCTGTATTCGATTGGAAATTTTTAGAAACGGATTTTGGACATGGTCTGAGTTTCCAAAACCACATATAAATGGAACCAAATTACATCCTGATACCACATTTTTTTATGTTCGAGCTACTTCTAAAATATTGTGTGGGAGTATTTCAACTTCGGCATAGTCGAATATAGTGACTTTTTTTATTTACCATATTTTAAAAGAAAAATTTAGAAAGATTTTTAAAATTTTTAAAATTTAGTTTTTTTTTAATATTTATACATTTTGGACTTTAAGCAGCTTGTTTTGCGAATTTACTCCACAACGAGTATCCTTGAAGATTTGGGGGAAAGGCGGAGAAATCCAAGTGTGAATGTAAAAAATTTCAATTAAAATGCAACTATAGTATGTATACATATCAAACCTTAAAATGTTTGCCAAACATTTTATTATTTTTAAATTGTGTGATCAAAAGCAATTTTTATAGCAATTCTAATTTTTTAAGATGAAAAACAAAGTTTCTAGATGTTCACCATTTCGTTAATGTTAGTGTAAAACAAAAAAAAACCAAATTATTAAATAGAATACCGTAAACGGTCTTACTCGACTTCTTACTAAGTAGACTTAAACACTTATTACTTTTATCTACAGAAAATATTGCAAAAATGGGAAAAAAAATTTATTTCTGATTGGACTAAGCAACCATGAAAGTGGTATAATGACGCAAACAGTTGTGTTATACGTTTGTGGTTTCGTTGCATAAGGGATAGTGCACTTAAAGTTAATTTGTTCAATATCGAGCCCTTCCCGCAAAATGATCTTAGGCGAAATTTCTTTCGTAATTGAGTTTTTTATGGAACTGGAAAAAGTATGACAATACGCATCAGGGTGCAAAATGTTGCAGGTGTAATCTTCATAGTTCCGTAGATGTAGAGATTTTAATTTTATCTGAAGCGACACGTTAAAAACTGCCTCCTACAAAATTTAATAATACTAATAGTAAATTTAGTTTTTGGCGCTTAAGACCAGCTCGATATGGTTTTATTTATTTGGCAAAAAGTGTTCCCAAGAGTGATTGTCCCAAAGTTTTATCGAAATTGGATAACTGGACATTTTTGATTGAAAAAAATTTGAATAAAAAATATTCGTTCCCGTTGTTTAACTTTAATTTATTTTCTGTTTTATTTAATTTATTTTTTTTTATTTTATTGACTCTTTCTTAGATTATTGCCATGTACCCGGTTTCACCAAGATTTTATAGTGCCACTACACATAGATTCAATGATTGTGGATTGTAGCTTGCAGTCAACCAAAAAAGTGATACAACAAGACGCATTCTCATTCGTACAGATTAGGACTGTGACGAACAGTACAAGGTCCACTGCATCGCCAATGGCAAGAAGAAAACCAAGTGTACTAATGATAGGCATTGACACTCTGTCGCGTATCAATTTTCGCCGAACGATGCCTAAACTATTCAAGTATCTAACGGACAATCATTGGTACGAATTGCAGGGCTATAATAAGGTAAAACCGCAGTTGTAAATTATTTCATTCGTCACAATCCCTTCCTTATATTCTAGATGGGGGACAATACTTTTCCCAATTTAATGGCTGTATTTGCTGGATACAATGACACTTTAGGCTACGCCAAATGCCAGCCTAAGACGGCGGGTGGCCTGGACAAATGCAAGTTCCTGTGGAATTACTACAATGAATTCGGCTATAAGACGGCCTACGCAGAGGACACGGCCACAATAAGCACTTTCAACTACCTAAAGAAGGGCTTCACGAAACAGCCCACCGATTACTACTTGAGGCCCATGATGCTGGCCATCGAGAAGAACATGAAAGTGAAAAAAGAAAACGGCGTGGCAATGTGCGTGGGACGCAAGCACTATGCCGAATACATTTACGACTTTGCCGTAGAGTTTGCCAATCGATATCGCGAAGAGCCATCGTTTGGTTTATTTTGGACGAATTCCTTCAGTCACCAGAGCTACAAAGGTAACTCCCAAATGGATGGCAAAATGTTGGAGTACATGAAAACATTCGAGTCGAATGGGATCCTGCAGAACTCCATTGTAATATTCTTCAGCGATCACGGTTGCCGATTTGGCCCGTTGCTGAAACTGTCGGAAGGCTTTCTGGAAGAACGCCTACCCATGTTGTTCATTTCGCTGCCCAAATGGTTCAAGAATCAGCACCCGGAGTATGCAGAGGCCCTGGAAGTGAACCGAAATCGCTTGACTTCTCCGTACGATCTCTACATGACTCTGGCCCATATTTTGGAATTATATGAATCCCAAGCAAAAGTCCCGCCCGCGATCAGTTGTCCCAAATGCCAGAGCATGTTCCATGAGGTCCCGGAGAATCGCACGTGCTCTGAGGCGGGCATCAAGGAACACTGGTGCACTTGCATCCCCTATAAGAGCATCTCGCATAGCAATGGCGTGGCCAAGGATGCCACCAAATTGGTCATCAGTGAAATGAATAAGTATTTGGCGGGCAGAAACCTAAGTTCGTTGTGTGGCAAACTCGAACTGAAATCGGTGAAGGATGTTCAACAGAAGTGGGACGATGATATGGCCGAGGCTAGCAAGGACGCAAGCACGTACCGCATCAAGTTCGTGACCAGTCCGAAGGAGGCTAGTTTTCAAACCACTGCGGTATACAATCGTACGACCAAAGCGGTCTCTGTGGTCGTGGAGGACATTAGTCGTCTGGATTCCTATGCGAAAGACTCGCAATGTATCAATGACAAAGAGGCTAAAAAATTCTGCATGTGTAAGAAATAAAAAAATTGTGATGATGAATGAATGAATGCAATCAACCCTCAATCCTCAACTAGAAACAAATGCCAAACTGGCCATAATACTCGGGCAAACTCGATAGGCATCTCACCTCCATGAAGGGGTGAGTGTGTGTGTGTGTGTGTGTGTGTGTGTGTGTTTGGACTAGGTTCAATTGTGCTTCGTCAGATATCAGATGACTTATCAAAGTTGACGATCTGTTAACAGAAATAATGAAAACATTGGGCGACGGTTGGAAGAGGACCACAATTTTGTGGTGATAATGTGGACGATAAAATGTTGCAGTGCTTTAAACGTACCTGAATACAAAACAAAGTGCTTTGTGTGATATTGTGTAAATAGCAAATTAAATAACAATTACATGATGTTTAGTTTAAGATAAATAAATTTTGCAGTTCTATTTTGTATACTTTTTTCGTCAATTGAATGTTGTTTGTTTTCTGTGTTTCTGGGCAATTATGTCGAAATTGATAAGAAGTTGTCAGTCAATTTGCAATTATGTCTTCTCTGAATTTGTACAGCAGCTGTTTCCGAAGAGTTTTACCAATTCGATACACTTTTTTGTTATAAAATTAGTAGTTGGACGCCTAATCAACTGATAGAGCTACTAAGTAATACATACTTATCACAGTCGGAAAGTTGAATACCATTGACTCACTGATTAGCTATCGTTCCACTCATGGAAAAGACAATTTTTATTGATTGGCCATGTTCATATACCTTTAAACTTTCCGAAGTGCCTCTACTTTGTGAAGGTTTTTGTTAAATTTTTTCTTTTATCAATTAAAAAAAAAATCTATTAAAAAAACGTTGTTCATTGTATCTAACATTTTTAATCAGTGCTTTGTTGATATCAGTACGAATATTTATACTCCACACACAACTGTGGCATGGCATGTTAACTTTGAGACAACGTTTGTAACGCCCATAAACAGGCGTGTCCGGTATGGAAAAGTATATATATTCTTGATCAGCATCACCGCCAGAGTTAATTTAGCTATGTCCGTCTGTCTGTCCGTCTGTCCGATAGCGCAGTTTTAGAGATATTGAAACGTTGGGTACATCTTTTTCTCGTGAATACTGAGATCAAGTTCGAGAATCAGCCAAATCGGACAAAAACTGGGCGTGGCTCCCATACACCGAAAAAAAGGTCAACATTTTTCAAGTCTTTTTTATTGCTGCATTCGATTGGAAATGTTTAGAAACATATTTTTGACATGGTCCGAGGTTCCGAAACCACATATATAAGGGTCAAAATGGGGTCTTGAGCCCAATTTTTTTTTTGGTCGATTTGATTGGAAATTTTTAGAAACGGATTTTGGACATGGTCCGGGCTCCAAAACTATTTATAGGTGGCTCAAAATGAGGTCTTGAGACCACATAATTTTATGTTCGAGGTACTTCTTCCTACTGTGTGGGGGTATTTCAGCTTCGGTATAGCCGAATATAGTCCACTCTCTAGTTTTTAACTCTGTATGATATAGTGTTGTCATTCATATCTGATATAAAACTAGACAGTGAACAATCTTCGTCAGTGCCGAAGCTTAAATACCCCCACACAATATGGGCCGATTATAAGAATCTCGAATATAAAATAGTTTTGTCTCAGGGCTCCATTTTGAACCATTTATTGTAGGTGGCAATAGAACTTTGAAACCAAAATCCGTTTCTAAACACTTCCAATCAAATTCAGCAAAAACAAATTAGATTTCAAGACCCCACTTTAACCCATTCATAGGTGGTTCTAGAACCTCGGAAAATGTCAAAAATTCGTTTCTAAAAATTTTAAAACGAATCCACCAACAACATTTGAAAAACACTTTTTGTCCGATCTGGCTTGATTCTCGAAAGTCGATATTTACAAAGCTGCGACTGCTATCGCTATAACATAACTAAATCGGTTCAGTTTTCGATGCTAGTCAAGATTATATAACATTTTCCATACCGACTATGGCGTTACAAATGTTGTCTCAAAGTTAACAGGCCCTGCCACAGTTGTGTGTGGGAGTATAAATATTCGCAGTAAAGGCATCGTTCTGGTATCTGATAACATGATATCAACAAAGCAGTGATTAAAAATGTTAGACACAAAGAACAACGCTTTTTTAATAGATTCTTTTTTAAATTGATAAAAGAAAAAATTAGAGAGTGAACAATCTTCGGCAGTGCCGAAGCTGAAATACCCCCACACAATATGGCCCATTTGAAAGTATCTCGAACATAAACAAATTTTGCATTAGAACCCCATTTTTACCCTTTTATAGGTGGTTTCGGAGCCGCAGACAGTGTCCAGAATCCGTTTCTAAAAATTTCCAAACGAATACACGAACTAGAGAGTGGACTATATTCGGCTATACCGAAGCTGAAATACCCCCACACAGTAGGAAGAAGTACCTCGAACATAAAATGTGGTCTCAAGACCCTATTTTGAGCCAATTATAGGTGGTTTTGGAGCCCGGACCATGTCCAAAATCCATTTCTAAAAATTTCCAATCAAATCCACAAAAAAAAAATGGTTTCAAGACCCCATTTAGACTCTTATATATGTGGCTTCGGAACCTCGGACCATGTCAAAAATACGTTTCTAAACATTTCCAATCGAATACAACAATAAAAAAAACCTGAAAAATGTTTACCTTTTTTTTCGGTGTATGGGAGCCACGCCCAGTTTTTATCCGATTTGGCTGATTCTCAAACTTGATCTCAGTATTCAAGAGAAAAACATGTACCCAAAGTTTCAAGTCGATATCTCCAGCGGTCGACTGCGACCGCTATCGTGCGGACAGACAGACGGACGGACAGACAGACGGACATCGCTAAATCGACCCAGGAGGTGATGCTGATCAAGAATATATATACTTTTCCATACCGGACAAGCCCCCTTATGGGCGTTACAAACGTTGTGACAAAGTTAGTATATCCTACCACAGTGAGTGTGGGGGTATAAAAACAAGCTCATATCAGTTATCAATAAATATTTCTAGCCAGCTATTTTAATGCTCAGACAAATCCGAACTTTTTTTTTTGTCTGGAGGTTTATCAGTCATTGTCATTTAGTGTGCCTTCATTCAATTGAACAATTAATGGCCGGAAATGTTATAAATGTGTTTGTATTGACATCATCACTTATTTTAGTGTCGATATAAATTATACTGTGGAAGAATTAAATTGCATTTCTGCAAAAGTGTTTAATTGTGCGCCAAAGGGTGCACCCACAATCTATATTCTATATATTTCATGAAATATAGATTTGGAGAAAGAGAATTTTTCATTCTCAAAATAAAGTAGATACATTCAAATGCATTGTAGTTTTTTAATTAATTGACGCAATAGATAATATTTTATTTTGGCCTAGCTTTTTAATTCAATTAACCTAATGACCAACTCTTGGCTAAAAATCCACTGTTTATTGCCGAATTATGGACTTGTTCTTGGAATGTTTCAGAAAACTCTTCATCATTTCCCAACGGGGGTCCCAATTCTGTTTTTGTCATTTTTGGATTCCTATAGTGGAAATCGTGAAGAAAGTAATTGAAAAGTGAGGAAATAAAAATCCATTTCCATACAAAATATACCAATTTGAAAACTTGTTTCTCCCTTTCTAAAGTTTTGAAAATATGGACATAGGATGGTTGCACTCAAAGAATTTTTTCGTTCGTAAGAAACGAAAAATTAGACAAACACACTTAGTTTGTTGTTTCGTTTGAGACCAACGTTTAAGTAACGAAAATAAAAAAAGAGTAAAAAACAAGTTTTTTAAAATATAACCCTTTAACCGACTAAAAAGCAGAAAATAAATTTTCTTTAAATTAATTTCTGCAATTTCGATTTAAAATTAAGGGTTTTTGGCTACTTCAAAATTTGCAATGATATTAGGAACAAAGTAGCCAAAAACCCTTAATTTTAAATCGAAATTGCAGAAATCAATTTAAAGAAAATTTATTTTCTGCTTTTTAGTCGGTTAAAGGGTTATATTTTAAAAAACTTGTTTTTTACTCTTTTTTTATTTTCCCGTTTTTTTTAAAAAAATTTTTTTTTTCGGTATATTTATTTTTTATTTATATTTTGCCCGTATAGTTTTTCTTCTTAAATTTTTACATTTAAAAAATTTTTTTGGATTAAAAAAAAAAAAATTGTTCCCCCCTTTTTCCCCCCCTTTTTTTTCCTTTTTTACTCTTTTTCCCCAATGGTAGCCTAAGTGAAAAATTTCAGCCCTGTAGCTTAAAAAATACGAAAGTTAGAACTTTAAATTGGCTCCCTTCCGCTCCCCTTTGCCCCCACACCCCCCTTTCCAAAGGGTATAAAAAATCATTTTGTCAATAAGAACCCACCTACCAAATTTCATCATTGTAGCTTGAAGGAATCGGAAGTTATGTCATGTTTAAAAAAGTTTGAGTCCCCCCACGCCCCCCTACGCCTCTGATGGACCCCTAAATTTGATAGAATGCATTGTCACCGGAGTTCTATCAGTGTTCCAAATTTCAGCTCTCTAGCTCATGTGGAAGTGTATGAAAAAGCTCGCCGCAGATTTGAGGATATATATATATATATATATATATATATATATATATATAGTCCGCCCAAAGCAAGTTAATATAAGGGTTATAAAAAACAAAAACTTTTCAGCTCAGCCAGGATTCGAACGCGGGATGTAAGGTTTATAAGTTACACACATACACGCTGTGATACTGAGCAACTTTCGTTCTGGTCGATAGAAACAAAGCTTATATCGAATTCGTTTAAACGTTTATTAGAAATTAGTTTTTAATTTGCAGCAATTTAAAAACGTTTCCAATAAAAGTAAAATGCAATACTTTTATTGGAAACGTTTTTAAATTGTTGCAAATTTATTTTTTATTTGCGGCAAAACGGCTTAAATTGGAGCAAATGTTTTTTGTTTGTTTTTTCGTTTAAGTTTGTATTCAAAAGTAGTATATTTGCAGCAAACGTTCTCCAAACATAATAATTCTTTGAGTGTGTGCTTTAAGGTATCGATATGAAACTAACCGGCAACTTAAACATTGCGTTGTAATTGGAAGAGGTCAGTAGGGTAAAATCAAGGTGGCATTTCGGCATTCTAGCATTCTATGCCAGTTGTGGTCTAGTAACGAATTACAATCACACTGCGACGCTTTTATCTGCTTAGAAATTGGCGTAGTTTAAGCAGACTGATCCCTTCCAATGACAACGAAATGCTAAAAGGTTAGTTTCATGTAAAGGTGACAGAATTGGGACCGAACTGGTTTTTTTTTCCCGTACACCCAGAGAAAAACAACCTAAAATCAAAAATGACCACCTTAAAACAAGTAGAAACGTTAATGAAAGTCTGGTAAAGTTGGAAATTTTAGAAACAACTACGAACAAACTTGTTTTCAATTTAAAACTTAAATTAACAAATAAACAAACTTATTTCAAAGTTGTTTTCCGATTATTTCAAAGTTTTTCTAATTTATATTAAGTTTGCCAGACCTTGATTTAAAATCGTTCAACTTTGTTTCAACGTTGGCCATAGTTATTTTAAGTATTTTTCTCTTTATTTCAAAGTTGTTTCCATTAAGTTGAAAAAATGAAGGAGTAAATACGATCGTACTTGATTTTACTATGTTTTTTTTTGAGTGTAGAGCTGTTTACCCCCACACACTACTGTGGCAGGGTATATTTACTTTGACACCCGGTATGGAAAAGTATATATATTATTGATCAGCATCAAAAACTAGACCAAGTTAGCCAAAGTAATGCAAAATTCACCAGAATTGTCCGATGTGTCGAACTGGCACAATTCCTTTTTAAAGCATCGATCGATATATAAGCATAATAACTCTATATATAAAAAAACCGAGTTTGAGATTGTCAAATGAAATCCAAATTTAATTAATTTATTTCCCACTCTAAAATTTGAAATTCTTATCACTGCCACTGCTAATGTGCTTATATTAATACGAATACGATTTTATGAATGAAAAAGTAATTACGATAACATATGCAGAAATAAAACATATAATGGATACGTACAAATATTGTAATTGATACTTTCTGAAATACTAACGAAAAAAGTGAATGAAAATAAAAAAAAAACAATCACATATCAATCAAAATATATTAAAATCAAACGCTCAACTTGTTTTCACATCGAGAACTAAAACAGCAACAACAACAACATCCACTGTGGTGGCTTCTGCTGAATGAATGAATCGCAAACTAAGTACATAAATCCGAAATCCCTTGTGTGTGAAGAAAAACTTCACATTTTACAATTGTATCTTTATTTGCATGATTGTAGGCACTAGGCTGGGTTGGTTTGTTTGCAATTTACTCTAATCCGCGGCCTGATAAGGGTAATAAAACTACCTGATATTTTCGGTGTTCACTGTTGTGGTTAAGCAGAGGGTAACGCCCATTGCATTTGTATTATTTTCTTGTTTTCATATGAGAGTAGAAAGAGATGCCAGTAAAATGAATCTCAGAAAAAAATGGCGTTTGCGAGGATGAGCAGAAAATTGGCAAGATCCTTAAAAGCCAGACCGTTTAAGGAAAACTCTTCAGTTAAACAATATCCTTCACCGAAGCAGGAAGCAGGATCACTTTGTGTCTTTGAATTATTTTAGAATTTCTTGTATTTCCTATATTTTCTGCAAAATGAGTGATTTCAGTATTGATTATATACTAAATCGTGCGGGTGAACAATATCTGGGCACCAATGCTTCCATGGGTGTCATGCACAGAATTAAACTGAATGCCTATCATCCGTATGCGGCAGCAGTCAACGAAAACCGTAGAGATGCCGAAATGCTTGGACAGAATTTCGAGCATGTGCCCATGTTCGATTGGCTCCAGTATACGCGCTATCATCCACCAAAGTTGCCCCGTAAGTTGTGACAAATTTAACAACAACGAAAACTGTTTAATCTTCTCAAAAAATATGAACTTAAAATTTCAATTAAGCACTGAAATTAATTTGCTGTATTTTTCCTTTCTAGGATCTCTTCGCCAAGGTCCTACAAAGCGTACACCAGGACGTTTGCCGCGCATTCCCTTCACACCCACGCAATTGCAAAGTTTGGAGCAGGCATACAAAGCCTCCAACTACCTAAGCGCGGAGGATGCCAACAAGTTGGCCGAATCATTGGAGCTGACAAATACCCGCGTGAAAATTTGGTTTCAAAATCGTCGGGCTCGAGAACGCCGCGAGAAACGCGAGAAGGAAGAAAGTTGCGATTCTACATTTTCGTCAAATGCTTCCAGTCCCGAACTCGAAACAGAAATGGTCGTAATTGTTTAAGTGAAATGGATTTGCCTCATCTTTTGGCTACTTCACTGTGATTCACTCAGTTATATAGTATTTTATTGTAAATATTTAAGAAAAGTTGTACATATTTAGTTTTAATTTTTTTAGAAATTATAAATTTACATTTAATAGCAAATCACTTTGGTACTTTTTATTTGATTGATTGATTAGAAAAATTTTCCATGAACACGCTTGCAAAATTTCGAGTAAACCGTCTACAGGAGCCACATTATTAAGTGTATCCAACAAGTAACACAAGAACACCTCCCAAAATGTCTGAAATTATAGAAAAGTTTATAAAATTGTTGTGAAATTGTATTTTCACATCAATGTAGTATAAATGTTATTATTTAAGCAACTAAAACCAGTCATCCCTCTGCCCATTCACCATCCAGCACCAACAACAAAAGTTCAGCGAAAAGAACCCGAGTTATAGAGCTTTACAAGTTGGAGAGCGGGACGCAAATTTTCAAAGGCCCATTATTCACCCAACGTGTAAAAAATTTCAGCATTTTAGAATAATATTTACCACGTCCACATCGAACGCCCAAAGTTTATGTAATGGCCTATGTCGAGGCCTACAATTTGACATGTGTTTCATTATAATCGGTGAAGCATTTCTTGAGTTATAAGTTATAAGGCAACAACCCCACATACATACATGCATACATACTAGGGCTTTCGATCCCGGGATCCCGGTCCATTTTCAGTCCCGAAAATCCCGGGATATTTTTTACTAAATCCCGGGATTTTCGGGACTACATTTTAAATAAATTAGTCCATAAAAAAAGTTTAATACAAGAAAAATACAACTTTTCATCGCACATAAAATACAAAAAAAATTGTCTAAGCAGAAAAATAGTTTTTGACAACATGTGGACAAACCCAAAATGAAAAAAATAGTAAACTAAAAACTTAAAAATTATTAATTTATTAAAAAAAAGTTACGAATAAAATTGTTTGTGCTTGAAATTTTTTCTTTAAGAAAAAATAAATTTATATTTATTTCAGAAGAAAATTGGTATTTTCAGTCTTAGCGAACGAACAAAAATGAATTACTTAATAAAAATATTTAAGTAAAACTGAAAACTGATACAAAAGTAATTTCAGAAACCTTACTTAAGCATATTTTGAATTGAATTGTGTCTTTCCTAAAGAAACAAAAACTCAAATACTAAAACTGAAAAAAAAATTCATTTAATATATTGAAATTAATGTTTATTTTTATTTATTTACGCTAGAACTATCAGTTTTCCAATAAAACACATACAAAATTTTTTTATTTTTTTAAAATGCATTTTGCTAGTAAAAGTATTAAATCCCGAAAAATCCCGGGATCCCGGGAATGCAATTTTCAGTCCCGAAAATCCCGGGATTGCGAAAAGCCTTCGGGATCGAAAGCCCTAATACATACTCACGAAGAATTTTATATAAGTAAAGATGAACTTTCCTGTGAATCAATTTAAAGTGTTGAAATCTTAAAAAAAACATATTTTAAAAAATACTAAACGTGTAGAAGAGTTACTTAAATTGGTGACTAACGGAGTTAATAGAAAAGTCGGCCCAAAAAAACGAGGTAGGGACGAAGACTCAAAAGAAGTGATTGTATATCTGCGAACTGTTTGCTATCAAATATCATTCTGAAATAATTCTCAAAGGTTTTTTAATTTAATATTAAATCTAAGAAGAAATGTCTCTATTGTTAGATATGCAATAACAACAAAAATATATATTTTTTTAGTTACGGTCACATGTTTAATTTGAAATTCACATTTTAAGCTCATTTGAGAATTAGCGTTTGAAGTCAATTTGAGATTGAATCCTTTTTCAAATCGTGAATAAACTTGAACTTTTTTACACTGTACAACAGTATTTTCTGGGCCGCTGATCACGAGTATGTAATCGGTTATTTCGGGTAATCTCTAGTTTGTCCTTTTAAAATTGTAGCCTTTAATATCCTCCAAATTTTCTAATAAAAAGTATGTATAAAGAAAATACCAAATTTCAGCTTAATGACTTAATTGGATGTCTAAAATTTAACTTATTCTGGACTTATGAAATTATGATATTTTTATACTAAAGGATACAGATCTCAAAGGACATTTGTGACCGAACTAATGGCATATTTGTGATCAGAAAAAATGTGTGAAACTCCGGGGGTTTTCGAAAGCCTCAAAATTGTTGTACAGTGTTATCAAATCATTTCATTCTTCAGTATGTTAGTAAACATTTTTTTAATGAAAACCCCCCTCATCATGTTTTTCTGGGTACGCCCTTGGTGTTTTTTATCACACCTAAAGATCTCAGTAAGTTTAAATTCTCACCACTTCACTATGGGGAAAATGACCATATATATTTATCTATATTTGACTCACTGTTATACAATTTATTGCGCTATTTACATGTTTGAGGTTTTGGCCAGAAAAAGTGGACATTTTCCCCATAGTGCACTGGTGAATCTGGTCAAACTCATATTACCTTTATATGTACGTACATGAGGAATAAGTTTTAAATTCGATGAGAGGGATGAGAGACACAAAGAACAATGTGATTAGGACCCAAAAATTTATCAGGAAAGTAATATGTCAGCCATGGAGAAATTTTGCGACACACTGTGTCATTGACAATTAATGCACTTTTTACAAAATACTAAAAGATAAATAAATAAATTCAAAAAAACCTAATTTTGTCAACGCTTATCTAATGGGGCGTCTATATTAAATGTTTGATTGGTTTTAATGTCTTTACCCACTTGACGTAACCGGAACACACATAAAATAAATTACAAATTTTCCAAGAATTGTTGCGAATTACTTCAGCGCACTTCAATTTGATTGCGCGAATTATAAAAGAAAAACCGAATTTGTGCATGGGCAATTTTTTATTATTTTAAGTAATATGCACTTTTATGGACTGTACACCCAGAGAAAAAACAACCTAAAATCAAAAATAACCACCTTAAAACAAGTAGAGACGTTAATGAATGTCTGGTAAAGTTGGAAATTTTAGAAGCAACTACGAATAAACTTGTTTTCAATTTAAAACTTAAATTCAAAAATAAACAAATTTATTTCAAAGTTGTTTTCCGATTATTTTAAAAATTTTCCAATTTATATTAAGTTGATTTAAAATCGTTCAACTTTGCTTCAACGTTGACCATAGTTATTTTAAGTATTTTTTTCTTTATTTCAAAGTTGTTTCCATTAAGTTGAAAAAATTAAGGAGTAAATACGATCGTACTTGATTTTACTATGTTTTTTTTTCCGATTGTAATTATTGTTGTAATTGAAGACTGATTCATATTTTCATAACTGCAAACTTCTTCTTTCGGACTTTTATTCGGTTCGATTTAGAAGTTAAAGTCATACTTAACTAACTAGTAAAGTTTATTAATACAAATACAATTTTTATACCCCCACACTCACTGTGGCAGGGTATACTCACTTTGTCACAACGTTTGTAACGCCCATAAGGAGGCGTGTCCGGTATGGAAAAGTATATATATTCTTGATCAGTATCAGCTCCTGAGTCGATTTAACGATGTCCGTCTGTCTGTCCGTCTGTCCGTCTGTCAGTCTGTCCGTCTGTCCGTCTGTCCGTCTGTCCGTCTGTCCGTCTGTCCGTCCGCACGATAGCGGTCGCAGTTTTGGAGATATCGACTTGAAACTTTTTTTACATGTTTTTCTCGTGAATACTGAGATCAAGTTCG
The DNA here is from genome assembly GCA_951394025.1 of Heteromyza rotundicornis. Taxonomy (NCBI): domain Eukaryota; kingdom Metazoa; phylum Arthropoda; class Insecta; order Diptera; family Heleomyzidae; genus Heteromyza; species Heteromyza rotundicornis. Next base: position 71,473,403 of record OX596012.1, on the reverse strand, counting down.
AGAATCAGCCAAATCGGACAAAAACTGGGCGTGGCTCCCATACACCGAAAAAAAAGGTAAACAATTTTTATTGTTGTATTCGATTGGAAATGTTTAGAAACGTATTTTTGACATGGTCCGAGGTTCCGAAGCCACATATATAAGGGTCTAAATGGGGTCTTGAGACCAATTTTTTTTTTTTTGTGGATTTAATTGGAAATTTTTAGAAATGGATTTTGGACATGGTCTGGGCTCCAAAACCACCTATAATTGGCTCAAAATAGGGTCTTGAGACCACATTTTTATATGTTCGAGGTACTTCTTCCTACTGTGTGGGGGTATTTCAACTTCGGTATAGCCGAAGATAGTCCACTCTCTAGTTTTTAACTGAACTCACCACCAACCAATTGGTGGTTTGTGTTAGTTTTATTCAATGCATTCAAAGGACTCTACACAATTTTCATACAACTTTCCCACAAGAGAAAAAGGCCACACTGCCATACGACGGTGAAAGATGAAAGAGCCAGATACCAAACACCAAGCCGATTTCGCAATTGTTTCTTTTTCCATATTTATGGTCAAATGTAATTTGTTGTTCCTCTTCGTGTTATTTGCAAAATATACCCAAAAAAAGTATCAAATTACATTATGATAATTCGGAAAAGGCAAGCTGAAAACAAATGAGTACTTCCGCTTTAAATATTGTAAGTGCGGCAAAGGAAGAAGGAATGATGTAACAAATTCGCATTAATAGTGGAATATATTTAAAATAAATAAATAATACATTTATTTAGACAAAATGGCAAATGGCATCTAGTCTATATTTTAGTACAATATTAATTTTATACAAATTTCCTCAATATCCTGCCTTTTGTCTTTGTGGTTATGTACACTTTTGTTTTTCTTTCTTTCAAAGGTAACCTAAATCGCAAGGTAAATCCTAATCCGGACATACATACGCCTTGGCCATGTGAGTGTCGGGCCAGACGATGCCAACCACTCACTCAGGAAGGCATGCGCCATTTGTTTATCTTAAATGAGCATCGAACAGAAGAACAATTAATCCCATGGATTTCTATTATCGGATCAGTTCACAGAGTTGCGGACATTGTATGTTTCGCTTTCAATTCCGATGATATGTTCTGAGGAAAATATCACTTTACTGATGGCATATGTGAATTTTGAAATGTATACAGTTAATTACAATATTTCCTTTTAGAAAAATCTGTTTCTATGATGAAGTTCCATACTCTCTGCAAGCGTTGTGAAGCCTACGTTTTCGTTGGACGTAGTAACCGCCAACCTGTAATTTGATTAAATTTCCATGACATTTACAAAAGAAAATGTCCAAAAGCTTCGAAATTTTCCTTTTCAATGTACTTATCTCATCTGCAACAGGTACGTAGATAAATACGTCGTCCAAGCACTTCATACTAAAACATCTTTTCCGAACTAAGAGATCTTTTAAAACGATTTAAGCCACACTCATTACGGCCTCTAATTCGTGTAAATTTGTCAAATCGGCTTATGATTTACTTTGAATGAAAGAATGTTTACGTTACTAATCTATGCCTGTTTAACAAACAATGAGGCAATATTTATCCTAATGGCGTAGAATAACACAGCCATGCGCCGTTTGTCCTTTTTGTTCCCACTCCTTGTGCATATATTGTTCCATTTGTGGTATTGTCATGATCAGAATGTCCTCCAGATGGGATTAGTGAGTGAGGTATTAGATGTATATGTTTTTGAGTTAAGTCTTGGTTTCGCTGTACAATGAGACGTTCATGTTGTATACACAACGAGTATATACTGGCTCTATTTGCATACTACATACTTGTAATTAATTTCTAATAGTCTCAGGTAATTATTTTAATCTTTTTACCCATACGTAAGTAAGCATGTTTGTATTTAAATAGCCACGAATGTATGTAATTAAAATTTGATACAGTATAATTTGGTTGATTGAAAGTTTTCCAATTTTTCGACTTTTTCTCATTTCCTTCAAGGATATTTTTAAGTAATGCACGTGACACTTTCCCATGTGATTGTCCGCATTCCCACACTTCCGAAATTGTTAAAAATAACAACTTTATAAAAGCCTTCAAAAAAACTTCAACTGGATTAGCCTTAAGTGTGTGTGTGTGTGTATTCTATACCTTTCCTCCCATCTCCATTGACTTGTAACAACTTAATAAGTTCTGCCCACAAATTATTTGTCAATGGTGAAACTTTTCAATCGATTATAATGATTACTTTTAATTATTATTTAAAAGACTTTTCACAAACTTTGAAAGACAAACTGTAAACATGTGCTAGGATGCATACTAAAGACAGGGTAGAGAAGGTAAAACTGAAACGTGAAAAATACGACGTAAGTCGTAAGTCACGTCTAGAGAAAATTGAAAAAGATGACTCTTGCCTCTTATCTTCCGTTTAATTTTTATTTTTACCTAAAGTCAATTATTGTTACTGTCTAAAATGATGTATTTGTTGTATGAAGTAAGCCCTAAATTAAATAAAGTAATTCAATTTCACATATTGCGAGATAGTAGAAAGTATTTTACTACGACATGATTTATCGTACATTGCATTTATAGGTTGACGAACTTACAATTTTTTCATATTAACTCGAATCGCATACAGTCGGTTTGATTGCGATCTTTTTTTGCAGATATCAAGGGGATTCCTCGAAAACCATTCCTCGAGCCAACCAATTGATATATATATTTCTGGGATAAGTACTTTAGACTGTTTACAATGACTGTTACTGTGAATAGTTTCTCCGAATACTACAGGCATGGTAAATCCATTTGTACATAATATGATGATTAGAAGTACTTGCACTGCAAAGTGAATCTATCTTTTGGTGTGTACTTTTACACACAACAATAAATCAACACGCACGCGTGTTTTCTAAAGCACTTACACGTTTAAACACGGCAATTTGTGTGTAAAAAGTGTTTACAAGTTTTACACACTTTAGGTGTGTATTTTACTTTGCAGTGTTGTAAATCATAAACACTTTCCAGCCAAGCAAAAAAAAAACCACCAACAATCAGCACTGCACAGTGAAACTGCACACAAATTTTAAGTTCGTTTTAGATCAAGAAAAATACCACAAAAAAACCATGATTAACCATTCTTGGCGGAAACCAACCTAGAATTAATTAAAAAACATTTTCGTAAAAATTTAAAAAAATAAAATAATATAAATGGACAGCTCTATTGTTCATACACACTTAAAGTGTGTAAAACCTGTAGACACATTTTACGCACAATTTCTTATAAATAAGAAGTGTATTAATTTAACACATATAATATGTATGTATATTTATAGCGGACCATAACGTAATTATAGAGCAATGGAGCAACAAAAAATGTGTAATTTCAACCGTGTACTATGTAACGCACGAAAACGTATTCTGTGTGTAATTATAATTTAACTGTTTTTGAGAATAAAAGAAAATTTTAATAATTTCAATGAAATCCGTGTAATTTGCGTCACATGTGTACTTTCATAAGTGTGTTGTATGCATTTTATGTGTTAACCTTACTTTTGTGTATACTGTCGATATACTTAATGCGTGTATTCATTTTAAGTATCATTTTTGCTACACGCTTATGCCGCATAAATATTATATACTCTTAAAGTGCTTAAAAAACACACATGCGTATTTGAGCCAAAATCTAGAACCTGCATTTTTTTTATTTATCAAAATAAATATACACTTAAAAACATGTGTTGTGTGTAAGATTACACACCAAAAGTGTGAGTATGGCCTTAATTAGCCGCAAAGAGCCATCAGTTTTCAATTGTCAAAAACTACAAAATTAGTTCAATTTCAATTAGTAGTAAGCTGGCTTTGGTTTACAATTTTGATATTATTGTGACAGTTGGTGTCAGTTTTTTTTGCAGTTACTGTAATTCTTCTGCTGTGATTACATCTCCATTATCTCACATTCACATTCATATTCGTCTCGTATTTGTTTAGAATGACATTAATTTATATTTCCTTTCCTTTCCATTTTGATTTTTAATTTTTTTACTTTGCCTTAAAATGCTCAAATGCATTTGCAAATGGCTGATGACAAATTATTATTTGTTGTAATACTCTAATTGCAAATTACAGTTAGAGGTGGTGTCACTGCTCATGTCACTGTCACTCTTGTAATTGTTATTGTTGTCATGATTATCATTTACATTTGAAAATAAGTTTTGCACATGTTCGTAGCTGGTGCCGTTTTCCACTTGCAATTAACTGTGCAATTTGTTTTTGTGTTGTCAAGCAATGGCAAATTTACGAGAGTATAATTTGCATTAAAATACTTCACTGGCAATTCGGATACATTTTATTTTTTATAAATTCCCAATATAAATTTATTTACGTCCATGTTTTATGTGGTGCGAAATCAACTGCATAACCTTCATCTCTTCATCGCATTTCTTCGGATAGAGCATCAATTCGCGGTCTTTCTCATCCACATACTTGAGCGATAATTGTTCGATCCAGCCGTAGACCTGATTCTCAGTAACCGGAGCCAGGGAAATGTCTCGCGGGTCTTTCTTCGAATGTATCTCAATTTCTTTCTCGTAATATGCCACATTCGATGGTTTTGTATCTTTGAAATTGATAGCTTCGTGTCGTGCGTAGAATTTCTCGGTTAGCGGTTTGGTATGAAAATCCGGTCGATAGACATTTACAAAGTTTTCGTTCTTTGGACCACAGCAGGTCATTTTTCAACACGATATTTATTGTTTACTCGAAATGTGTACAAACTTGGAATTTCTGATTTTTGCTAAGGCTTGAAGTAAAGAATTTTTTTTATTTAAATTTTTTCCACATAGCCTAGTAGTTTTTACGGTAAACTCATTAGCGTAATTGAAGAGAGTGACATTTTCTCTTCAACCCTGACGTTCTCTGTGGCGTTTTAAAATTCAAGCAGCTGTCCATCGTACTATTAATAAAAAAAATTCTTTAGCTTTCCAGAGGCCGACCGGCATGTCCGTCCAACTGCCGGTTGTTGATTATTTGGTTGTTGTAATGTCTCCACAGAATTCTCTTGAGCTTTCACATTTTACACACCAAAGACAATTCAATCATTTAGTGTGTAGTAGTAACGCCATAAAACGTTTCGAATCTCGCATTCAGTTTCGTTCTGAACGCCGCGTGCTACAGTCGACCAGATACCGGTTCCGGAAACAAACAAGTCACCGCCACTTTTATTCAATTCACAAACAATCTACACTTGTTGTGCAAACAATAAAGCATACAGACAGAATCTCAATTGTGCAGCAGAATGGTTTGCGATAAATTCTTAACCTTGAATAATGGCTTGACAATGCCCGCCTTTGGCATTGGTACATGGCAGGTATAGTCACTTTCATAATCTTAACCAAATACTAGCTTGTTGTTTGTGTAATCGTAATTGATCATTCAAATTTATATTTTTTACTATGTATTTTTAGAATTTCTCTTGGTGTTTTTCTTAAATTTAATGCTTACGTTGTAGAACATTCTTTTGAGCTTGTAATATTTTGCATTCTTACTCAAACTCGATTTGGAAATGAGGACAGTGCATTGTTCAGCGGTTGGGATTTAGTAATACAGGTTTTGAGATTGTCTCGAGAACAGCATGTCTCCGTAGAGCAGGTTTTTTCGAAATTTTTTGGGTGTGAGAAATACTTTCTCTGGTTAAACTGATTGAATTAATGAAAATATTTGAAAATTTATACTGTCAACAAAATAGCTTTATCAATTTGGATCTATCTTTTTTGTCAAATTTTGTTAATTTTTGTTTGTGTGAAAATTACACATTTTTCAATCAAGTATGGTCGGACTTATCTCAAAATGGTTACGGTTACATTAAATGGAATTCATTATAAAATAAAAAAAATTAACTTTAGCTCATTTTTACCGAAATTCTTTTGGTAAAATAGGTTGTTACAACAACACGCGAAAGCCAGCCTTGGCCGAGTGTACAGCTGTTTCGGATTTAAGCCACATTTTTGCCTTTATAGAGGCGTCTTGGATTAACAAAAATTGCCGAAAGAGTGCTGATGAGGATTTTGTGGCTAAAATCCGAAACAGTTGTACACTGGGGGAACAAAATTCAGTTATGATTTGAAACGGGTATCGTTTTGAAAAAATCAAAACTGATCAGTTCTAAAATAGAACGTGAAACAGTGTCAATACTTATATAATTCCAATTCCACAGGATAAATTGTATGAAATTGTATATGAAAAATCAAATACAAGATCCGAAATCGGATTTGTATGAAAACCAAACTGCATAATTAATAAAAAAATTATTATTATTATTTATTAGCTTTATAATAAATTTCAAAATTAAATACTAAAAGAATTATCTGCTAAATTAATAATATATTTTTCGATAAAATTTGATTTCAAAAAAAATTGAGTAACAAAAACGTAGCCGTCTCAAATCAATAACATTTCACACACAAAAAAAAAAGTCGGTAGATTTAACCGAAAAAGACTGTTAAAAACGCTCCAACCCTTCTTCGTCGGTTAATCTAACCGATTATTCTAAACATACAGCAAAAATTTGTTTCAATACATATTTTTTAGTAAAAAAAACTTTTTTCGTTGAATTTGTGTTTTTTTCATTTGAAACCAAAAAAAACATATTAAACACAAAAATAAATTTCAAAAATGCAAGATTGCATCTTTAAAAAAAAATATATTAGCTTGAACGCATAACTGACACAAGCTCATATTTTCCAAAATTAGTATTACGAATGCAGTATTACAAGCAAAAAAACTCTGTTTGGCTCTGCTCAAGCTGCCTCTATAAGGCACAACATTCATAACACGATTGGGAAACCCTCTTCTTTCTTTGAAACCCCAACGATTCAACTGAAGATGCGCGAATGGTAAATTGCACAAGTTGGTGAAAATTCAAATTTAACCACCCATTGCGGTAGAAGAACAAAAAATGTCTGTAAAACAACAATTTTTTGTCGGTTTAAACTACCTACGAGCTCGGTTAAAAAATTTACAATTTTCATACATTATGAAATTTTGTACATCAACCACTTTTTTCGGTTAATTCTACCGACCATTTTTTTCTGTGCAGTCACAAAACATTACAATTTCAGTCGTGAAACAACAACAATTTCAGTCTCAATTCATCAATGTGGCGTTTCAATTCATCAATGGGCAGTTTCAAAAAAATGTAATCGTTTTATTGTCAAAATCAGAACATTCAGTGTTGACTGGAAATTGACAACGGTTTGGGACGTTTTGGCAACGTTTCGTTTTGATTTTTTTCTCAGTGTACACTCGGCCAAGGCGGATTTTCGCTTGCAATTTTAAAACAACTTTACTTTTTAGTTTCCAATATTAAAGCTTAAATAAATTAGAATTTTTTTATTTAGTTAAAAGTAATACCGTAATTTATGTAACGAAAAATGTATTTATTTCGCAAACTTTCCACTCCAGTTCATTAAAAACTTACTTTGTACTAACTTTACGTAGATAATATACTAAGTATATGTTCATAATTAGCCAATAACTCTCCATTATAAGTTCTCATTAAACATTTTGTATTTCCAAAGTATGTACTTGGAGATCAGAGTGCTCATTTACTTTGTAGCACCCAGTAAGATTAATAGTTGTAAGAATATATTATTTCAACGTAGATAATACTTACATAGTATAATTATGTATGTGCTCATATATAAACTGTAATTAACATCTCAGTCGGATTGAGCGCATTTTAATTGTATAAGACTAAAGGTTTGTTAGCCGAGTTATTGATGAAGCAGTGGTCCAAGTTGTAGCCGATAGTTTTCTTTTAAAATACGTCGTGTTATTTCATTTGTAAAAATAGAGAAAAATTGCATTTAAAATTTATTATGTTCATTGCATGTGGCCAATGCCATGAAAAGTTTTCCAGTTGAACCACCTTAACCATCAAAAATTCAATCTAAAATAGAAAAAATGGAAATTTTTATAATAATAATGGGCGTATTTTAGTAATTTGTTAAATCCTACTAAATTCTGCTAAATTGTTATAGTAAGATATGATTTAGGGAGCATAAAACAATTCAGCAGGTTTTAACAAATTATTGCTGAAGTTGCCTGCATTTTAATTTGATTCCCCCTTTGTTCTACAGGCACCTGATGAAGAAGTCGAATTAGCTCTCAATCAAGCCTTGGAGGCGGGCTATCGTCACATCGACACTGCTCCTGTGTACATGAATGAGAAAGCCATTGGACGCGTGCTGAAGCAATGGTTTGATTCGGGAAAAATTACACGCGAGGAATTGTTCATTGTAACGAAATTGCCGCCACCAGGTAAAAAATAACCACAAATTCGAATATTTGCCTATTAAACAAAACTTTACATAAATATCAGCCAATAGGCCCCATCAGGTGGAGGCCACACTCAGAAACTCTTTGGCTGATTTGCAATTGGATTATATTGACTTGTATTTGATACACACGCCATTCACTTTACATTTTGTCGATGGCGACTTCAAGCGCGATGAGAATGGCTTGATTGTGGTGGATCCCAGTACAAATCATGCTGCAGTTTGGAAGGTGTGTGATTTTAATTCAATGCAATTATTCAATTTAAAAAAATTGTATTTTTAGAAAATGGAAGAACTAGTTGAGAAGGGCCTGGCCAAATCGATAGGCATTTCGAATTTCAATAAGGCACAAATCGAGCGATTGCTGGAAAGCTGCACTATACGCCCGGCTAGTTTGCAGGTAAAATTTTCTCTTCTGATATATGCAACAGTGAATACAAAATGTTCTTCTATTCAGATCGAGCATCACATCTATTTGCAACAACGTGAATTGATCGACTACTGCAAGGAGCAGGACATAATCGTGACTGCCTATTCACCGCTTGGCTCCAAGGGCATTGCTGCTTTGAATAAAATGGCGGGCATCGAACGTGAGCTGCCCGATCTGATGAATGTACCTGAAGTGAAGGAAATTGCCGAGGCTCATGGCAAGACGCCCGCTCAAGTGCTGCTGCGTTGGATATTGGATTGCGGCCTGTGCACCATTCCAAAGAGCACCAATGAAGTGCGTTTGCGCGAGAACTTGGATATTTTCGATTTTTCTTTGAGCGAGGAGGAAATTGAGAAATTGTGTGCACTGGATGCCAATTGTCGCATTTGTGATTTCAAATTTTTCGCTGGGTAAGTGGAAAAGTAGCGAAGTTTATTTGAATTTTGCTAATAATTTGGTTTTGTTTTTGCAGAGTTGAAAAACATCCCGAATTTCCCTTTTAAACTCTTCAAACCCTAAGGAATATTCTTGAAAGTATTGCCGGCACTCACCACGAAATAAAGCTTCTTCAAAGGCACATTGCTATTTACTTTGGCGTTGATGTTATTAGTACATATTTATTAAAATGCAATACAAAAGTAGTTGAATAGAAACATCACTTACAATTCGATAAATAAAATCATAGAAACAAATCTAAAAGCATTTATTATCTATTTGGTGTCATAATCCAGTGGAAGCAATGTGGTGGTTATAATTTTAAATTCAACGGACTGCGGTATGGGTTTATTGGGCAGTGACGTTGCTTCCTCTGCCTCCGTTGAATGGCTTCCTTCTGAATTGCACACATTGCCTTTCGGGCTATTAATAATACTTTCGTTCGATATCAAATTCGTGACAATTTCGTTGTCATTAGCATTCACAGCAATCGTTGGCTTCAATGTGTCCACCTTTGAAGGTTCATTGTCATACTTCACACTTGGTGGCGTGTTGGCTATTTCTGTAATTACGGCAGCGCCTGCGGTGGGACTAATTTTCCAATAAAATTTTTTATTATTTAGACATTTAAAAAAAAATCATTTTCTTGGTTTTAGTAGAAATATATTTTATTAAATATAAAAAAAAATTATTTTATAGAAACTTTAGTAGACTTAAGTGGTTAGTTAAAGAAAAATCTCATATGTAATAATATAAACTATATAAATTGCAATTTAACAAAAATATTTAATTAATACAAAATACAAAAAAAAAATACACAAATTGTATTCAGTTAGTTCGTTTGGACTTGGTTAGTCCGCAAATCACAAATTCGTTACGGAAAGTATTTGTTTTGTTTCACATTAAGAAGCTATCATATTAAATATGTAATCATAAATTCAAGGATTATTGACAGAATGCCAATTAAAGAGTTTATTTTCAAAAACGAAAAACAATTCGAATTAGAAATTTTAAAGGCTTTTTGTGTGTTATTATTAATTCATAGTTGTCCTTCTCAAATAAACTCTTCAAAGTTAGCAGGGGGAAAAGCTAACACAAACATTCAATAGGGACGGACGATTTTAAACAAACAAATGTATTATTAAATACTTCTACATTGAATAGCAAAGATAAGTGGTTGGTAATTCAGATTCGTTTTTACTAATAATTTTTTACTCAATGTACAAAAAAAAACGGAAGAAATTTTGATTCGTTTTGTTTCCTTTTTACTTTACATTACTCAATTGAAATTGTTAAAAGTCTAACAAAAAAATAAAGCTCATTGGATGCAAGTAGTTCATTAAAATTTGGCTTGGGCAAACACTTATTTCGATACATTCGAGGTAGCTACAAATTACACAGCAAATAAATTTCGTAATTAGCTAAAATGTTACATTCGTTAGTTCATTCTTTTTTGGTGTTGTAGCAGCATTCAATAAACAGAAAATTTCACAGTTCGTTGTTTTTGTTGAGGCTTGGCGGGAAAAGGTCAGCCAATGTGGTAGCAATAAAAACATTGTTAATATGCATACTCGGAATGTCTGCGTAAGCCACTGAAAATAGATAAAAAAAAAAAAGAACGAACGCGAAAAACGCCAACGCAAAATAAAAAAATAAAAAATATGGAAAATAGAATTTGGAAAAAAATACAAAAGTTAGTAGTGGAACTTAGTCTATGTAGTGTTAATTGTATGCGTGTATTTTAATTTAAAATAGTTTCCGAAAATCTCGAAATGCAATAACTTTAAAAACGTATTAAAAAGATGTTGTATTTTTTTCAAAATACTTTTGGTTAAGTGGATATTGAAACTGCGTCGCTATCGCTATTAGTTATGAACGCGTTGAAGTCACTCACGTCGTTCGTGTATCTTCTTCGGAACTACGTCTGCAAATGTGAAGAGAAAAAGAATTCAAAGTCATTATGTAAACTAGTAAGACCATTTGGCTTCGAGCAGACCAAGGCGTGCCTAATATTTCCCTTCCAAGTTTCCCCGATTTCATTAATATTTTGTTTCATTCCACATTCTATTCACATTCTGTTCCTATTCTTAATTTAGGCCAATTGCATTTGGTTTATTTCCATTTTAAATTTTTATTTTGTCTTAAATTTGTTGCGTTTTTCCATCCAAATACTCCCAAGCAAAAGTAACTCGAATACCAATTTATTTCTTAATACTAATGCAATTACCTTTGATCCTCATTGGACCTCATGGCCACTGCTGCCACTTCGAAAATACCAATAAAGAAGCAAAGCATCAGTGGGCCAAAAATGGCTCCCTGCCAGCCAATCCAATACATGCCGCCCGCAATGGCCAGGCCAGTCAAATAGGGATGACCACCACTAAAATTTACAAAAATGCATATAAAAAATGTTATATCAAATCTATATTCCATATTACCCCTTCATTTCAGCATAGATTGCTGCCTCAAAGTAGGGCGGCACAAAGAACTGCAAGAGGAACAACAAAAGACCCGCATAGAAACGATCCTGGGCGAGCCAAAGTTCCAGCAGGGCAGGCAGTGAACACCAATAGCTGCCCAGAAATGGAGCAGCCGATAGTATTGCGGCTAACGCTGACGGCAGAAAGACAATACGTGCTCCGAATATCGTATGCACCAGCCATGTGAATAGGCCGGTGAATATCGAACACTTAAACATGGAAATCAATACACCGGAAATGGAATTCTCCAAGGCTTCGGCAATTTTCGAGCCAGACGTTGAGACGCCCATGTATTTGGTCACTTGAAGAGGGGCATATTTGACATTGCTGCTGGAGAGCAAATAGAACAGGGCAGTGAAGAAAACAATCTGTGGAAGAATGCAGTTTTTAATCATATGTAAATAAATAAGTTGTCATTTTGTGTTTACCATATCCAATATGAACTCCACACACGCCTGTCCACCGGACAATACCAGCGATAGCATTTCGCCCGTAAACGTCATGATCATGGAGAGATTCGTGCGTATGATGTGCCACAGTGATTCGGCCACTTCGAGTATGGTCTGTGTGTTGCTTTGGGCCCAACCGATGATGCCCTGTTTCGCCACTAAAACTAGCTCTTTAAAATGTCCTTTATTAAAAACACATTGCTCGTTGTTAGCCTTTGGAACATGCAGACGATGTGAAATATGAGATACAGGGGGAACAAGGGGGGCACAAAATGTACTCTGTGTTGGTGTATGTGTGTGTGTATGTACATTAATGAGTGTTATTTTTGATCATCGCAATAATAAAAGTGTGAATTATTTCACATGGAAACATTCTAAATCCAACACCAACCTTAAACCCCACAATTATGTATGTATATGTATTAATACTTTTTAGTATAAAGTTTGGACAGTTAACAAATGGATTTTAGTAAGTAATGAGTCTTCTTTGTATTTTGCAATGTGTAGACAAACATAAAAAAAAATGTCCTAAAGTATTTGTTAATTTCAGTTTTTAGACAAGAACACAAACAAGTATTCGATAGACATTACCACAGACGGGGTCACTCCAACTTACCAGGATTGTCGACAATTTCACCGAAAGTACTCTTCAAAGCATCCGTTGGAACTCGAGGGCCATACGACGAATCGGAACGATTGAAATCAATCCAATACTGTATCAAGCGATCCCAGACATCCAGGATTTGTTCCTTCAATTTGGTGGCATGCACCGCATCGGCTTCAGCCAGCCAATCGTCAATGTACGTCTCGATTTTGCGTCGCCCGTAGTGATGAGCATTGTCCAAGGCGTCGTCGATGGACGATTGCATATTGGCGGGCAGAATGTCAATTAATTCGGGACGATCGGTGATGGTTTTATTGATGAGATCTTTGCCCAAATAGGCCACCTCAATGGTCTCCGAGTAGATGTTGACGCAGAAGAATACACCCAAGAAGACTATGATTAGCAGCATCAGAATAATCATCAGAATCGAAGTGACCAGATCCACTGAGGATTTCAGCGAATTGCGTAGAATTGTGTTGATTTTGTAGTTCAACTCGAGCACGCCTGGCAAGCAGAGTGGCAGAACGGCTGAGTGGTGCTCAATGGCCCATGTCTGCATTGAAAAATGTACACAATTAAATTTAAATGTAATTCGGTGATCAAGTAAGCAGAAATCACCTTCAATTTCAAGTACACATCGTGGATTTTACTGAAAACAAAACCCGTGAATCCTGTCACATTTCCCAAAGTGTACAACAAGTGCAGAATGATGGGTATTGCCGCCAATATGAACATCCAAACATTGCGGTACAGAAACGTGGCAATACACGCATAGAACAGCAGCTTGAAGTAGGTGTCACTCAAGTGCTCCTCCTTGGCATCGAGCGGCTCAATTGTTTCCACCGAGTCCATGGTTTCGCTCAGCGAAACATCCTCTGCCTCGGAGTGCAGGCTTTGCTTCTTGATGTGTATTGCACTCATTGACTTCTCGAAATCGCTCTTGTCCAGCAGCTTTTTGATTTTTTGCACAAACGTACTGGAGTCCTCAGTGGTGCGTAAATTGTAGAGGATAGAGGCTCCCACATAGAGCATAATTAAAATGAAGGCTGGCACTTGCAGGGCGCCCAGAAAGCTACAACCATAGCTGACAATGGCTATCCACAGTGATTGTCCGGCAATTACGAAGCGAGAACTGTTCTCGGATTTCCAAAAGAAATACACTGAAGACAAGTATATGGCCACAATGGCCACAAGCTGGAAAACAAAAATAAAATTCTTTTATAAAAAGGAAAAAATTTTATATTTTTTTATACTTACCAGATAAATATTCAAGAAGCCAATCAGTTGAACAAATAACGAATGTGAAAATATGATACACTTCCAGACGGCACACAGAAAGCCTTTCGGAGCATATAACACCAGCAGTTTGATGCATGTGGCCACACCCACGCCAGCCGTTATCAGCTGCCAGTGTTCGCGCAGCCAATTGACTAGCAAACTGCCGCAATATTCTGTGGCCTCCAAGGGTCCCAGGCATATCGAAACGAAGACATTGGAGTCACGCTCTTCCAAGCGCTCGAACCAGCCGTTGAGTAATTGCGCCAGCTTTCGCTTAAACGGAAAGAGCACAGCGCCCATCAGAAAAGCCCACAGCAGGGGCCGCACAAAGGGCCCAAGTATAAAACAGACCGCTATGAATGCTCCCACGCCCGCGGCAATTAGGAAATTATACATGGCCGCTTTAAAGCTTTCATGATTTTGCGAACGGATTCGCATCAACTTGTTCAGAACACTGTCGAAGGATCGATCGCGTCGTATCGAATCGGAACGATTCATTTTGTGTGTTCGCTGTTGATGCGGTTGAGGTACTGAGTAGAGTTTTGGTTATTTCTAGAAAATATATGTTTTTGGGGGGAATCCGTTGAATCTGTTGACGGAGAGAGTAAAGGAAAGTGATTAGTAAGTAGAAATAAAAAAATTTTAAAGAAATATTGCCTATCAAAAGTAACTTCCTTTTCATAATTCAAGGGGTGAGTTGATGAAGTAAATAAGTCAAATTTATTTTAAAAAAAACTCATCTCTTACCCAAAATTCCTCCCAAATATCAATATGGATGTTAGTGTCGTTATCTACTTATAACTTCAATTGCTATCAATGGCCTGTTAAACCATAAACAAAAATGCCAACAAGACGTTTGTAAGAAGCTAAACAAAAGCAAAAGTTACACTTTAAAATTTCAGAAACAAGTTGAAGAATGACTAATTCAGCCATGTGGCTCTTTCGCGTGTTTAATATTCATAAATCAGAAAAAAAAAAACATGCCCAAAATTTCAAATGTGAAATCAAAAGTAGATTTTATTCAATTGCAATCGAGAAAAAAATTCTAAAAATAGATATATTTTCCAATGGTACAGAAAAGCAAGAAAAACTAATTTGACTTAAACTACATATATGGGACGGGAGCCACACCTTTATATTTAACAATACCATTATCCCAAATCCATAACGACGAACAAATTACAATATGGAAATGAAGAAACTTACTTTGATTTATGGTATCGCGTCAAGATAGTATCACATTTTACAAAATTTGAACTCTCCAGAAATCCATTCACTGCCAACATCCACCACAAAATCTAATCATTTGTTGTTGTTTATCTATTTTTTGTTGCTTTGATTTTGATGTTTATGTTTTTTTCCCGACAGATGGAAAGTATTCAGTTTGGTTGGGAAATATACAAGGTTAGCCTCACTGGATCTTGAAATTAAATTGTAACTGGGAGAAATCCTTTTCGTTATTTTTCCCCGATTTCTTGTAATTAATTTTATTGAAATATTTTCTAAACTAACTTCTTTTCTTCGATTTCAAGATAATTACAAGAAGTCATCTGTCTGTCAGCTGTTTTGTTGAGAATTTGAAAATTACGTCATTCGTCGTGTGTCGCAGTGTTACCATATTGTCAGATTTTAAGATTTTTTCCCAGAAACTACTGACTTTTCATAAATTTTTTTTTTCATGTAATTTTATTCATTTCAATCACCTAATATTAACTTAGGTCTAACAATGATTATTCAAAATTCATAAATTCAACTAAATTTAAAATTCAGCTTTAACTATGCTGTGAGATGTGTAAATTGCCCTATATCCATTGATTTAGGCAATGTGGAGTTCTCGTATCTAAATTTAAGAGCTAATTTACACTATCATGTTCATGATAAAAAATCTCACAAAGAGCGATTAAGAACTGGGGTAAAGTAAACGGGATAGGAAATCCACTCAAACAACCTTAAAATTGGCAACACCATGCTTTGTTTATTTACATTTTCAAATAAAAAATTTGGTTTTTTTACATTTCAATACAACATTTGTCAAATTAAACAGAAAATTTCGGCATGCTCATGCCAGTGTTAATTCTGAAAACGGAATTTCAATGATAAACACGATAGTGTAAATTGGGCCTCAGTTGAAATGTTTTAAAATTTTGTGTGAAATTTTTGTATCAGCAATTTATCTGGTAACTGTGCAATTGCTGAGAATACGTCGAGCAAAACAAAATGTCAAATTATCTTTAATTTCCTTCACATTTCCTTTCGTTATTAGCGGCAAGCGGCATTTTTTGAAAAGCATAAACAAACGATTCTTTACAACAAATAAAATGGGTAAATTTGACCAAAATACCAAATTGTTAATGAAGTTAATTAAATCTAAATTACAGATGAAAAATTGCAACAAATTTTTCTCATACAACCTTTACAGGACAAAGCAATCACTTACAGGACCAATGGGGAGCTCTTTCGCAAAATGATGAAGGAAACTTGCATAAAAGAAGTCAAAAATTTAGTAAGGACAAAGCATAATAAAATCCAAGAAATATCCTTCCAATTTCCTTTACATTGACTTAGGTAAATGTGGAAATTGACATTGTGGCCACCGAACTAAAAATGCCCGATCCAAGGAAAATTCCTCCCATAAGCAAGCAAGAAATAAAACCACAAACAGAAGTAAGAAAAATTCCATAAGATGCAGTTTTTTAAATAATTTATAAACATTCACAGTTGGATGCGTTACTGGAAGATTTCGGAACAACCAAGAAGTCAATGGATTTGTTCTAGTTTTCATGAGTTTTCGGCAGACTTGTTTATTATTTTGTTTAAGCGTTTATAAATCATTTCCAAGCAGTCGACGGATGGGAGCAGAGTCTGTAAAACAATTTGAATTATGTATATTTTGTTAATTTAATAGAAAAAAACTCAACTCACATTGAATATTGGTATAATAGGCTTCTGCTTGAAGAGACTGCCTTTAGTCCTCACAACCAATATGTAGTGAATATCGAGCTGCAATTGGGTTTTCAATTGAAATACAAATTGTGGATAAGAATATGAAAATAAAATAGAAAAACGTACATCTTCAATGACTTCGTTTATGACCACATCGTGAATATCCGCAGTCGATATGAATATGTTGCTTAGCCTCGAACAGAAACGCTCTGTTTGGAGTTGCAATGCAAAGTCCAAACAGAATAAGAGTTTCTCTGTGAAATGGACAAAATCTGTTAAGTCGAACTTAATTTCCCAAGCCACTTACCTCTTTTGACCAAATTAAATGTGCTCGTGATGTTTTGTAGGAGCCACAACAGGAAAGCGAAATCCGTTAGAGTAATTCTTTGCAACCATACTCTTGTGGCGCCGGAAGCCGAGATGCTACTCCATGCTCCGTAAAGACAAATCAACGCCAGAAGTTGCTTGACTTTATGGAGTCGCTGTTGGCTGTATCTCATATTAACCAGCTCGAATTCAATGGAATCGTCGGAATGAGTAGTCAAACGCAACTGCAGGTCCGCTGCACGCTGACCAATACTTTGGTGGTTGTACACCTCCATGATAGTATTATTAAATATAATTAAAATCTGATCTATTCCTATTAATTTTTAATTCTAATTTTTTTAAAAAAAGAAGTGTTTTTTTATTCTTTGTTGTTTTCTTTTCTTTCCTCCTTCCTGTCTTTCTGTCTTCTTGTTTTTGATTTCGATTTCTTCTTTAGTGACAATGGAAGCAATGTTTTGCTCACCTTTTTTTATTGCATAATCAAAATATTCCATAAAAAACCGCGCATCGAAATTCGCCTCATAGAAAACGCGCCTATAATTTTTTAGTGCAATTGAAGGTTTTGGTTCGTAAGTTGTGAGTACAAAATTGTGGCTACTTTTAATATAAAAGGTTTTGGGGAAAAAATCATGTTTATTTTTTTTCATTCCTTTTTGCTCTTTCTATGACTGTTGAAAAATAATGTAAAAGATTTTTTTTATTTGTAATAGATTGACAATAAAAGTAAACATAACCCAGTCAGCAGAAAAGTTTTTGAAGGCACAACGGTTGGTGACGTAGTTTGACTCAATTTTTAGAATAGGATTCCGACTTTTAAATACTACGATTACATATACGCGATTGTCTCCATTTTCGAGCTTATCTCTCCATAATCTGCATTTATTTGTGGGAATTTTCCTATTGCCAACTTTTAAAGTAGCCTGAGTCTGAAAGTAGAGTGCAGGAGCCCCCAAAATCTGGTTTTAACAATAAAAAATTGATATTGGCCACAATCCCGACCATTCCGCGTTCCAAAACAACGAATTAAGCCAATCTTCTAAGATGGACCGATTAAAATAATAAACCTACGAAATAATAATACGCCTACGAAAATATTCACGATTTTAAAGTCAAAGGAGCAAAACCTTAATTGTCAATTTAGTAGAGTATTAACTACTGAGTTGCCAGATAATACACTGAATTGACAGCTACTAAGGTTTAGCAGCAACTAAATTTCACTATGGGTATGCGCCAATAAGTTTTCCCACGATTTTCGAGCAAAATAAAATACTACCCCGATTGTTGAATACTCATACAAGTACTCGTCGAGCATTCGCTGAATACTTTTTTTGCATCACTAACCATTTTTCCAATATGGCGTCGAACGAATGACGAATGTTGTGGCCACTCGGGTCGGGATCGCAGTCGGAATCGGAAGAACAGTCAAACAGTGAAAAGCTGCAAATTGAATTGAAAATTTTCTCAACCGAATTTTGCAAATTGCACCAATATCCGCACAGAAGAATTGTTTAAATAATGCGAAAACGCAAATGAGTGAGTTGAAGTTGCGACCGCACACAAATTGAAAGGTGCAGCCGAAAAACTAAATCCAGAAATACAAAAAAAAATTATACATATATATATATAGTGAAAAAGAACGTGAAGAATACGTGAAAAAAATTTGTGAGGAATCGGGAAAAAATTTCTGATTCGGTGGTGCTGCTGTTGCTGCGCGTTCTAAGAAAAAAAGTAAATTTTTATTTCATTTGAATACGATTAATTGCAGTGGAATTTTCAGTGAGTGAATTGGATTTTCGTGTTATTAGGAAGGGGGGGAGCTCACACAACTCCAAATTGTGGTGTGGTGCGTTTTTGCGGGTGCTCCGCTGCTCCACTCTTCCCCGTGCCATCTTTCGGCGTTTCTTTTGTGTGTACTTTCGCGTATATATATACTACCGCCGCTGCGGCTGCCGACGGTCGGCCGTCCTTTGCCCCCATGGTCGTTTGGTCCTTTAAATGGTTCACGGACCATAGTATTCCCAATTAAATGGAAAACCATTTTTAAATTCATATTTTCGTATAATTCGTTGTCCAATTATGATTTCGGTTCGTTGTCTTTTTCATATTTTCTATTTTCTCCCCACTTTTGCTTTGTAATCGTTTGCCGTGTTGAGTTTGGTTTCTTTTTTCATGGTTTTCACCTTTTCCACCAATTGGCCTTTGTTTTTGTTGTTGCACTTTGATGGTGAGTTTCGCCGCTCTGCCGCTTCTGACTGGTGGTGAGTTTCCGCTGGTTGGCGTGTGTGTATCCATTATTTTGTTAATTGTTTTTCTCGTTTGTTTTTTTGCACTTCTATTATGTATTTTTTTTTCTCGAAAATATTTGCAAATTTGTAAGTACTTTGTAGAATAATTTTGTTTTGAAAATGCATTGTGTTTTTGAAATTTCCGAAGTTATGTATTTGGGTCAGTGTATAAGAATATAGACAAGTGTGTTATGTTTTATAGGAATTGTTTCTAGTTGGTGAGGAAAATAGCAAAATCGAATAAATCCCAGAAATTAGAAGTTTCGGGTGATTAGGTAAAGCAAGAGGTTTAAATAACTTCAATAAGTTTTCTTCTCTAAATTCAATGTTTCTTATAAAGGCCTTCTTTCATATTCACAAAGAAGAAATGTCCATTTCTGATTCTATAATCATCATTCACTCACCAATTCCACACTTAAATCCTTTTTTGAGTTTTGAGTACATATATTCTTCTAAAATCATCACTTGGGACTACTCCAAGTAAACAGGAACCCGCCCCGCCCTGCCTGAATTTTATATTCAACATAACCTTAAAACTCATATCGATAATCCCTTTACATTATCCTTTAATTACTGTTTGGAATTTTATAATTTTTACTCCTTCAATGCTTCCTTCCGCATGAACTAACAGAATCATCTGCAAATCTTAACAGTAACCGCAGTCATCTCAAGCCATTAAATATGACCACTTCGTCAGACTAATGAATGTGAATTTCTCAACATTATTATTCCGCATCGTATCCTAATCGCAATTGAATTGAAGCTAAACGAAATTTTAGCCTCCTCCATTCCAAAGAAGAGTTCCTCCACCAGAGGGCGCGCAAATGGTTCGTCACTTGTTTTAGTATCCAAACAGAGATACGACAAGACGAATGAATGTGTTTCGTCATCACAGTCACCAACAACAAAAACAATAATAACACAAGAGCAGAAAGCACAACTTGCACCACCACAGCACAATCACAATCACCACCAACATCATCATCATCATCGTCATTGCGACTACTACGAGTACACACAGTACACCATCATCGGCCCAGACACCACACACATCCGACGAAGCTTCAGCGCCATTCATCGTCACGCGCCTCCCTCGAACGTCGACCGTCACCCCTCATTGCTGGGCTGTTTGAATTTTTGAATTTGAGGCGAATCGGTGGAAAAGCTGTGCCCTGCATCTTCCTCTTCTTTCGTCAACAAAGTGGAAGTGTTCAACGTTTTTTTCTTCTTTTTCTTTGTTTTTGTTGTTTTTTTGTTTTGGATTCCATTTGCCATTTTTGCCAATTTGTGTATCGCATTTTTTGGTATCTTTTTAAACGTTGGCTCTACTTGGTTGCAAGTGGTGTTGTTGTTCCATTGTTTTGTTGTTGTTGCTGTTGTTATTGGCGCAGTTTGATGTTGGATTTCACCTTTGCAAAAATGCTGTTTGTGTGTGTCTTGTTTCTTTTATCCAACGAATGTGTACTTCCACTTACAAGTCATACTACAGTGGGTCCATCGTGTGTTTGGTTTGAACTCTTTCATTTGCCTTTCGTTCATTGTCATTTGGATTTTCCCTTGGTTGCCTTTTATTTTATTTTTCGTAAGTATGCTCGTATGTACTCCGTAACGCAATTCTTTGGGGGGAAGACATTCTTCGGTGTGTGGCGTGAATTTCTGCACATTTTCTTTTCGTATTCGTATTTTTACAAGTTTTGTTGTTTGTTATTTTGGCTGTTCTGTGGCTGAGTATAATACTGCCCGTTGACAATTTCCTTAACCCCCGCCACCCCCTCTTTTGTTTGGTTGGGTGTTGTGGTGGTTGCTTGTGGCTGTTGCTATTAAATTCGATTTTCATCTGAAGTGTTTGTGCTAAAATTTACATAAATGCGAAGTGGAGTGGCATTTTTGTATCCGAATTTGTTGGTATCTTTCTATTGATTTTAGAGGGAAACTTACATTTTTAGACAAGCTCCTAAGCGTTAATATATAGTCGGTAATTTTTCGCACTGATATAACTTGTGAGATAGTGTTTATGAGTTACGTCAGTTCGTGAAATTGTCGATGATATATAACTATTTCTAAATTACTCCTTGAAGGGCTATTGAATGTTGGCATATATTACTCAAGATTTTTTATGAAGAAAAAAAACTACAAAATAGTCATGCAGAGTGTCATGCATGAGAAAGTGGGACACTACTATGGAAATGTCATTAATGCCTACACCTTCCTAATTGATGATTGAGTCGAGTCGATGACTTTTCTAATAGGTTATATTGTTACATGCACCGTAATATTTATACTCTGCATAGAAGTGTTCAGGCATATTGTTTTCGTCCCACCCTATGTAACGCCCAAAAGGAGGCGCGGAAGCTGTAGAAAAGTATATATTCTTAAACAGAATCATCTCCTGATGAATGCCATTGTTTTTGTATTTGGTTGCAAATGATGTCGGAAACGGAATGAGAACGAAATGGAAATGCACAGAAATAATAGAATTGGAACAAAATGGAATTGGAACAAAATTTGTAAATGGAACAATATTTTGAAATAGATCCATATTAAAGTGTAAATGGAAATTATCAAAAAATTATAGATAAAATATTTAAAAAATTTTTTATAAAATATTAAATAATTTTATATAAAATATAAATAAAAAAAATTGTCAATAGATTACCGAAAAACTATCGTTAAATTATCGAAAAATGTACTTAAATTTTGATATTTTAGGTCAGACTGGAGATAATAATAGTTTTATTAAACTAAAAACAGTACACAGCACCCCAGTTCATGAACTACGGGACTTGACCGTTAAAAAAAAATTAGATAATGTCTTTGGTGCAGCTTAAATCGTTTATTGAAGCTTTTAAGTAGTTCCCTATTGAATAAGCAACTTCAAGTTGATAAAAAAAAAAACGACGAACCGATCGTTGTACCTCCTCGAGTAGCTCTATGGGTCATATTGACAGAACTACTGAATTGGGCGGTTTTACTAGAGGTTAAATCAATGGATTATACTATAAAAAGCCAATCAGTACCCCTTTAAACAAATCTTACAAAACCTTATCGAACCCAACCAACTCAGAAACACTCAGAATAATTCGGTTTTTGTAAAAAAGTTTTTGTATGAATTTTAAAGAAGTAATCATGAAAAACACTAAGTGTATTCATTCAAAGTAGGAAACCCCTCGAAAACGCACAGTTACTTAAAAGAACTGTCAAATTTCATATGTTTTGACTGCTCATCTGCACAACTGAATCGTTTCCGGGGGTTTCCCACTTTAAATGAATCGCCCTACTATAATTGTTAGCACAGAAATTGATTACGGATGAACAACTAATTCTATTCCGAAATTGGATAATGCTGTTTTGGAAATCGATGCCTCAAATGTTTATATTCGTTTTGAGACATCAAAGGTTAGGTCGTGACCTTGAACCTTTGCACTTTTCCCACTATGCAATAGTGGGAGTTGAAGAGAGAAAGCTGCCACATATTCGGTTGCCAATTTATCGCTCTACAAATTAACAAAATTGAAAAGAAAATCCTCCAAATTCCCATTACTTTTACTTGTAAATTTTCATTTACGTATTCATTTCCGAAAAAATTATAATAATTGGCAAGTACTCAAGAATTATTTTTACACACCAATTTTGTCCACGCAAATTAGTAGATATAGCTAAGAAATCTCACTTCTCCGCTCTCTGCCGGTGCAAGTTCAATAAATCGCTGCCAATGTGATTGCTTCCGAATGACGTTCTTGCCTATTTTTACAAGTTTTACTATTTGATGTGTTGCCTCCGATCGTAGCGTAGCGTACCATGTACAGTGGCAATGAATGAAATTTAGTTAAAAGCGTTCTGGATGGAAATTAAAAATGAACAAAAAAAAAACACCGCACACACAAAAGCTACCGAGTATCTGGGTTCTCGGCCTTTGCGGCGATGAGTAATTCCGAAATGCTTTGATTTATTTGCTTTTCAAATGACTTTTGTGCCTGAGCGCCTGTTTCTACATATTGGAGATTTTGTACTTTTGCATGTAAAACCATTTCACAAGATTCGTTCTTGATTCGATTTGTTCATACATTGTCGCGAGTGTAACTTTTGGAATGAAATTCCTCCTCTTCATAAATTGATAACAAATACAGTTGGAATTCTTTGTAGTAATTTCGAAAGCATATCGACAAATTCTAAAAAGTTTGCTTTATAGTCTTTGTGAGATTCGCCTTAAGGCTTATCACTCTGTTATTGAAATTCTTATCTTAATTGAAGCTTTTCTCAGTAAAAGCTTTTCCCGCAATAGTAACTGAAACAGTAACTAAAAATTTAGCGGCCGATGTTACCTAATCGCAATCAAAATCAGTAAATTGTCTGTTTTTTTTTGGTTTTTAAAACTTATTTATAATTTGACGAAATTTGTTGTTACAATGTATACAAACAAGTGCAATGAAGTCAAAAAACAAAACAAAAAACATACACTGACGGCACGTTTTTGCCCGTTTGGAAGTGAGCGTTGCCAACAAAATGTTGTCACAGACCTACGTCAGACTTGAGTGTGTTGTTGACTGCTGACTGCTGACTGCCGACCGCCATACGAACCCACTAATTTGAAAATGAAAAATTTGCACACAGTTCAAATTGTTTAAACGCCGGTTAAACTGGTTTTTGTTGTTGTTTCTCTTGTTGAGGTCTATTTTCATTTTCCTTGGTGCGTTGGGGCACAACATGGAGTTTGGAGTGAGCCGGGGGGTGGCGGTGTTGGTGGTGTATATGGCAAGCGAAGCTTTTTTCTTTTCTACTTATTTTGATTACATTGGCATTTACAAGCAAGTACACACTCACAGTCATGCTGCTCTGCTGCCCATTTGATAGTAGGCAAGCAGCCAACCAACCCACCAAATCCCACTCAGATCTACTATGTAGTTACTACGTAGTTGCTTGGCATTTACTACTATTTTTTCGTGTTTGTTTTCGTGCTCGTTTTTCGCTTCGTATCTTGCATCGTTTTGTTTTTATTTATATTTTCAGTACATTCAGTTGAGTGTGGCTGGCCGTTCGGTTGGCGGTTGTATTTTCGGATTCGTTTGAATTTACTTTAGTGTGTGTGTTGTGTGATTTTTTTTATATACATATTTTATTTTATATTTCATTTAATCTTTTTCTGATTTACTTAATCGTATGACGTCGTTTGTTCAAATGAAGTTTCATCAAATTATGTAGTTTTCGTGTTGTGCAAAAAAAAAAAAGAATTGAAATTTTAAATAAAACATGTTTATGCAAGTTTGGTGCCAGCGATCAGCTCCATTGCATCTACCTTCAGTGTATTACTCATGCATTTTGTATTTCTCTGATTTTTGTTTGTAAACACAATTCTCGGTTTTTTTGTAGTGTAAACCCACCTATGTATTTATTTATATATATTTTTTTTTTAATCTCAATCGCATTTTTATTTTTGTTTTCTCTTTCGGTATCTACTATCAACGTTGTACAACAGCTACAACAGCTACTACAGCAACAACAAGAAATACTCAAAAATACAAGGCTTTCACAATTTCATTCATAGTCGCCCCGTCGCATTTCGTTTTTGTCGACTTATTTTTGGCAATATCTTGGTCACTTTTTTCCGGTTGCAAGTGTTTTGCTGTTGTTTGCGGAAGCCAAAGTTTGAAATACAAAAAAAAAAGAAAACACAAAAATACTGTCAACCAGTTTCAAGAAGAATAAAACTTTAACACAACAAACAACGGACAGGTCACAGTTGTGGTTTGAACTTTCAGTTTTGCCGAGGCTATAAAAGACGCCTTTTACACACCAGACTCATAAAATTGTCTGTCTGACTAGCATTGCATTTTGGTATAAGTGTGAAATCATTTACTTACCATTTGAATTACTTGGTGCAACATTCCTTGTAGCTCTGAATATGTTCGGTTAACAATAAGGGAATTCACAACGGTCTCATATCGGTCGTAATGTCGTGAAAATATACAAAAGTCTAAATACAAAATGTGGCTGCTGTTTTCTGGGACCACCAAAAATCATCTTGGGGCCACCGAGTTAGGTTAGGTTGAATGTCACTTTGACATTTGCAATAAAAATTTTCGCTCTCTTTTGTCTCTCTCTGAAATGACAGTACTACAGTTTTTTCTGCAATGGGTGTTTTTTTTTCATGATAATATAACATATGACACGCTCAGAATAAAAAAGCGATGAAATGTATGGAGTGTCAGTACATTTCATCGCTCTTTTCCTCTGAGCATGTCATATAACTTCATGAAATCTTGTGGATTCCCTTAAAAAGTTAAAAAAATAATTTCTTGTAAAAAAAAAATTTTTTTTTTTAATTTAAAATTTATAAAATTAGTTTTAAAAGTAAAATTTAAAAAATTGTTTTGCATAAAAACCGATTTGAGGTTAAGGATGTCGATTCCAGATTTGTGATCGCGACCCCGATTTAACTTACAGTCACTTTCAAAGTCCCTATCGAAGTGTTATTGCTGAGAAATAAATTCTCAGAATTTCATTTCTTTTATATTCCAATTAATGATACATCCAATTTATGCTGGAATTTACTTAAATATTTTATTATAATTTTTTCTATTTTCTTTTTTGCAGAGTGACTTACTAAAACGGGCCTCCTTCCCCACAGAACACAATTTTGAATAAAAATGTCTGCCAACCAAAGCAAATAAATTTGAATTAAAAATTCAAAGTCCACCCATAGCTCACGAAGCTTACAAATCCACTGTCCAATTCTGACGAACAGAAGACAGTGGTCACCAAGACCCTAAGTGAAATCCACAAATTGTCTACCAAAAAAAAAAAACAAAACAAAAGAGAACAAAAGAAATTCTAGACTTGTTGTTTTTGCAAATTGTATAGTGAACTTGACACGTGGGTGACAAATTCAATCAAAACAAGAAGAAGCAGAAGAATAGCTTTTCGAATATTTTACAAAAGTGTAAAATAAACGAGACGACACGAAATAATTCCACTCTAGGTGAAATATTATTTGGAAACATAAAAAATGACAACAGACACCCGCCGACGCGTTAAATTGTACGCCCTGAATGCGGAGCGGCAATGGGACGATCGCGGCACCGGGCATGTCTCATCGAACTACGTGGACCGGCTTAAAGGTGAGTGTGGTTGGTGCAATTACATTTTGTGTGCGAATGGTTTAGCGTAACTTAATTGTGTGTCCGTTTGCAACTGTTGTAGGGATTTCATTGCTAGTGCGCGCCGAATCGGATGGTTCGTTACTTTTGGAAAGTAAAATACAACCCGACACCGCTTACCAGAAGCAGCAAGACACCCTGATTGTTTGGTCGGAGGGTGACAATTTCGATTTGGCACTGAGCTTTCAGGAGAAGGCCGGCTGCGATGAGATTTGGGAGAAGATTTGTCAGGTGAGTGGCAGGGGTCACCCCTTCGAAACTATTCCATTCTATATTCGCTACTTCTTTTTTTCCCCGCTGTACAGGTTCAAGGCAAAGACCCCTCTGTCGAAATAACTCAAGACATTGTCGAAGAATCGGAAGATGAACGCTTCGAGGACATGTCCGATACGGCGCCGCCAATTGAACTGCCGCCCTGCGAACTGGCCCGCCTCGAAGATATCTCGGAAACCATTCAGAATTGCCTCACCACACCGCTGCGCAAAGAGAAACTGTCCATGGCCCTCGAGTCGGAGAACTACATCAAGAAGTTGTTGAACCTGTTTCGCGTGTGCGAGGATCTGGACAACATCGAGGGACTGCATCATCTGTTCGAGATTTTCAAGAACATCTTCTTGCTGAACAAGAACGCCCTCTTCGAGATTATCTTCGCCGAGGATACCATTTTCGATGTGGTGGGCTGTTTGGAGTACGATCCAAGTGCCACCCAACCGAAGAAACATCGTCAGTATTTAAAGCAGGTGGCCAAGTTCCGCGAGGCAGTGCCGATTAAGAATCAGGATCTACTCGCCAAAATCCATCAGACTTTCCGTGTGCAGTACATACAGGACATCATCCTGCCGACACCATCGGTCTTCGTCGAGGACAACATGCTGAACACGCTCTCCAGCTTCATCTTCTTCAATAAAGTGGAAATTGTTACGCTGATACAGGAGGACGAACGCTTCTTGGTCGACATGTTCACGCAGCTGACGGATCCGGCCACCAGCGATGCCAAGCGTCGCGATATTGTGCTGTTCCTGAAGGAGTTCTGCAATTACGCCCAGAACCTGCAGCCACAGGGCAAGGATTCGTTCTACAAGACGCTGACGTGCCTGGGCGTTCTGCAGGCTCTGGAGATAACGCTCGTCATGAACGATCAGAAGACAAAGGCCGCCTCGATCGATATACTGACCGCAATTGTGGAGTTCTCGCCGTTGGTGGTGCGCAACTATACACTGCAACAGGTCAACCGAACCGAGGGGGTAAGCAATCATCGATGGGCAGAGTATTAATGGATTTTTCGTAATTGTTTCCGTTTTGTATTTTAGGAGCGCATGCTTCTGAACATTGCCATAGAACAAATGCTGACTGATTCCGAACCAGAACTGGGCGTTGCCGTGCAATTAATGGGCATTATTAAGATTTTATTGGAGCCTGAAAATATGCTAACGGAGAAGGGTGACTTCTTGAATTTCTTCTATAAATATAGTATACAAACATTGATTGGTAAGTGGAGAGGACTATTGCCGTTTGGAGGGCAGGAAATTTAAGTTTTGATTTCATTTCTCATTTTTGCTTAGCTCCTCTTCTGCTAAACAACGTCGGCGATCTTCCACAGGATTATCAGAACGCACAATTGCTTGGCATTGTCTTAGACATCCTGTCGTTTTGTGTGGAACATCATACCTACCACATTAAGAATTTTATCATACAAAAGGATCTCCTCAAGAGAATACTTGTGCTAATGATGAGCACACACACGTTCCTCGTACTTGGCGCACTTAGGCTTTTAAGAAAAATTATTGCACTTAAAGACGAGTTCTACAATAGGTAAGTGGCCGTCGCGCACGCGCATCCGATACATTTCATTCATTTCCATTTCGTTTTCTTTGACCTCCAGGCATATAGTTAAGGGTAATCTATTTGCACCAGTTGTCGATGCATTCATTAGAAATAATGGCAGGTACAATTTACTCGAATCGGCTATACTAGAATTGTTCGAGTTTGTGAAACTCGAAGATATCAAAACACTGTGCGTCTATTTTGTGGAGAACTTCAGTAAAATATTCGATGAAATCGAATATGTACAAACCTTTAAATATTTGAAGAATCGCTACGATCAGTATCAGGATCGAATAAAGGATCGCGACAAGATGTCGTTGGACACGTAAGTGGTCATATTGGCAGACCGACAATTACATTTGGCGCGACAGTTGTACTAAATTTCGAATTTATTCTCTCACATGTTGCAGTGGCATTCCCATTATTCGTGGTGGCCGCTTCCGTCGTGATCAAAGGCAAATGGAAGAGGAGGAGGAAATGTGGTTCAATGAAGAGGAAGATTTTGTCGAGGAACTGGACACCTACAATAGCGTCATGAAGCGTAAGTAGTTATTGTTTGTTTTTCTAGAGCGTGGCGAAAAATGTGTCGCTTTAAACCTTCGTCTCGCCCCGCTCTCTCATATGTCCAAGACTAGAAAATCATCTGTGATTCTAATTTTTTGTTTTATTCCCCTGCAGCCGTTACCGAAAAGAGTGGCTCACAACAATCGCAACCGCAATTACAAAAATCACCGCCACAACAGCAGCCGCAACATGGCATACTTGGCACAAACACCAGCAGCAACATAAATTCAACGACGACATCATCATCAACGATACTCTCGCCTACCGGCGGTGGTGTAGGAGGCGGCGGGGGCATCGTTGATGCCACCTCTATTATTGCATCGAACATCGAACAAACCGCCGCGCATTTGGGAGCAGCCGCAGCGGCCGCTGCCGCCAACATTGCATTGCACCAGCAGCAGCATCCGTTGCATAATTTCCAACAGCAACAACAATTGAATCTGAATAGCACACTGGTGGCTGCTGCGGCCGCGGCCGCTGCCGGCGTTGCGACCACATCGAGTGCCGCCCAATTGGAAGTGCACCTGCACCAGCACCACCATCAGCATCAGCAACAACCCGAAATTGCCGAGCTGCAGCAACAATTGGCTGCGGTCGAGCAACAGCACCAGGAACTGTCCTCGTTGTCAGCCGCTTCCGCATCGTCGTCGTCGTCATCGTCGTCCGTCTCTGCCTCGTTGGCGTCGAGCGAAGCCGTTGCTGCTATGGCTGCTGCAGCGGCGGCTGCCGTGGCCGCAAGCGTCACAGCGGTAACGCCCACAATTGGCATGAATCGAGATGTTGCCGCCGCCGTTGTATCGTCATCATCGTTGACTGCTATTGCGGCTGCAGCAGCAGCGGCAAATGCTAGTGTGACCGAGACGTCGCTAAATGCGAAGCACAGCGATGCTGAGATCAACATTGGCAAGGACGTGGCCGCCGCAGCGTCGGCGTTAGTTTCGGGCGAGAACATCTTAAAGAAGGTAAGATAGCGTGTGAAATCGATTTGATCTGTGCATGAAACACCCAAAATTCACCATTTAAAAATCGAAAAATACATTTTTAACTAAGCATGTGTTTGTTTGTCTACAAAATATAAAAATATTTGCAATAATTTGTGAATTTCCGAATTCCCCAAGGGTCTTGTCGATTACGAAAGTGATTCCGGTGAGGATGACGACTATGAGGAGGACGATGAGGAGTCGCCGCATCAAAAGAAGCCACGCCTGGCATAGCTAAATTATCCGACAAGCGCTGCCGCTGCCGCAGCAGCCGCTGCGGAATCAATAATAAAAACATTCGCAACAATGTCTTCATCCCATTACATCAACCACAACCACAGCAACAACAGCCACTTATAAAAGAAATAGCCACAACAACAACAACAACCAATTACCATTACAAGTAATAACAAACAAAAAATACCATAGCGTAGAAATGTAAAATGTCAGTGATTAAAAACGAAAACAAAAAAAATATCTTAAAATCTTACTTTATTAAAAATTAAAAAAAAAAAAAACAAATGAAAACTGCAAATAGCGAAACAAGTCGTTGTCGTGGTGTTAATTATCTTAAAAAGAAAACAAAATTCAAAAAAACATTGAAGACGATTTTTACTAAACCGGAGGAAATGAGCGCAGACCTAAGCAAGACACAAACTGACACATACACACAGACACACACACACATACACACACAATCAATCAATCAACTATTAAATGTCTTTTGTTTACAAATATATTTAGACTATTTTCCACACACACGTCGTCACCTTACACAAATATTAAATCAATACAAAAACTCAGTCAAAATTGGAACACCGAAATGGAAGAAAGGCGCTCTGAAAACAAACAAGCAACAAACAAGCGACATTGAATTGAGTTTTACGATTTTACGATATCTTTCACTTTCGATGAGGAAACAAAACGAATCTATATCATTTAATTTAAAAAGAAAACAGAAAAAACAGAAACAAATACAAAAACAAAAAAATGTAGTGAAATTATGCATAATTCTTAAAATAACTGCAATTAACAAACAAAATGAAGAAGAAGTAAATTTAAACTTTGTAATTAAATCTTAAATACGTTGGTATGTATTTCTAAGTGGTAGTCATAAACGTAAACTTACAAAAGAGTTCTTCTCTCGTTTCAAGTCTATTGTACTTGCAATTTCCTATTTTTCGCTCTCTTCCTTTTGCAAACGCACTCCACCAAAAACAACTTGAAACGTTTGGAATAATAAATTGTGGCAAACAATTTTTCTTTTTTACGTTTCTTGTAGTTTTTGCAAATTAAAATTAATTTTTTAATATTTTTTTAATTTAATATTTTAAACTTTCTTCAAATTGATTTTGTATTGTTTTACGTTTTTATCCCCCCTCTTTTTTTTTTGGAATGTTCTAATTTTGCTCACTCAGTTTTTCAAGCTTGTTGACACCATTTTTCTTTTAATTTTTTTTTTCATTTTGGTTTTATCTTTTGGACAATTTTTTAACTATTTTGAAAGGGTCTAACCGATAAGTGTGCGCTTGCTTACCACTTCTCATTTCTTCTCACCTATATACAGTTTGTTTAGAATTTGTAAAGGTAAACACACACACAAAACGATACAGTTTTTTTTTAAAATATGTTTTTCATATTTTTTGTAATATAATAAATTTGCTAAATTATAAATATATATTTAAAAAAATAAAAACAAAAAACAAGAAGAAAAGAACTCACATAAACAAGTGAAATTATAACAAAAATAATAATAACAAAAAAAAAACAAAAACAAAAAATATTATTCAATCAAAAAAAAAGTAAAAACAAAAATAAATCACACAAGAACGTTGATATCATTACCACATTATTATATAAAACGTAAACAAACAAGTTTTCATATATTGAATTATGAACATTAGGTTTTCTTTTTTTTTTTTTAGTTTTTTTCTTTCGTGAAAGGTTTTTTTTATAAATTTAAGTATTTAAGTATATCTTATTTCCTTACGCTAATTGTAAACACAAAACATTTAAAAACTACTTTACTTTAAAATTATGTATCCAACACTCTCAACAAAACAAAAAAAAATTTAACTAAACGAAAATACTTCAAAGAAATGTTTCCTTGTACGAGATGAGCAGTTCAACAAAAATGCAGACACAATCTTTCAAGTGAACAAATATAAACCCCCAAAAACAAGAACAACGTTTATGTTGAAAATCTTTTACCATTTTAGTTTTTACTTTGTGTTGCATTGGAAGTTTACTTTGGGTTCTTTTAAATTACTAAATTACCACTCTCCACTCAGTACTCAAAGAGCATACCTCTTTGAGTTTAGTTTACACTATACACACAATCGATACAAAGTACAGCAATGTTTACTATCCTTTTTGTTGCGTTTTTCCTGCTCTGATTTTTGTATTTTAATTAGTTACGTCTCCATACCATATAAATCTAAATTAAAGATAATAAATTAAATGATAGTTTTTAATAGTTTTTAAACAAAAAAAAAAATCACAAATGTGTTTTATTTAATCCAACTTGGAGGCGTAATTGCGGGGTGGGCGGGTTCACTATACCTTTCTTCTTGAGATAAGGGCACTTGTGTGTTCTTTCCCTTTTTCCAACTGCATTCGATACTAACACACAAACACATTAACCGAAAGAATAACAAACAAATTTTATTAAAAATAATTGGAAACTTTGAACTATTTTTTATTAACTACAATTTACATTGCAGTATTTATACTTAACAGATACAGTTACAATTTTATTATTTCGTAAATAGTAGCAACAAGAGATAAGGTCATCAATGGAATAAAATAAAACAATTGTCATTTTAAAAAAAAAACTGTAGCTAAGTGCACATTTGTTTTCTTTTCTAGAAGAGAGTCTTTTCTATCATTTTCCGTTAAAAAAATTGGCCCTAACAAAAAAATCGACCAAGAAAAATATAAAATCGCCCACCAGCAAAATTAAGAAAAATCATCGGAAAGTGGCTCACAGATATACTGAAAAAATGCGAACCGATTACAAAAATTTGATCGATAATTTTTCGATGTTTATGATTTTTATCGATAATTTTTCGTTATTGATAGTTTTTTTTTTGTTAATTTTGATATATTTTATCGATAACTTTTCGATAATTTATTGATAATTTCCATTTCCCCGTATGTTTTAAAATGTTGCTCCAATTCCATTTTTTCCGGTCCAATTTCATTTAATTTCGTTCCAGTTTCGTTCCGTTCCAAAATACAAAAATGTATGAGAGTTAAGGCTGTAACCGATAGAATAGTTCACTACGTCAATCCTTCAAAACAAAACCATATTACACAAAATTTTCTAGTGCTGCAAATCATTGCGAAGATTTTATATTTTGGCGGATTGACGTAGTATTCTATCGGTTTCAGCCTTTAGGCGTGGTTCTAATCCAATGTTGTCCGATTTCAATACCGTCCAATCATTAGTAAAAATAAGAGGAATGCTTATTTGGAGTCGATAGCTCAATAACTACGACAGCTTCCGTGCGGAATGACACAGACGGACAGGCATCGATAGATTGACCGCAAATGTATTC
The DNA here is from genome assembly GCA_951394025.1 of Heteromyza rotundicornis. Taxonomy (NCBI): domain Eukaryota; kingdom Metazoa; phylum Arthropoda; class Insecta; order Diptera; family Heleomyzidae; genus Heteromyza; species Heteromyza rotundicornis. The sequence goes on along the minus strand of OX596012.1, from coordinate 71,439,770 downwards.
GAACCATACACACACTCGCACCATTTTATATACACACCTCGCACCCTTTTTGGGCGTTATTGGCGTAACTCACTCTTTGGCAATATCACGAAGTGACGTATGTCATGGGCAACTGTATAGGAGATACGCCAGTTCGTTCAATTGACGACGGCTTGTGTGCAGGGTATAAAAAATAGATCCGGAAATGAGCTGTAGCTAAGGTATACTAATGCCCTAGAACTTTTCGAAAGATGAAATTTGTTGGGTCACACGGAGACAATACAACTGAAGGGTCCCCGAAGCAGATAATTGCCTCAATTGAGTCAAATGCGCCCAGGCCATTGTGCAATTTAAATGACTTTGTACTACGCAGCTTTGCGTCACTCCATTGTAAGTGGATGACTGTTTCTTTTAGCAATGTTCGATGTAATTATATTTGGCATTTAAGGACATTCGTGGAAAACAGTCAAAAATAAATTGAAATATTCCACTTAAATGGCATTTTATCTGAGAAAAACGGGAACCTGCTAATTTAGTACAAAATTCATAACGAGAATAGACGAATAAATGCAAATCCGCCTGTGTAATTATTGAAGGTGCCATCGAAGAAATAATTATGTTTTCCACAGAAATTGTACGATTTCTGCAAATTGGCAGTAATCCCAACAAACGCCTAGCGAAAATAATGATTGCAAACATACAAATATTACCTTGACAACACATACCACAGTTGTTGGCCACAACAAAGGTAACTACGAAAGGACTTTTTTACGAGAGCTTATTAAAGGCGAAATTATTGGCGATTGAATTACAGCGTAATTACAACAATTAAACAAGTCAACAAATCAATTGGAAAAATATAAAAATAATTTCCAATCACTCGGAAGCAATAGGATAGCCGCAATATGTCCAGCGATGATTCTTGGGTGTTCGATTCGTTGGTGTGTTTCCTGCATGGGCCAATATGGAATGCGCCATTGCAAACGTTCATAGAGGAGAAGTCATTAGGTAATCATTGTCCCCCCACACACACACACAGTAAACATGAAAAAATATGTGAGCTAATTTTTGCAATGTTGTGACCTTCGCCAGTCTTCGATCCGAATTCGGCACCTGACGAGCAAAGTCCCGACATTAAGAAGACACACGATGAGTACAAGAATCTGGTGGACTACATGCTGGGCAGTTTCATGGAGGAAATGCAAATCACCCCCGAGCAATTCGAAATGGCCTGCATGGAGGGACGCAATCAGCAGGAGGATAATCCCTTTCAGTTTCATCAGGGACTATTCCAGCAGGTCTGCATTTACAAAACGTTTCAAAGTTTATATTTTGTAGAATACTATTTGCTTTAGATCTGGGCTGCAAATGATGTTAAAATTTTCATACGCATGATGACCCAGCGAAATGTGGAATTGCAATTGCAGGCCTTGGATTTGATTGAGAAGAATCAATTGGCTCTGTTGCAGGAGGGTGAATTGGTTGACAATAATAGCCCAACAGACAGTGGACATTCGCAGAGGTAGTGAATAGATTGAATTGGAATTTGCAAAAACTCTATTATTTTTGAATTAGCGACAAGTTTGCTGACGTTGAAGATTTTATTGCTAAATCGGTGGAAAAGGAACTGGAAAGTCCCGAGGCCGCCCTGACTCCGGAACATGACTCTGATGCTGATGTGGCTGACAAGTTCGATCGTTTAAATTTATTCTTTGAGAAGAATCAAGAGGTCTGGAAGAGTTTACTCAACTAGGAATTATTTTTGCAACAATTTGCATTGATTTTAGGTAAATCCCGACGATGTCATTTCACGTCAGGAGTACTTGCGTCAGCAACGGGACAAGATCGTTGAAATCAAGAAGAAAACTCGAGCCAAGCAGTTAATGGAAACGGTGGCTCGCAATAGTAACAATTCTAGTACTACCACTGCCACAGGACGTCCGTCCTCGGCTCAGGTGGCGCAAAAACTCCTGGAAAACGGCGGCAAGGCAGATGAACTATACGAAAAGAAGTCAGGCAACGAAAGTGACGCCAATTCAGCGCTACAATTGCGCAAGACTTTGGCCAAGCGTTTGCGTGCCGAAGTAGTTGAACAGCAGTAGTAAGAGATCACAATATTATATGAAAGCAAACATTTCTACTCGTAAATAATAAATAATACACCAAGTAAATATACCCAAAAAACTCAGTTCTTGTCAAAGAAATCTTGCAATTACACTGTAAAAGACGCTAATCACGAATAAGAAGTTCGTTTTCCTTTGCTATGTCTTTGATATATTTTATATTTATTTAGATATCAAATAAATAAAAATGCAATTATGTTTTAAAAAAACATAATAAAAACAATTTTTTATGTTCGAATTTTTTTAAAAAAATAATTTTTTAGTTTTTTTTTTCATTGAAAAATATTTTTGACTTGTTCACATCTTTTAAAAAGTTTTTCGAAAAAAATTCGAAAATGTTCGAAAAAAATTAAAAGTGTTCGAAAAAATTCGAACATTAAAACTATTTTTTTGCAAAAAAAAACATAAATGTGCTGCCGAACAGTGCTATCAAAAATAAAAAAATAAACTTTGTTTTTGGTTTACAGACCTATTATTTTCTTTGGTTTATTTTTATTTTACCATGACAAAAGTATGTTTCAAATATAAAATCTTTTTGTGGTAGTTACAAAGTTACTTGACTAGGGCCTAATATTATTTTATTACACACATTTTTTTTTTGACATAAATTTCTAAACTATTAATTGCAGTTATTAGTTATTTTCTAAAAAAATACAGTAAATAAAAGGTACTTTCTGTTTGGCAAATAAAAATACTAAATTTCAAAGTTAATTTTTCTTATAGCAACAACAAATTTGTTTTGTTTTCTCTAATATCGAAATATTTATTTGTTTGTGTCGAGTTGGTCTTCCCTGCTTTACACTGGAATACGATCACGCAAATACGACATTATGGCTTCGGTACCCTTCTCGAGTATCTGATGACGCGGCTGACGGAATGGATTGCCTATAATATCCAGTGTTCTAATAAAGAAAATGAATTTAAAAAATTGTTTTTTTCCGTTTTAAAAATGTCTACATACGTTATATTCTTCAGATTACCCAACGTGGGCGGCACTTGCTCAATATTATTATTGCGCAAGTCCAAAGTGGCCAAACGTTTCATGGCGCCCAGACCTTGGGCTGATGCATCAATACTTTTTATGCGATTTTCGCGAGCCAATAGGATTTCCACGCCTTCCAGCTCGTATATGCAGTTTGGTATGTGTTCAAAACTGCACAGAATATGAAGAAGAAACAATAGTTTAAAAAATTCACAAATTAACTTCCAATGGCATCAACCAAATAACATATTCCGAACCTCACCGATTATTGGAAAGATTCAGCTCACGCAACGTATTCAAAACACCAAATTCCTTTGGCAGATCCGTCAGAAAATTACACGACAAATTGATCAAAGAGATTCGAGTGAATTGCGAGATGAAACTGGGCACAGTACGAATTTGATTATTGGCGAATACCAGCTCGGCCGCGCAATGACTCATCAGTTGCAAACTAAAATAGAAATAAAAAAATAAAATACAAACTAAATTTTGCTTATATTAGGAGCACCCACCCAGCGGGTAAGCTCTCCAGGCGATTCTTGGAGAAGTCAACAATATTGACATTCTCCTCCATGGCCGCTTGAAAGACTTGATCGGGAACTTCAGTCAAATTTTGCATGGTCACGGCCAAGTAATTGGTCTTACGCATTTTGTACCTGAAAGAGAGTCCATCAAAGTATTTGTTAATTCAAAAATAATATACTCCAGGGCCAATGGTACGTCACTGGTGGTGGATAAACATAATAGGATTTTAGGGCTTGAGAGGTAGAGGGATGGGTTTGAGCATAGGTATTCGAGGAATATGTAACATAGCAAGTTGGCATTTGTATTGACTTTTTCATGAAATATGACTCACTTGTCGGGAAACACAGAACTCTCATCCGATAGGCCCGGTAACGGCCTTGGACTATTCAAACCGTCTCCACCCACGTTGTGCGACATTGCTGTTTGATCGGCGGCTGCAGTCGCTTCAGTTCGATCGCGATCACGTAGCGTTTTTAGAACACGCGCTGTGCCACACTGCAAAATGTCACGACGTATTGATTTTATCGGATTTCCGTCCACTTTCAAGCTGATCAGATGCGCCAGCGAGGCCAACGAAGAGGGCAAATTACTTATGGAATTGTTCGAGAGTTCCAAGCGCGTGAGACTCTGCAGCAAGGCAATTTCATTGGGCAATGAATCGATTTTGTTATCTCGCAAATCGAGAATTTTCAAATGCGGCAACTTTGAGCACAATCGCTTGGGTAGTTTCTAAATTGGAAATTATTTTCAGGGTAAATTTTCAGTTTGTAAAAGTTTTCAATGCCCTTTCATCTCTTACCTCTATAAAGTTATTGGCCAAATGTAGCTCTTGCAGTTCTTCGCAGCCTTCGAAATTTGGAATTACCACAATATCGTTGTGCTGCAAATACAGGCACTGCAGCTTGCGTAGACTGCCCATGTCCTCGGGCAGTGATTTGAGGTCATTGTGCATTAAATCTAGTTTTTGTAGAGCTAAACGAAATTTGTATGCATTTTATAGACACGTTTGGAAGTTTAAAGTGGGGAAAAGATCGTTTCAAAAACTGCGAACTTACAACGCATATTAACCAAATCGGGTGGTAGTTCTTGTATGTGATTGTGCGATACTAAAAACGCGTTAATACGCACTAGAAAACCAATACCACCGGGTAGAGAAGTAAGATTGTTGTTGGAGACATCCTTTAGTTTTGGGATTAAGTAAGCAGAATGGATATAATATGATGACGAAAGCCGTTATTAATGTTGTAAGTGAAAAAGCATTAAATGGTCAATAAAAGTGCTAGTAACTAGGGCTAAGCTTAAAATTAATAATTACAATTTATCATATAAAATAATAAGGTCAAATAACTGCTTAAAAAATTGGACGTATTGAGAATCCCATCTTAATATTAAAGCGTTTTGTTAGTTCGAATATACAATTACGCTCTTCAAAGGTTAATTTAGAGTTGGAGTCTCAAAAATATGCAAGTAACCAAAATTCCAAAATTCGTGAATGACCCCAAAAGTCTAAATTTGTCGAACAGTGTCAAGCAATACTTTGAATTAGATCTATATAAATTCCCAACCAAAGTTGCAAAGTAATAATAAAATAAAATTGAAATATTTCCACAACTACTTCCATACCAACGACTCCAACATATGCAAATCACTAATGTCCGGATGCAGCTCGTCGAACTCATTGTTTGACAAATTCAAATGGCGTAGATCGGGTAATGTGTAGAATTCTGCCGGCAAATCCTTCAACTTGTTGCGACTCAAATTGATGCGCGTTAATTTCTCCAATTTGCCGATTTCCTTGGGAATGCTAGACAGCGAATTGTTGTGCAACTAAGCAAGATTTTGGTGATTAATACAAATTCTGACACTCATAAAGACATCCACTCACCGTCAGCGTAGTCAGCGAGTAAAGGTTGGCAATCTTTGGCGATAGCTGCGTCAGCGCGTTCATGCTCAAGTCCAGATTTGTCAAAGGCATTTGATTCCACCAGGCATCCTCCTCCTTGGCCACCAGTGAATCCAAAGTGACTTCGACATCTTTGTCGCTTTCGTTTATATCGTAAACTTTGGCGGGCACTGCAATGGAAAGGCAACACAATTGAGTAATTAAAATTTTGTTCTACATTTGCGCGACAATCAATTTTCTAATTAAGATTACAATCGTCTTTTTCTTGCAGCTCCAACTGATCCAATTCGATTTCATCATTGCCATCGGTCTCTTCGCTCTCCAATTCACTGGCCGAGGATGCCATGCGAAACTCGCGGATGTGGTAGTAACGCTTATGGGCATAAGGACCACACATGCAAAACGATGTGAGCTTCTTACGCGGATTCTTTGTGGACGCAATTTTGAAGGATATGGAATTCTTTATTCTTTTCAATTTTCTATTTGCAAAGTTTGGTAGAAATACTAACGTTTTTAGCGCTTGAGCTCGCGAATGAAACTGTTTCATTTGCAAAATATGTTTTCGGTTTAATTGTAAAATAAGTATTGGGTTTCCTAACTGCAATAGTTGATCGGTAATAGTTTGGTCAATCGAGCGTGTAATTTGCTTCTTCCAAAAAAGGCATTCTAACGATGTCAGATTCAAAGTTGCAGTCGCAGCTGAAAGTCAACCGGTTCACTGCCAAGTTCATTTGAATGCAGGAACGATGGTGCATTTGGAGAATGTGGTTGTTGTGTAACGTTTGAGTTAGTACAAAAGTACGACTTGAAATAGGTGCATCTCATATTCCAAGCACGTGCAACTACATATAAAACAACACATTAGTTTCCCTTTCAATTAGCGGGTGCTGTGCCTTATACAGAGTGTTTCCGTTTAGTTTGGATTGGCTCTGGTATTCTCAAAAATAATGACCAAATTTTGTAATTTATTAACATTTCAATTCAGAGCAGTTTACTGACACCAGCTAGTGTTCAAATTTTGTTTGTATCCAAGTTTGTCTTCTGAAGGCTCTCAAAACAAGTTTGCTCCTTGCCAACAACACTCACAACAATGTACGAACGAAAAATGCCTTCGAAATATTCGAACGTTATTGGAGTTTAGATTCCGACACACAATTAAATTTCATATTCAGTTTGGTGGAAACTCGTTTTTACCTTTTTCAGGCATGAGAGACGAAAGCGACAACGAAGGATGTGCTATGGGAGGCAAATGACCTTCCTTTGGCTAGAACAATGCCGAAATACGTGACGAAGACAAAGTACAAAATAATATTCAAATCACAAGGGCAGCAGGAAGTTAGCAAGAGGATAGATATTGATTTTTATACCAAATACCAAACTTAATTTTACAATATTTGTTTATACAAACTCGAGTCTTGGGTTAAACGTTAAGAAAACTTACCGGTAGCCAACCCCCTGCTGGAAAGATTTAGCGTGCCCGACTTTCGTGCCTGTTTCAGTAGAGTTTGCGACAGCTCTTCATTGTCTTCCGATTTAGCGCGTCTTTGGAAGACCGGATTCAAATTGCGCAGTGTGGGTCGATTGGAACGCGGCGGTGGTGGTCTGCTCATCTTATGGATTATGGATATGGAAACTGACTGACTGGGGTTGGTGTGTTAATTTGAAAACTTTAAACTAAAACAACATATTTATTATAATAGAAAAGAACAACTTTGCACGACTTTGATGATGATTTGGTGTCCGATAATTAAGAAATAACGTCATTCGTCATTAATTGAAACTTGCGTTGGACTTTTGTTTTTTATTTGTAACAGCTGCTAATCAGCTGGTGGCAGTGTTGCCACTCCAGCTCAATGCCGACTGGCACATCCATCCATTTTGCACACTTCGCTGCATCCGAAAACAAAGTTTGATATCCGTTACCGTATCCCGGAAACGAAATCGGAACGTCAATTGACGTTTTAAACGTCGACTAATGTTCCGATTTCGATAACATTCAGCTTCGATAACAGCTGTCAAAAGGCAGCTGTTCGGATGGGGTTGTGTCTGGGATAAATGATGAACAGAATGTGTCTTGGATAAATGATTAACAGAAATAGAAATGTCTTGCGTACAGATAAGTTAACTCCATTTAGCATTCTCTTATTTAACATAAAGTTATTAACAGAATAATTATGAAGTTCTGAAAATTGTTCAAATTCAAAATATTTTTTAACTAACCATGGAAGGGGGAGGGGGTTATTTTACAGAAATGGTTAAATTTAAAACAAGTTATACAGCTTTAAGAGCAAAGGTTAAGTTTACAAATTTTGTCCAAAAAAAATATATATTTTATTGGTTTTCGAACTAGAAATATAAAAGAAAAACTACAACAAATGTATCCTTGGGAACGATTAACCTTCTTTTTGTCTCTATAAAGTTCTATAAAGCAAAGAGAACGTGTTTGTTTTTAAACTCTGTCAAATTGAACTTTTCTTCATATTCTACATTGTGCACGTTGCTGCATTCACAACAAAGTATGTATTCATAACTACCTCCGTCTTTAAACAATTAATGAAATATGGTCGGATGAGTGGATCGCCATCAAACCCTGAATTAGTCGCACAATCACAATTGTGTGTGCCATTTGACTTATGCCAATATCGCACAAGATCACGAGGGCTTAAGCTTTTTCTGGGCTGCATCTACAAAGCCTGCTCAATTGATTTCAATTAGCATTTAGTTTATCTTGTAAGCCGCTTACCCCAACTTGCTCCGCCATCTAACAACTCTCACTGGACATTCAGTCAGTCAGTGAACCACTAAAACGACAACTCACCTTCACCGACTGAACTCAATGAGTGCGGTACCGAATGACTGCTAATTGTTTTGATAATGAACCAATCGGCTAAGGGCCTCCCACATCAATTGTTTTCACTACTTCTTCGCTGGTGCACGTGTCGTATGAGTAATGTCGATCAAACAGAGTATTCGCAATTGCATAAGGTTCTGAGGTCGTTTTTGTATGCAATCCACTGAAATTTGATATTTTGTTTTGTCTTAGTTTCAACTTACACACCTCATTCTTGGTTTGTTTTGCATTTTCTTTTGCGTCTTCCTTATTCTAGTATGTTTGTTAGATGTCATGAATTTTGATGTGAAATGAAAGTCTTAAGAAGGCTTTTTGTTACAAATATTTCTTTTGTCTTGGTGTTTCCTTGCGATTTTCCGTAGTTTGACCTCTGTGGGAAAATAGAAAATAAATTCAATATTCAACTTTTCTTTTAATATCTAAAAATAATTAAATAATTTATTCAAGAGGTCGAATTTATGGTGGAGCCAGTTGTGGTTACATTTCGTATTAAGTTTCTACCCACACAGAAAATGAATAGTAAAACTGAGAATAAAGAAGAGAATGAAATAAAGAAATGTAGCTACTAGACTTTATAAGAGCATAATCACGTTATAAAAAGTTTAGTTGCTTTAGCTTCCAATTTTAAGTTTATTCAAAAGATTGGTGTTTGCGTCCACTTTTTGGAAGTGTAAAAATTAAAAATTTTCTCACAGAAGACCTGCAAGTTTCTTTGGATTTGTATTCCATTCACTTTTTGAGCTTACTTTGCTTTGCGACTATTGTGTGTAATACAATCTTAAGACTTGCAAGTTCCAAAGAAAAATATTAATATGAATGTAATTACTTGGAGATTTTTAAACATGTTGCACTACGTAAATAGATCAATAACCAATAACCTCACTTTGCCAATTACATTGACCAATTAGAAATGTAACAAATACTATGAAAGAGTACCAAGTTTTTTCACCTGGCGTCTATCCCCTCAATGCACCAAGCAAATTTTTTTTTGTTTACATCTAATGCGGTTCTTTTGTTACTTTAGCTGAAAAATTACAAAATAAATATTTTCTTAGTACACGACTTTGAATCTAGATTTATGCACTACGACCGTCTAAAAATTGGGGTAGGGTTTCTTTATGCACTTATAAAAATACACCCAAGAAAATGAAAAATAAAAATATAAATTTAGTTTTTTGTGATTCGAAGTTGGAAGGGAACACATGGAACAAATTCCCCAATTGTGAGAGAGAAAACTTACTGAGCAGCAGAAAAGCTAATGACAACGAATTTCTGAGAAATGTTGAGTTAGAGATTTTGGCCCGCTGTTGCTCTAGGATTTTAGTGTTTCAATCCACCATGGAACTGTGCTCCTCAATTGGCAGTGAGTATTTTTTTTACTATGTGTTATTTTTAAACTCATTCACACTGTTGGGGAATTGATAATCATAAAAGTTAACACAATTTTCACAAACTCACACCCATTCAGCTCCTTGCCACCTCCCCTACCACTACAATTTTTATAATTCCAGTTTTTTGCAAAACACATTTTCTTCAGGTGTAAAAATTGTTCATGGTGTATAAGTATTTCGCTTCGTTGTACAAACTACAAACTACTCATGAAAACGGACTAATTCATAATTTAAATACTTTTGCATGGACAAGGTGGAAACGAAGAACTAATAGAAAAAAACAAAAACATAAAAGCGAAATTATTTGGGAATGAGGGTGGCGGAGGTGGTGGTGGTGGTGGTGGTGGTGCTGACCATTGACGATTCATTTCAGCTCGGTTGGAGGGTTGCTCGCCACCGCCGAATTTGCTCTACTTTTTAAGCTTGCACTTAAAACCAATTCGCAACCAGACAAACAACAAACAACTGTCAATCAAAATTACGCTTCAGTTCCGTACAGTTTACGAGCAACGAACGCGTCGCGTCGTCCCTTGAGGCGGAAAATATTTTTCGAAGCGTTTTTCAGTTGATGTTTGAATTTCAACCGCAACGGTTTCGTTTACATTTAGTTCCTATTTCGTGCGGATGGTCATTCAAATTCGAAGACGTCTCTAATCCAGGCTTATATTGCAGCGACAAAAATACCCTAATTTCGTGATTGATTTGAATTGTTGCAGTGCTGCTCCTTCAAGTCACACTTCACACAATGGCGGAGGGCGTAATAAAAAGTTTTATTCGGGATTTTTTTGCGGTTGGTTGGATTTTAATAAATAATTTGGTTTCACAAGGGTTTTTCCAGAGAAAAAAAGTAAAAATGTTCAAAGTTTTTTTAAGCTTTTACAGCAAAGTGTTTCGGGTATTCTAAAAAAAAAAAGTGCATTAAAAACAACGAATTGGAGGCGATACATCTGTTTAAGTGTTCTACTGATCTAGAATGTATCTAACAATGTCCAAGCTTCTCATTTAGAAAGAAGAAAGTCCTGGACGAATTTGATAAATTCAAATATTTGTATAAATTCTACAAAAAGTTTAAGTTTCCTTGCCAAAGTCCCTAATGTATATTCCTTAACGTTAAGTGAAAGTTTTAAAAAACAATTTTACACAACGAAAAAAAAAAATTAATTAAAAATTTGTGTTGGTTACTGTGCCCAAATAGTATCAATTATAAGCAACTACAAAGCCTTATTTATATTATGTATGTCACTTTAAAAATTAAAAATAAAGAAATACAGCCCGTGTCAAGTGCAAGTGTCCTTGAAAATATGAACACAGCGAAAGTGTCCTGTGTGAGACAACAGACACGTGCTTAATTTGACCTTTTAATAACTGTAATAAAAATTTACGACATAGCAAAATACTTCGCAACCGTAAGAAAGTTTTCGTTTGCAAATCTTTTTACTTGCGGCCCAAAGAATATGCTTTAAGGGGATTAAGTGCAATTAAATAGTCGCCAATGCGAAATTCCGCTCAGACATTGCTAATCCGCTGCGGAATTTCCATAGCAAGTGATTTGTTAACGAAATTCGATAGTGTGAATTGTTGTTTGCCGTAATAGTTTCAGTAAACGGCCAGGCAGTTGGCTAGAATTATGGATTTTCTCATAATTAATCTTCGATTAGCTCAGCGTCATATTTATTATCAAAATGTATGACAACCATATTATTAGGGCTTTCAGTTGGCCCATATCAAGTCTTAACTTATGACACTATATATGACGAGTTGTGTATACGCTAAAAAATTGTACTGACTACTTCCTTCTATTCCTCAGATGCGCTACAATCCCCAAGCCCATGATCCTGAATCTGCACGCATCGATGGCAGCGGTCGCTGTTATCCGAATTGCGCTTCCGATGTGTGGTTGCGTAGTTGCGAACATGAAATACTCGAACCCATTGAGGGTCATGTGAGCGGTCATATACCCACTTGGCTGAATGGCAGTCTACTGCGCAATGGGCCGGGCAATTGGAAAGTTGGCGACATGACATTTCAGCATTTGTTCGATTGTTCGGCGCTGTTGCATCGCTTTGCCATCAAGAATGGTCATGTGACCTATCAGAATAGATTCGTTCAGACGGAAACGCTGAAGAAGAATCTGGCGGCTCAGCGTATTGTTGTGACCGAGTTTGGCACGGCTTCGGTGCCCGATCCATGCCATTCGATTTTTGACAAGTGAGTGGGGAAAATGTATTGGAATTATCTTTGGTTTCTGATAAATACAATTAAAAATTCGCAGGGTTTCGGCCATTTTTCGTCCGGATAGTGGTTCGGATAATTCGATGATTTCCATTTATCCGTTCGGCGATGAATTTTATACATTTACCGAGGCTCCAGTTATACACAGGTAAGGACACTGTGGGAATGGAGGAGAGACTTTGCCTTTTGTTTTTTTACAGAATAAATCCCCGTACCCTGGCCACCGAAGGACGCATTTGCGTTACAGACTTTGCGGGCATCATCAATCACACATCACATCCGCATGTCTTGCCGAATGGGACAGTGTACAATTTGGGCATGGCTACCACTAAGTCAGGACCAGCTTATAACGTCATTTGCTTTCCCCATGGCGACAATATGTTCGAAGAGGCCTATGTAGTGGGCACGATACCATGCCGTTGGAAATTACATCCGGGCTATATGCACACTTTCGGTGAGTGGGACAGTGTTTGCAGCAAGAACCTCTTATTGATCATAAATTTCTAAAGGAATCACTGAGAATTACTTCGTCATTGTGGAGCAACCGCTCTCAGTCTCACTGCCCGAATACGTGAAGGCACAACTGTACAATCAAAATTTGTCAGCCTGCCTCAAGTGGTTCGAGAACAAACCCACAGTATTCCACGTAATGGAACGCAAGACTGGAAAAGTGCGTTACACCTATCACTCGGAGGCTTTCTTCTTTTTGCACATTGTCAATCAATACGAGGAGAAGGGCCACATAGTGATTGACATTTGCTGCTACAAGGACCCCGAAATGATCAACTGCATGTATCTGGAGTCAATAGTGAATATGCAATCGAATCCGAATTACGCCACACTATTTCGCGGGCGTCCACTGAGATTTGTGCTGCCCCTGGGCACAACAAGTGTGGATGGCTCAACGACGGCAGATGCAAGTGGTGGTCGTCGTAAGCTGGTGAAGTCCTTCTCTTTGGCTGGGATCAGTGCGCGCTTACAGCAGCCCAAAATCAAACATTCCGAATCACAATATGAGGACATTACACTCATGGCCACGAATGGCAAGGACAATGGCCGTGATGTGGGCCGCAGTGAAGAGGATATGACAAGTCATTCGAGGGAACTGAAGTATGAGACTTTGGTGAATTTTGTGACATTGGAAAATTCCAAAGCAGAGGCTTATCAACTGCCTGATCGGAGCATTTTAGTGAGACCCGAGCTGCTGTGTGAGCTGGGCTGTGAAACGCCAAGGATCAACTATGAAGGCTTTTTGGGTAAGGGTTTTAAATGGAATTCGAAATGATTAAAACTTTGGTAACTTGGGTGTTTTCAATTAGGTAAGAAATACCGTTATTTCTATGCCATAAGTTCCGATGTGGATGCGGACAATCCGGGCACTGTAAGTTCCATTAAATCATCAAATGACCATTTCGACATGACCATTTCCTTCTCTCCTCAAAAAAAAGCTCATCAAGGTGGACGTTCTGGCAAAAACTTGTAAAAAATGGTGCGAAGAGAATTGCTATCCCAGCGAGCCCATCTTCGTGCCAACGCCCAACTCACAGTCCGAAGAAGATGGCGTGGTTTTAGCATCCATGGTTTGGGGCGGTCTCAACGACAATTGCGTAGGCCTTCTGGTGCTCTGCGCTAGAACCTGGTCAGAGTTGGGTCGCTGTGAATTCCATACAAACGGACCAGTACCGAAATGTCTACACGGATGGTTTGCCCGGGACATAGTGTAGCCGCAGAGGGCTGAGGAACGAGCTAGTAGAATCATGTCAATGTGATATAAGTAGAGCGTATTGTATGTATATTTTTTTTATTAAATAAATTATTCAATGTAATTACAAAATAAATAACAAGAACTTAGAATTTCAAATTGATAATGTTGTGCAGAAACTCCTCCCATTTCTTCTGAAAGACGCGATTGATTTTGCGACGCTCTTCCGATGTTAGAATAGAGAATCTGGAAATTCGTAAAAATGTAGCACTTGACACTGAAAAAAACTATTTCCCGCAACACTTACTTTATTGAGTTCAAAGCCAGCTGCTTCAGGAAACGCAGGTCCGCCTCGGCTGGAGCGAAAGCCATAAATGCATAATAGAAGTCGAAACTCAAGCCTTTGGCATTCCACAAGCCTGGGTCGTCTGCAGAGATGACTACGGGAAAGTTCTCCGCAATTAGAAACGAAGCAGGATGATTGCGCAAATCCCAGATATAGCCCAAAACCTGATTCGATATGGGATTCACTTCGATGGCAATGTTGCGCTTCTTAACGGTAGACCACAGTTGCGGATGTTTGGGCAAGGCAAATCCATGGCCAATGCGGTGAGTGTTCAATAGCAGAGCATCCATTAAATTCCAATCGGTTTTGCCATACCAGTCTGAAGACGTACTTGGAATCAGGAGAGTATTCAACATGAGAAAAAATTGAGTGCAGACTTACTCGTTTCACCCGCATGAAAGAAGAATTTGGCTGTGGCAGGCGGGTCGGACAGTTCATTTATGAATTTGTACAGGGAATCGCCCATGTCTTCTTGGCCAATTAAGTCAAAGCCAATAATGAAATTGGGCTTGGCATTGCTAAGCGCATTGAATGGAAAAGAAGGTAATGAATTGTTGAGATTGACATTGAGTGGGTATTCCTTGAAAAGACTCACTGCAATTGCTTGAATGTCACCATGCGCTGCGCCATTTCATCCACCGTGGCCTTATTTCTCTTGGCATAGATCACCTTTAGACCCACAAAGTCAGGATGGCGTGCCTTGAAGCCCTCCACAATTCGTTCTAATTCACTGGCCACCTCCAGAGTATTATACGTGCGATTGTTGTCGCCGTAAAGCTGTAATCATAGAGTGTAATCATAGAAAAAATGAATTTATTTCCTTTCAAGTGAATACCGGTGACAGGGAGGCTCTTATTTCCGCATATATAATATTATCCTCGCACAGTTCCTCCAATAGGCGCTTGTGATAGGCACAAAAGATGGGCATGTATTTGTAGAAACTGCCCACAGTTTCGAATATGTTCTCAAAGCGCCGCCAGATCTTTTTCGTGTCGGTGATCATAGCTGAAAGAATCATTAAAACGATAAGCAGCTGAAATGACCAGCCCTACTCAGCCTTACATTCCGGATGCATGGTGTACATGTTGATGTGCTTCTCCAATTGCCGCTCGTACAGACGGCGATCCTCAGCATTGATGCGCTCGGTGCATACATTCTGCACCTCGCTGTGACACTTGCTCTGATCGTAGGTGAATATGAGCAAACCATTGATATCGCGGCATGTATGCAAATTGTACATTGTGGTCAAATTGCTAATCACCCACTTCGAACTGACCATGCCCGTGTTGTGACCGTGCAGAAATGCACCTTTGGGCATCTTCTGTATGATCCGAAAGACTTCACTCTGACGCAGATATTGTTTGCCCTGAAAGAAATGCATGGCCGGGGGATACTTTTCGGGGTTCTTCAGGCCCTCGGCCATCTTCAAATTGGTTTGCAAAATAAGTTCATTTCTAAAAGTGAGCTTTTGTTTTTTATTATAGATCTCTCACCTCTTCTCGTTTTGCATTCATTAATACGCTATTGGCCTTCTCCTCAACCGATGATAGCCACAAATTGCCGCCGAGCGATGCCATGCGCTCGGCTTCCATGATTTTATTACGCAGAGCATCATAAGCTGTGAATGGTTTATTTTTTGGAATTGCATGAGAGAGAGCTTTCGAAATGATTTGCTTTAATATTAGTGGAGATCAAGGAAAAGCTTGAGTTTAATACTTTAGCTTCAATTTAATATGATAGGTTAGTTTTTCGTGAGTGTTAATAGCAAAACCGATCATATCTACTTTATATAGTTTTTATTGGGATAAGAGATTAGTTTTTGTTTACATATACAAAATGGGTCATCGATTTACGTTTGTTAGCTTTTTTTCTAAATTCGAATTGTTATTCTGCATTACCGATGAACGCAAAAATAAGTTCTAATGGGTTAACAAGGATTCAGATTTTGAGGTTTACTTATTGTTGAGGAAGAACCAATTATTTCTTAATATTCTTAGAAATTTTTGTTCTACATTTCGATATTTTTTTGTACATATTATGTACATTGTACAATGTCTTTCTTTTGGTGTGTAATTATACCCCCACACACACTGTGGCAGGGTATACTAACTTTGACACAACGTTTGTAACGCCCATAAGGAGACGTGTCCGGTATGGAATAATATACATATTCTTGGTCAGCATCACCGCCGGAGTCGATTTAGCCATGTCCGTCTGTCTGTCCGTCCGTCCGTCCGTCCGTTTGTCTGTCTGTCCGCACGATAGCGGTCGCAGTTTTGGAGATATCGACTTGAAACTTTGGGAACATGCGTGGCTCCCATATAACGAAAAAAAAGGCCAACCTTTTCCAAGTCTTTTTATAGCTGTTTTCGATAGGAAATGTTTAGAAATGGATTTTCGACATGGTCCAAGCTTCCAAAATCACATATAAATGTGTCAAAATGGGGTCTTGAGACCAAATTTTTTATGTTAAGGTATTTCTAAACTTCTACTGTGTGGGGGTATTTCAGCTTCGGCATTGCCGAAGAAAATCTACTCTCTAGTTTTACACACAAAACACATTTTTTGGTGTGTATTTATTTAGATAAAAAAAATAAACACACGTTCTAGATTTTGGCATGCTATATTAACACGCATGCGTATTTTTTTAAAACACTTTAAGCGTATAAAATATATATAAGCGTGTAGCAAAAATGATACTATAAATTAATACACGCCTTAAAAGTATCGACAGTATACACAGTATACACACAAATGAAAGTACACACGTGACGCAAATTACATGAGTTTCATTGAAATTATTATAATTTTCTTTTATTCTCAAAAATAGTTTAAATAACACATTTTTCGTTGCTATATTATACATATTGTTTGTGTTAAAGTAATACACTTCTTACTTAGAAATACACACGAATTTGTGTGTAAAATCTGTTTTACACATTTAAGGTGTGTATGAACAATGCATTTTACTTTGCAGTGTAGTGTGCAATTAAAGTGGCTTACAATTAAGTGTAGCTTGTGAAAAAAAGTGTTGTTTTTCCCCCTTTATATTGTTCACACAAATTTGGGGATGGCGTGAAAGGGGATGCTGGTGAAACAATATGGAAAAGGTGAACATATGAAATGGTATCACAGAACCACTTAATTCAAGTTCAAGTAGAGTATAAAAAACACTGCTTAGTATAAAAGTATACTACGTAGATTCCTTTGCAATATTATGCAATCACATTGGATACATTTGTACGTATAATCAAGACACATCTCCTTACACAATTCCACTGAGTGAGCTGCAGCTATCACTGATATGCAAATGCATATGACACAATTGAAAGATTTCACCATTTTAAAGGTTTTTGTCTTATTTATTTCGGATTATTTGGGCTTATTTTGAAAGTATTGTCTTTTTTTTTCTTTTTCTCTTTTTATCACAAGTTGAATTTCTCCTCAATAATATTTTTGTTCACGGCACCTTTGTCTTAAAAGTTTTCCCAGCCACATACGAACCGTTTGGCAAGTGCAACGTAACTGATAACAGCTTTGCGAAAATTTTCAAAATCAAATCAAGTCCCTGGCCTGGCCTGGCGTACTTCATTCATATAATCGCATTGCATACAGCAAATATCACAGCATAGCCTAGCAAAGCTTCAGTTGCTGATAGTGTGTGCTAATGCAGATGTCATCAAATTGCTTTGTCGTTGTGGCGAATCATCATCATCATACTTGGTTTTAGTTCATTGTCATCAATTCATATATGAGTTGCCAGTGATGGTTGCTCTTCTCCTACAGGCTTAATTTGCAATACTTTTCGTTCAACATTTGTGGAGGGTTGAATGCTGTCGCTCTCAAATACACAAATACATAAATACACACACACACACACACATTTGTTATCAATTTCAATTGTCAAGTTCATTCAGGCGATTTGTTATTATTTTTTTTTTGTTTGTAAACAATGCAAACTATGAGGCTTTGTGACGTAGTCATAATCGAAATTAATGCAAATGTTAATCGCGCGCTTTGATACACTGGGAAAATTTTTAGGTAATGGCAAAAATATTTGTTGGACAAGTATAAAAATTCATAAAATTTTTTAAAATAATTTTTAAATTTAATTTTATTTACTTTATGTATTACTAATTTTAACTTTGAAAATCTTTCTGCTCATTTAAAATTCACATTTGTATTCTATTAAAAGTCAAATTTCTAAAGTCCTTGAGTGAAGTAATTAATTGATTCTACATTTATAAACTTCCAAACGACAGATCATTACGATAAATGAAAAAGTTAATCGTCATTTGTATAGCCAGCCAATAAATTAACTGTAAAAAAATTGCTATTGTCACAATTATACTTAAATTAAAAATGAAATCCCCCTCGAAAGCAAACGAGCTATTTGCAAATAATTTAGAATTCCATAGTCGAATTCAACGAACCGAATCTAATAGCGTCATCAGCAGTAGCACGAAAAAATTGTCAAATTAATAAACTATCTGAAAACATTTGCCAAAAATTCCTATATGCAAAATAAGTAGACAACCGGCCCAATCTTATTAACATGTTCTAGTATAAAATTTTGACTCTTAGCGGCAAAAACTCGAAGACGCTTATACATTCTTGTCACACACGTTTCTAACAATGTTTTTTTTTGCTCGCCAATAGAAAGGCAGAAAGTTATTAAAACATTAAATTGGGCATAAGCGCAAATCATCTAATAAGAACGTAATTTCGAACCGGTGCTGTTGTTGTTGTTGGTGTGAGTGGTAAGCAAATAAATGCTTAGCCGCACCCGCCCACCTCTCTCCACACCACACCACACACAATCACTTGAATCAACGAAATTTTTGGAAATCACAACTGGAAATTATTGAGGCACCTTGGCACCTTGGCTGAAATGAGTGCCCAAATAATGTATTTTGACTATTAGCCCGGCCAGTAGTGAAACGTCTGCGAGAGACTTCGGGTGCGAATACGCGCGTAATTACAAGCTCCATCTCGGTAATATACTTACTGTCATTGTCGGTGTTGCTCTTCTCCCATCTGCTGGGCTGCATCATTCATAAATTAACACCACATATTCGAGCAAATGTTGACACTGGTCACTTTACGTTTTTTTTTAAATGTTTATTTGTGCGGTTTTGTGTAGCTCAATTCAAGCGCAGTTGGCTTTTATATGCAGTGACTCTTACAACATTCAGAAATACACACACACACACACACACACGTTTATTAAAAGTTCACCACGCACTTGAATTCGATTTGATTTGAATTTGAGTCCTTTTCTTGTACAACTACAAATGTACGCAATATGTGATATGGGAGTGTGTGAAAAACGTGACAACGACAGTGGAATTGTGTCATTTAGCGCCTTGTCTTTTATTTGCTATTGTTGTTGGTTTAATTGTATTTATTTAACATTTTCGCTTTTATTGCCCAAGCCAGAGGCAGATTGTAATTATGTACTTGGAATTGCGTGAGTAATGTTTAAGAAGAAACCCCCATCCGGTGTACATGTGTACGTGTCGTACAAAGCGGTCATTTTCATTTAAATCGAAATATCGAAATATTTAAATTCCATATGTTTGTGGTCGTGTTTTTTTTGTATTATTAATTTGATGGCGCCCATTTTCTGTTTGAGATTTTCAAGAGATTAACATTAAATTGTTATAATTCGCATGATTTGATTAAAAATTAATGATTTTTTTTATTGTAGTTGTTAAATTTATTATTATTATTATTTATATATTTACTAAATTCCAATTGACGTCAGATTTTGAAAGTGTGAATTGCATTTGGCTGATGGAAAACGAAAAGAATGAAAGAGGAATGAATTATTTAATACTTTTTCTTTCTTTGCATGTCTCAAAACACTTTTTTTTATTGTGTATAATAAAGTAAATATGTTGGCTGTGTATAGTTTACATCTAAAGAAATAAGAAACATTTGCTGAATACTCTTCTACAAATGGATAGCTTTAGAACAAGCTAAGATATAGAAATAAATATATTGAAAGTAATTCGAAATTTGGCTTCTTATCATATAGATTTTTCACAATGCAAAACCCTAACGCTAAAATGTGGAAAACCATTGAATATGTATATGTAATAAATATTACTCATACGTCATGTTGTACACACATTTTTTTTGAGTAAAAAATTTACATTTTCACAATAATTAAATACAACACAATTTTATTTAAAATTAAACGAATTGACCGAGAAAACTGGCTAGACACGAACCCTTTATTTGTAGCCCTACTTTTGGAATATTTATAAGTGAATATTCTTGAATGGAACCAAAAGCCATATATTGTCGAATGGTCCTAATAATTTAATTGATTTAGCCATGTACGTCTTTATGTCGGTCTTACTGGTTGGCAAACATGAAAATGGCTCTGCATTTAGAGCAGGCCCGTGCTCAGGAATTTCGTTTGGGAGGTTTTGAACAAAATTAAATTTTTTTTCAAAATTATTTTTTTTTAATTCATTTTTTTATGTTTGATGGTTTTTGAGCAATACTTAACATATTTTTGACTTAAACATAACATAAACATAACGTTTTAACACATTCGCGGACAGTTATTTTTAGCATGGTCCCTTTGTATGACAAATGCTATATCTGCGGAATCCAGGACCAGAGGCAAATTTTTAGAATTCAGAAAGATTATTAAAAAATAATAATACAAAAATTTATTTTGCGGTTTTAAATTTAAAATTGTTCACATAGGACACGTTGGATAATCCCGTATTGACAGCTTTTACCATTATGTCCCACCCAGATATCGACGAAAAGTAGTACACTGAAAGAAAACTTTTGTGTATTGGTTTTTAAAATAGAGCTTAAATCAAATTTGTTTAATTTTAAAACGCGTGCGTTCAAAACAAATTTTAAAACGCAGTCATTAAATTTTTAAATTTTGTGCTAAAAACCAATTTAAAAGCAAATTTATCAAATTTTTAAAACAATTTCATTCAGCTTTAAAATTTTTGTTTTCAATTTAAAAAAAAATTTTCAAATTGAACTACGCTTTAAAATTTGTTTTAGCGCACGTGTTTTGACATTGAGCAAATCTGTACAAAGCTCTATTTTAAAAACCAAATCGTTCAATTTTAAAACATTTTTCTCTCAGTGTATGTTTCGTTTTTTGGGACGGAGAATATTATACATATTTCAATAAGTTTTGTCGAAAACTATGATATTTCGCTTATTACACCGAAAAGTATCATGGTTCACTGTATTGCGACGAAAACTATGATGTTTCGCTCATTGCGACGAAAACTAATATAATTGATTGTTTTGATATGGAAGGGCCAACTTTTCATGCCATTAAAGCCAAATTGAACCACTTAATTTTCAGACACACACACACACATTTCGGTCCTGGTCATGTACTGTTCACCATCATATCTCCAAACATGCTTCCGAAGACACATTTCAGCCTTCAAATCAATCCAAAAACATACATTTTCTGAAAATTTAATTTTTTAAACTGACAAATCAAATTTTTTTCAGCCTGAAATACATTACTTTTCGTAAGAAAACTTGAAATGTAATAGTCTTCGTGGCAAAATTGTGAATCATAATAGTTTTCTCTGGAAAAGCCGAAATATAAAAATTTTCGACAAACAAGTTTAATTATAATAGTTTTCTCGGAATATTGAAACATCATAATTTTCGTAAGGCAATTGCAACATTATACTTTTCTTAAGAAGCGTCGATATGATTTAATGATGTAATTATTTTAAGAATTGTTGCCGGTATATGCCGTCATGTTCGCGAATGTGTTTACCTAAGCCAGCTCAGATTCGTATGGGGAATTTTCAAATTGATTATTTCTTTCGTCCCAACCGCCTGAAATTTGGTATTCCACCAAAACATTATATTCCCACAGTTTCATCCCAATCGGATGACTCTAGAGTGTGGAGTCCAGACCGCCGCGCAACTGGGTTCAGTATTGGAAAAAAGGTGCAGGTGCATCTGTCCGTCTATCTACACGATAGCGGCCGCAATTTGGGAGGATTTGAAGATTTGGGTAGTGAGAGCAAATTTTAGAATCAGGCAAATCGGACAAAATTTAAAAATTTTTTTATTGTTGTATTCGATAGCAAAAGTTTAGAAATGCATTTTTGACATGGTCCAAGCTTCAAAAATTACATTTAAATAGGTCAAAATTAGGTCTTGAAACTAAATTTTGTTTGTTGATTCGATTGAAATGTTTTGAAACGGATTTCACTTTGGAAGTGGTCCTAGGCTTAAAAATCACCTATAAATGACTAGAAATGCGGTATTGTGACAACATTTTTGTATGTTCGAGGTACTTCTAGATGCATCATATTGTGTGGAGGTATTTCAGCTTGGCCATAGCCGAAGTTGGTACATTCTTAGTTTTTTTTTGTATTTGGGCTATTTTCAGACAGTTTAAAAATATCCGATTAAAACGGATTTGCGATCAGCGTCTCCGAATTACTTGAAAGACATCAGTTTGTTTTAGTTATGCATTCACCTTTTTGACATAAACGTATAAATTTGGCTCATTCAGTCAAGTATACGCTCTCATAACCCTTTTGAATTGCACAGCCATCATTTGCTTAAATACAATTAAGTAACCTACCGGCAGCCACCTTAACCTAACCTAACCTACTGTTTTTTTTTCATTGATATCTTTTAGTACTGTAAACAACCTATTGGCTAATTGCTGGGCATGTGTAGCAAATACAAATGATGAAAATCCTCAGCAGATTAACATATTTCTTAGTAATATTCATACAACTGGAAAGCAGTTGCACACAGGGACATTTTCTAAGTGAGTTGAAAGTTTCTTCTGCACATTTGTACTCTAACCCATTTTCTGCTTTGTTTACTATAGCTTACGAAGATGCGCGCAAAGCAGTCATCCAGGCCGAGGATTTACTTACCACAGGCGGACGCATTCATCTCAGCAGTAAGGAGGCCAAAGTGGATGAACTGTTTATGAAATATAAATTGGATGAATTGTCGCGAGGATTTCGCAATCCCGATATAAATGCAGCCGGTATGCATTTCTTCAAGGCGAAAGAGCTGATCGAACGCAGCAAAGTTTTCAAGTTTCTGCGCCAAATGCCCAAGGGCGCCACTCTGCATGCTCACAACTCGGCCAGCGTTTCATCGGAGTGGGTGGTGCGTAATATTTCATATATGCCCGGTTTGTTGCGTTGCACTGATAAGGATGGCATTAGTATATTGTCTTTTCGGCGCACACCGAACGAGCACGGCTGCCAGACTCAGTATGTGCGCGTGAGTGAAGAACGTCTGAGGTCAGTCAGTCCTTCGGCCTATGATGCGAGTTTCGAGAAGCTAATCAATCTGTATACGCCAGTGCCGGAATGTAAGGATGGAAATTTGAGATTTTATCGAAATTGTTTTTTTTTTGAATTCTTGATTCATTTCAAATTTTCTAGTGGAGTATCCCTCTATTGGCCAAGTCTGGACGAAATTTCAAAACATGTTTGCCACAATAAATGATGTGCTGCGCTATTTGCCTGCCTATCGGGCCTATCACTGGCAAATGCTGGAAGAATTGTACGAGGATAATATCATGTATGCCGAGATGCGTATGGATTTCAAGGAGGTATGGTTTGGCATATGCAAAATTTCTAATTGAATACTAAATTCGTAATTGATACTTTTCAGTTATATGACATAAGTGGACGCACTTTTCCACCCGAACGCAGTGTCAATGAAGTTTTGAATGTAATTGAGCTATTCCGACGTCAGCATCCAAATTTTCTGGGCATCAAGGCGATTTTTTCCACGCATCGTAATGTGGATAGCAACAGAATTCGCCAACAATTCGAGTGGTTCAAGAGTTTGCAGTAAGTATTTAAAAAAATATACTCAACACCTTGATGCCAATACTTAACTTTCAGCTCAGTGCATCCGAATTTCATAGTCGGCTTCGATTTGGTGGGTCAAGAGGATAAAGGCAAGCCACTGTATACCTTCATTGAGGCTTTGTCCGATTTACCGAAAACAGCGCGGTATTTCTTTCATGCGGGGGAAACAAGTACGGCACACAATTTACTTTGCTCACATTTGAATTCTCTTATTTTCTGTCAATCATTTCAGATTGGTATGGCGCCGCCACCGATTTGAATCTGCTCGATGCAATACTCCTCAATACCACACGCATTGGTCATGGCTATGCTTTGATGAAGCATCCCGTGCTCTGGAATGCGGTAAAGACCCGGGACATTGCCATCGAAGTGACGCCCATTTCCAATCAAGTGCTACATTTGGTATGGGATTTGCGCAATCATCCGGGTGGCTTCTTCATGTCGCAAAATATACCGATGGTGATCTGTAACGACGATCCGGGCTTTTGGAATTCGCGAGGCCTGAGCTATGATTTCTATTATGCGATCATGAGTTTGGCTCCGAATCATGCGGGCGTGAAGGCTCTGAAGAATCTGGTGTGGAATTCGATACGGTATTCCGTGTTGAATGAGGGTGAACGGAAAGTGGCCTTTGCCAGTTTGGAGCGTGCTTGGGAACACTTCATGGACGATGTACTGCAGGGAATTGTATTCTAGTTACCTATACTATATACTAAATATTATGTATGAAACCAAAGAATACAAAAAATAATTATTTATTCTAATGACAAAATTAGGCGATTTTAATTTCGTAGATTATTTCCATAAAAACTCAATTCCAGCTAAAAAAAATATTTTGTGCTTATTCAATGCTCCTCTGATTTGTGCCTTTTTATAAAGTTTTCACAACTATCGTGAATTTGCATATACGCACAGCGGAATGCGCCTATGCCGGTACTCTGTAAAGTAATATGAAATTACGTTAAATTACATTACGTCTGCTGCTAAATTCAATTTCTTACAAAGTAGGGATCTTGTATAATTTCGTCCTCCTTGCGTCCTATATATGAGCCTAATAATTCTATTTTAGCCTTGTGGTCTGCGCCAGCTTTTTCGGCCAGAGCGGCTAGGTCATGCATATTTACTTCATCCATGCCAAAAATGTAGTCGAACTTGTGGAAATCCCCTAGGGTTATCTAGGAAAATGTATAAATCATTCAATAGCAAGTGCTTCCCCCTTAATTAATTTACCTTTCTTCCAATATGTTCCGTAGTCATGCCATTCTCCTCCAGCACTTTTATGCAACGTGGCTCCGGGCTTCGTCCCACATTCAATGAAATTATGCCCGCACTATCCGTATTCCAATCCAGACCATTTGCCCGAGCCAAATGCAACATTACACTCTCGGCCATTGGAGAGCGACAGGTGTTCGCTGAAAATGCACTGTTAGGCAGTAAAGTATTTAAATATGAATTTCAACTTACCCATGCATACAAATAAAATATTAACTGATGTCATTGCAAGACTGCGTACAAATTAACACTAAATACGAGGCGGATGAAATCACACATTTGATAATTTCGAAAGAAATTTGTTGCGAAATACACAAAGTCACAACAAAATAGAAGTGCAAGAATTTGACAGTACTTTCTGTTGACACCCTACATTCCAACCTAGAAGGTATACTAGCTTTGTTGATACATTTTGTAAAAGCCACAAGTGAGATTATTGAGATATTTTAATATTTTTATCCTTTGCTTCGAATTAACTTGATCGTTTTTAATGAATAACATTTTATGCTTTATTTACATATTTAAATAATATAAATTTTTTTAGAAACTTAAAAAAATCACTTTAAACCTTTCCAGCCACAGCCTGTTTGAAGAACGCATCACAAGCTGTGACACACTGTTGGTAGGCCTTCTCAAAGCCAGCATCTCCACGTTGCTAAAAAATAAAAAAAAAACAAATTGAAAAAATTCAAATTAAAAACAAACATTTTTATAATATACACAAAAAAAAAATTTATAAAATTTTTGATTAAAAAAAAAAGGTGATAAAAAATTTTTTTATTTGAAGGAAAAATGTGACAAACTCCAATCGATAAAATATTAAATTTTATACTGTTTATTTCTTTTTATATAGCATTTTCTCAATTTTTTCTTAAATTTTTTTCATGTGTACGAGTAAACTAAAAACATTCATTCAACTTACATAATATGGATCCTCAATGATGCGCTCTTTCTTGTCCAAACCAAAATCACCCAGCATGAGCAATTTCGCTTTGCTGTCTGTAGGCGCCCTTGCCCGCAAATCGCTCATATTTTCCTCGTCCATGCCGAAAATGTACGCGAACTCGTCGAAATCTTTCGTTTTGATTTGACGCGCCTTGTTCGTATAAGGCAGTCCATGCTTCTTCATGGTGCTTAGGGCCCGGTGATCGGGAGGATTACCACGATGCCAGTCGCCAATAGCAGCACTATCCACTTCCCATTCGCTGGCGAGACCGGCTTTATTGACAGTATCTTGCATTACGGCCTCGGCAATGGGCGAGCGGCATATGTTTCCTAAGAAGTAACAGTAAGTATATATTCGGTTTTATTTTGAGTTAATTGAGGTATTTAGTTTTTACCTAAACACACCATTAATATTTTCTGCACCATCTTAACTTGATTTTGTGTTTTTAAGTTGTCAAAATAAAATTGATATTTTAGTGTGTAGAAATGAAATGAGATTGTGACAGTTCTCTACGGTGTTACGTTTCGTACGGTTGTCAACGTAATTTTAACATAGCGGCAAGTGAGCACTGTTAAAGTTAAAGGCATGTTGATTCTTAACACTTGGGTGGCTGGCGTTGTTAATTGAACATTTCAACATATTTTGACTTAATTTCTTTTAAAACTCCGTTTATTTTTAAATGTATTTCTAATTTTACTTAATTTTATTGTATTTTATTTTATTTTGTTTTATTGCATTGTATTGTATTGCATTGTATTGTATTGTATTGTATTGTATTGTATTGTATTGTATTGTATTGTATTGTATTGTATTGTATTCTGTTTTATTTTATTTTATTGTATTTTTTTTTTATTTTATTGTATTTTATTGTATTTTATTGTATTTTGTTTTATTTTATTTCATTTTACTTTATTTAAATTTTTTTTATTTTATTTTAGGGTTTTTTGTTTTATTTTTTTGGTTTTATTGCATTATATTTTATTTTATTGTATTTTTTTTATTTTTTTATTTTATTGTATTTTATTGTATTTTATTGTATTTTATTTTATTTTATTTTATTTTATTTTATTTTATTTTATTTTATTTTATTTTATTTTATTTTATTTTATTTTATTTTATTTTATTTTATTTTATTTTATTTTATTTTATTTTATTTTACAAGTTTTTTTTAATCCTTAATACATTTCACTTACATAGTAAGGTGTCTCAATCATGCGATCTGTGTGATTTTAAGTTAATTTTAAGTGTATATTAAATTTGAGTTATTTTTTCCAATTCATGAAATAATTTTTTTTTATAAATACTTACAATGAAAAATAATTTATGAAAATGTCTTCTTTTCATAAAAGACTCTTGCTTTCGGAAGATAATATTATCTTAGCTAACAACATATAATTTAAAGTAAATACATGAAACACGAAATCACAGCCGACGGACACAGTACAACGCCAGCCTACCAACAAAAATGGAAATAAAAACAAATGAAATTGCATTCGGAACACACCTTTAATTAACAAAGTGCTGAGCAATTACAAATATTTACAACGACAAGACTCAACCTGCCAGCATTACTGCGACCCTCCTCGCCACACCATTCCTCCGGATCTCATCACCGACGAGCAGTTGTTTACTGAGTGCTTATCGGCGCGGCAGATAGTTTTTGTTGTCATTTCAGTTTACCAAACCTTCACTTTCGTTAATTTTTGATTGGCGCTTTTGTTTGTCCACCGAACGACGGACGGATCTCATCTGGTTCAGCACGGGCTGTGATGATGTCCTTATCGCTGTCAGTATGTACTACGATGTTTTAATGCAAATCAAAGTAAGGAAGGAGTAGAACTTCACTGGAAATCTGCTCAGCAGGAAGAAACAAACAATGGTCTGCCAGTGATATCTCTGTATCTCTCCGACTTAAATAACACATCGGTGGATGTCAACAGACTGTCTGTACATCCATTGTGTTGGCGTGGTGGCGGTGAAATTGTGGGCAACTTGTGACAAACAAATTCTTGTTAGTCATTCAGTTTAGAGTGCATTTTTGTGAATTGTCTTTTCTTTAGGTTACAAAATTAAGGGTTGTTATACATAGCCTCGAAAATCCTATCTTGTTGACACCTTTTTCGAAAGAAATTCCGTTAGACATCAAAAGGAATAAATTTTTTAAATTTAAATCAATGATGTATTAAAAAAATATCAAACTTTTAAGAGAATTATCTACATTCTTATGGAAATTTATTGACAATTTTCGGATATTTTCGATAATTTTTCCATTTTTTATCGAACATTTTTCCATAATTATCGATAATTTTTCGATATTTGATAGACAGTTTTCCACGTTTTTTATCAATAATTTTTCATTCCCGATCCATTTCAAAATTTTGTTCCAATTCCATTTCGTTTTGGTCCAATTCCATTTCGTTCCAGTTTCATTAATTTCGTTATCGACACAATTTCCAACTAATTCAGTATTTTCCAAGATAAACGAAATTGGCGGCCATTTTGTATGGGAGTAAGGCGTGATTGTTATCCGATGTAGCTCAATTTCAATCATTAGCAAAAATAAGAGGAAAGCTATGGCAGCTATCGTGAAAAATGACAGACAGACAGAAAAGGAATGGGAATGGAACGAAATAGAAATGGACCGCAATAAAATGGAAATGGAATAAACATAAGAACGGAACCGGAATGAAATGAAATGAAATGAAAATGGACCGGAGCTAAGTGAAAAGGGAACGAAATGAAAACAAACTGGACATTCACTGAAACAACTTGGAAATGAAGGAAAATTTAAAAGCACACAAAACAAATACAAAAATTTATCGCAAAAACTCTTTTGTTATCAAAAATGAATAGAAATAAAATATCAAATGAAAAAGGAACCACTTCAATTAGTTGCTGGAAAGTTATGACACAGCCACCACGAATCAGCCAGATTCGTTTCGCCTGATATCCTCGAGCACGTCTAAATTTCAGAAAAATGACGCTTGCTGGAAGCATTCACGAAATGGCACTCACTGAAGTGCACACTCGAGGCACAACAAGAACGCACTTCAGCGACAGAAATTGGCAATTTCACAAAATCGATATTAGCAGTCGCTGTCATTTTGTCAGTTTATCGTTTACAGCCAGAACACGACACTGGACTCAACTGTGAATTCAATAGAGGAAATGCTCAAAAACTTATGGCTCAGTACTCACTTTTATTCTCAATATTATTGCGTTCATGTTCTAGGAGTCTTGTAAAGGATACTAGGAGTTGTAGTGTTTTTTCCTTTATTTTGGTTGTAGTGAGTGCACAATGTGTCAATGTGCTTGCTTTTCAATTTTTATATCCGACTGCAGAACACCACACCATCAATGCCAGCGCCACTCCACCTTCCTCCTCCACCTATACCGACTGCTCTATTTTTAGTGCTATCAATTTCGAGCAGTATTTTGTTTGTATATTTATTTGTCTGTTTGTCTGCAATATGTCAATAGACGTGTCAAAGTGTCAATAACATCATCGTCAGTTTTATGTGTTTTCCCTCTTATTTCCTGTTTACTGGGGCGGGAAGGGGAAGAACTGACACTGGATGGTAATTAAATTTGCATCCTATTAGTTTTGTGATGTCGCTGGAAAGAATTCTTTTGTGAAACGGCAACGGTACGTGCTTCAAGCGAACTTCAACTTTAACTTTTGCATTTTAAGTGTGTCAACTTTTTGCGCTAGTATCAGGACATCACGATTCAACAGCGTTCCACATTTTCGCCTACTTCCATTGTTGGTATTGTACTATAATGAAAGGAATTTATTTTAAATTTTCGCTCTATCTTCCTTTGTCCTTTTCTGATCCTTGTGTCCTCACCAAAGACCTCAGAGTAGCACTAAGGCGTTGAACTTTTTTGCATATGCAAAAATCACACGAAGAGTCAACAGTTGAAATTTTTAATGAGTTGCCAGGTAAAATCTGAAACGACCATCAGCACAGTTCACGTGTAAAGGATGCAGTTGCCAGCCATAGTGCAGAGTCCACAGTCCACTGCAGATATATTAATTATGTTTCTTTTTCTGTTTGGTTTTTGCCATAAGACTGCTGTTAACAGCAAAAGGATAATAAGGAATTAACATGTACCACGAGAAAGACTCTGTCTCACAATTCTAATTGGGAATTACACAAAATTTAATTTTAAGGAATTCCAATGCTTACCAATGAAAAAACCCAACTAAACACTATAATTATGAAAAATAGTATAATTTTTGTAATTTTTCAGACATTTCCTTTGATGAAGTCACAATCCTGTTTGTACATTCCAAGCACAACGCAAGCAGACATCCATCAATCGCATTCACCTTCATTATGCATTTCAAACCACATCTGCATACTATTTACATACATATTTACTACTTTTGTACAGCTTCGAGGCGCACAAAAAAATTATCCTCAAGTAGGTACACTTTCAAAAAATAAATATACATGAAATACCGCAAAATTGTTCGTTACTTCAAGAAAATGTCAAAATAAATGACAATTGCTGAGTTGAGTCAACGGCTTTGTTTTTTTTGCCTTTTGTATCTTTTATATTTTTCTACTTGGACTCTTGTGAAATTTTAATAAAGTCACAAAGTCTGAACAATTTGTTCATATGCTTGTCTGCACCTTGGTGGAATTTGTTGAATCCATTCTCATATGGTAATATGCTAAGCAGTTGGTTCTGGTGCTTGGTTGGGTGCTTCAAATTTGCATTCCTTGTGTGAGTGACATTTTTTTGTTAATATTTTTCTTCAAACGTCTTCAATACTTAAGTTCAGGAATAACCTTGTATGAAGTTGGTATGTACGTAGTTCGTTACACAGACATTTCAAACATTTGGAAATAATTATTTGAAAAATTTATTCCGTTAAAAAGTTTTCAATAAAATAAACAATTTTTTAAGGCTCAAGGAATTTGCTAAAAAAAATGGAAAATAAATTTTCCAGTAAGAAATTAAAATTTGGAAGTTATTTCACGCTAACATACACCCGCAAAACAAAATCTGCTGTGGCAACTGCTGTACTCTGCTGCAGAAGCGGATATTTCCATTTGCTGCAACCAATAGATGAGCGTGTATATGAGAAATTTTGTCAATGCATTGAAAATGGTTGTCGTTTACGTTCAACCTCGAAATCGAGGAGTTCGAAGAGAGAAAGCGATCTTCCCGATGCTCAAAGGCATTACACTTGTCTCGACATTGTTCGGTATTCTGTCTTTTTCAACATTGTTGTAAAAGGTATAAATTGTCTTCTAAATAAACCCCCCAAAAAAACACGCAATAGCTCAGCGATTATCAAGCAAACCCACAAACTAAGGATCCGGGATCCAGTTTCAATTGTTCAAGAAACCTTTTTGGTATGTTTGCTTGATTTTAACATTGGACCCCTGGTTTTATAAATCTACTAGCTTATACCGAAAACTTCGATCGCAATAATTTGATATTTTGTAAATGTATAAATTTTTGATGTATTAAACAACTGTCATCCCAGTCATCCCGCTGCCAATTCACTACTCAACATCAAATCTAAAATATCACCGGTATACCTGGAACGGGATCCGATTTAAAGTTCTATAACAATTTGGGGCTATTGATCACACATTTTCTTAATCACCCCTCTGCCCATTCACCACCCAGCACCAAATCCAAAATTTCAGAGAAATCCCTTGAAAAATTTTAAGGCATGGCAGTGGGAGGACTGCAAATTTTCAAAATCAACATGTTACCCATTCATTACCCAAAACCACATATAAAATTTCACCGAAATCGGATAAACACTGCATGAGTTATAGCATTTTAAAATAATATTTGCCACGCCCACCTCGAACCCCCAAAGTTAATGAAATGCCATTGACGAGGTCAATGAAATTACCTACATTTTGATATGTGTTTCATTAAAATCAGTCAAGTGTTTCTTGAGTTATAAGGGAACAAACATACATACATACATACAAACCCACAAACTCACAAAGAATTTTATATAAGTAAAGATTATTCATCCTCTTTTGTACTGTTTTTAATTCGGTAGTCTTAGCTTAAAGGGTTGGTTGCGGTATCGAAGTAATTCAGTTGCAGTAGCTAATTTATTTTGAAGGAACAGTCAATAGAAAATAATATTGTCTTCCATTCAGTTCCTTTAACCGAATAGAATATGTTGGGGTTTCAACCGACTTTCGGAGGTTGTAAACGGGAAAAAAATTAGTTGTCAATTTCATCGTATCTTATTGTTTTCATACAAAATTCATCGGCAAAAAAATACAAAACACCGTCTCCTGTAAAATTTCACAAACCACACATACGATAAATTCACGATTAGGGGAAGGTATTGTATTGTGCTTTAGCTGAAGACAGACGTTTTATCAGAGAACATATCAAAGACACGTCTATTTTCTCTGCTTTTATAAACTTTAATACTTACATTCATTTCGTAAAAAACCAGTAAAATATCATTTTCACAAACATTCTTGACCATTCAAATTCACACATTAAAAGGCTTTAATAGCCAATGTTTTTTTTTAAATTCCATTCAACTCATACACAATTCCAAACTTATTCGCTTCAAGCGTTAGCAACATGTACTAACAGTTAACAATGAAACTAGGGGAAAATATTTATTTTGAACAAAAGAACACAAGAACATGCTTCATTGCTTAGATTATGCGCACCACGGAGAATCGAATGAAATGAAACAAAACAAAAACGCCGGCAAAACAAAAACATTACAAACCCAAACGAAGGGAAATCCAAAACCCAGAATAGTGCCTGTTGTTGCAGTAGCAATTGCAGCAGCATGTTGTTGAAGTAAAATGTTGTTAAAATGTGTTGTAAAGAAGTGTCATCAACAAAGTTTATGTACAAGTTAACAGAATTGTAAACTGTTGAAATGTTGCCGCTGTTAGTGGGGCCGAGTTGCAGTAAATGTGTGCATGTTTCCGTTGCACTTGTAGGTGTGTGTGTGCGTATCTGTGTGTTTGTTTGTGCGTGTGCATGCTAAAATTTTATCTAGCGGATTGAAATGTTTCGTGAACGCTTGCAAGCGCACCGAAAACAAGTTTTTAAAGTAGTTTTCTTTGAGACGGCGTCGCTAGTGGACGTGTACTGTTGGCTGTTAGTTCGAAACGTTCCGTCGCGCTTCAAACGCTCCACACAATTCTCTCTGAAATCAGTTGTAACGTGGTGGTGAACCACTCCAGCCAGCACTCAGTCAGCCCAGCCAGCGAGCAGGTAGTTTGTTTGCCTTTGTTGTTGTCGTTGGCATAAAATTGAAATTGAAACGACGGTTACAAGTGAAACAAGAAATGAAATGAAATTAGTTTTCGTAAATGAAAATACAAATTGAAAAGTTGTGAAAATATTGCAATAAACACGTTCACAGTGGGAAGAAAAAAAGCATTTAAACAAAAAGTGCATACATGGAAAAATATTTGGAAAATTAGATTTCTATCGAAAACCTTCTGAATTGAATTTTGTACTTTAACTGAAACCTTTTCTACGTTGTCTTCATTCTATGAGACTTCATGTGCCCTGTGCCTTTGTGTAAGTGTCTATCTGAATGTGTATGAGTGTATCTAAACAAGTTTATAAGCAAACGGCCAAGTTAAAGCGTGTCTAGTGCTCGTTCGTAGGGGAATCTAATTTCACTGCGTTAGCAAAAAAAAAAAAATTCGAGAAAATAATTAATGAAATTTGCTTAAATTTTAATTAGAATCACTTGAAAAGTGATGCTTTGACAAATGAAGTTTTACGAATTTGTTTGAAGACGAATTTTTTGTATGTAGCCCAAAGCCACGACATCTTTGGATATTTTTTGGATTACTCATCGCATATTGGCAGAAGCGGCCGCATATACTGTCGACATCATCAATATCAAATTCATGTAGTCCGTTGAAATCAAAAAAGAAACCACGCAGCCACTTTGGATGATTAACTGAAGTTGGAATTCACTGAAACACACACTCACACTAAATAAATGCTCAAATGGATTTTTTTAAAAAAAAACAACTACAAAATTTATATAAAATTAGAAATTTCCAATATACATTCATCTCTACACAGGACTAAGCACTTGTCGTTTTTCCCACACATTCGTCAAAGGACAAAGGTAAGTTTTTTTTTTGTTTTGTTTTTTTTTCTTCTTTTCTTTTCTTGACACTCTTTTCCTGGAAAAGTCAACACTTGCTTTCCTCTCCGGTAATTACGTGTTCGAACGGCAGGATACCTGTCCATGTCCTCTCTGTGTGCTCAATCAACCCTGATAACTGCTGGCTGCGGCAGTTCACACACTTTTTGTTTTTCCTTACACACAAAAAGGTCATAAAACGGCATTGTTTCGGGCGAAAATGCATTTCATTAATCTGTTTTGATGGTCCGTCATAATTTGCCATAGAGTCCTTTTGAATGTGCTTGTCGGTTGGGTGTACTCGGTGAGAAATTTTGGTAGCTATCATTTCTTTGTTGTTGGCCTTTATAATGTAGGAGGTTAGGTCATTCTTCTGTGTTGTGCTTAAAAATTCGCTTGAGGATTTTAAAAATATATTTAAAAAATACACGTACAAGTAAACCCTCGAACTTTAATATTTTTAATCATTTCCATGCCCTGCCATCATAATAACATTTCAAATAAAAAGCGATAGGGACAGGTCAGTTTGTAGAAGAACGAACCTCAAATACAAAACTGCAATAACAACAGCAACATCAACAACATCTACAACAACACTAAACTGGAACTACCTGCATGT
Organism: Heteromyza rotundicornis; assembly: GCA_951394025.1. NCBI lineage: Eukaryota > Metazoa > Arthropoda > Insecta > Diptera > Heleomyzidae > Heteromyza > Heteromyza rotundicornis. The sequence goes on along the minus strand of OX596012.1, from coordinate 71,404,899 downwards.
CTGTCCATAACATCATCTTCAACCATATTCGTTTCTTACCGCAGAAACTTTACATTCGAGCACCCTTCAGAACAGAAGAAATCACTGAAGACGACGAACCATAAAAAGCAACTAAAAGCAGGAGGAAAGTTAGAAATAAAAAAAAAAATAAACTGAAAAACATATTCCCATTTGAGCATTTGTTTGTGTGTGGAAATGTTTTCCATTTTATACCGGATCCGGCTTCAATATCTATTTACACTTTAAAGGCTCTTGGCTAGAACGCAACTTCACGTTTGATTCTAAGTAAAAACCTTTTCAAAGTGATTCACCCGCTTCAACGTTTTCTTCCTCTTCCGTCGCGCTAACTTGTTGTTTGTTCATCTACGGCTACATGTTGGTTGGTTTGGTTTGGTTTGGTTTTACTTTTATTGTATTTCACTGCTCAGTAAGTCAGGAATGATGTGTTTGCTTGATATTCCTTTTTGCCTACTCTTCCACCTATACTTCTTGTCCGTGTTGGAGTTGTTGTATTTATTAAAATCCGGATACCTGCATATGAAACCCATCTTGTTCTATTTTTATCAACTGAAAGGTGCGTTTTGCGTTTTGGTTTGAATTCTCCTCGCTTCTTCTTCAATGCGAGTACATCTCCGATTTCGTATTCGTGCTGTTTAGTGGAAGCGTGTCTTTGTGCCATGGCATGTCTTCTTCTTCTGCTGCTGCTTCTTCTACTTCTGTGTGCCGATGAGTGTGTGTGCCCCCATATGAAAGCCGGTTATTCAATTTGCCCTCAACATGGCTTCAAAGCGTCTCCAATAACTCGTCTCGAACGTCTCGTCATCCTCATCGGCTCAGTCATCCAAGTTGTTGCGATTGCTGTTGTTGTTGTCGTTGTTGCCTGTGGACCGGATTGGACTCCGATGATGCTGTGGTCTGCCGTGTCTTCAGCTCAGGTTTCTTTCGTTTTCAATAATGTTAGCCAGGTTTAGTTCGTGAGCTTGGATATAGTTTTTTGTAAGCCAAGACTGTTGTTGTTATTGTTTGTGTTGTGTATGTTTTTTTTTCTTTGTAGCCGAGGTGCATGGCCTTATTTACCCAGATTCGAAATTGGAATTCTGATTTCTGCTAATTTGCTGAATTAATTAAATTTTTATAGAAAAAAAAAACGATGAAGAATTAGAAATTCTTTGAAATAAATTATTTTTATTACTATATTATGTGTTTTTTATTTAAGTATTTAAGTATTTGTTTTTTATTTGCTAATTTAATTAGCATTTATTTCCATTTCAAAGCCAAATTCTCTTACATAATTCATCAACAAATCGTCATTAATGCCAATTCCGTTGGATTCAAATGGAGTTTGTTTTATTCATTCACAATTTTTTATTGTTTTGAGCTTTCAGCTTCAACTTTTTATTCAGTTTTCATTTGCATTAAAAAGAGTTGAAGTTTGGAGTTTTTCTGGCTTGGCCTGTTCTTTTCAATGAATATTTTTAAACAATCCGAAATACAAAAAGTTCAAATCTCTAGGAACTTTTCGTTTATTCACAATGTTGGTTAAATTGTTTTTGTTTGGATTTTAGTTCAGATGCATTTGCGGTCGGAATAGTTGTTAAAGTTTACAGAGAGAGGCCAAAGTCATTGGGAATTTCACATTTTAGTGAAATATTTTCTAATCGAACTAAAGGCAATTCGTTTATTCGGTCAACGCTTCTTTTGTTAAACCGACATACTTGAACATGAACCATTGGAATTATTTTGAGTTTAACTGTTACTTTAATTGTGATACCAGACATTTCCTAAAAACGAAACTTTAATTCCTATTTGACCAACAATTCGCCTCTCGCCCCCAATCAAAAATCGCACATTGACACTAAATCAAGTATTTACTTCAAACCTGTTGAATCATTCGTCAAAAATGCAGAAAAAAGTACGTACAAAGAAAAAATAAACCTTAAATAGCTAAGAAATCCGCACCCAAAAACTTGAGGTCCGAGCTTAGCTAATGTGTCGTTGGTGTATTTATTGCTGCTGCTGTTACTTGTGTACGTGAATTAGCCGCAAATGAAAAGTCAAGACTTTGACTCACAATAACACCAACAAAAAAAAAAAGAGAAACAGTTTGTTGTCGTTATTTGCGGTTATTGGCAATGTTAATAAAAAATATCAACAACAACAACAATGCAATCAACAGCCCCACAAAAAGGTTCCACACAACAAAGGCATATGAAACTGTAAGCCACAACGACTGAACAGCAAAAAGCACGACCAGTAAACACAACAACAATAACGGCAAAGGTATGACAAATTTACCATAAGAAAAATAAAAACCTAAGGCTAATATACGCAAAAGCAAATCAAGTTTAAAAATACCACAACATCAGCTTGGCGAATTTCAGTTAACAAAACCATGTGCGCATTTCTAACGATTTTGCTGGCAACATTTTTTCATTTGACGGCGGCCTGTTGCTAAACAATTCGCATCGAAAAACGCTAAGCAACCACAAAAGCACAGAGTGTGGAAAAAAAAATGGCGCGAGAATGTGAGGCTGCGGTGGCTACACTGAGAAAAGGGGTTTTTCACAAGATTACACTCAAAGAAAAAATTGTGAAAATATAATTGAAAAAAATTATAATTTGAAGGTGTTTCAACTGATGAATTGTGTGTGTGAAATTTTGAGATTTTCAGTTAAAAATCTTCAACTAAATAATCGAATTTCGGAATACCTACAATTTTTTGGTTTAAATAATGTTTGTTAGAACATTTACAATCAAAAAAATTCAAACTTTCTAGTTTGTACCCCCTTTGCCCTTATGAACCCCCTCATTGATCCCCTTTAGGTTAGGTTAAAGGGTAGATGGCACACTTGGAGCAGAACTACTCCAACCATGCCATCGCACTTAGGCCAAAGTTGACCCATTGTGTTGCCCGTAATTAATGAGGTGGGATAGGCCCACACACCATTAGTTGGTTTTCCAACCACCCCGAAATTCTAACAAAGGCGAGTGTATCTCAAATAGCTACGCCAGGTCATTGAAAAAATATTCTCGCAGGGTTCTACGCCTTAGATGTTGTGAGCTTGGACATCGACAGAGGAAGTGGTGGGTGTCCTCTTCCACTTTCTCGTCCCCGCAGACCCTATAAATGTCGTTTTGTGTAAGACTTATTTTTCTTGATCCCCTTCAGCTTCCTAAGTCCTCTGGTGACTTCAGGACAGCCACTTTACACAGTCCACCTTTAACTAGCACGTCCACATTTCGAATTTCCACGCCCCCTTTTGAAGAAATCAAAAATCGGACTCAAGAATCTCATGGTCTCACATAATATATATTTGCAGCTTCCTATGCCCAATGGTGGCTTCAGGAGAGCCTCAAGCCATGCTCACATAGTACTTAAATGTGAAATTACAGCTATATAAGTCACCGGTGACTTCTGGAAGGCGAACACAGACATCCGAATATACAAACAGACAAACAGTGGGATTTTATATAATGTGATGATTTATTTAAATATTAATGCAGATTTTTCGTAGATTTTCTCTACAAATTTCTTTGAGTGTAGAAATGCGAGACGACAGTGTTGTCCACTGTGGCGAGTGATGGTGGTTTTTATATTATTTAGATTTTTTTGTTTTAACATTTTTTGTGGTTAATGCGGAAATGCCACAGAATGAACTGAGGTGGTCATAAAAAACTGTATAGAGAAAGATATGCAACCGCAGCATTTACATTTTTTTGTTATCGAAATATATGAAAAACCTGTGAACTTTCTGCCCAGAAGAAATATTTTAAAGACTGAGCAATAATGTGGATTTTATTTGTCAAATAAGGGAAAAGCCCACAAAAAGTATCCATGAAAAAATGTAAACTTTTTAGTATTAAAACTTGTAAATTTGTGTCAATTCTAGAAATTGCATTTCCTCAAACTTTCATTAAAGATAGACGTGCACACAAAAAAAAAATAGTAATTAAACTGCACTTGCAGTTGTCTGTTTTAAGCGGCAAAAGTGTGTTAGTAAAATTCCTATTAAGCACGTAAAAACATGGGAGAAATCTCAGCAATGTGATTAACGAAGATCTTTCATATGCGCGCCAACTGATTAAGGTTAACTTAAGCTGACAAGCAGCTGTGCGGTGCAATTGCAATTACCATATTGAAATGAGAAGTGAGTGCCGCAGCGGCTGAGTTTGAGTATGAGTTCAGTTCAGTTCAGCCACTTCAAAGACTTTGAAATGAAACTTTTTTAATCAGAAAGTGATTAGAGCATTTCTGAAAGTCAACTGCAAAAAGATTGAGAACATAGAAAGTCGTTGAGAACCCCTGCCGTGTGACCCAATTCTGTTTTGTGGATGAAGTCATTTTAAAACTATTTGCAATAATTTGTATTTATGAATTAGCTAAAATGTTTACTTTGCAATTAACGGGCCAATAGTCAATAGTAAATAGTTTGCAAAAAAAACAACTATTTTCCAAACAAAAATAATTGCCGCCACATGAAGTATTTAACAGCAATTAAAAAACAATTGACACTTTTCAGCAATACACTTGGTCCATTGTGCATTTTCGAAATTCATTAAAATTGTTTGCACTTTATAGAAGCATCTTCGCAGCCATGCACACTTTTCACACAGGCGCCACCATTTTTGCCACCACCTGCAACGGCAACATCAGCAAATTGCAGTAGAAAATTAGCCCAGGCCACAACCAACTGCAGTCATCAAGTTAATTAGACTGTGGCATGCTTATTCTTCGTTCCTCTCTTCCGGAGCTTTGAATGGTCAGTAGTAGTGGCTTTGGCAAGTGCATTGGAGTATTTACTACGCTTTGTCCTCGAGAGATGCACCTGCCACATTTTTTTCTGCTGTTGTTGTTTGTTTGTAATAATCATAATTGTACCTACTTGCATCGAGTGCCTGCCACATGTCTTGATGGCTGTTTTCTATGGATATCTTCTTTAAAGACGGTCATTTCGCTTCGATTGGAGTCGGACTAATTGGACTGGGTTGTCGTAAAAATGTTAAAATTTATTGAATTTTAAATTGATGAAAATTTTAAAATTATATTTATTGGTACTAGCTTAGGGCCTTTCCAGCCTAATGGTTTGATGCAACATTTTGAATGATGTTTTAAACCAACATTTGCCTTCTTGTACATTTTAAAGTAAAGACACATCAAATTGATAAAATTACATTTTAATCATAATTTATATGCATTTCCATTCGTGCGGGCTTATGCAGTTTACAATTAAAGTCACACTAACATTAATTTATATTCATTCTCCTCTGTGTCCTCCAACGTAACACATAACATTCGCTTTTTTTCTTTGCCACTAGTGGATTTTCCGCATTTAATTAGCCACACAACGGTATGCGAGTACTCGACCCTGCTGACAGTTGCTCTCGACTAATGCGGGTTGATATGAAAGAACAACAATGTGGTCCAGCAAAAAGCGAAATAAAGTTTAGAAAAAATGTGCCACTGTAAGGTCTACGAATGGCAGTAGGTAACTTGCAGTTTTATGTGATTGCAGCATAATGCTGCATACAATGATTGCCACATGAATTGACAGTTTTTTTTCCTTCAGGTATTTGTATAAATTCATTTGATAGTTACTTAATGCGCAATAACCGTAAGGAATGTCATTCAGTACTGAACTTTTTTGTTATTTAAAAAACACTCAAAGAAAAAATGTTAAGCCTTAAATTTTAGTTTCCTCTTTTAATTTTTGGATTTATTTTAAAGCAAATACAATTTCTCTCTGTGCTGCAATGACACTTTGTTTGTTTATCTTTTCTATTATATTCTGATTTCTGTTCACTTTGAATGCCAACAATTCAAACTCTTATAAACAATTAAGGCCAAAAGAACAATGGAATCAAGTCATTGCCATTTTTTGTGTCGTTTTTGTTGTTTTATTTGAATTGTCCGCTTGGAATGGGGGAATGCAATTAATAACATATTTGCAAAAGTTTGTTTTTGTTTGGCCTTTAGCCAATATGTGCTGTGCTGCAAATCACAATGGGCAATTGTTCATGACTTTTCGTTGGTTTTTGTAGAAATTTTTCGAAATTTCATAAATTAGATTTGATTATTTCGCGCATTTAAATATGAAAATGAACATGAGTGACATCAGCAATTGTTGGAAAATGGCAGATTACCATCATTTCCAAACAAATTTAAAACTTTTTCTTTGGAATTTTCTTCTGTGCTTTTGTCTCAGATTACTGGCGGGGAGAAGGCCAACAGAGAAAACAAAAACCAATTTTCGCATAATTCGTAGACGATTTCGTTGTCGAGCTCACAAAAATCATATGCAACGTTTAAATGCTGAGCAGCACACATAAATCTCGTTTCTTAACTGCATTGCAATATGTTGGGGTGACCATTTTTTAGTTTGGGAAAAGATTTAAACTGAATACATTTTTAAAATAATTTGTTTGTATTTTAAACCAATTTTAAAAATTGAAAAAACTAAAAAAAAAATATTTAAAATGAAATAATAATTTTTAATACACTGAGAAAAAAAATCCAAAACTGTATGGCTATGATTTGAAACGGGTATCGATTTGAAAAAATCCATACTGCTCAGTTCTAAAATGTACGATTGTACACTTAAAGAATTAATGTGTGTGAGGCATAATAATGTAATAATGTGATTACTTATAGAGAAAATATAAATTAAAAAATAATTTTTTTAAAAAATTGTAAAAAATATTGTTTACTTGGTCAGCTTACAATCAATACTGCCATGTTATTTTTTCAACCATTTGCAAGTGTTGCAGCATAGCATATTTTTTTTTTTACCAATAAACACGCTCAATTGCACACATTTTTCTCTCCATATGCAAAAACGTGTTGAATATAATTTTTTTCCTTCTATTTAGCAACAAACAAGAAAAACCAGTACTAAAAATTGAGCTTAGGAAAAAGAATTGAGTATTTGCACATATGCAGGAGTATCATTTGAAAATAAGCCAAAGCATTATGGAGAAAAACAGAAAAATAGAAGAAAAAAATCATTGAAAAATCTTGAAATGCACACCACCAACAGCAAGAGAGAAAATGGCGCGCACTTAAGCATTTAAGCAACTCGTGCGTGTAAATGGTGCTAAAGTTACGCGCATTGTAGCAACATGAATCTCCGCATAGAGAATACAATGATGCAAAGTTGGGCTGAGGTAACAACTGAATGAAGCTGCGAAGAATTGGCCAACGAATGTGGCAAGGTCTTTTTGCTTTGTTGCTGTTGCCGTTTTCGCAAAGCATGATAATAAAGATAATTTTGTAATTAACTGCACTGGCGCATGAATCATGTTGAATGCGGAAATTTATTTTTGTAGTTTTTTCGAAAGTCAACCACCAAAGGCCAATAAGCCGTAAATCATTTTAACCGCATTCGACAGAATGACCGCAAAAAACACAAAATACATATTGCAAACTATAAAAATTGAACGAACTCGTGTTTTATTTTAAATTACGAGTACGAGCCATTTGGGTTTGTTCAGAAAAAAATATTTAAAAAATAAAAATAATAAATAAATAAAATGCAATATGTAAAATAAACTGTCACTTGTAAAAAGCGGAATGAGAGAAACAAAAGGCTCTGGCATTGTTACGCTTACACACAGAGGACTACATGAAGTGAAACACACACACAGATACTTCACACAAGTGCACCAGCGTGAGCGTGTGTGTGTGCCACACTTGTTTCAGCTACAATGTTTTTATTTTTTTTTTTGCTTTTTTTGAATTTACCATGAAAAAAAATTTGCTAAATGAAATTATGTTGACTTGAGATGCTTAACACATTATTCCAATTTCAAATTTCTGTGTCAAAACCAGCTCACACTTCAAACACAATATGCCAACAACTACAACAAGAAAAAACTCAAGTATTTCATGCTTCGTTGTGAGGGCATTCAGTGTCAGTGTTGGTTAGAAGAGTTTTCCACAAACAACAAAAGCCAAGTGGTTTTTTCTTCATTCACAGTTTAGTTGGAAAAATTTGGAAAAATGTTATAAACACAAGACACACAACAATGAATTCCCACGCTAAACTTTAACCCCCTTTTTGTTTACGAAATTATGCAAATTAAATTTTGATGGCTTGAATAATTCCAAGAAAAATTGCCTTAATCGTTTGGTAATTAATATCGGTTTAGGGCATTTATGTGCTCGTTCACAGGTGGGTGTTTATTTGACAATTAGCATGCATGTTGGACTCAAAACGTTTAGGTTTTAATAAATCGTTTAGTTATGGCTTGCATGTGAATTTACAAAGATATTTTTGGAAATGACCGGAAGCAAACAAAAACATCTGTTGAAAGTTGTGAAATATTTGAAATCAAAATGAATACAGTAGTAAGGCCGAATCAATACATAATGAAATACCCTACACCGAGAGAAAAAACTGCTTAAAAATTTGTTAAGAACCATCCGAGAACTGTTTGCAGGAATTGTGTATTATAGTCATAATATTGATCCAAGAATAAAAAAAAAACATACTTAATTTAAAATTTTTAGTCATGAATACTGACTTTGCTTTTATATTCAGCTTTCGTATTTATGACTAAAATCAATTCAATTATCATTTTTTATTAATGGATCGATATTATGAGTATTACACACAATTCCTGCAAACAGTTCTCTCCGTGAGTCGAAAAACTGTTAAATTAACAGCGAAAATTGTTACAATTATTAGTTTCGCTTTTATTTTAACAGTTTTCGATGTCAATGTAACAGTTTTTCGACTGTCGGATGGTTTTTAACGGCGAAACTGTTTTTTTTCTCTCGGTGTACACCTACGGTTTCGATAAATGTTCGATGCCTTTTTGTTATGTTGCCAATGTTACATTATAGTATTGTTCCATTTTATTCTGTTCCCATTACGTTCTCCAATAAAATTACCAATTAATTACTAAAAATGTCGTCAAATTCGGTTCGATTGAGTCTTAAGATAACGAAAATTTGTAAAGGAAATTGGGCGTAATTTTAGTATTTCAATATCGCCCAAATAGAAACAAAATGAATTGGAAGACACAAGGCCGTATTTAGGGTAAGGGGGATGTAAGGGAATTCGAAATGAATTTTTGCTTGTAAAATGTAGGAGAAAATGTAGGAGACGTTCTTTCAGGTCTAGAGCATACATCAAATTTGTCTAATGAAAATTATGTTAACGTACGAGTAGTCTCTCAAAAGAGTGGATACAATTGGCCATCATAACATTATGATAAATCATGAGCAACAATTACCAAAAGAAATTTAACTAAATGCTTCACATGCAGCATTAAACAAGCGCTACTTCCCTAGGATATGCAATGTAAAAATGTATATGTGTATATGTAGTGCATTCCCAATAGGATATTCCATGGCGAGCTAAATGGAAAATCTGATAGGGAAAAAATTTGACTATTAGCACAGATTATACGAACATCATCAAAAATTATCACCAGTCGAAAAAAGCATTTTTTTGAAAAATATTTTGTTGAATTAATTTACATAAGAAATTAGTGTTGGTTAACCCAAATTATTTTGGCTGTCAGGTAGTGTTTTTGTATACCCTACACCTTACTTTGTTCTGATGTTTGTAACACGAAGAAGGAGACGTGTCCGGTATGGAAAACTATATATCGCTCATTCCCTGCTATAGAGACATAACTCAAAACTCGGGTTTTTGGGATATAACTTCCACTAGGATCCTCAGATATTCATCTAGATGCTGCCAAAAGACAAAATTCTTATCTTGAATTTATGATGTGTTTAACCTTTTTTTAAAACATTCTAAGTGCTGAAATTCATATAAAATACTGAATTTAAAAATTTCAAATTGTGATTTCCCAACAATAAGATTTTTTTGAGTTGTGTCTTTATTGCAGCATCACCTCCTGAGCTGATTCAGCCTTATCCGTCTGTCCGTCCTTGTAAACACCATTGCAGGAGAGAGCCCAAATTTTGGATTTATAATTGTTTTTGGCTTCGAAGGAGTTGGTATTAAAAATGGGAGGAATGGACGACTGCCACGCATAACTCCCATATAAATGAAAATCGTGTTTTGTAAAATATGTAATCTAATTCCGCTGAAATAGTTCCAAACTTGGTGTATGGGGGTGTTTGGGGTCGCTGATTTCGAATTTGATGTTCATATTTCAATTTCAGTTGTAGGGGTATATATATATTTTTATCTGAAATAAATTCCTGGCTAAGGCTCTGAGAAGACAGACAGATGACTTTGGAGGTGACTCTTACAAAGACTATATTTTTGTATACCTTTCATGCCTCCTGGGCATTACGAATCGAATTGTGACTATGAAGAAGAATATAATTAACTTTTTAAGGCCAACATCACAAATGTAGGGTAATAGGCGAACAATTGCCTTTGAAATCTTTAATTTATAAAATTTAATTTTTTTACTCAATTTGTGAATTGTTTTTGATACCATTTACTCACATCTGTCTATACTATATTCGAGTGTATACTATAATTATTATGTGTTTTTTAGTTCGTTAAAGCTGAGTAAACACAAATTTCATAATAAAGGCAGTTTCCAAACACAATTGGAACCTAATTTTATACTAAATAATTTATGGTTTGGATGCCTTTCAGTACATACAAAAAAAACGTAGGTAGCTATTTGAATTTTCACATATAAAATGATACGAAGCTGAAAAACATTTGAATCAACCAAGCTTACGTTGGGAGTAGCAAATTGAACAAAAAAGTAATAATTTTATTTGAAAAAAAAACAAGAAATATGATCGGTCAGTTCCGAAGAAAATATGGTACGTTTGTCTGCCCCTTCTTCATGTTTGCCTTCATCTAATATGAACGAAGAACTTCTTGTAACCAGCAAGTGCGCTAAATTGTATTTATGGCAACTTTTACGCCCTCAAGCAATCCAGGAGCTATGGCAGAATAATAATAAAAGAAAACAACTAAAAACTAAAAAACAAAAGGAAAAGGAAAACTTCACTATGTATGATAAATCGTACTTGGCGCATAGAACATTTGCACTGTTCAAGCAGCAGAACGATATTGCGTTTTTAGAACACAATTTTATTTCGCACTGAATGCACATGAGCGCACATGCAAGCTTCAGCAGCTCTGTCATCGAGCAACGCCACTACCACTACTACACCACACCCCACTTCATACAATAGATTATAAACAAAACTTAGTTATAACAAAAAAGTAAAAATAAAAAAAATGAAAAAATAAAAAATTACAAAAAGAACAACAAAAAACTCATTAAAAGTGCAAGAAAAGGTTTCAGCCCGTTTTTAAAAGTATTATTTTTTCATTTGTGTAAAATAAACTAAAATTTGTTCAGCAGAAAGAAGTTTTCGCAGTGAACGCTTAAAGGCACCTGTGTGCGCGCATATACATGGCAGAAAATTTTTTAGATAAAAATGGATTTAATTTAATTAAAACGTGATTGCAGCTAGATGGCGCGGCAGCAGCAGATAGTGTAATAAAAATGCACCATTACAAATATGTTGGCTGAAAAGGAGAGGGGGAGGATTTATATGCTGCAGTGAGACTGAGGGTAGAAGGTTTTTTTATGCTGCTTCCTGCTGCGCAATAGCAGCTTAAATTCTGTCAAGCATGACTCGTAAATAACAGGAAGTGCCAGGATGCATTGAAAATAGAAGAAAGAAAGAAAAAAAAACGAGCATAGAAATGATTCAAAAGGCGAGTTGAGCACTGGTGGCACTTGAACAAATGGCAATTGTTCTTTCTTACTTTGCCTTGGAGCGGGGGCGATTTTTGTTTATTTTCTTTGTAAGTTTCACAGAAATTGGTGCAGGCAATGCACTCGTTTGCAAAGGACTTTTAGAACTTTGTGAAAATGTTAAATAGTTTTGGATTTAGTTTAGAAATTAAGGTAATTAAGACTCATCAGGACAAATTTATTTTATTTTTAAATGTCAATATTTGGACTAAACATTTTAAAATTTTTCTTATTATTATTACTTTCTATTCAAATCTCATCTATACATATTACTACGCATGCGTATCCCTGTCACTTAAATCCCCACACTCGATATGTCAAACATGTGTCGCCGCCGACACTGGCATGCGGCCGAACCTATAATTTAGGAATTTATCAGGAACGCAATTGCTACGAAAAAATGGCATCTGCCTGTGAAGTGAGGCCACTTAAGTCAAGAATTTACTGGCTGTGAATTGGTAGACGCATGCAAAAGACAAACCCCGAAAAAAGGTTCGACACACATCGCACGTGTCAGCTGGGGTATGACAAAAGCAAAAACAAAAATTTCCAGGGCGCACCTAAAAATACACTTTTTTTGTAGTGAAGATGAGCCTGTGTAACATTTCGACAACATGTTTTTGAGTTATAAACAAAAGCATCATATTGTTAACACAATAAATCTATTAATTTGGCATTGCTTTTGTAATTTCGTATTCTTTGTACTAGAGGACAATTTGGGAACAATTGAATTTCCGGTGGCTCACCCATTAAGGTCAATATTTCAAAAACAGTAACGGTCAGTTTTTGAAAGTGAACAAATAACATAGGCACTCACTCACTCAACTGTGAAGTGTGTTTTCCCTTTTCAAATTTGTTGTCGATTTAATTTCAATGAAGAATTTGCTTGTCACACAAAAAACACGAACACTTGCAGCCCTTAACAATTGTAACCATGAAAAAGGGTGCAGTAAACGATTTGGCACCCACAAAAAAAAATGTACCCGCCGCAGGTGTGGTAGCACAGCACCACTACCACAGAACGGGCGCTTTATTTTTGGGAAATTGCGGAAACAACAGCAAATCCTTTATTAATTGAAAAATAATTGAAAACTTCCGCATTCGCCCTTTTAACTCAAATTGAGTTTACTGCTGAGTGCAGTTTTTTCAACGTTTTTCATATTTTTGCTAGTTCATTGAATTTTTAAAAACTTTCAGTTTAATGCTTGGCTTGTATATTCAACTGCAAACCTTGCCAAGAGTAATTTTGGCAACAAACTTTTCGTTACTTTTATTTTCCATACTTTTGTACCATTTTTTGTGTTTTGCATTTTTTTCCATGAGTTACACAGTAGTTCGAAATACACTCTCTGCCCGAAAGTTAACAGTTCAAAATGTTTTAATACGAAAGCAAAAGTTTTTACTTTTCATATTTTCTGTTTTTGTGGCTGGTTATTTTATGCATAAAATGTAGTCTCTGGGTTTTGTAATTTTTTTTATGTGTCTCTTGTCTTTGCGTTCTTTTTTTTGTTGGTGCAGAATATATGCAAATTTTGGAATAATTTTTTTTGTAAAGGGCGTGTGGCTGCAATTCGAAACTGAAGTTTAAGTTGCTTTGTGTCTTTTGCAGTTTTTGTATATTTAAGCGAATTTTAATTTTCACTTTAAGGTAAAAAATTGCGAAAATGTTTAATGTTTTTTTTTGTTTGTGTGGAATGAGACAGACATCCATTGAATTGATTTGCCTGCTATAAGTTCAGCACTAGAATTATTTTCTCCACCAACTTTTTTAATAAAATAAGTTAGGCTGAGTATAAAAGAAATCCAAAATCAGCTAAAAACTAGTAAGAGAATTATCTTCGGTCTGACCGAAGCTATAATACCCTACACAAGCGAGTACGATACATTCTGAGACCATATGTTAGTAATTTTATCGACAACCGGTAATTTTTCGAATTTTTTATCGATAATTTTTCGATAATTTTAGCTATTTTTTATCGATAATTTTTCGATTTTTATCGATAATTTTTCGATTTTTATCGATAATTTTTCGATTTTTTATTTATAATTTTTCGATAATTTATCGATAATTTTTTCGATAATTTGTCGATAACATGGACTACGGACAGACTATGGACTAATGGACTCAGAAGGTGATGCTGATCAAGAATATATATACTTTTCCATACCGGACACACCTCCTAATGGGCGTAACAAACGTTGTGACAAAAACAATATACCCTTGGACACTAATTTGCAGGGTATAAAAAAGCCAAATGCAGCTCGAATTATTTTTTAAAACTTTCAACCAAATTATTTTTATAAATTCAATTTCCTATTAAAAAAAAGCAAAAACTAGCTACCATTTTGTTTTCCTAATCTTTTTATCAAACTCATTCTAATTGCATTTAAATTGATTAATAATGCAATCATTTTAAAAGTAATTTCCCTCCACTCCAAGTAATTTCTCAATTTTGCAGTTCATTAACAACAAAAGAAGATGTACTCATAGAGATACCAACAACAACAAAAATAGTTCTTAGACAGCCACCATTCCATTCAGCACCACACATAGCAGACAGACATTAGTAATATTATTTTTGTAAAACATTCCTGCTTGGTTGCGAGCAAAAGCATACCAAAGACACAAAATGTGTAATTTGAAATACCATAAAAAAAGAGAATACAAGGCAGTTTCATGAGCGTAGCATAATTTCATTATAATTATTCGCTGACTGACTGGCTGACTTACTGACGGACTGACAGCAACAGTTCCACATAAGGTCTAATATGAAAAAGTACTATTCTGTTTTGCTTTATTTACGTTTTGAAAGTACGCCAACTTAAGTACGAGTACATACTCCCCATCAGTGTAGCTTTGGTCTGAATGAAGTTCTTTGTGTGGAAATTTGTTTGACCAAAGGCAATATCTTTACTGGTACATACTGTAAGCATGAGTAGTTTCAAGCAGAAAGTGGCCCATCCAAAAGCATTTTTTTTTGTGTTTTTTCATAATTCATACATTTGATTTTCTCTAACATACTCAGTGCCAGTTTTTGTTCATTATTTGTTTTCCCTTTGCCAATTTCACTGGTTTGTAGTGATTTCTACTGTAACTTAAGCTCCTCCGTGCGCTTGTCAAGCCTTAGTTCAAGCATAAAAGCGGTTATTAAATTTAATGACAGCACGTTTACTTGGCAAAAGTGCGACGACTTCTTGCCATTTGTTCATTTTGCTGTTGGTCATCGCATTTTATAGCTTTAATCCATCTCAAGGGTCATATACTGCTTACTGTGGCTTAGTTTGTATACCCTCTATTGCTGTTTACTACAGCCAAAGTCTTTCAATTACGGTTTTAATATTTTCTATGCCTTCTTGTTTTTCTTTTTGTTCTTCCGCACATTATGTCAAATTAAAAACAAATGAAAATCTTATTTAAAATTATGAAAGAAAAACAAAACCATTTCGAAACGGAACTGGCTTTATGACTGCCATACAGATTTCAAAACATTTCAAAGTAATTGCCGCTAATAACTAACAGCAATTTTTTCCACTTCTTTTTTGGTTATTGTGTTTAGGCTCGTGTTAAGACCACATGCGTCGAGGTGTCGAGCACATTTGTCGGGTCATAAAATATGTGAGCCAACCTCACTCGTTTCACAATTTAATGGCATTTTAATGTTGTTAGAGAATTCATTTATATTCGCTTCAGTGTACAACTTTTTAATTGAAGAGGAGGTGTATGTACGATGTTTCGGAATTACATTTTAAAGAAATTTTATGGTAATTTTGAATGTGGCTTTCGCAGAAAATTTCCTAGTTAAGTGTGACATGTTCATAGATGGAAAGTTCAAAGAAGGAGCGTGGGAAATGCATTTTTTTTTTTATAAATTTTCTACTTAAGGAATATTAATGATATAAGTGAAGGGTTGGATACTTTGGGTTGGATAAGTACTTTGGAAACTTTTACTGAAGAACTGGAAGAACTTTTTAAATAGCAGAGCAAATGTTCTCAATTTCCACAGACAACTGTGATCGGAAGGCATGCCCAGAGGCTTGGCTTTGTCAATCAATGCGATCTTTGCAGGAGATCCTGACTATTTTTCATTACCTTTTTGAATGTTTGACGCTGGCAAATCAACGTTTTCGTGCATTCAATCGCAACTTTTTTTATAACCTCGCTGATCTTACAAAGAAAAATCATAATGAATTTTATTAAAAATTCAAAACGGCTTACTTAAAGCATTCAGCGTTGCAAGTGACCGGGTTACTACTGACCCACATAGTGGCCTATGTCATGATGTGGTTTTTATAGCAAAAATCTCCCGATATAACCTAACCTAATCTAACAGTCTTGGACCATGCTGAAGCGTTCGAAAAGGCTCATCTCTCTGCCTTCACCTTGTATATTGAGACAGGGGGTGTGATCACTGGGTGAGTGTGGATTTCACTGTTTAATAGGTCGCCGACTTGGCATCTTTTCTAACACTTGTATAGGATCTGCAGGGGAAGGTGGCTATATTGCTTCTGCTTCGTCATTGTCCAGTAGGGTGGGACAAAAACGACTTTTTTCGCTGATCAACTTATTTTCCAAAATGTTTGCGCGAATTGCAGATAAATTTTCTGATTTTGTCATTATTTTTCCGTTGATTAAAGTACAAATACACAAATTTTAGCGAAATTTCTTCCCACCATATTGTCCAGGAGTATACACTAGCGTGGTCCAAAGCGTTCTTTTTTCGCTGTGGATCCACGATGGTAGAGAACTCTTCAACGAAGAAATGCATGTAAGAAGCGGTTTAATCAAAATTTTCCCATGCAGTTTATATGGGAAAATTCGAGTCCTGGGGGCATGCGTTTGAGGGGCATTGTGTTCTCCATATGATTTTGGACCACGCTAGTATACACTTGGGGACCTTTTTCTTGAACAACCTTTGTTATCTTTCTGGAATCATAATGGTATGTCCATATCACTTCAGTCTACATGGCTTCACTCTAGTTACACCGCTTTAATCTACATCGCTCAAACTGGCTCGGTGCGTAGGACATAGGAAAATTGTATCATATGGTATCACAATGGAATGAATACTTTCTAATTAAGGCAGGATATCGACTGTCACATTGATCTCATTTTCTATTCAACGATCTATAGAAAAATGTATATTTTAGCTGTCGCCCAGTGTTATCATTAAAATCTTCATCATTGTCATTTTATTTTTGTCTTGTTTTTAAAATTTTAAATTCCCCACAAGACTAATGATAACATAAATGTGGCACGTGTCATCTGTATGGCTTCTTCAACACATTTTATAATCTTATTATAATTTGTCAAGCTAAAGGCAACCATGTTCGCATTTATAATGACAATTTTTTTTAATCAAAATCCCCTCTCAATCTTAGGTGAAAAATTAAAAATTTAATTTCATACCAAAATCACCAAGTGAAAGTGTGTGTTAATTAAAAATAAAAAAAACATACGACCGTTCATAATAAAAATAATAACTTCAGTATAGGAAACCCTCTGGTTTCATGCCGGAAATTTGCCATTTCCTAAAGCAAAATAGAGAAACAGAAAAAAAAATGTTTAAATAATATAGCAAAAGCTAAAACTTCTCACATCATTATTTAACATTGTGTGCCAAAAAGGTTGCTGCTCGGCTGCTGTTGTTATTGTTGTTGTTGTTGATGTTGATGTTGTTGTTGATGTTGATGATGTTTCTCATGTTGCTTGTTACTATAGTTGCTTAAGGCTGCTGGCAACTCCAACTCATTCACTTTTATTTTGTTGCAAAAACCGAATGAAAAGTGAAATGCTTTCATTATTTTCCAACAATGCCGGTTTTCGTATAGTTAAAGCGTATATTTAAAAATAAAAAGAGGAGAAAAAAACTGTATATGAAATTGCAATTGAAATAGTTTTTACACGCCTGGCTTTCAATTAAAAGAATTGCGTAAAAGCATTTCAAATTGAGCTATTATGGGCTTGAAATGTCTGCCTGAATGAGTGCATAAAATGTTGAAATTTCATTTTTGAATATGAAATAAAATGGAATTTCTCTGGGATAATTAAGTATTCAAAATACTTTAATAGACTTAAATTTTATGTAAACTTCCACTCCGGTTTTTTTAAAAATATCTTGCCTTCCTACTACCTTCCAGTCATGACCCATTGACACATTTAGCTGTCAAATTTCTCTCATCTCATGCCCAACCACTCTAATGTCAGTTTAATTATAAAATCGCACAATGAAGGAATTAATCAAAAATAATTTAAAACTAACCAAGTGACCGTGTGAACTTGAGACCCTCATTTTCTTATACTTAGGAAAAAAAGAAATACGTAACATAAGCTCCATTTCATTCCCTTTCATTTGAGTCTTGCCTTCCTTCCCAAATGGCCAAATGAGTTTAGCATTTGTCGGAAGTTGTGGCTGTTTGGCGGTGGGAGTTCTTATGTGTGTGTGTGTGTGTGAGTGTGGGTTACTTGCCCAGTTAGTTTCGGCGACTCAAGCGCAAGCAGCTACTTTTTCACACAATTTAATTCTTAATTTGCATGTTGGCATGTTGGTTGTCTTCCCCATCAGCAAGTCAGCCAAGTGGAACGTTTTGCAAGACACTGGAGGCAGGCGGGGTGGCCCTCGTAGGAATGATGTTAGACAGACAAGTGGCTTCAACAATTAAATACTCTGCTGGCTTGTGTTTAATTTGGATTCAAAGTGAATGTCTTGGCCAGATTATGTTAATTTAAGTTATGCTTGCAAATTAATTCTGCAGGCCCTTTGGCTATATACTTTTTTTAATTAAGATGCCAGCCACTTTCTTAAGTAGAAAAGCTTCGCAAAATTTAGAAATTGATTTAGCTTCTGGTTCTAAGCTGGACTTAAGACTTAATTTATGCGTTGGATTTGGTTTCGCTTTGGGCTTTGCTTTGGTCATTCTCTTGTAGACATTGGGATTTTCGAATCTAATTAAGTCAACGTGAATTCGCCTCAAGCCAAGCGTGATTGTGGCTAATTTGTGGAACGTGAGAACTGTTGGTTTACTTTCCCAAGTCAAACCAAATTAGAACAGCGCTTTTATTTGCAATACAGTTGACTTAAAAGTTGATCAACCTTTGAGTTGAAATTTTTGTTCTAGATTTCCACTGAAGTTTTTCTTATCTGCCTCAAAGCAATCACAAAGGAAATATTTATCTATTCTCTCCAACAGGTGCTGCTTTTCGTTTCGCTACATTCGCTTTCATTGTACGTTTCTTCCGCCAACCCATTAGCATTTGCTAACATTGTTGTTCCTATTGCTGTTGTCGCTGTATCGCCGGAAGCCCAGTCTCTGCACTTTTGTTATCATCGTGGGCGTTGTTTACGTTTCAGTCTCGCTTTTCGTCTGCAATTTGTTTGTTTTCAGCAATTTGCATGTTTCGTAAACAATTCAATTGCCGCCGCAATTTGAGTGGACGGTGAAAAAGCACGTTCAACCTGATTTTGTTATGTGCATTTCTATTGCAGCTGTGGAGATTTTACACACGCATTTGTGCAGTGGCATAAAATTGACATTTGACTTAAATTGTTGTTGCCACTTAGTTGCAGGCTATGAATTTTAATGTATGTGCTTTACGATTATTTTTGTTTATCTTGAAAAATACCGCACCGATTTGGTTGCCATTTCGTTATATGTTGAAAATTATGTCAGAAACGGAATGGGAATATAACTGGAACGAAATGAAAGTGGACCGGAACAAAATGAAATTGGAACCTAATTTTGAAATGGATCGGGAATGAAGGGGACATTTTCGATAAAAAATCGGGAAATTATCGAAAAACTATCGATTAAATATCGAAAAATTATCGAAAAACAATCGATAAAATATCGAAAAACTATCGATAAAGTAAATCTATATATATAAAAGAGACGTGTGGTTTGTCACCAGTAGACGCGAAAACTACAGCACCGATTCTCACCATAATTTATACATGGTTTGTCACCAGTAGACGCGAAAACTACAGCACCGATTCTCACCATAATTTATATATGTGTTCTAGGGGTCGTGAGTCGTGACATAGGATAGGTTTTGACACGCCCACATTTACCGCCCACAAGTTAGTAAAAACTGCTATATCTCAGACGTTTTTGATCACAAAAAAATGAAATTTGCCATGAACATACTATAAGACCCCAGCCATAATCTGGGCTACAAATGGTCGGGATTAGACAATTGGGCGTGACACCGCCCATACAAGTCAATATTTGAAAATGCTGTAATAGCGCTCCCACACAATGTTTTCCAACGAAATTTGGCAAATGTCTTCATGGTTTCAACTCTAAGATAAATGCAACATATCCGCGTAATTGGACAAAGGGGCGTGGCACCGCCCATACAATTCAATACTTCAAAGTGCCATTCTTGGGCTCCCATTGAATATTCTTAAACGGGAAATGGTATATGCCTTCAATCCAACATATTGGAATTGGACAGCGTGGGAGTGGCACTTTTCATACAATTCAATATTTCAAAATGCTACACTTGGGCTCCCAATAAAAATATTTGACAAATGTTTTCATAAATTTATTATGACCTTAAAGGCAAAAAGAACTTTTTTAGGGCCAGCAAAGCGGACCGGGCCCTGCTAGTTATAGATAAAGTAGCGAAAAATGATCGATAAATTATCGATAAGTATCGAAAAATGTACTCCAATTTATGGTTTCAATTTGAAAATATTTTCTTTTCATCTTTGGCCTATGCAACTAGCTATGCAACTAGTTAAATTGTATCTAGTTGCAAGCCTGAACATTTGCAACCAACAGATGTATCAAACTAATGAGGCCACTACGCTGATTTACATTAATTCTCTATTTTCTGCATCGATAGCAATCGATCAGCCTTTGCCCTCCACTTATTTTTCGAATCTTTTCCCCAATACGTTTAGTCCCCAACTAATACGTTTTGTCCCTTAAATGACTAAAGAAACCATTAAATTAACTTGGAAAATAAATTAATCAATTCTGCTCCACTTACCTTCTGTTCTAAATGCTCTGCCACAACCAAAAAGAAAAGTTTTTCCCATTGTCACTCTCGATAGTCTTCAGATGGGTTTTTCCTTTCTTTTATGTACATCTCCCCCAACCAACACCCTCTGCATTTTCCAACTCCTTATCTTCACAAATCTCTTCCGCTAGCACATCACCACCACCGGCTGGCACTTCATCACGTGTGCCAAGCTATCTGTAGTCTGCGGTACCGACTGTTTGTTGTGGTTGTTGTTGCTTCTGTTGTTGTCAATTAATGTGCGGCAGTTTGGCGTTTGTACAAGAGGCTTTTCAGCTGCGCTGCAGTTTCGATTTCATTCGTGCGGATGTGGCCGTCAGAATTAATTGTTTTGTCTAAATAGAAGCGCAATGCGTCAACGGAAATGTTGCTATTCCCATTTTGGTATTGTGCGGGGAAAGAATGGAATTGAATTTAAATGAAAAGAGAATTTCTACAACTTAATTAAAGCAATTGCCTTCATAGTAAATTCTGTTACTAATTACATTTTATTTTACTTTTATTCTAATTTCAGATTTCTTTTAAATTCCTCTTAAAGCATTCCTGGTAAGTTCAATTCGTTGTTTGTTTGTGAATTTTCGTCTTTAAACAGTTAAAGGGTCTTAAACTTAATACCACCTATTGCCCTCTTGACCAAGTTGCTTACATTTGCACTTGGTAATTTTCTTTTTGACTTGGTTTCCGTTCGTCAAACACATAAACTTGCACTGAAATGCTTTCGCATTGGCATCAGTTAATACCTTCTTCACCTACAATTGCCATGAAGTGTGAAAAATGTGTGAAGAAAAACGTCGTTTCCACCCCGCGCCTCGCTCTGACAATTGACAGAAGGTGGCCGGGTTACGCGTTTAGTGTCAAAGCATTAACCCCGAAGTCGTTTTTTCTCAGGTGCGCTCAAGCGCTAGCAGCGTCTGCGGTGAACTTTGAGGTTAAGTGAAATGAATTAAGTTAAAGACCGAAGTGAAAATCAATGTTTAGCCGCAACGAGTGTGATGGAAAAGTTAAAGGAAGAACGAAAAATGTAAATAGAGAAACGGATTCGAAGAAATTGGTTGGGGTAAATTGAAAAAAAAGGTTAATTTAAGGGATTTGTAGATAAAAGTAGAGAAGGTATTGGTGGTATTACAGCATTTGGTGACTCAATAATTGAATTGAAAAAGTAATAAAAGTGATTATGGTAATCCTTGGGCTATAGGATAAAAAGGACTGTAATGTTAATAGCAGAAAATTTGCTTAAGGGATTTAATGAAATTGAAGAATTTCTTACAACTACTGTGATTTATCTCAATTTTTCTCTAACAAATGCAATGTATAAAATATTAACTACTATGACATGTTGAATTATTTATTGCTTGACACTACCTAACTCGTTTGCGATTTGTTTAATGATAATTTGATACTGATCTGTCTTCAAATCTGTTGTGACTTCACATCGGTTTAATTTTATTGTATTCCCCGCAGTGTCATTGCTGTTCCACAGTTCGCGCTGCAAGTTGACACTTGAGTGACACTTGAGAGCATTCGAGCAATGAAAATAGTTTTCTCGATGTTGATTTATTATTGATATATCGAATGTCAGCAGGGAAAAGTACTTTCGCATATTTGCAAGTAGCAACTGAAAACATTTACGACAAACCAATTTTACTTTGTGTGTATCTTAACTAAATTCAACTTAAACAAAATGCACTTTCACTTTATTATATACGTACTTATGAGAAGAAAATAAAATGTGTTTCTGCAAAAATGTTAAATTATGACAAAAAAAAAATAAATCAGAAATAATTGCGTCAAAAAAAAGAGAGCCTTTCACTTCGTTTTGCTTGATTCAACTCAACAACACACATCAACTAAAACATCAACAAATTCACGTGCACACACACACACACTCTTGGCTAAAAGGGTATTGCGCGCGATTTTCTTTTAGTCAGAAGCAACCGTAAGTACTATATTGCAGTAAATGTTACTGCAATTGCTCTTATGATCCAATGCCACAGCAATTGAAAGTTATTGGCTGCCTCCTGCTTGCCGCTTTCCGTTTGCTTGCCACTTGTCAATTTGGCTTTCAACATTTCCACATACGAGAGCGCGCGCTGAACAATCAAAAGTCACAGAAGCTGAAATGTTTTTCACAGAGAAAAAATTTCGCCTTTTTGAAGGAACCCAGTAAGCAGTTCTTTTTGGCGTTAAGGAACATTTTCTCTTGAGATACAAAGACAATTAAATTGATTTCGAAATCACTTCTCATAATAAGGGTTTGTCCATAAATCACGTAATGCCGTGTTAAGGGGGAGGGGAATAAAGATATGTCTACATGGCGTTACATGGATACGTAACATTTTTT
The DNA here is from genome assembly GCA_951394025.1 of Heteromyza rotundicornis. Lineage (NCBI taxonomy): Eukaryota > Metazoa > Arthropoda > Insecta > Diptera > Heleomyzidae > Heteromyza > Heteromyza rotundicornis. The sequence continues at coordinate 71,381,824 of OX596012.1, read as the reverse complement.
AAATTTCTTATTCACTCGCAGTTAATGTGTTCACAGCTTCATTGACTTTTTAAAAATTCTGCACTAAATTTGTTTTATATTTCTAGAGGTTTTTATTTCGTTCTAGATGGTTTAAATTAGACATAACTTGAAATTTAAGAATAATAATTGTTACGTAACGCAACCCATATACTGAAGGTGGAAAGTAATGTTTGCCTACATAGTGTTACATGAACGGAGAAGGGTAATGAGTTTGTCTACATGGCATTACATGTGGAGGGGGTTGGGGGTAAAAACAAAAAAAACGTTACGAGGTTTGAGGACAATCCCCAAGAAGATGGAAAATTTGATTCCATGCTTCCAATATTTTGTTTAATTGCATTCTTTTCATATAATCCATTCTTCTTATCTCTTCCCATATTTGACATATATTACTATATAACAGGCGTAACTCGATATGTTAAAAACGGGATGTCAAACAAAAATCGAGTTACGCCTTTTCTACATTAAGCCAACGATATGCTCTTAACCTATCACATGTACGATTATCTTTATCAATATACCATTTGGTTTACTGGGGGCACCACATTTCTGGTAAGTCACATTCACTTGCAAATCACCGGGAGAGAAACTTTCTTTTTATTGTGCTCCTGCTTCTGGTGCTGCTGCTGATCTTCTGCAGCTTTATGCGGCATCTGTGCGAAATGCAATTTCTTGAGTGTTTATTGCCAGTTAAGATATTTTATGACTTTTTTGACTTGGCAATGTACTTATGGCCATCTACCAGTTGGCAGGTTATATTATTGTCAATGTGGTTGTTATTTGTTTGTGATTGACAGCGGCAGCAGTTGCATCTTTGGTAACGCTGTCGGAGCTTTTGTAAATATTTGCTTTGATTTGAATTATTGTGGGGAAAAGTAAAGTGGATGCCCATATTTTCTGCTTTTCTGCTTTCAAGTGAGAGAAATTCAATGAAAAGATGCAGTCAATACAATGTTGCACGCAAGTAAAGAGATTTTGATTTGCTTCTGTAACACAAAGGAGTTAAGGTGGCCCATTTAAAGTACATACTCAATGCCACTAAGCACAAAGAACTTTTTAGCAAAATATTTCCTTTTTTTTACAGAATGGTTTTAACAACAACGACCTCACCTTCGAAACTATAATTTCCAGCCTCTGAGCTTTTGATTTAATCCACACTTAGGCGTACCATCGGACCACTTTAATGTGCGTTCGGCTCAAAACAACGCCCCATAATTTTCTTGACATCCACACAACGAAATTTAGGTCACAAATGTACAAATTATTTTGGAGAAATTCAACACACAGCATAAACGCAAGTTGTGGGCCAAGTCGAGCCACACCAAGTCAAGTCAAGCCATGCCACGCCAGGCCAGCCAACCAACGAACATTGATTTTGAGAAGAAAAAGCGTATTAAAACGGCCTGGCCTGGCTTGTGTTAGCCAAGTTTAATGTTTATAGGTATTTATGTGTTTTTTTTCTTCTTCTTCGAATTGTGTTAAAAACTTGTTTCTCTCTCTCTCTCAAGTTCAAGAAACTCTTTTTAGGCAATTGCTGGCAAATATTTTTTGTAGGCTTTTGATTTTAAGTATGAAATTTCATGTGATATGTGCCACTTAATACGAAAGCCACTTAATTTTCGAAAGTCTCAATAAGAGGAAATCAAAAATATATTCTAAGGAAAAAACAAAGGCATTTGCACAGTACCTACTCAGTAACGAGACCTTCATGATTTCAAATCCAACAAATAAAAGTGAAAATTATGCCTTCCAATGGAATCGTGACAAGTTTTTCTCCCACCAACTTCCAGCCATTCCCTGTCCAAGCACCAAAGTATTCAATTTCAATTTCGATATGCTGACATTTGTACAATATTTCGCAATTTCCATATTGTTTTTCGTGTCTTGTTTGAGTTTGGCTGAGCGCTTTCATTACCACAAAGCTGTTGTCAACAAACTGAATTTTATTGCATTTGTTTTTCCCTAACGACTTTTTATTGTTTACATCGGGGCATACCAGTTTTTCAAGACGATGGTTGATGCTTTTTTTTCTCCTTTTCAAACTACCTTAATGCATTTTGATGTTGTTATCGTGGCCGGCCCGACTTCAGTTCGATTTTCAACACAACTTAAATTTTGTATAGAAAATTAAAAAAAAAAAGACAACAACAAAATTGAGCGAACGCGTGTGCCCGGTTTCACGCGATCAATTGGAACAATCATTTTGAATTTTTTTTTTAATTTTTCCTATAACTTGATTGAACGTTTTGTAATGGTCAGGTTTTGTGTTTTGTTGGTCGACTGACTGCACCTGCATTAAATTTCTTTTATACAATTCACGAACAAAAACAAAATAGTTTAAGTATAAGTATTTTTCCTCTTAACGCTTTGGCTTCACGTTTCAGTTAGAAAATGTTTCTATCCACTTGCAGTGTTTGTGGCTGGTCACTGACGATTTCAATGCTTTTATCCGCTGAGAGTCATTTGGTCAAAGGAAAGCGGATAAAAAGAGAATGTGGAGTTAATTAATTTAATTTTGTATCTTTGAAAGTACATGCCTGCTTTCTTAATACACACACCACCTGGAATGGCTTTGAATTAACTTAAATTTATTATTTTCTAAATTTTATTACATAGATTATTCACCCTGAAGACCTCTGCCTAGAAATTCTTCTTCTGATTCCAAGCCTCCTATTCTTATTTTCATTTCATTTCATTCTTTCCCTGCTTTTACCATTTGTCTATTGATTTGTTTTGTTTTTTGTGGTCTTTTTCAACCCATCAATTGATTGATTTTTTTTTTGTTTCTAAATGCCGGAAGCCTTTTTCGTCTATGTAATTATTTTGCTTATTTCGCTGTCTGATGGTGTGAGTCATTTAAATTTGTTTTTATTTCTTGTGTTGCCAATAATATGGTTAATAAGCCTGTCTTTGGTTGGAGTCTAGTCTTCATTAATCATTCGAAATTATGTATGCCTTTGAGGTTTTGAAATGTGAAAATAAAAACTAAATCAAGTCTTTCTTATGTAATATTTGAGTAATTTTCGTGTTAAAATCAACAAAATGTCTATTAAAGTGTTAATTGATTTTGCTTTGCTATTTAAAGAAAAATTACAAAACCCATTAAGAATAAACTCAAAAGACTGTAAGTACTTAAAAAAGGGAAAAACTTTAACATTTAACGAATTTCAACCCTTGGAAATATGCCTTAACCTTTCAAAAAAGGACTCACATTTTTTTCTAAACTGTTAATTATATTCAAAAATTTGAATACTTTTTCCTTGGTAAGCAGAAATTTAAAATATAAAATTAAGATTAATTATCTGTTGAGAGTGACTATTTGACTGGCCCTTATTTTGGATAGTTGCTCCGAATCACGCCCCCCAGGGCTTATTGGGTGAGGTTACTGAAGAAACTCATCCAGAAAAAATTCCATCTCAATCCGACAACTTTTGAGCTATTCGAGCCCTTCAAAGTTCTGAAATTTCGTTATAATTGCCTAAATGTTCCATTGCATGTACCCTAGTGCATAAATGATACACCCTAAAGAAAAACGACGTTGTTTGCTATAAAGATGCATCTTTTACTTGTCTAAAATCGGGATTAATAAATTGTTTTAGAGGGGGTTTAAAAGGTTAATATTCCCCTACTCCGGTAGTAAATTTTCTATTCCCCTCAAGGTATTTTTTCTATTAAAAGAAATCTACTCCTAAAAATTGTATGTGATTTCTTCAAGTCTACTAGTAGGGTTGCCAGATTTTAAATAGGGAAAAACAGTACATTGAGTAAAAAAAACAGTACAATTTAAAGCACATTTAATGAAAAACAAGTAAAAAAAAATCAGATTAAAACAAAGATACTCACTTAGTGCCCGATTAAACAACAGAGAAAATGCCGCCTGAAAATATTGTTCAAGTTTTCATTTACCCTGGGCAGCCATATTATTTTTTCAACATTTGCGGTTTGGGAATATTTCTGTCCAAAGTACTCAAAAATGCAACTCTTTTCTCGCTTTCTCTGCATATTCCAGTCGAAATAAAATGTTTGTATGTTTTCTCTTAATTTTTTTTACAGTGCGTGTCACTTTATATATTTATATTTTCCTCAAACTTTATTATGTAGACTTGGTATCGTTGAAAACGTCAAACCAATGCCTTCCCTGAATTTTGAGAATTTTTCTAAAAAAATTGGTTTTCGGTAAATTTGTATGATTATCAAAGATCTTGTCATTTCCAATGCTCAAGATTTGGAGAACATTTTTATCACTAAACTTTCTTTTGAAAAAATTTTTTATTATTTTTTTAAATGAAAATATGAGACTGAATATTCTTTCAGTGGCGACATTTGAATGCATTATGGAAAAAATTAGTGGCATACTTTCCAAATGTTCGGAAATGTACCCCTTTTTGGAAAATATTCAACTGGTTTTTCTTTTACGATTTCAGAATAAGGTTTAAATATTTCAAAAAAAATAATAAAAACAGTACAAAAAACAGTACATTTTTGAAAAAACACTACTTTTGCGTTTTGAGTGTTTTGAATAAAACAGTACTTTTTATAAAAAAAAGTACATGTACTGTTTAAAACAGTACGTCTGGCACCTCTATTCTACACTCTCGTAGATTTCCTACTTCTCTGCGCAAGAAATGATCTCTGCTCTTATTTCTTCAAATCTACTCCCCAAAAGCGAATATCCGTGGCAAAAAGTAAGAATTATGATCCATAGTATTACTACAAATCCCTGTTCCCTCGAAGCTTGCCTTCCTTCGTGATCCCTATCCAATCCAAATGTTCAAGTGATTTCTCCTGATCCGATTTGTTGCAATTACGACATTAGTTGTTGGACACTAAAACCATCAATTAGGCGTGATGTCCAATAAGAAAGTATTCAGCTATCACTTTGGCCGCGCATTATTGTAATATTCGTCCATCTGCTTTGTGATATGGAGAGTGTTCAATTGTTTTGTTTCGTATCGAAGTATTCCATAAATGCAGGCAACCAACAAAGATGTAGTATCCAATAGAACTCCATAGAACTCCAATAGAACTCCATTTCGCGCTCATCTGTCCTTACTACTATGAGTCCACTGAGTCAGCTTTAACTCAACATTTCTCAGCATTTTATTTCATGAAACTGAAAAAGTTTCCAAGATTTGCTATTAAGTACTTACTAAAATGTTCTTGATATTGACAATAACTAGTTGAAGGTTTAGCCCAACGACATTCGTATTCTGAACCTTCGAAAACTGAACGATAACGACTTCTCCCAATCTATTTAATATTTAAAGTTTGTCACGCATTTTTCCCAAGAAAATGTCAACTGTTTTGAATTCCTTTTGATGCACGGGAACGAAAAATGTAAACACCATCGAAAAGAAGAAGTCAAAATCGTGATGTGTCAAATGTGCTTGACAAATTTATGTTAATTGTAGCAAATGAAGAATTTATACCGAACCAGCAAAAGCATGAAAACCAAAGCACCAAAGAAATGCTCTAAAGCATTTCAATTAATATGCACAGAGCGTGCGGCAATACAAGCTAATGTCAGTTTGGAATTTTACTATTTGTGAATAACGATTATGAGGATAAGTAAAAGTTGTTGACACATACATCATTTATAGTTTGGTTTTATATTCTATACAATAAAAAAAGTCAACTTAAAAACCAAAGTGAAAAGTAAATCTGAAATTGAAATCGAAATTCGGAGGCCCCAAATGATTCTTATCAGCTAACGAGGAAATAGTTAAATAAAATAAATTAATCGGCCTAAAAGTGTATAATAAAAGTGTGTAATAAATATTTCAACTATAGCCGAGTAAAATGGGTTAACCAAATCAATTTGGGTCACCCCTAGTTCAGGTTCTAATCTCACCAATACATATTTTATGGGTTTGACAATAAATTCATCAAATACTTTTCAATGAACTGAAATGCATTTAGCGCAGAACAAATATTTTGGTTGTACATTTCAATAAAAGCAATTAAAGCACCTTTACACGCACCAGTGCACTTCCATCGCACATAACTCCGGGGACAACCAATAAATACAAACAAACGAAGTACCATTGAAAAAAATGTGTGTAGCGCCATTTCCGTTATATATCAATAGCCTTGGGCTGCAATCGGCAATTGTTTGGAAGAATGGCCCAACCTAGACCAGACTTTTATGCTTCCATTTTTTATTCAGTTTGTAGCCACCCTTTGTGCTGATATAAATTCTGACATGCAACGCATGGCCACCACCACAGCCACCACAATTTGCCGCAAAAGTTTCGCTCCCCCCTTTCTTTGGTTTGTAAATGTTTCCGTCTTTTATTACCAACTCGACCGACCGCCACGGTGAATACAGTAAAGCGACGCAAGTTGCAATTTGTGTTGTTTCACAAGTTTCACCACCAAAAAAAAAGGGGTGTGGCACAGAGTATTTGCCGTGTGCGTCAATTTTATCGATCAAGCTTTTGGCATTCGAATGTGTATTGCAATGTGGCGGCAGCTTTGCCACTCACGGGCAAATATTTCGAAATACATTTGCTCCTTGCCGCCCCCCAGATGCATATGCATTCACGCGAGCAATGATGGGGAAAACAATTTCATTTTGATATTTTTTTTTTATTTTGTATTTTTTTTCTTTGGATTATTGCCATGACGCCAAGTGCATTTTGTAGATTGATTTGTTGATGTTCTTATTTTATACAAAAATTGTGCCCACAGCTGCTGCGGCGACAGCCCAAAGCCTCGAGTGGAGACTTTGGGATTTGCATTTGAGATTTTCATTTTGATGGCTTTTACTGCTTTTACTGGCAAACGTTGCATGTGAACTATGTGCTAGCGTGGGGGCGTGGGGTTGGTGTGATGTTTAGTTTGCACGCAAGCGATTGAAATTGAAAGCTGTCAGTCGTAAATGTCAATATATAGACAAATTCGATTGTTGTGAGTGGGCAAAGGGGGAAAATGTTTAGATAAAAAGCTTTCTGGTTTGATAGCGGAAATCATCAGTGTGTACTAAATGAGTTTTATGACAGTTCGGAGTGAGAGATTTTTCGGAAATAAATTCTTAGTAATCGATTTGGGATATTTTTTTAAAAACTTTTTCTTTTACTAAATCTTTTGTAACCAGGGGTTTACTAATTCTCCGAATGAAATAAAAATATGACAGTCATGGTACACTTGTAATGTCAGACACAATTTTATTATTTTAGTGATTTTTTTGCAATGGCAAGACATAGAAGTCATACATGAACTCAATATTTCCAAAAATTATTTCCAAAAAAATATCATCAAAAACCATTGTGGAATAATTTTTTTATGAGGTCCGTGATAATCTCTGTTGACTTAATTCTGTTGACGGTAATTTCAATTACAAATTAATGACATTTCAGTGCAGTGCATTCAAAAGCTAATTTAATTATTAAAATTGTTGATACAGTAAATGCTTTTACACGAAGAATTACATTTTGCTGAGAAATCATTTCAATTATTCGAATTATTCAACAAATTGACTGGAGTTATTTCCTCATATTCGCAACATAAATATTTCCCACCATTGATTACATTCAATTCCAAGTATTACATAATTTCATATACGTTGCATATGTGGTGGCATGTGCGCGTTGAACAACAAAAACAATGCTTGCCATTTACGGTCAACAAAAGCTGAACAGAAAAAAAATTTATTTTTTTCCAGATTTAATAAAGCAAAAAAAAAAAATAAATTAATTAAATTTGAAATAATTCACAGCAGTGAACAACAGAATGAACGGAAATTCAACTGGCAGACAGACAGACAGATAGACGGGCAGGCAGACAGAATGGCATGAAGTAAAATGCAACAAACACGAGGAAAACTACTTGCCACACGTGCTGCAAAACAATGCCTGACAATGAGATGAGAGTAAAAGTGTTAAGTGCTGTAATGTCAAAATTACTACGAGATATGTGCCATTAAAATGCACATACATTTGTGTTGCAACAGTATTTTTTTGACAACGATGCCACACATGCAACACACATAAAAATTAAAAACAAAGTTAACAAAAATATGTTGTTGCTAGTTGATTGACATTTGATGCTAACCAGAGAAAAATGAAACAACATAAAAATGCTTTTGTAATTACTGCACTCATTTGTCATTTCACACACTGTGTGTCCACTTGAAAGTGCCCATTCCTAATTGAGCACTTTGACAGCACAGACGCCACCATTTTGCAATTTATGCCCAGATGAATTTTGTGTGAGTCTCAATATGCTTACACAAATGCTGTCACACAGAAGTGTTTACTGGCCACTGGGCAGTTCTCACCCCTCTCTCTCTCTCTCTCAGCCCCCAAAACAATGCAAATTCTAATTTTGGTTTCGGTTTGTTGTTGCCTTTTGCTCCAGTTGTTTGTGGATGCCTGGACTCCGAACATTGTTACATTGTTTCATTTCTAATAAATTCTCACATCATTTGGCCACACAATTTTCTCCAAAATTACATGTTGTTTTATTCATGCGGCTCTCACAAAGCCTTTGCAGTCAACATGTCTCGGTGCGGTGTAGTTTCTGTTTTGTGCTATTTATGAGGCAAAACATTTAATGGTTTGCTTGCATTTCGTGTAAATACCGCAATAATGTCGGAATTATGACATTAAACTGACAACTGATTGAAATTAATTTCTGGGTCTCTCCGTTGGTTGTGCATTGTGAAATGGATGCTTCTCTTGTTGTAATTATGATGGAACAGTGCACGTTTTCGTTAGAAGCTATGGTTATATTTTGACTTGTAGGTGAGAATATGCAGATTGCAGAGAATTGAGTTTCCTGTGACTGACCGCCTTGAATGTCTTATTGAAGTGTATACACATGCAGCGAGTTAGGATTGAACAATTATATGGGAAAATGTTTATTTTGCTTATATAAGGAAAATGTAAAACAAAATACATACACTGAAATAAAAAAAAATCATGTAAAATTTAAATTGTCTTCCTTTCAATTTTAATTCCATGATAAGAATTGTATCAGAATTGTATCATTCCATTTGTTTTTCACATCATATTGATAATATTTTTGTTAAATTGATATGAAAATCAAATAAATTGATAGTATTACGTTTTGCACTGCATTATCAATTCACAATATCAAACATGCAGCGCTACTAATAAATGTCCTATCAATAATACGTAACTCCCGTAAATTTATAGGAAATAATGATAAGAATTCACGTACTTCCACATACGACCGCAGCCGGCTCAGCCGTGAAACCACAAAAATACGGGCGTTGAATAATTTTAGACGGCTTAGAACTCTACCTATTTTTCTGCGCCAAAACAATTACGCATAATGTGTTTATGAATGAAAATATATGATCTGAATTTCATCAAATTTTATTGTAGTGACGTAATTGTAGTAAATTCAAGATCTGGAAATTCTATGAAATTCTCAAAATTATTGAAGGCGTAAATTTTACAGGGGGGTATATTGAAATTTTAGCCGGTGAAATGCAATTCGCATCTATTTTCCTTTATTTTTCGAGATTTCCAGGCATCATAAGAAGCATCACATATTATATCAATTTTGAAATTTTTTTTGTCGTTTTTTTGTCGAATACATTTCTTATTTTCTCTTTCTCCGTTTTCGTAAGTTTTTTTTTGGAGCGAATTATTTACTCTTTTCACGTTTTCTCATGTAAATTTACGTTGGATCCTTATCGAAATGAAGTTGGTTTTCCATCAATTTACCACTCTTTCATATAAATGATAAAGCAGTAATATCAAATTTGATATGTATCTCTATCGGCCATATTTTGCCAACGAAAATGGAAGATTTTATGGTATTTTTGTAATTTTTTTTTGGTTCGGTGCAGAAATTAAATTTTCTATTGTTTACCACTTTAGGGTACGGACAGACAATCAGACAAACAGACTAACAGGCAAACAGACAGAAAGACAAAAAGACTAGCAGACAAACAGGCGAACAGACAAACACAGAAACACAAAACCAGATATTCCGACAGACAGACAATTAAACATAGTATACAAATCGACAAACATATGGACAGACAGACAGGGAAACAGACAAACAGACATATGGACAGTAGTATTGATGTCTACTCCAAATACATCAATGAATACATACATATGTATTTGCCTCCGCCTACATGGACAGAATTGAACTTACATGTGTTATATTTTAATAGTTTCAACGTCACGCGATGGTGCCTTTGATAATTGTTGTTGCTTTTCTACGGCAGCAGCTTGAACAAAAATTTGTTCATGCATCAGCGCCACGCGAAACAAACGATTTATAAATACGAGAAGAAAAAAAAAAATAATACTAAACATTTAAAAAAAAAAAGAAAAAAGAATGAAAAACTCAAAACAAAACTGAGGAAAATTGTAATTAAATAATGTAAACATAGATGGAAACACAAGGTGGAAGAGAAATATGATTTTCAAGATCAAGTTCAAGTTGAGAAAACAAAAAAAAAAATGTGAATACACAACAAGGAAAAGGCAATACTTAAGTAATACTAAAGGTGGACTAATTAAAGCAGTCAGTTTCAAGAAGATATGGTAAAAGCGTGGCGGATTTTTAGTATTTTATACTAATTACAAATTTGATATTTTGTATAAGGAAAACTTGTTTTCAGCCTGAGTGGCTTGAATCCTCAAAGAAACCACAAAATCCACACTTAACCATTTAAATGTGAAATTGCTGGAAAATTTAACTATGAAAAGCCACAATTGAAAAATCATCATTCAAAAAGATCATTGTGGGAAATGGCAAAATAACATTTTCACAAAATGCCATTTAACTGCAATTGAAGTAATACAAAATAGCGCCAAAAGAAGCCTCAACTTAACTCGACTCGACTCGAATCTCGACAAATTCACCTTTCGACCCACTTCGGTGATGCGCTTAATGGGAGACTGTCTCGGTGTAGTGTAGCTGGTGGTGCCGATGATGTTGATGATGATTCAGTTGATTATATGCTGCCGCTGCCATGAGCAACTACAAAAGTGAAACCACAAAACGATGAGACAAATCAATCGAATTGAAGATGTAAAAACCACACACTAGCGGAAGCTGAGTAGTACATAGGGAATCAGACATCACCAACAGAGCCTAAAGCATTTCGGGTTTGAGCGGGAAACTGTTACAAAATCAGCAAACTCACAAAGTGCCACAAAGTGCAAAAAACCGAAGTTGGAAAATGTCAAATGTGAAAATGAAGATTTTTCTGCCGCAACAGAGACAAAAGTGAAGGAGAGCCAGAAAAAGAAAAATAAGAAGAAGACGACGGCACTATGTTTCAGTGTCATTGACTAAAAAATGCCAAGTGTAGCTGCTGCTGTAATCAATTCATGCACAATTGACGCTCCCGGGCACTTGTTGCGAGATGATATAAAAATTGCCTTTGCATTTATAATGAATTTTCCACTCAATGGCTATCCGCAAATAGCAAAGAACTTCAATACTAGAGTGGTCATGCCGCGAGTTATATTTCGCATTTGTTGGATGAGCATTAAAATTGCATTTAATTGCAGATTGCCGCATTGTCAGTGTTGCAATTATGGAAATGCCTCAGCACTTGTGTATTATTTTTGTATTTTTTCCTTTTTTGTTTTCGTTTTCATTGTGGGCTGATAAGTGCAACATGTAAACGAGCTGACAACCGTGCGAGTCTCCAGCGCGCAAACAAGCTTTGTGCTCTGCCTTGCAACCAAACAAATTATGGCTTAAACATGAGCAAGTAATTATCACTCTTAACCACATTCGTAGTCAGTTGAATTTAAATATTTTATTTGTGTTGTTGGGAGAGGAAGTAAATATTTACACAATTCCATACAAGTGTGAATTTTTAGACTTATGCAAAAGTTTAGATAAATATTCATTGGAGTGAGTGAGTGAATACCTTTAAGTTGATGGAACTTAGAATGGTGTGAAGTCAGATTTATGATATTTTCCTATGAACTTTAATGTCAAGTAGTTGCTTTTCAGTTTTCAACTTCGAAAGTCTTCTTATACACCTGCGCCAATTCAAGCTGCCATTATGACGAAATGTCGTGGCACACACACTTGACTTTGCACCAAGAACATCAACAAAAACAAGACGACAGCAACTAAACAAAAACAACTTTTGAGCGCTGGAAAAACTTTCTCAAGTAGAAAATCTTTTGCCACTTCATTTGGAAAAATTTCCGTGCAGCAGATCGAGAAGCGACAAAGGGCAAACTGCAGTACAGCCACATGCTCCAGGCAGAGAACACGAATACGCGCAAACACAACATATTCACAGTGCCATTCACACACACCCCACGACGGCATGCCGATTGTGTAAGTGTGAAATGAAAATTTTAGTGCAGAAAATGCTTGCGTCTTTCTAAGAGTTTGTGAATTCATTAAGAATTCTAAAAACAAGTCCGTGCCGAAGGCAACTCCAACACCAATGCCGCCCACTAACATTGGCAGAACGTTTTAGTTTGGCCGGAAGCATTCGTTCTTTCGTTATTATGCGGAAGGTAAAACTACCAAAACAAAAACAACAAAATAAAATAAAACAAAAATCATTGCATATTTTAAGGCTTTCCCTTGTGGCAGGAAGTCAGTCAGGTTTGCAATCAACATACGCGCCGCTCTACCTCATTTCCAACGCAACACAAATTAAAGCTAGGAAAATTGGCTCTGCTGCACTGCACGTTGCCAGGATGACGTTGTCGTGCCCGTCGGGTTGAATGTCCTTCGAACGAACATTGACAGTCACACTGTTAAGGCACGGTAGCTGTTAAGGCAACATAACCCAACTTAAGCCAGCACAAGATATTTGGTGGGTGTGTATTAGTGTGGACAGGATGCTCTAGGCTTGTGTGCATTTGTTGTGCATTAACGACTGCATGCATTTTGCCGGCACATCAGAGGACCAATTAGGTGGCAAAGGAAGTATGACTGAAAGGCATTTTATATAGTGAAATGCAAGTTGTGCATTTTGAGAGTAAATGTTGGGTCCGAGGCTCTCAAGATAGATGAAAAAGTAAAAATTTGCTGCATACTTTTTGGGGCCCAAAAACCAGTGCCACAATTTTAGGTCCATAGTTCAATAATTTAGACGTTGTCGTTAAAAAATTCGTTACTATTTTTTGCTTTCGTTGAAGCTCACTAAATATTAAAGGCCTAAAATTCCCGCTGACCCATAAATTCAAACTTTATTTGGTGTTTTTTTAAATTCTTTTCAATTTAGAGTCAAATGAATTATCTAACTGCAGGCGCAGAAGGCGCACCCAGAGAAATACTAATGCAAATTCAACTGAAATAATTTGCCATAAAACAATTACTCCGAATCCGTAATTGTTTGTCATAGCAAGGCGCACCGATGTCAGGCGTGGCGAACGAACGAACGGTCGGACGGACGGACGGTTGGCAGCAAATGCTTGTAAATAATTGCCGGAATTTCGAGTTAGCCACCAAACCGAAATGTTCTGGTCCAGTTAACATGCCTGTAATGTATTGCCACGAGTAGAACGCTTGCCCCGAGGTAGAAGACAAGCACACAGCACACGCATATTGTTTGTGGGCTGGCTGTGGTAGAGCGTCACGTTGATTTATACGCAGAGCAATGCTAACGCACGTATGCCTGCTGGAATGTGAATTGTTGTTGTGTGCATGCATCGTTGTCACCGCTAATGAAAAATATGATTTCGATTTTAGGTTGTAGCATACGTTTGGGCGTCTAAACGTTGGTAGGCAGGCTACAGTGGAGTTTCGAATGTTTATTGTCGCGTGCTTGTTGGTGTCTGTGCGGTCGTAGTGGTAGTGCTGCTTATGCCTTTGGCAATTAGTGACAAAGTGTATGAGTTGTGGGTGTAGAGGCCACAAAACCGCTCCATTCACTGATTTAGCAATGAATTGTCTGAGAAATGCATGAAATTAAAACTGAAAGGCGCACACACACACACACACACACACAGTCACACTGCCGAAATGCAAAATTTGTCATATTTCGCGAAATGTGTCCCCGCTTAAAATGTTCAGTTTCATTTCATTTTGCTGTCGCCTCGAAGCTGCAGCCGCTCATACTCTAATGCCCATTACGTGCCACTTACATGTGTGTATATGCGCTAAGCTCGTGGAAGTATGCTATGCACCACAAAAGCCTTGATCTTCATGCCAAATGGCGGATGGGACTTAAGGCGACATTTACACAGCAGATTTGGCGGAAAATTTCCAATTGGCATAAGAGCCAGTCAGCGTGAAGTTATGCCAATGACGATATTGATTTTGTGCCTCAAGCATGGGATGGGAAATGTTTTTGGCGCCACTATTTTTCGGTTGCCTTTGCATTTTTTATTTTTTCAGGACCTGCCTTTACCCAAAAGTTGTGCTGAGTCGAAAATGTTGTTTGCTTGTGAATTCAATGCATTTTGCTGGGGTATTTGTATTGCAGCGGATTTTTCGTTGCCGCGTTTTTTTTTTTGGGAAACGGAAAAAGGATATGAAATAAGAACTTGTAAGCCTTGATATGGAAATGTTATTCCAATTTTCTACTTTGGTAAATCACATTTTAATGCGATGCAAAGATGTTTGATGAAAATATTTAAATGTAAATAAAATATACTCCGCAAGGCTTTAGAAAGTTGGAATTAAATACATTCAACTCAAGGGTTAATCGATTTGTAATTGACTTGCCATTGCTTCTATTGCAGATTCTCATCTGTGTTAATTGCCTTCTTAACCTCCATGTAAACCATAAAACACCATAACAACGTCAATAAAACATAAAATTTCCTCCTCAACAAGAAAAAAAAAATACTAAAATTTCTAAACCAAACCCCCAACATGACATTTGATATCTCACATCTCAACAATTCAATCTCTGGCAAATAATTTGCCGCAGGATATATTTACGAATCCCACAAAAAAAAATGTATAGAAACTGTCTTCCTTCAACTCTACTACTTCCATCCTTTATACGACTTTATGTTACCATAATATTTTCCACTGCATTCACAATTGACTTGGAAAAAGTCCTGCCTGTGTGTGCCCGTATCTGTGTATTTCTATTTGTTTGTATGTGTCGTGTAAGTGGTCGGCGCAATTCTCTTTCAACATTTTGTTTATTGAATTCCGTACCATTTTGTGCACTCGCCCCAGTGAGTCTTGGCCAATGGACTAAGTGCTGTTGATGTTTAACAATTCTGTCAACTTTGAGGCATTTGAAAATTACTTCAGAATGGTCAGTCGGTCTAGGGGGTGGCTTTTGAGGCGCATCGGCAGTTTTAATGTTTTAAGTTTGTTTCAATTTCCCATTGCATGCTTGTGTAAGAGTTCACACTGATTTTGATTGTGTGTTTGCAGGAAATTTAATTTAATTGAATTGAAGTGGGTTTTTGGTTGGAAGCTATTTAGATTGAAAAGTTATCCTTCAAAGGTATGTTTGCACGAATATTATTATTGTACTAGTAAAATGGCAGCTACTGCCACGCCTGGAGGTGGGAAGGGGTAATTTCACTCAATATATGTGTGAAATTTCAGTTCTCAAAGTGCATTGGTTGCTTCAGAAAATGTTATTTTCCACAGTACACACACCCACCTTTCAAATTGCCACGCCCCCTTTTGGAAAAATTCAAAATCTAGCTGGAATCTCTAGCCACGGTCACACACAATATTTATGCGCAATTGCAGCTTCCTAGGTCTACTGGTGGCTTCAGGATAGCTACTATATCTGATAGGCCCATTTTTCAAAACTGCCACGCCCTCTTTTGGAAAATCAATCTCGAGAGTCTGAATTTCACACATAGGACATGTGTGTGAAATTTCAGCTCTCTAGGTTCACTGGTGTCCTCTGGAAGGTGAGGATAGACACCCGGACATCAGGACATTTGGACAGACAGACAATAGGATTTTATATATTGTGATTAATTTATGATATTAATTGAACCTATGAAAAGTTATTATGCTGAGTAGTGCAATTCTGACACTGGTACTTATAAACTGAATAGAAATTATAGTAATTTCCTGGAAAATATTTAAAAAAATTTGGTTTCCCAATTTCAAAAACAAATGTACCATAGTTAATATGTAAACACAGTGTAATTTAAATCAACGATTCGCATGGTGTATCCCTTGCCTAATAGGTTTATGGGCATCACAAAACATTGGCCTACTCTTTAATTATATTTTAGTTACTTGTCAATTATCTAATGATTACCCAATGAGAAATATACTGATCTAATGTACATATACGTGAATACATTGTTGTACTGACAAAGTAATTGAAGTAATTTACTTGAATTTACTCTATAAATGCTTGTATCAATTGGATTATTACAAACAACTTTAAACTATTAAATATGACATAACATTTTAATGAATTACACGTAAATTATATTTAAATTAACCGCAGTTGGCTATTATGTACTTACGGTAAAAATAATTAAATAATTAAATAATTAAATAATAATTTTTGTTGTGATAATAAATCATAATTGGCCATCAGAAGCAACACCTTTAATTGCATGTAGTACTTATGATGGCAAAATACCATTGGAAATGGATTTTGTAATCAACAGCAAATCGATAAACAGTTGCTTGCTACTAGCCTCAATAGGAAAGTAGTTTCTCAAGAATTTCAATTCAACTCTATTTCATTTTTAATAAGAATCCAAATGTGCCAGCGTAAAAACACATTCATCAAGAAAGTCGCCTCAGTTCCATCATGAAATTTACACTAAAAGAACAAAAGCCCTGGCTGGGGGCGTTGCAAGTAGAAAACGGATATGAAAGCAAATGAAATAGAACAGCAAAAGCTCGCGGTACACGGTATACCAGTACGAAATCGGGAAACAACAGCAGACAAGAGCGGACGGGTGGCAAAATAAAAAACAAACCTTTAAATTTAAAATTATGTAGCCCGAGAAATGCCTTTAGTTTTGTGTGTGTGTTTATGTGTATGTATGTATGTCCCTGCTGGCACTGCTCGAATACGATGTGGTGTACCGCAGAAAACGCACCACAATGCACGGTACAGCACGGCTCCAACCAGACTAGACCGTGGCCAGGACACGGCATGAGAAAATAAGCGCCATTTGCACAGAAAAGGTTTCCATTCTAGTCCCCGTTTGCAGTCAACGCTTTATGGTGTGAATGCGAAGTATTTTTACTTTTTATTTTTTTTTACTATGTATTTCCACCAGCTGAAATGCTATTTTATTGGTTTCCTTTTAGAATTGATTTGGCAAGTTATTGTTTCAATTTTCGAATGGCTGTAGAGGAATTCAGGGTGCTTTTATTTTTGAAATTTTTTATAATTGGTTTTGGTTTTTTAAAGGTACAAAAATTTATCCATTTGGATTTAATTGCATTCTGAATAGCTTTTAATGCAATAACTGCTGAGAAATCTTTTTTTTGTTTATAATTTTGTTTTGTTATCTGTAGAATATTTCAATTATTTGCAGTGACTTTTGCCCTCAAAGTGTTCCAAGAAACAATAATGCCGCAAATATTTCCTCATAAGGCCCATCATCTTGTCTATTGCAAATCACAGCAATTGACCCAAACAGCAAAAAACCAAAAGAAAATGTGAACAATGCATTTGTGTTGTGGTGGTGGCATTGCATTGCATTGCATTGTGTCCGCTGCAATGCTGTTGCTTTCGCTTTGGTATGCAAATATGCGCGTAGCACTCATAAATCGTTGGCCATATTCTAGTCGGAGAGCCCCCAAGAACAGAATAGTGTCGTCTGCTTTGTTCATTGACTTGTTGTCAACCCAACAAACAGCGATAGCAACAACGACAATGATTGCAATAACAATGGCAGCAACCAACAATTTACCAAGTCAACAAGAACAATAACACTAAGCGCAACCGTGCCAACCGCCAACATATTCTGCCGCCATTGCTGCCTTCGGTCATTAGTTTGTGGCCAAGACAGGCAAATTACTTGCTGTGCTTTTTTCCCCTTTTGTTGTTTTTTCACCATCATCAACACCGCACCACAAATACTATGAAGCTAAAGTGCTTCTTGTGCTGCGTACTGCACTTTTATTGGGAAACCCAACTTCATACTTGTGGCACTCGGTTGGTTGGCTTATGTGAGAATGGAGCAGCTTCGACTGCACGTGACTTGTTTGCGGGATTTTTTTTCCGCCTCAGTCGTGCATGTGGGGAATATGAGTTTATTTTCGAAATTCCTATGGCCGTCGTGTGAATCTTCACAGAATTTTGGTGTGTTAATGGGTATTTTTGGTTGGTTTCAGTTTGAGAATTTTTTTTTAACTTTTTTTTAAATAAAATACCTAAATTTTTTATAAATTTACAATTTGTTCACGTTTTTTTTTTCTTGTACCTGAAATAATGACTATAATTTTTGTGTCTTTCTATTTCTTACAGAATCCTGAACGGCATCGGTAAAATGCATATGTAAAAAATTACTTTTACTTTTCTCTAAAGGTGAGTGTTGTGTATTTTAAGTAGCTTTGACAGTTGGTAAAGTTGTGGTCGCTTAGTTGGATTTGCAATGAAAGTACATACATAGCAGAAAAAATATTTCAAAACTACTTTGATAAGTCCGAAAGAGATAAAAAAAGAAATCACCACAAATATTCTATGATCCAGTATATAAAAAATTACCAAAAAATAATTAAGTTCAACTGCCCTAAGTATCAGCTGGTACTATCGCTTGAACATATAAATACCAACAAAATTCTTACACTCTTATGAACTACGCAATTCTAAGTTACATTCAAACTTCCCATCGATTCTAAGCACCAAACCAACTCTTTCACAAGTTCAATGCTTTAATTACTCAATCAGCTGAATGTGTGCAAATGAATACCTTCGCTTCGGCTCCTTTTGCATTGCTTTCCATTCGATTTTCCCTAGTTAAAAAAAACTCTCAGCCGTAATCTATACACCCAAAAGCACCGCCCACATGCTCCTGTTTTTCCTTTGGAATTTCTCACTGCACTCTCACTTGCAAAGGTGCCATGAATATGAAAAAGTTTTCTCTTTCTTTTTTTCTTTCTTTTCACCTACCTGATATAACACCATAATCAGTAAAGTTTTGCGTTTGGTCTTCGTCCTGTTTGGTGTTGTTATTGCCTTCTCGCATGTATAAAAGCACAAACTTTTTTGTTTTATCATGTGTTTGCATGAATGTGTGTGTGTGTATGTATTGTCTGCTTGTATCACCGCTGTCAGTTTCGCCGGTGTTATTCGCATTTTTCATACAAATTTTTTGGCCTGTTAAAAGCTGATTTTTGCTTCTATTCCCAGTACAGTGGTGTTTGACTGAAACATTCATGAGAAGTGTCAGTGCTATAATGGGGGGGCGTGTGTGTGTGTGTGTGTGCTTGAGCTTGTGTATAGCTTTATATGAAATGAAGACAAATGGGTGGAACATAGATTTGTTTTCTAAGGCAATACAAGCAGGTATAAATTAATATTTTAAAGAAGCTTTTGCATGAGCTTTTTTGAGCAAAAGTTATTTGTGGAAAACTTTTGAGTGCATTTTCATAGGAGGAAAGCTTTTAGTGAAAAGCTTAATTTTTTGTTAATTTTAAAGTGTAAATTAGTGTTGCTATACGAAAGAAAATTTTTATGATCAAAATTTAGTATGATTTTATAAAATCTCCTTAGCCGGGTTTGAGTATTTTATGGAAAAAATTTAATTTAAAAATAAAATTTATTTGATTTTTACAAAAGTCAAAAAATTTTAAATAATTAAAAAATATATAAAAATTAAATAAATATAAAAAATGTCCTTTTGTACTACGGTACTTTACCGAAAAAAGCACTAAAAAACATACATTTCGCCTAAGCTTTTTTCCGCCTTGCACTTCCTTTTTGTGGTAAAACTTCAACTGAGCTTTCACTCAACGCAAGGCAAACTTTCGCTCTAACGCATTCCTTTACACACGTCCTGTGCTATCAGAAACAGGCTATACTGTGACTTGTGTGTTCATTTCCACTCGGCGCATGTGACGGAATTTAGTTTCCACACAACATTCAATACAAACGGTTCATGCAGACGCACCTACGCGAGTGCTCACACGCCACAAAATGGGTGGAAAAAAATGAATGTATAAAATAAACAGTGTTGCATACTGCTAAAAGAGAGAGAATTATGTAAACGTCGAAGACGACGACGACGACAACGACGACGACGATAAAGCAAAAAGAAGAGGCCTTTCGATAATCGGAAAAACGTGCGTGTACACCCGCCGTACACTAAGAAGCACCAAACGGCCTTCGCCAGCCTCAACCAAATGCGGTGTCCAGCTACCAACTAGCAACAAAAAAAAAACAGCAGAAAAACCAAATTAAATAAGAAAGAAAATTCGAAAATCCCATACGCATAAGAAGTAAATTATTTCATTGTAATTTCGAGGAAAAAATATTTCGTGAAATTCGTACACCACTGTGGGCTCCGCGTCGTCGTCTTTGTCCTTTTTTTCGAGAGTGTGTGTCCCGTTCGGTTCGATATTCCTCCTTTTTTTTGTCGTTCTTTGGCTGCTTTCAGCTTTTTCTCATCGTGATAATGTTGTGTATGTGTTATGAAGTGCAAAATAAGAAGGAAATTCAAAAGGGAAACGACGACAACAACAACAACAACAGCAGCAGTAGCAGCAACAAAATGTGAAGCGTACAAAAAAAAAATTAACATTCAGTGAAAAATGTTTGTATGTGCCCGCTGATTTATTTTACCCATTTCGGGCTTCAGCTATAACAATTTTTTTTTCTCTTTTCGAAAGTATAAATTTTGTTAATAATTCATACAAATTATTAAAAAATTTCAAAGTATTTATGTGGAAAAATTTAATGTTGGTGCTTATCCAGACATCAGCCACAATTAAGATGTTGCCTAAGAATATTAAAAAAAAGAAAAGCAAAATGATACGCCAATTTAACTTGAGATAAGGAACAATTGAGTGCTCACATGACGGGGCGTATGAGCGATATGAATTTTTTATAGCAAATTAATGCAAATCATACGCCATGTGTGTCGGGCTTGCAGGCAATTTGTGAAATGGTACATGAAATTGAGGAAAAGCGTCAAGTATCGTGTATTACTTAAAGGATGAAGTAAAAAAAATATTTATTTTAAGTTAATTTAATTTTTAAAGTTCACAGCAATTGGCAATAATTAGCTGCCCATACTTACATTTTATAGAATTTCCTATACCACCTTTCATTAATTTACAAGCCTTTACTGTACACCTTTGCTTTGTAAATGTTCGGCTCTGTATTTAACTAAGTAAGTCCTTTTGATTTTTATCAAATCCCTTTTCATTTCGTTTTCGTGGGTAATTATTCCGACTGCCACAAGCTGCTGCTGCTGCTGTCTGTGGCCCTTTTTCGGCGTACCTACTCAAATACAAACATTTTGTGCCAAACATTGCTCGTTTCGTGTGCCAGGCATTTGCCAGTATGTACTCACTCTGACGTATGAGTGATATTTAATTAACTTAGTTATGGATATGACTTGAATCAGTTATGCTAATTCAATTAAATTTGCACTTACCAGTTCAGGGCTTTGATTTTTGAAATTACAGCAAAGGGATGAATGAAATAATGTATGTCTTATGTACTGTACAGGTGTATTGTATCAGGTATGAACATTTTCGGTTTGACATGGGAATGGGAGTTATGACTTTTGCAGAAAAATGTCTGCGAAATTGATATTTTGCATGTGTATGATACGAGTGATTGACTTTTGATATGCTATACAGCTGTATTTCAGCTATATTTACTAAGAAAAGTCCTTTGAGACTTTGTAATTTGAATCAAATTTGGTATCAAAATTGAGAAAACCCTTTTGATCAATTTCAAATTTGTTTTATCTGGCGTGTAAAATAAAAAGTTGCTAACGAGTTGTCTGCAGTTATCTCTGCACACTTCTCCAACTACATATTCACTTCAAAAACAACTTTCCCCACAGCTTCACACTCAAGTACAATTTTCTTCATTTCCTTCAAAGGCAATTACATGTTTATTGCCTTCATTGCGTAGCTGATGACTGCCGCCAGCAATACACTGGCGTAGTTAAAGCTCGAGTGGATGTTTAAGTTTTAGAGGCAACTACTGTAACAAGAAAAACCACAACAACAACAAAATTCCAACTGTTATTTACCACCGCCAAACACTGCAATTTTATAAAATGTTTCAGTCAAAGAGAAGACAAAATTAAATTTTCACTCCCATTCGTTTGTTTCTGACATGTTTTGGTTCTTCATTTTATTTTTTATCCATACAATGACAAGTGTCTTGTGGCCTTCAGTTTCCTTTTTTTCCTAATTTGAATTCAATTCCAAAGAAAATTCAATCATAGAATGACTTGCTTGAATTGAAGCATCATTATAAATTTATCAACATCATATTTGGTAAGTGGTTTGCGTGTCATATGGGGAATATTATTTTAAGTTTGTCTTCCTTAAATATTTATAAGCAGACATCAATTGAATACATATTTTAATATTTTTATTCAAAGTAAAATACATATTAAAATATAATTTTTAAAAATATTTTTGAATGATTGATACTACCATTTACTAAGCCAAATCATACCCACAATTCTAAAGTTGGGCTGCAAAATGAAATACCCAAAACGTATACTGAGATGAAGTTCAGTTAATAGCTCTAAGAACTGATTAATGGACAATCATCACGTTTCCTTCACTTCATAGAATGTCTAGGTCCTGTACAGGGACAAACAGTGGTAGTTTATGCCTAGTGTTTCTAAAAAACATTACCACAATTATGTTCTTCCTGTAATTGTAAACTATCAGAAGCAATTATTTTCC
This sequence comes from Heteromyza rotundicornis, assembly GCA_951394025.1. NCBI lineage: Eukaryota > Metazoa > Arthropoda > Insecta > Diptera > Heleomyzidae > Heteromyza > Heteromyza rotundicornis. The sequence goes on along the minus strand of OX596012.1, from coordinate 71,359,048 downwards.
AACTAACCAGACATTAGAGGAACATGTTACGAAAATACAAAGTTTTACTTTCCTTGAAATTATTATTTCCCAAAGTAGTTAAGACAACGGCACAGACTGTAAGAGGCAGAGGTGCCACCTGGAGGGATACTATTTGCAAACTTTGAAAGAGTTTTTGAAGAATATTTTACTCGAAGCAGAGTACTACTTCAGTATGTGTAATTACTTGAAAACCTTCGAAAATATAAAAATTTCGACCACAACTAAACTGTGAGGAATAAGTATTACACGAAAAGGTGGCCACTTCGCACATGAATTAAAATATCTGAAAAAATTTGCATAATTGCACCTGCTGACTGAAGTACACAAAAATTTAGTTGTTGGTGAAGTTTTCTTAGTTTTCCTTTTTTTTTCATTTTATTTTTTTTTTGACATGTGACATGCAACGAAAATGTGCTGCCCAATGTTATGACACGCCAACCGCCAAACGGGTTTATGCTGTCGCAACTCGAAATGAAAAATGTTGGAAAATAATGGCTGTCTGCTTGCTAACTTACTTGCACAGCGAAAATGCCTGGCTTAAGTCAAGCCATGCCGAAAAGGGAGAATTTATGCGGCAACTTTCGGAAATGTTGAAATGCAGCCACTATTGCCATATTGTGCAGGCAAAGTTGTCGCATTACCTTGATAATGATGCTCACGTTGCAGATGATGAAGTTATGACGATAAGCCAGTGTGCCGTTCTGTTGACAAAGTTTAGTTTGGGGGGGGGGGGAAATTGAATTGAATCAAGTTGCAATTCAAGTGTTTGCTCAAAGGATGTAATTAAATTGTGAAAAAACAAACAGAAGCATAAAGAGAGTGAGAGAAAGCACTTGGCCCGGTAATGGCAAGTGAATTTCAACTCGGTTAAAAATCAAAAGCTTTCCACTGAATATACAATTGAATAATGCATACATGTGTAGTCTTAAATTGCTATGAGAAAAAAAGAAAAAAAACTACGTTTTTAAAAATCGATTGCAATTGAATTGGTTTTCGATTCCCCATTGAAATTGTCTGCTGCTATCAATATTCTTCGGAAAGGAAATAATTCAATTCCCAGCAGCAGTCACCAACATATTTCGATATCAAAACCGACACAAACACACATGAACACACGCACATCCGCACGCACTCTATTCGATAGGAAATTCCGAAATGTATTTTTACGAAATCCAATTTCTTTGGCAATCCAAACACACACACACACACGCATACGCACACACAATGACAACTAATACACTGTCGTATTTGACTTGAGTTTGTTCGCTACTCGCGCACACATACCATATTTAAATTAGTATTCACCAGCAGCAAGAGTGGCACTTTTTCAAATATCCTCCATGGCGTATTTGCTGTGTACTTCCATTTCCATTTCCATGTATGTGTTACTTTATCTGCCACAAGACAAAGTCAGCCCAGCATCTTTTGAGGAATTTTAATTTATAGTTTGGTGTGCGCTCAATTTTACACTTGCATAGATATTGTGTGAAGTTAAAAATGAAGAGAAAACGGTATTATGTCTAAGGTGACTTGCCTCGTCTGTAGTTCGTTTCCACTCCTCCATTACTACAAAACATATTCTATGCGCAAGTTTCCTGTCACTTTTCCTTATTAACCTCTCTGTCCGCATTGTACTTTATTATTTTCCACACTTTAACATTAAAGTGTATTTAATTTTCATTAAATTGTGGCTCTGGCTCGTGCGGGCTCTTCTTGTACATTCAAATGAAGCGTGACATTGTATTTGAAATTTTCATAATTTTCCCTTGCTCGTTTCTGGCTGCCTCGTCCTTGTGTTAAATTTGTACGTGCCTGTGCTTTGGCATATATTAAGTTTTCCGTTGAGCGGAGTAAAGTGTGACAACGACCATGAAATATTCATATTTGAAAATATTTTAATAGAAAAATTACAAAATTTGTTCTACTTTACTTTGTTGAGTGTATGAAGTCCAAAAGGATTAAATTGCTTGAATTATTTTTTATTTGTATGACTAGATTTGTGCATATCAATAACAGTACTCGTTGATTTGAAGACGCTTGTTGACTTTAAAAGTCATCATCTTATGCAAATACTTCCAATTCCGATTCAATATTGGCTCTTGTCAAATGCATTTTCGTGGTACAGATTCGGTAGAGGTAAATCCCTTTCACTATGTCAATATGACACAGATTTTTTTTTAGCTCTATGATAAGCGGAACTGTGATGTGCCACCCTAAATAACATTTGAGTTCGAATACGTAATTTTAACTATTTTTCTTCTTAAATTTTTGCAACTTTTGCTATGTATATTTACACTGTGTGGTTCAAAAAAGCGTAAACATTTTGATAAATAAAAAAATAAATTTAAAAATGTGGCCACACCACTTCACTGACCTTTTTTATAATTGTCGCCCCTTAAATTCTTCTTAATCATACATAACGCGCCATACTGTCTTATGTCAAGGACAATTTTACAATTGCATGCTTCGAAATACGTGAATATATTAACCTTTTGGAATTAGATAAGGCTCCATCAAACCACACAATAACGATATCAAATTACGATGAATTAAACATTACTCATACGCACCGCAAACCACTACGACACCCTCCTCCACTGACATACATAAGTAACAATGAACACAAGCCGATTAATAATTAAATTCCATAACCACTTCACTATAAAAGGATGGTGGAAAACGCCCAATTCTATTTCCACGATTATCACAAATTCAATCAATTAAAATTCAATTAAAGAAAAAACCGCAGCAGAGTAAAATTATGTAATTTATGCGAAACGCCTTAAAACTTAGCAATAAAAAGTCAACACAGTCACTAGCGAACACACTAGAGCAAATCATAAAGTAAACAAACACTAGATTCCCTCTAACCGCAAGCTACTAAATCATAACACATACTAAAGAACAAACACGCTCTAGCAAACACACACACACACACACACACGCACGCACTTAAACACTCATATTGACAAATATTAACAAATATGGGTGTGTGCACTTTAAAACGCCTTTCAAACGCCCTGCAACACACACAAACACACACACACCCAAGTCTGCAACTTCATTAATTAACACTAACCGCTGCCGTTACTATTTGCCAGTGTTGCCACTCTCGTTGCTCCCTCCTCTACCCTCTTCTCCCCCTACTTATGCTGCAAATTTATGGCAATAATTTGCGTGGATTGCCTTTTGCCATTTCCAGACTGACGGGAAATTGCCCTGGCAGAATTTCTTTTGAAAATTGCTAAATTAGCTGAAAGTTGTAGATTTGTCCTAATGTGTGTACGCCTGCATGTACAGCTTGCCTGGTAACATCTGCTGCTGACGTTTGCGTATTTCTAAACCCAACACAGACTCTTTAAATTCTAAGAGCATTGCAGTTTTTGCATCACGTTTCGGGATGTTTTTGCGGAGTTAAATTAAATGTTTTTCCTGGTTTGGCAATTTTTTTGTTTGTAGTCGAAAGAACACGCCTTTGACATTTCTGCCAACGATTTTAGTTGACAGTAAATTTTCATTATGGAATAAACTTGAAAAAGCATAGTGGTAAACCAAACAGAACAACACAAAAATGCTTTTATTTTATACTAAGGGGACTTGTGTGCTATTCGCAGAGCGTTTGGAATTTAATAGAAAAACGTTGAGAAATTTTTTATTATTTTATTTTGTATTTATATTGATTGGCCTGAGGATACAAATTCCTATCTGCTTGAAAAATGTTAAATAATTTTTTAATAAAAAAAAACTAATGTTTATGAAATATGTATAAAAAGTATAAATAAATATTTGTTTTACCAAATGTTTCAATTCAATTTGGTATAATTAAAAATATTTTCTCAATCATTACTAAAATAAAAAAAACACTTTACTAAAAAATTATAAAATAAAATGCATTAAAATTAATATTAATATGAATATGATAACAAAAAATATTGCTTTATGACAGTGAATTATTATACATATGTGTATATCAGATTACATTACAGTACATACACAAATAGATTTAATTGTGGCTGGACTCTAAGAAATTCTTCAGTCTGCTAAATGTAGTTTACCCTTAACTTTTTAGTGAAACGTTTTGATGGTAAGGATTCTATTTTGCATATTAGAATAGTTCTTGCTTATAGAGTTGCATGAATTAATCGAGCTGCATTAAGAGAGCTGACATATGGACGTGTGCGACGTTCCGAAACAGCTGTTTTCGGTTGTTCTTGCACTAATTTGTACAAAACTAGCTTAATACGCCCGGCATTGCTCGGACGACCCCTGGAAGTATGCAAGTTTGTATTTATAACAGTTTGAGCTAAATGATAAATTATGACTATCCCAGAAAGCTCATTGGGCATTTTGGCCAAATTTGGAATATTCTTAAGTGTTGAATATTTAATTTTATTCCAAAAAATGTACACACAAAAAAAAAAGTAGGTAAATCTAACCAAAAAAGACGGTTAAAAATGCAGCAACCAAAAAACGTGGTAAATGGAACCAACTCAAAATTGTTAGCGTACAATGAAAAATTGTTAGCGTACAATGAAAAAATGTTCGCGTACAATGAAAAATTGTTCGCGTACAATGAAAAATTGTTCACGTACAATGAAAAATTGTTTGCATATGAGCAATGAATGCATTCATTAGTAGTGTTTTGGTTGCAATCTTGTCGAAACTTGACGTTTTTTTATTTATTTGTTTGCAACCAAAACACGACTATTGATGTCGCATGTATTGTCTAAAAAAATATAAAATTTTAAAAATAAAAATCTGTAAAAAAGAAAAATAGAAAAAAAGAAAAATAGAAAGAAAATTTAATATTACAAAATTGAAATCTAAAATGCTAAAAATGAAAAAAGAGATAAACGAAAATCTGTAAAAACAAAAGAATAAATAAATGTAAAAATATATAATAAAAACCATTCTCAATATAATATTACATTTACTTACCCTTTTATGCACTTCACCCTTTGACCATACTGATCGCACTGATCGTATACTCGAATGACAAAACAAAAATCGTTGCTGTTGTAGTATGACAGACACGAAAGCACGCCGCTGAGCATGTATGAGCATGTGCTCATACATCGCAAGCAACCAAACTCAGCTGAGTTGCGAACCGCAATTGGGTCTTTACAATTTTTTTGGTTGGCGAACAAACAAAAATTTTTAAGGAACAACTTGATCTGTTTGCTTTACAAATTTTTTGGTTAAAATTTGAGATTTACAATTTTTTTCGATTAGCTAACCTGTTTTTGTAGTTAAAAATCATTTAACAATTTTTCGACGATTAGATTAACCACAAAAATTGTAGTTGTTGTTTGTGTTTTCCATATAAAATAAAAAATTGTTTTTTTACAACGTATTTCGGTTAGATTAACCCATCTTTTTTTTTTCTGTGTACGATTTTTGGTTTAATTTTTCTTGTTTATGCTATAAGATAAAAACGTAACTTAAACAAAAACTAAAGAGTAAACTATCTTCGGCTATGCCGAAGCTGAAATACCTCCACACAATAAGTCCCATTTGGAAGTACCTAGAAAAAATGTAGGTCCCAGGACGATATTTTGCCCCATTTCTATGTGGCTTTAGAACCTCCGGCCTTGTCCAAAATCCGTTTCTAAAAATTTCCAATCAAATCCTCCAAAAAAAAATGTTGGTCTCAAGGTCCCATTTTGCCCCATTTATATGTGATGTTGGAACCTCCGAATATGTCAAAAAAACGTTTCTAAACATTTCCAATCGAATACAGCAATACAAAATTTCGCTTTTTTTGTCGTTTTGTATGTCAGCCCCGCCTACTTTTTGTCCGATTGGGCTGATTCTCGAACTTGATCTGAGTTTGGAGGAGAAAAATTTTGTACCCAAAGTTTCAAGTCGATATCTCCAAAATTGCGACCGCTATCGTGATGACAGACAGACGGACAGGCAGACGGACAAAGCTAAATACACAGGAGGTGATGCTGATCAAGAATATATATACTTTTCCATAACGGACACGCCCGCTTAGGGGCGTTACAAACGATGTTTCAAAGTGAATATACCCTGCCACAGTGAGTGTGGGGCTATAAAAATACAGACATTCATAACAGAGAAGCGAAATGGAAAAATTCCCCTCCTGCACACTAAGCTCGAAATTCCCCGCAAAATTGGTAATTTCTCGCAATCTAACATCCCTGATCATTGTGAATAAAGAGAATAAAGAGAGAGAGAGCACAAAAACTCCATATAAAAGTAGAACTCTCCGCTCTCAGCGGCCTAAACCCCGAAAAGAGTGGAAAGAAAAATGCAATAATACGTAAGCATAAACTATGTCAATGCAATCGAACGGAAATCTGTGAGCATATACCAGAAATTGAGATATTTCGAAAATAAAAGAAATATATTTTATTCCCTTTATTGGCACAAATATGATGTTTAAAAACAAAATTATGAAAAACGGTTGGCGAGTTTTTGCTCCTACCCGTTACAACCCAAGTGGCGTTTTAATTTTATAAATACTAAGTAAAGGAAGGATAACAAATTAAAAAATTGTGATTATAAAAAAAACCCTTATGAGAGTTTCCAACTATGCTCCTCCACTCCACTCAAAATAGAAAATATAAACACAAAATAGAAAATGCCCCTTTTGCGGCATTTGTTGCATTTGAGCAATTTTACTCTCAATATAATCACCAACATTTCACCACACACACAGTCGCAAACACATATTAACAAGCACACTTCATTTCCATTAAGGGCATACTTGAGACTTCACTCGTCTTCAATTGCATCCTGGCAACAAAACACAAGAGTTATCAGAACGCCCACAACAAGGAACCAGAGGCAAGAGTAACTAAAACCAACAACCGAAACGAAACGAACCGAACGAACAACCCGCGCCACCGGCGCTTGTGGAAGATTTTGTTTTCACTTTCCGCTTGATTGGCGGAAGTGCACGGATGCATGTGGGTGTGCGTGATAGTTTCATTTGCTCGTGTTTGCACAGAGGCACATATGTGATGTGTGAGTGTGTTTGTGTTCGTATGCACGCATGAATACATAAACATGAGCTATTGTGTTCTAAAGCCACCACCAGCTCTCGTATGTATATATCAGCCAGATGAACACGATCATCCTCGTAGGCATCATCATCATCATCATCAGCAGCAGCAGTACCATCCTCAACTAACACACATTTGTCTCCCATCAGTGTTGTCATCTTCTTTTGAAAGCACTCTTTTTTCTCGTCTTCTTCTGTGCTTTGTGTTTGCTTGCCCCTTTTCGCAGTGTCATTTGCGTCACTCCATTTAGGTTTTTGTTGCTGTTCTAGTTTGCCATTGTCAGCTCACACTTTATCATTTTCCTTTCACTGTAACTTAGAGACCCCGAGCACAGCTCGGCAGTCAACATTCTTAGCCCCACAGTGCTGTTGCTGTTGTCAATAAACGTGCGAAACCGGAAGTGCAGTGTTGTCACTTTTCGTCTGAAGCGGAAGCTGACACTTTGTTATTTCGATTTTGACTAAATGCAGTTCAAGCGACTGCTGGCCAAAGCAAAGTCTTCGTATTGAATGCGGTCGACAGTGTGCATATTTAGTAGCACTTTTTTTTTGGGTTTTGCTGGTACCTATTGTTGTGGATTTAGCAACTGATTGATTTCAAACACATTCCGAATTGGTTAAATTTATTTGGTTAGAAATTTTTGAAACAATTCCATTTTCTATGTACTTTCCGTATGTATTTTTTGGTATTTTTATGTAGCATGGAACATTTTCTGTATTATAAAATCCTTGCTCTAAAACATTTTTCCACTAAATTCCTTCCTTTGTTGCTGGCTTGTCTTCCATTTTATGAAAGCACATTTCCGCTTTCCTTTTTTGTTTCTTTCCGATTGTTTGTTATTTGTTGGATGGTGTAGTTCTTTGTAGACGTTGAAATGGGAGCAAGTGAGTTGCCATTAAATACTACAAATATTTTCATAGTAAGTAAAGGTAAAATCATTGTGAGCTTAACTCTCGTTGTACTAACTGGGAAAGGGGAGCATATGTGTGTGGACTCAAATATTTATCATAACTGAAATGGTGCACAATGAAAAGAATAAAGGAAACTTTCATTTCTCTTCTACCGAGGCAGGAGTAATTGAATTGTATACCGAAGAATTCTCGGAAATTTAACTCAAGTTTACTTCCCAGAAAAGTGTCACAGTAGGCTTTTAGTTGGATATTTTTAGCACACAAAGTAACCTTCAAATGTTTCGCAAGCAAATGAAACCATAACCAAAAAAATCTTACTCCATTTAATATGAAATGTTCCCCAATAAAGGCAAATGTGTGTGTAAATTTATTTCAATATTTCTATACATTCGCATTCTTGTATGATATTTTGATATTTCATTTTCCAACATTTGCATCCCATTGCCATTATCCCGCACCATCAACCAGAAATTTGGCTTGCGGCCATTTTGCCACACATTCACTTTTTTTTGTGGCTCTCGACATACATACTTACTTCTCTTCTCTTCTCTTCTCTCCTCTGCACATTACATATTTTTTTCCCTTTTGTGGCATTTATTATTGTGATAAACAATTTTCAAGGATACAATCGTGACAATTGGTTGGAAAAAATGAAATTACACTGACAGCAAAGCAAAACAAAAGTAGAAAAAAAAGACAAACACAAAAGAAGAACAAAATGAACACATGAAAGTTAAGCATACATGCTAAATAAGTTAGTAAATACACAAGAAAGTGAGAGAATTCCAAATGAATGCAAGAAATAATAAAATATAACACAAAACCAGTGAGTAGGTTGCAGTCGATCAAAGCCAACTTATATATACCCTACACCTACTGCGCCATATTGGATACGACATCTTGAATTTTGAAATTTCAACATCAAATTCGAAATCAGTGGAATTAGGGAACATATTTTATAAAACACCAGTTGCACTTATAGTTAAGGGAGGTAGACGTGGCATTCGACTGATTCCATCCATATGCAATACCAACCCCTTCTAGGACCTACAAAAGACACATCCAACGTTTTGGCCTCCTAGCTTACTTCTAGCTCCTGCAATTCTGTTTACAAGAAAAGAGGACGGACAGACGGCCAAATAAACTCAGGAGGTAAAGCTGATCACGAATATATATCACGCCTCCATCTTGGTGTTACAAACTTCAGACCAAAGTGAATATACCCACACCTCTCGTGAAGTGTGTAGCACAAAAGTAGGCAACATTTCAAAGCACAAAATTGTTGACAGTTGAGAAAGTGACATGTGACAAGGTCATTCCGACGTAGTGTCATCAAGTTGGTTTATAAGTACTTAAATAAGGGGAAATAGTAGAAACAAATAGTTGCACTTCTATTTAAAAAAGTAACTGGGGCTCACCCAGTTTTATATGAGCCATTAACAAGTCAAATCGATTAAGTCCACTTTTGGGAATTTTAAACTCTTCAGAATAGCTTCCTGTGGAAAAGTTATTATGGAAAATTGAATTCGGAATTTTAATTTTTCATGAGATTTTCCATGGATTTGACACAATAATATCAAAAAATTCCGAAAAGTCTACTTAATCGACTTGACTTCTGAATGCCTCATATCATTAGTTATTTTTAATATGAAATAAGAAACGGTCTGGTGCTTTCCCTTCCAAACGAAAGCCTCTTAGAAAACTTTATTTAACCGATAAAGAAAGGAAAAATGGGAGAACCCCTTCCTACCTCACTTTCGAAAATAAATTCTCTACATTTTGTATACATTTTAGTATTCGCGCTTCCTTCCTCTTTAAGGCCAAATACGTCAAGTAGTTTAAACGGTGGAAGTGGGGGGCGTACAAATAAAGAGAGGCAAAGTAATTTCATTGATTTTTATTTTTCACTTTTCACTTTTCAAATTGCTTTTCACTGTGAATTACTTCCGTTACCATTTCGTTGCCACTCGAAATTTGCCGAAAGGAAGGATTTATAATTGCACTCAACTTTTGATGCTATATACCAAGGCGAACAACGCAATCGCTGCCAGCTAATAATGATTATGTTGGCCAACTATGGGCTACTTCATTTTGCGCTTAAACTGACAATTTTCGGAACACAAAAGCAACAACGAGGAAAACAACTCGACGATAAGTAACTACAACCACTGGCTGCTAAGTAGGTGGCTTTTGCCATCGAATGACGTCATTAGACAGTGCTTATAAATAGGAACTGTTCATTGGCTGAGCAGGGATATACTTACTACAGCAAACTGGGGAAAAGTCAAGCCGAACAAGGGCCCGATAATTTTGTATTTGCATAAATGTTACTTTTGTATAGGGTACCGCTTTAAAGCCTAACATTTTGCTTTAATTTCTGTCCTACTTTAAATCCATTCATCCTCTTAAGTTGTGCAAATTTTACTTGACGAAATGTGTTCATATAATGTATTGCATTTCGCGTAATCAATTTATTAATTAGAATTGAATAAGAAGAGGGAATTATAATAATAATTATACCTCCTCCCTCTCTCTCTTACATATAATACCACTCACAGCCTTTCAAACCATATGCATACTCATAAAGCACTACTTCATTCGTATTATTCAACATTTATCCAAAGCCCAAAAGTGCGCCGCTAATTACCATTACGATGCCATTACTATTTAATTCCCCACTCAGAATTAAGCGCCTTTCGTTTCAACAAGCCTTACGTACAACAACTAACAAACGAATAAGCTGATAAGCGTCAAATAGTATGCAAAACAATTTCACCAGCCAAACCAAATGCAATCAATACATACACGCACACGCACACAAACACACACAAACACACACTCACAAATGCGATGAAATAAATCATGAAAAAAAAAACGAATGTGGGAGCAAACGAAAAACTAGAAAATCCTCATTTCAATTTAAGCGCGCATTTCGAGTGCACTCGACAGTACATAGCATGCCTTCCCAACCCAGCCTATACCCCACCCATCATCCTTCTTTGACACTATTCCTTAATATTTGTTTTCGAAATTAAACTTCCCCTACCCACAACAATCCTAGTTACAACACTCATCATAAGTGAAAACGCTACGGCATTGTGGTCGGGTGGTATTCAAGAGAAAACCAGAGTGGATTAGAGCGGGGTCTGGGGCGGATATCTGTAAAAACTATCGAATTTGGAGCAAAAATGCCAGCAGCAGAATTTGAAGAGCCTGCTGGAGCCCGCTTCTTCCACACATGTAGACAAACTAATTCACATACATACAAACACGTTATACATATATGCAATGACACTCGTTTGACGCAAATGAACTTGTCACATGCGATTTCCTCATTCGCCTCATATGCCCACAGTAAACTGTGAGAAAAGTAAGTTACACATTTGTTGGTATCAGTGCGTGTAAGTGTGTGTGTATGTGTCTATGTGTGTGTTTGCATACAAACCCACTAATAAATCTCAAACAAGTTAAACGCATGAAAAAGGCCATTCGCCCGCATGTGCATATATGTTGACTGGCGCCCTGGTGTGAGTATTGGGTAAACAACTCAACCGTTGGCTGGTAAAATGGACCACACAAAAAAAAACCACACTCCCTTTTGGCACACCATTTAAAGTTGGTAAACATGAATTTAATGCATAAAAAACTTTTCATTTTAAAGGATTTCAAAATGAAACTTTTTACTAAATTGTGACAGCAGTGGCTGCTCACGATCGCCAGGTATTTAGTTGCATATATGGGACAAGCATAAGAAATGATGTTCTGCCAAGTACAATGGCTAAATTGTTGAGATTATAATTTGCCACGCAAAAGGTTTTATACGCCTTTCGGATTCGGTCCTACAATCCTCATGTACTACATCAATAAGTTATAATATGAGCTGTTGGGTCAAAGTAGTAGTAATTACCGAATGAATTCAATGACATTTTCCCCAACTAAATGTAAATTTTTGAAGCTTTACCCCAAACTCTACCCCACCCCATTGTCAATGTTATTTTTAGTACAAACTAAATTAAGCTTATTTTCAATAATTTCATGCCGTATGGTTGGTCAATTTTACTTGTTCCATTTCCTCGTCATTTATTCATAATAATTCGTAAAATATTATTTGACATGGCCAAACACAAAGTCCACAGTCCGACTTGTTCAGCGTAATTATTAATTAGTGTCGAATGTACGTCATCGGTACAGGCAAATATTATAGCAAATAATATATATAGCATGCAGTAGAAGTTTACACAATGTGGTAAACAGCATCTGCTTTAGTGATATTTTTAACCCTACTGGTTACACAACCGAACTCACAAAAGGCCTGCAAGAAATAATCTGTTTAAATGCTATTTACAAATATGCCAATCAACCAATCAGCTAAAACGTCCAAATGTGCAGCCATTAGAAATAAATAATAAATATTGAAAAGATCATTCGGCAAATCAAGCAAAACGCTTGCAAAATCAACGAGTTCAAACATTTAGTCACTGGCTGCCTGGGTAACTAAAATGATAGATGCGTTGTGATAGAATTTTTGGCCAACAATAGTGGAAAAAGTTTAGTAATTGGAATTATTAATGAAAGTTAATTGAAAAACAGTTTTGATAAAATTAATTGAACGCTTTTATATACAGTGGAGGAATAATATTTAATGAGCTATTTCAATCAACGGCAATTGCAATTCGAAATAAATTAACTCGGAAATTTTTTTAGTTCTAAGCTACTCTTGCCAACTGAACCAGTTGGTTGATTTGGCTGTATGTGGTGGAGAGTACTTTGTCTATGGATTCCAAATCTCGTATTATCTGATAAATACAAATGTTATGTTTTCCCTTCAGTGCACGGAGATAAATGTTTTCTCATGATTTACTATTAAAGAGTTCATAAAATTATGGTTTCTTAATTTCGAACTATAATCATTAATTATGAATATTAGTCACAAATTATTCAATTTCATACAAAAACTATGAATTGTGAATACATTATGATTAAGGTTTATGAATTTCGTGATTTATTTTATTAATTTTGAAGAAAAATTAATGATTAACTTAGTCATGAAACTGCACGTGTTATCATGAATTATGAGTAACTTGGTTGATTGTCATGATTTGCTTTGCAATATACAATACATTTAGACTCTTATACAATAAATAATGCCAGGGTAGCCAGATCAGTTAAGCGTCCGGACTCCAAAAGATGTCTGTTCGAATTCCAGGAAAACGGAATTTGTGAAAAAGTTATTACAAATTATTCCAAACAAGTGGGCAAATCTAAAAGTAACATTAAATAAATAAAAATATAAAAAAACTAGTAGACTATCTTCGGCTATGCCGAAGCTGAAATACCCCCACACAGTTTTAATTGAAGTGCCTCGGACATAAACAAAATTTGGTCTCAATACCCCATTTTGAGCCATTTATAGGTGGTTTTAGAGCCTCGGACCATGTCCAAAATCCGTTTCTAAAAATTTTCAATCGAATCCACAAAAAAAAATTTTGTCTCAAGACCCTATTTTGACCCTTATATATATGGTCTCCGGACCATGTCAAAAATACGTTTCTAAACATTTCCAATCGAATACAACAATAAAAAAAAAGTTGGAAAAAAAATTAATTTTTTTTTTTATATGGGTTATAGTTTTTGTCCGATTTGTCTGATATTCGTACTTGCTCTTACTTTTGAAGAAAAAAAACATGTTCCCAAAATTTCAAGTCGATATCTTCAAAACAGCGACCGCAATCGTGTAGACAGACTACGGACAGACGGACATGGCTTTATCGATTCAGTTTTCGATACTGATCAAGAATATATATACTTTTCCATACCGGACACGCCTCCTTATGGGCGTTACAAACGTTCATTTATACTCACCTAAGCGTAAAATTAGGAAAATTTAATCATAATTTATGATTTTTGTTTACCCCAATCTATTCCATCAGATCATTGATTATGGTTAAAGGGAAAATAATAATTAATTTTTGCATTAAATCTTTGTATAACGCATGATTTCAGCAATCATTTCCCTCCGTGTCGTTAATACTTATGATACTCAATTAATTTTATTCAGCGCTCTTCAGGTCAGTGTTATTTCTAGAACTTATTTCATAAGGTCATGAAGCCTTTATACGTTTTTTAAAGTAGATAAACATTTAATTAAAGTAGAGAAATTAAATTTCCTTCCCAAATGTAAATGTACTAAATGTACTACAGTGGCATCTCTGACTCACGATCGGAAGGTATCGGGCCCGAATCCCGCCTGGGGTGAGCTGAGTTTTTTCTGTGCAGTCCGTCATTCTCTAGCTAAGCAAAGGCAAACTTGCTATGAACTGTTGGTCTGCAATCTTCATAGGAGCTTGGCCTAACATCCAATATGGACTGTTGTTTTAAAATTTGACTATTATTAAAGTAATGCTCACCCAAAATAGGAAACACCCATTGAATTCTGTTTATTTCGCTAGACTACCACACCCAAAAAAAAAAAAAAAAAAAAAGACGAAAGAAATCGTGGGAAAAATGGCCTACTTGCAATTTATTGTAATTTTCAAGTAAACATACAATTTTCATAAATTTCGCCTGCAAAATTTCACAATCTCTTATGTTATATATTTTATTATTCTTGAGTTTGTTTTCATTTCATTTCTGTTTTTTTTTTCCCCCGTTTAGTTGTTGGCAGCCATCATAAATTTGGCGTTGAATTTTTCTGCTCATTTTTGGATTTATGCCAAATGGCATGTTGCAATTTGTATGATGTATGTGTATGAGTATGTGTTCGTGTGTGTGTGTGTGTGTGTTATTTTTCTTCTTTTATTTGTGATTTTTTTTGGGGGGCTTTACCGTTTCGGCACTTTGTTATACTTATATAATATACATTTTTTTGGTACCTTTGTAGGACGACAATCTGTGTGTTGAAATGACATGCATACTTGAGAGTATGAAAAATATTTCTGCGGTAATTTTTCATATTTATTATTTGCATGCACATAAGTATCCACACACACACAAGCAAACATGTGAAATGGCAGTGGGCGGTGATGTTGTTGCTGTTGTTGGCGTTAGTTATTATCATTAACTACATTCTTTGAGAATTGAATGCGGTTTGTTTGCTATTTTAATGCTGTTTGCAAATTGAGGGCATGTTTCATCACAGAATAGGGCAAATTATTAATTCACAAACATAATCAAACTGATGATGGTTGGCATACTTCTCTGCCGCACACACACGAGTGAACCTTTTAAAGTTTAATTTACTCCCTCTTCATGCTGTCATCGTGACGACGCTTACATCAAACGCACACACACACACACACAGCATATAGTGGCTCTGTAATTACTATTGATTTTACTGTTTGTGTCTTGTATTTCGTGCCAACCATAATCCTTTTTCCTATCAAATCATCATTATCGTCATTTTCATGCTGGTCTTTCCCATGGCACAATTGCCATTGTCTGGCTTTCCGTCCAGGAAATTTACTCCTCTCTTGGCTTGTAATTTCAAAAATAATTTCAAAATAATTGGAA
Source organism: Heteromyza rotundicornis (assembly GCA_951394025.1). Lineage (NCBI taxonomy): Eukaryota > Metazoa > Arthropoda > Insecta > Diptera > Heleomyzidae > Heteromyza > Heteromyza rotundicornis. The sequence continues at coordinate 71,343,576 of OX596012.1, read as the reverse complement.
TTTTGTATTGCAGCACAAATATACTTGAACATTTCACTTGTCATCGTCCGCCAGTCTCTCTCTCTCTCTCTCTCTCTCGTACTCGACAGTAAATAGTTTCGCTGCACAATTTGCCACTGGCATCTAAAACCCCACAAAACAAAAAAAGAAAAAACAATTCCAAATAATACAAAATAGAAAATTGTTTGCAAAATTACTTGTGACTGTTTACTAAGTCTGACTATCAACACAAAAGCAAAACAAAATATAAAATTATAAAAAAAAAGAGGGAAAAAAAACAAAAGCAAAATCCTAAATTTCAGATCATTCATTGTTGCAACAGAAGCGATAATAATAACGGCAACACTAACAATGCAACAATGTTGAAAAGGGCTCCAACATATCGTACGTACATAGTAGCAATGGCACAAGTACGTACTACTATTTTCAGTGCTGCTACTTGCACGGAAATATTGCATTTTTCTTATGCTTTCGTTATTGCTGTGTGCTTGTAATGTGCTCAGCAAGTAAATAGCGTGGCATACTTTACGGCTGCGAAGCGAGTAAAAGACATCCAACTAAACTAAAATACAACAGAGAAAAAAAAAAGAGGAAATGTGTATAAAATGTTGAAGTACTACAATGCGCTCTCGACATGTAACAATGTGTTTGTCGCGTACTGTGAATATGTCAATATGGGCAGTGAAATGCATTTCATTCAACAGGATTAATCGTTGTTGGAAAATAAGGCGAAGGTTTCTTATACATTCTCCGGCATCCAATTGTGAAATGCATTTCTGTTTTTATTCCGTATTGTATGTGTTCCATGGAAAAAGTCTGCTTTTATGAACATTTTCCCTTATTGTTATACATTTTTTTTTTCTTTAGGTTGCTCCAATTAAAATTGCAATTTTTGCAGCTGCTGACATTTGGGTTTTTATTTTATTTTATTTTATAATTAGCAAAATATTGCAATTAAATTAACATTTTCAACGGATTGGTTACTTTTTTGCAATTCTTCACCCTAGACAGTTTTTGTTGTGCTTATTATTCATTTAAATGCGTTGAGTGATTATGCACAAATACTTTTAATTAAATTTGCTTAACCAAATACGGGAAATTATGTATCATTGCGCTTCAATAAATGGTGTAGTTGTGGTTTTGCATACGAACTGCAGGTAGTGTTGGTATATAGTATATAATGTATGCAATTATATAGATTGTTTATTTTTAAGCAACAAGTTGCAATAAATTAATTACTTTTTGCTTAAAATATTATAATTTGAAAGAACAGAAAAAATTCGAACTTTTATTTATTACTCGGAGAAATTATAAATTTAACTGTTTCATAATCTATATAAAATGTATATTATACAAATGACACGCTCAGAACAAAAAAGCGATGAAATGTATGGAGCGTCAATACATTTCATCGCTCTTTTCCTCTGAACGTGTCCTATATGAAAGAGTTTGTTCCGATAGATAATTGATGACTGACATATCACCGCCCAGCACAAGCCGATGAACCTAGAGCTCTGAAATTGTTTGTGTTATGCTCTGGTGATACCCTAGGCGTCATGTAAGATACGAATAGACGCTCCACCCTCTGCCACGCCCACGAAAACCATAACTGTAAATTTGGAATGGTTTTATTAAAACTGTAATAACTTCGACCCTGGTGGACCGATTTTGCTTAAAGTGGGATACGAATACTACAATGAGGAAATTCCAAATTGAGGATCCAAAATGGTGGATCCAATATGGTGGCCAAAATTACTAAAACTTATTTATTTCCTTTTGTTGTCACCAATTTTGAATTTCACGGAGTTCGCAGGAAGGTTCATGGAAGGATACTTTCAAGACTATTGGGTCTTGGTTTACGGTGGCTTCACGGGGGTTCGCGGGTGGGTTGAGGTACTTCCACTATTGTAAGTATTTGTAACGCGGGGTTTATTAAGGAAGTGATCTACAAACAGAATTTTTAATCCCCCACACACACTGTGGCAGGGCCTGTTACCATTGACACAACGTTTGTAACGCCCATAAGGAGGCGTGTCCGGTATGGGAAAGTATATATATTCTTGATCAGCATCACCTCCTGAGTCGATTTAGCGATGTCCGTATGTCCGTCCGTCCGTACGATAGTGGTCGCAGTTTTAGAGATATCGACTTGAAACTTTTGGTACATGTTTTTCTGTTCAATACTGAGATCAAGTTCGAGAATCAGCCAAATCGGATAAAAACTGGGCGTGGCTCCCATACACCGAAAAAAAAGGTCAACATTTTTCAAGTCTTTTTTATTGTTGTATTCGATTGGAAATGTTTGACATGGTTCGAGGTTCCGAAACCACATATATAAGGGTCAAAATGGGGTCTTGAGACCAATTTTTTTTTTGGTCGATTTGATTGGAAATTTTTAGAAACGGATTTTGGACATGGTCCGGACTCCAAAACTATTTATAGCTGGATCAAAATGGGGTCTTGAGACCACATTATTTTATGTTCGAGGTACTTCTTCCTACTGTGTGGGGGTATTTCAGCTTCGGCACAGCCGAATATAGTCCACTCTCTAGTTTTAATTCTATTCACCCAACGTTTGCCAAACAAAATCGAGTTCAGGTCATTTTCAAAACCATTTTTCGGTCATTAGATGCATCTCACAGCATTAAAGTGGTTACTTTCTATAATCTGTTGAGGTTTCTTTAGGAAATATAATTCCAAGACTTTGGTCAGTCTCTCAACTTGTTATTATTTGATTAAATATGTTCAACCAAAATATGAAGGATCTCGAATGTGACAATTAATTAATTTTATAAATGATTGTCAATCATACTCGAAAATAAGCCAAGACCAGCAGCAACTCAATTAGCCCATTTAGCACGTACTCAATTTATAATTTGCAAAATTTTACAAGTCCAGTGCAAATATTTACAAAGCATTATTGTAGCCCCTAAAGCACAATTGACCGTTTTGGGCGGAGCAACATTATATGGGCAGCTACTAATTATGTGAGAAATTTCGGAAATATTACAGATTACATATGTATGCAAATATGAGCACTCAAATAACTGCAAACCCATTCCTATAATACATTAATAAATCTTTTTGAAATACCTTGTCCGAGGCACGCAGCATGCATTTGCAAAAATAAACAAATATACATGCATCAAAAAATGCTATTTGGTTCGTTGAAGCATAAAACATAATATTTTACGAGGCAATGAAAAGCCAAGTTTTACTATTTTAGTTGAGTGCTAGTGAGAGTGACTGATTGGGGGGGGGGGGGGGTAAACGGAAAAAATGCGAAAGAGAAATATAAAGTGAAAAGTACTTAGTTTATATTTTCGGTAAGAGCCTGTAAAAGTTTAAGATGAAATTGCATTAATTTTGTATAGTTACGGCATTTTAAATGCAAACAAAACGAAATTATGTTGGGCAAATTGTCGAAGTGTAGCTACTAAAAGGAAGAAAGTGTACGAAATGAGGAGAATTTTACCAGTGATTTTGCGATTTAAATTGAATTACATTTCCCAAGTTTTTAAGCAAGTTTTCTCTCTCACTTCTTTGAATTTATTTTTTGCCAAATTAGTATTTCTTTCACTGTATTTTTGGTGGACTTCTCTGGGTGATGTCTTGAAGTGCGTGACATGGCAAATCTGCGCACAACAAGAATGCGTAAATTTTTGGCAACGCTTTTGAGGTCAGGGCAAACGATTACGAAATTTTCTTATTGTATTTGCAGAATTGAATAGTGGAATTGGGTCAATTTCAACAACTGCGAGAATTGTAGAATGTTTTCTTTCTCAATAGAATTGAAATGGAAATTGAAATGGAAATGAAAAAGTTTTTGTACCCAAACCTCGACCGCCTGCCGACAAAAGTAATTTAAATTTTTGGCATAAAGTTTTGCTAAGTTTGCTCTTTTCCAATTAAAGTGTGGCATTGGAAATTTTGATTGAAACCGAACTTGTGGTTGATGTCTTGGATAAAAAAAAGGAAATTTCAATTAAATATTTAACCATTCTTCAGTATATTATCAACAACAACAAAAACATATCGTAATTAAGAATATCAAAATGCAACTAAAAATATATCAACAATAACAACAACAAAAAACCACACACATCAAATCAAATTGAATTAAATTCGCACAAGTTTCGTTTGTAAAAAAATCTACTCAAAAATATGACCATGTTCGGCTGCATTTATCAACTGTGGGACTGGTAAGTACTGTTATGAAAATTGAGTGAAGAACAAATATTCAATCGGGGGCTACAAAAGTGGGCACAAATAAGTTAAATTTTTGGTTAATTTTTTGAAATTTTTTATTACCAAAAAACTGTAAACTTTTTACCGGAATTAAAAAAAATTCTTTAACGAATTTAACTTCTTAATTAACGACTTTTATTTTAACGAAGATAATTCCTTGGCTACCGATGCCCACCTATGGATAGGAGTATGTAAATATTGCTTTTGTAATTTAATAAAACCATGTTGCATGCTGCATAAGCCGCATGTGATGCAATTGCAGTCCTACATCCGCCGCGTGCAACGGCGGATGCAACCAAATGTTGGAAAATGCATTGCGAAAAAAAAAACTAAATGGAGAACTGAAAAGTAACCATAAGCCGACAGGGCCCCACTTGTTGTCACACGTCCGACCGCGGTGCTGCGTCACTTCTCTGCAGCATAGTCCACCATCGGCCGGTTTAATCAATTAGAGGCAATTAAGACTGCACTGCACCACAAATTCAATGCGTCTGAGGTGATGAAAGCACGCGCGCTGGGAATGAGGCCAAACGCGGCAAAGTATTTGTAAATGTCGGTGTGCCGTCGGCAAAGTAGTGCCGCAATTGCCAATACACAAAAGTCTTGATTTATATTAAAAAAAACAGAAACATTGTAGCTCCAAACAAGTGAACAGAATTTAATTAAAATCCACACAACCAGCATAATTGCCCCCACTGTCAACGCAGTTGCGTTACGTTCTGTTATTTAACAGCAAAACTAATTGGCATTTTTCTCTGTTTCTTTCTCATTGTAGGTTGGAGGCGCCACCGCTCTTCAACGGAGCCACAATGGACGCCAAAAAGCTGCAACAACTGCAGCAGGCCAATGCCCAGAAGAAGATTCCTCTCGCCTATCAGACCAACATTGCCGACTATCGCTCTGCCACACATTCGCCCACAGTCTTCCAACAGCAGCAGCAGCAGCATGGCGGCTATCACATTGGCGGTGTCGGCTATCAACAAAGTCCCACGGCCACTTCCTCCAGTGGCGGTGGACCCTTGACCCCCATCGACATGCAACCGCAAGCCAACAAATTGCTGCTGAAGCACAACCTCAGCGCTGGCAATGCATCGAGCAGTTCGCACAGTTCCCCCTATCATCAGTCGTATACGAGCGGCGAACAGATCTATCAGTCGCCCACCGAGCGCACATATATGGCTGCGGCGGGCCGTTTGCAGGCAGCGCCTGGCCACAATCCAGCCAATGCACTGCAGCAGCAATATCAGCAGCTGCAACAGGCCAAAATGCACGCCCAGCTACAGACACAAAGTGAGGCTGTGCAAATGCAGCAGCGTACATTCGCCATGCGACAGGCACTGAATCCACCAGTGCCGCAAGGACACTATCACATGAGTCAGTCGTCGAGTATGATGTCCACGGTGACGTTGCAGCAACAGCAGCAGCAACAGTTGCAACAGCAAGCAGCCGCACAACAACAGCAGCAACAAAGTGTGGCACCTCATCAGCGCGCCCCGCCATCTACACTGAATTTGGCCAGCCAGTTTCAGCCTGCGGCCGGACCGTTGAAGGTCACTCAAAAGTCCCAGCAGTCGCAGCAACAACAACAACATTATCATCAGCAGCAGCAAGATCAGCACATCTATGCTCAGCAACAGCTGCAGCTGCAATTGCAATTGCAGCATCAGCAACAGTTGCAGCAACAGCATCTCCAACAACAGCAGCAACAGCAAAATCCCCAGGCGCATCCGAACCAGCAACAACGTTTGAAGTCCGATCTGCAGACCCCAGGCAGCGAGCACAGTCCCGTCTACATTCAACAGAATCATCCCGGGCATGTGGTCAATCAAGCCTGCCAGACACAAATATCTGCTGTCAAAGTGGGCGCCGGCGGTGTGATCACAGTGGCGCACAAGACCACACCCAGTTCAGAGGACTCTTCCGGCAAGAGTCCCTCACATGCTCCGCTGGATCGAAAGAAGAGCTTAGGCTCAATGCAGGCTCTGAAATCGCCCATCACGAAGCGTCCGCCTGCCACGCACGTGACCATCTCCGGTTGGCTGTACAAACAGGGCTCGGATGGCCTCAAGGTGTGGCGCAAACGTTGGTTTGTCCTGGCCGAATACTGTCTCTACTACTACAAGGGTCCCGAAGAGGAGAAACTCCTCGGCTCGATACTGCTGCCCTCGTACAAAGTGTCCGCCTGCCTGCCCGAGGATAAGATCTATCGGAAGTATGCCTTCAAGTGTGAACATCAGAATATGCGTACGTACTGGCTGGCCGCAGAGACTGGCGAGGCAATGGTGCAATGGGTGCGCGCTCTTACGGCAGCCACCATGATGCAAGCGACGAGCAGTGGGGAGTCCGATCAGCCCAGCTTCTCGTCGTCACTGAACCATAGTGGCGAAAACTCCGATTCGGGCATTCATACACTACAATCGCAGCAGAGTAAAATGAGCCTAAACCAAATTACGCCGGCCTCTGATGCGGCAGCGGCTGCTGGTAGTAGCAGTGCCAATGCCAACTCTGCTTCAAGTAGTAACAGTGGCGGTGGCCCTCAGCCGCTATATGCAAATGCTCCACCCAAACCGAGACGCATCAACGATGGCGGCTACTCCTCACCCAGCCCCGAACACTCCATTGACAATGAACGCAAACAGCAGCACCAACAGCAACAACACCATTCTAGTCGCCGAAGTGGCATCATGTCGCCGACGCTACAACAAATGCAACAGCAGCAACAATACCATGCACAACAGCAACAAGGGCGATCTCAGCAACAGCAGCAACAACAACAGCCACAGCAACACCATGCCATCTACGATACGCGCACGGGCAATGTCTCGTCCAGTTTGCGTCTACAACAGCAGCAGCAACAATATTCAGTGGACAATTTGGAAACACAATTCCAACAGCAAATGGCACTCACGGCGGAAGACTATGGCAAGTCGCCGCCACCGCCTCCTCCGCCACCAGCCACACACAGCAATTACTTGGAAATGGAAGAGCAGATAATGCGACTGCAGCAGCAACAACAGCGCGCAGACGACATCTATGGCGAACGGGAGTTGTACATGCAAAAGCTGATACAGCAGCGTTACCCACCCCATTTGGCGGCTGCCTATGGCAATGCAGAGCGTCGCACACCGGATGCGTATGGACGATCGAAAAATCGCATCTTCTCGGACTATGAGGATATTTACAATTTGACGCAGGGTGGCGCTACGTCGGCCCAGGAGGCCCTAATGCAGGAGGCAGCCAGCTATCGGCGGCCCTTGAGTCCGCCTAGCTATGATGGCAGCAAGCATGTGCCAGCAATGCCATCGAGATATACGCCAAATCACTTGGAGGTAAGTGGGAATCTAGGGGAGGAGAATAGAAAAATTCAATGGACAAGGGAGTTTCTCATATGGTTGGATAACATATTTCTCAGCAATTATTACCAACTATGACCACAAACACAAAAAAGAAGCGCACTCAACCCTCCTCAAAGACCGACATGAAAATTTTAATTAAAATTCCCAAATTGTACACAGAAAATGCGGTAATAAACGAGATTTCCCGGTAAACTCACACAAAATCCTGACAACAGACAATGAAATCACCACGCTACATTAAAAAAGAACAAAAATTCTTTCGAATAATGCACGTAATTTTGGGTAAAAACTGCATACTTGCAGTAAAGCGGCAACAGCACGCCGCAATTATATACAAACGTACAGTCACACACAACTGAGCACAGAATAGTTTGTTTTGCTTAACAACTCTGAGAGCATATAAACTACCACTAGGTGAAGACCCAACCAAGTGGATTCCACAATCAAAAAAAAAAAAGATTTTACAAATAGAGAACCAACGTCCCACCAACGAACGAACGAACGAACGAACTTTGTCTGCATTGACAGCCAACGTAGTGATTCAAGCGTTCAACATGAAATTCCACAATTTCCAGGGATGCCCGCATTTATAAAGGCACTGCGCTTGTTAGAAATGAAAATTCGATAGACGCGGAGGACGAGGGACGAACCCAGATGAGCTAATAAAACATAACCCTTTAGTTGGCTGGTGTATTAGCGCTGAATTCAAAGGAAGGGGTTAGGGGGCAATAGTTGTAGTTGGACAGACAAAAATCGCGCTGCGCCACATCAGTCAAAATTTGAAATACTCAATGTGGTTGTTGTACGGAGTAACCTATATCCTGCAGGTATGCACTTTAAATTCATTCCGTAACAATGGGGGGGGGGGGGGTGAATCCGGTAACCACCTTCTAGTCCGCGTGCCAGATAACTACTTTTACCGCTTTGAAGGATTTACTATGTTGGAAAATTATTTACGGTTACGTAAAACCTTATCTGTATGTACTGAAGCACCCAGGCTGCACACACTCACACACACACACACACACACACACACACACACATAGTACATGTGTACTTCGCGCAAAAGTTTTGACGTTCGTTTAAATGCAGCCAAGTAGCGGCAGCAGAGCAGCTTTTAAGTTCGTCCTTTTTTACTTTGCTTAATTTGACATGCCGCTTCTGCTGCAGTTGGTGCTGCCAGTTGTTGCCCTCTTTGAGGAACAGGCTGGGCTGCCGCTTCCACGTCGACTTCATTTTAAAGTTTTGCCATGTGCCAACATGAGTTGAACTCTAATTGGGCTTTAGTGTGTCAGCGGGTGGAAACTGGGTGCTCTATGGTATACATGAGCCAGCTGAATGCCGAGAAATGCTTTTCTACTTTTCTTGTGCCTTGGCGTATTTTTGCTTCTTCGAATGCAACTTTATGGTCTTTTGGTCTTAAGTCCTATCGCATATGTATGTTGTTGGTGCGCGAGACCATCAGTCACACAATCGTAACGTGCCGCATTGCCACATTGTTCAGTGTTGACCGATTTTATAGGTCAGTAGAGGACATTTGCGTGTTTGTTGTAGTTGCGGAGTAGTTTGTGCGGTTGTTAAGCTTGCTAACGTTACTGAGAGGTTACTGGCTGATTGGGAATGTATAGCCTGTGTCGGAAGTGGAAGGAGTGCATGCCATGCTGCATAAGTCCATAAGTTGGGGTTCGGGGATTAGGAGGCTACTTAGCAGTTGTACGTAAAGGAATTTTAAGTATAAGAATCTCAAGCCATCGGCTGAAGGAAGAAAATATAGAGGAAAAGTTTCCAGAAGGAGAAGTTTCCGAAACATTTAAATACTTTTTACCATATAACGGCTTTAAATCCCATCTTCTTTATCCACCACAGGCAACCATAGCTCAGACCACTGCTAGCAACTCGAACTTGCGAGCTCGCCCCGTTGCCGCCATAATGCGTCCACATTCCGCTGATTTCTTGGAGTATGAGGCACGCGCTGAAGCTGCTGCCGCTGATGCAGCGGAAAATGCGGTCACGTCTGCCATCAAGCCGGATGCAATGCGTGCACCACGACCGAAGTCAAGTCTCGATATCAATCGCACACCCGACAGTTTCTACTACTCTGAAGCGAGCTATGCGGAGAAGATGCGCAAGAGCGTCTTGTATCTGCAGCATCCGCAAAGTCAGACAGCCGCTCAACCGCAACAGGCAGGCGGTTACCGCACAGCCAGTGGATCGGCCGACTTCCTCAGTCCGAACGGCAGTGGAGTGAATACGATTGGCTACGAGAACCCCTACGAACGCACTAGCAAACGCAACGAATTGCTCAGCGATGCTCTGGGCGGACAAAGTGCTTCGAGTATACCGCGCATGAGTCGCTCGTTGGGTGGCAGTAATGCTCAAGGTATGACCAGCAGCGGTAGCAGTTCGCACATACGTTCCGCCTCAACGCATCCGCATACATCGCAGCATATGTCGCCACAACATCAGCAACAACAGCTTCAGCAACAACAACAGCCGGCCTACTATCAGCCCGCGGTGTCCACACAGCAAATCATACAGCAGAATGAGCAATTTTTGCGTTCGGCCAGTGCACGTCTGCCCAAACGAAGTGGTGGCTTCGATGACGATGGCGGAGCTTCTTCGCCACCCGCAGCAGGAGCTGGGGGCGCCCCCTCACTGCAGGATGGTGAACGGAAACGCGAAGAATCAATGAAACGTCTACTGGAATGGAAGCAACGAATGCTGCAGTCGCCGCTGACGCGCAAGAGTATGCAGGCGATCAACAGTGGCAGCAATATGACAGCCATGTCGAAGCTGGGCAGCAATCCGAATATACTGCTGGCCTCTACGACTGTGGCTAGTGGCGCCCATTACGGCCCCGCTGCAGGCACAAGTACTGCTCACAATGTGGGCGGTGTGGGTGGCATTCAACGCAGTCGTTCGGAGACCCATGCCAATACCGGACCCATCGGCTACAATAGTTACTCTTCGGACGATGAAGGTGCGTATTTCTTGGTTTTTCTCAGTTCGTTTAATTGTTTTCTTATTTTTAATTCGATTTTGTCGCTAAAAAAATTGTACTGCTTTGGTTGCGCTCGCCGACTTGAAAGTGAGTGTGGCCAAGGTGAGATTTGCGTTCATTTTGGCTCTTTTCTCTATTGTGTGCGCCTTTCTCTAACAAATCTTCTACATTCTATCCATCTATTTGTTGTTGTTTTTGTTTTTGTTTGCTTGCCTCTTATTTTTTAGTTTTATTTTTTGAGTTTGTTTTAATCTATTTGCCTTGTTTAATTGTATGTGTCATGCATTAGTACTTTTTGCATCCCTCATTTATATAGCTACATATGCCTTTGTCTGTAATTGCATCTTTCTCTATTAGACGTATTTCCTCCTTTCAAGTCTCTTTGAGTTTTGAACTACAGTTGTTGCAAGTTGGAAGTTGTTAAAAACTTTCAATTAAATTACTTTTTGCCGAGTTTAAATTCAACTTTTGAATACAATTTAATTGCCAACAAAAGAATTTGGAAAACTGTTTCTACCTTTACATTAGTTACTCTGCATGTCTCTCTACCTTCTGTCGGATATAATAACAAAGTACAAATGATAGTTTAAACTCACACAAATATTTGTTTTCTGAAATATGTATGCTCAACCAACGAGTTTTAAATAAACTTTTCTATCGCGGTCCGTCTCCTCCTCCTCATAATGCATTTTAGCACTTCACCCTCGTCATTAATGAATTCATATTTTGCGTGTGTGCATGAGTTCGCCCATAACGCTTTTATTAATGAACTACTTAATTCTAACTCGTCACATTGCCATGAAAATTGCACATAAACGCCCCAAAAAACCCTCGCAAGTTTTGACCTACTTAGACCTCACCGACCGTGTGGCCGGCAGACAGTGAACTAAATTTATTGTTCAGTTCTATGATTTTTGGAATTTTCTATCTCAAAATATATTTGAGAAAAAAAATTTAAAAAAAATTAATTTTTATTAAAAAAAAAGTTTAAAAAAAATTTTTACTTTTAAAATCATTTTAAAATTTTTAAGAATTATCTTCGGTCTGACCGAAGCTAAAATACCCTGCACATGCGAGGACGATACGTCCTTATACCATTTGTTGGTAATTTTATCGAAATTTGTTCGGTATTTTATGGATATTTTATTGATAACTTTTCAAAAATGTATACTATCAATTATTTTTCGATTGTTTATCGATAATTTCCTTTCCACTTCATTCCCGATCCATTTAAAAATTTTGTTCCAATTCCATTTTGTTCCGGTCTTATTCCTGTTTGCTCCAGTTCCATTCCCATTTCGTTTACGGCATAATTTCCAATGAAATACCAGAAACGGCGTACAAATCGGTTAAGTATTTATCAAGATAAAGGCAAAAAAAAAAATTTAAGAGCTATTTTGTATGGGAGGTATGATGATTTTACGACATTATATCAAACAATTTTTCGATATTAAAAATTTTCAAAATCAAAAAATCGATAAATTCATGAAAAATTATCGATAATTTTTTAATATATATCGATATTTTATATTTCCCGATCCATTTAAAAATTGTGTTCCAATTCCATTTTGTTCCGGTCCAATGCCATTTCATTCCAGTTTCATTCCCATTTCATTCCCTACGCCATTTCGAACCAAAAAAAAACCCTTTCCAATCGGTTCAGTACTTCTTAAGAAAATCGAAAATAATACAAATTTGGCGGCCATTTTTTATGGGAGGTACGCGTGGTTTCAATCCGATGTTGCCTATTTTCAATACCGTTCAATCATTCGCCAAAATAAGAGGAATGCCAAAATTTGGAGTCTACAGCTCAAAACCTACGGCAGTTATTGTGTAAAATGACAGACCAAAATTTTTTATTTTTTTTAAAAACCCAAAAAAAAAAAAAAGTGTATAAACTTTTTATTAAAAATTAAAAAATGTTAGATTATTATTTTTTTTTAAATCTATTAAAGCACTTGTACTTTCATAATCCTTTTAATATCTCAAAAACCTAACAAATTCCTTGAATGGTCTTGGAACTGAAATATATTTTTAGTAGAACATACTGAAAAAGTGGTTAGAATTGTATTTGTATATAAAGCTTTTTTTAGACAAGACTTTTCTATTTGCTTGCACCTTCCTTTAGTTAAGTTTTAAGAAAAATTTTAAAAAATTCGAGTATTTCTAGTGTATTTTTGTAAAGTATTTAATTTTAAATTTAATATAATAATACTTGAGTTGAATTTTATATAAACATTTTTTTGTTGTTTTGTTTAATATTAATATTTAATGATATTTAGTCAATTAGATAAAAATATGAATAATAATACAAAAAAAAAAAAAAAACAACTGCTAAATAAACCACAACAATCAAATCGCCATAACAACCAACCTTCCTGCCGAGCGAGCGAGCGAGCGAGTGAGCGTGCCTCCATAACACATAATGGTATATAAATGTTTAATAAGCCCTTAATTTGCGCCATTATAGTTGGAAAGCCCTAAACACTTTGGAACTTAAATTTCGATTTTATTAAATTCAAATTCAAATTTCGAATGCTCCACATAGCGGCCAATTATTAATTTAACAACTTCCGACACTTTTTGGGTTTTTTTGTGGGTGCAAGAACACAACAAGAGCGTGGAGGAAAAAGTTTCAAAATTGTGCTAATTTGCAAAACACGAAACAACATTTGCTTTTTGTTTTTGCCATTTTTGTAACAACAAAAAAATATCAACAACAACTCAAACAACAAACAGAAAAATGTAAACAGCAAAAGCAAAATTGCATGTGTAAACATACTTCATTGGAAACATGAAACAAAGCCTAACATACAAAAGTATGTTTTGCATAAACACACACACACAGACATACATAGATACGTGCACACAGCCTAGTCAAGAATTTGGGTAACGGTTTTGTAGAATTTTGCATACAGGAAATTAGCCTTTTCTACTGTTATTTTTTTTGTGGACGAAATAGTAGCAAAAGCAACTATGCTGAAAAAAACTATTATTTTGACCCACAATTTAAACTAATACACCTGCACACAAACACCCACACATATACACACACAAAAGCACTTGTAAATAAATCGGTTTTTTCCCTTTTTTTTGTTTGTATTGATTTGCAGTGAAATTTCATTTCATTTTATACGATTTTATATTTTGGTATTTTTGATTTAAAAAAAAACGGTAAAGGATATGGGTTTAATTTTGTTTCGTATTCATCTAAACAACAAATGTAGTTAATTGGATTTTCAAAGTGAGAAAATATACTTTCACGCCATTAATGCCTTTTTTTGTAAACAATACATTAGACTTTCATACTTTTTCCGTAGTTACATATACTTTTTTCCACAAAAATAAAAAATGGGTTAATTGGTGCTCTCTGAAGTCTATAACTGTATCTAAAATACTTCAAACTAAAAAAACTTACAAAATTAAATTTTTTTAAAAATCGCACTAAATTCATCATTGAAAAATGTATTTTCAGAACCCATTGTTGAATTTTGTTTAATTAAAAGTTCATTTTTTCTTTTTTTCATTTTTTTCATTGTTTGTGTATACAATTTATTTGACACTTTATGTACAAAAAAAAAAAACCAACCAACCACAAATCAAAAAAAAATATACATATATATACAAAAAATAAAAACCGTCAGATGGGAGCGACATGAAACCGCCGGCAGGAAGGTCCACACCAACCACTCCAACTCCCCACATGCTGCCTACGGTTGCTGCTACTGACAGCAGTAATGCCGAAAGTAGTAGCAATGGTAGAGGCAATATATACAACAAAACAAAGCCAACAATTGCAATTGTTGAAACACAGAATACTCAATTGACGCAAACGACCAATACAAGTGCAAACACAAATGCAAACACAAATGCAAATATAAATACAAATACAAATACAATGACAACAAACAATGACAATAAAGCAAATAATGAAACAAATAAATTTCCAACTACTCCATTAGTAGTGGCAACTACCACGCAACAGAAGGCATTGAAGCCAATACTAAAAGTAACCGACGCCAATAAAACACCGAACTTAATTACGCAGCCGGAAATGTCCCGTACACCGCCTGAAGATGCTGTACAAAGTATGGCCACCCTGCCGCGCATGCAAAAGCGAAACTTACATTTGAATATAAATTCACTGAAAGGAAGTGAAAAGAGCGACACAAAAGAGTCGCCAGACAGTTTGTCAACAACACCCACCAATGAGCTGCCTGCGCTGGTGCCAATACTGCCCAAGAAGCCCGCCCCCAAGTCACCGCAAATAACCTCTTATGTGCCCGTGTACACCACGAAGACACTAATTTCCGGTTCGCCTGTGAAGAATTATGAGAATATAGAAATCGTGTCGGTGGCAGATGAAGAAGACAAAGACAAAGGCAACAATAAAGCAGAAGAAAAACACAATTCAGATGCTCTCGCCAACGCAGAAGCTAAGGACGAACTAACCACTGCTGAGCTAATAACAAAAGATTCCAGAAAAATAAGCAGTGCAGAAGAGACACCCATGCTGATGAATTTGAAGCTGTTCAAGGAAACGCAAGAGGCTAAGCAAATGCAAGAGAAAACCAGCTCCAACGAAATGGTGGTGGTCACTGAAACTATAGAAGAGAAACCGGAAACTCATGTAGCAGACGCAAGTGAGGATCGTATTGATTATGGTGATGAAGAAGATGATGATGATGATGATGACACAGCATGTGAAGAGTACACAGACGATGATCTCGATGAAGCTTTAGCCGAAGAAGCAGACGGCGAAGATGATTCCACTGCAACTGATCTCATACAAGCAGATACCCCGAGCCAGGAACTGGCCGATGCCAAGGAAACAGCTTCGATTTATGAAAATGAACCTGCAACGCCCACCGCTGGCCTACTCGATGAGAGCCACTATTTGCCCATGACTCCAAAGAAAACGGAATTTGGGCAAAGTGGCTGCCTTACGTTGGTCAGTGCCAATGACTCACATACGGAAGAAGAGAATCCCTATGTGGAGATGACAAAAGGTTTGAACGATGATGATTCCAAATCCAACTATGAAGTGATGTACATTAGCTCCACCTCCTCGGTGCTGACCACCGCTTCGGTTAAGGCCAAGCAATTGCAAATACAAGCGGAGCCTGTCTACATGGAATTAAGTGGTGGAAGGCCTGTTGGTGGTCCTACGACATCAACTGCTCCACAGCAGCCCCAGGCAGCTGCACAGGTCGAAGAGATTCACAGTTCTTCCGGTAGATCCACATTGAAGAAGAGCAAAAAGAACAGCGACACTTTGAAGAAGAAATCAAAGAAATCTTCTAACGAAAGGTCACAAAGTAAACGGAAGGACTTGCCTGATATACTGAAGCCTTCACAAAGCCAAATGGCCTTGGCCTCAGACAGCTCAGATGCGGATGATGAATCGTCGAAGCATGTGGACTCGAAGAAAATGCGTTCGCGTTCTCGTTTTAGTCTGTCGGACACTTTTAGGCCTGCCTCATACTATCTTGGGGCCTCAACGCCTTTGGCTAATTGTGCCGAAAGTTCAGATAGCGAAATTGTTTCGCCGCCCCCCATACCCTCGTCGCCCCCTCCCATGGAAGAATTGAAGACAGAAGAAATATTCTCTTCCGAGAACTATGACACTGTCAAGAGACGCGACAGCAGCAGTGGCAGTAAGTTCAATCTGTCCTATGACCAAATATCGAAAATTCACGACAGCAATACTTCACTGAATACGGCCAAGGCCGAGGCTGCCCTCAAGAGCAGCCGTCTCTCTTTGCCCGATCAATTCGCTAAGGTACGCAGTTCCGGACATTTCAAGGCTCCACAATCAGCTGCTACGCTGCTAAAGCATCACGAAAGGACCTTGTCCGATTCGAACTACAGCTTCCAGTCGAACAACAGTTCGAATACTTCCTCAGACTTTGATTTGTACAATAAATTGAAGCAGAATTCCCCCTCGTTTATAGCCAGTCCCGTGCGTTATCCATCGAACAGTTCGTTGCAGCAGAAATTCGGCTCAAGTGCGGGTGGTGCTGGCGCCGGTGATAGCAGCGAAACAGACTCTGTGGAATTTCGCCAACGCCAAAATTCGGACTCCGAGTTGGAGAGGCAACGTTCGCGGCGTCCCTTATCCGAGGAGTCCATAAGCGAAATTGAATCGTTGAGTGAAAAGTTCGAAGAAACACTCAACACACCCGATCTGGACACTTACCTCAGTCAGTTGCAGACCAGCGACTTGTATTTGTATCAAAACACCACATTCGAAGCAAAGACAAGCAACTTACTGACGGATGCTGCCGCAGCCTCTGGGGCAGGCATTCTAACCACTTTGATTAAGCCCCCCGAAATATTCCGCAACAAAGACGATGAGCACTTCTACGGCAACATACACTTTGTGTCATCCACTGATTCGCTACAGAAATTGGGCGGCGATCACCTTGCGGGCCTAGTGGCAGCCGCAAGTATGACACCCACCTCGAGTACGGATCAGGAGCAACTGCGATACTTAACGCCCATGCATAGTCGCAACAATAGCAACATTAGCGAACAATCCGCTCCCTATTACTACTCCGAGTTGAGCAGCAGTCGTGAAATGCTGCACACGCCCACCACACTCAACAATCAGCGCGACATTCATGCACACAGCGGCTCGAATATTGCACACATACACAATCCCATCGAGCGCCATAACATCAATGTGGAAATTCTGGCCGACAAAGATCAAGCCATAGACAGTAAAAATCTCTATCAAATGAAGACGAACATTGAAAAGCTGAGCTACAGCTCGGGAAAGAATTTGAAGTCGAGTGAACCCTTCCAGCAGGCCACCACCTCAACGCAAGCCTTTCACTTGCAGCAATCACAATCACATTCGCCGTCACAATTGAAGTTGAGTAATTTCCAAACTAACCTTAACAAGCATTCGGTCATACTAACCAACTCATCTAACATGCCACAGCAATCACAACAACAACAAACACAAACGCACCTAGCCTTCCCACATCCCTCTAATAGCACAGTAGGTGGCAAATCACAGAAAAGCCCATCAACACTGAACGATGAACGTTATGAGAAGAACACAAATGTACAAATGAGTGGTGCTATGGGTCGTATGAGTAGAGTGGCCTTGGAGTCATCCAATAACATTAATCAAGGTGGTGCTCAGTTGGCTGTGGATACACATAAGAATGATAATGACATGAGTTCACCTAAAGGACGGCCCAGTAATGCTAGTCAATTGTCAGTTTTAGGTCCGCCCATAAGTGGAGGGGGCGAACTGCTCTGGGAGGAGGACACCCTCTGGCGTGAGAGTCTACGTAGAGTGTCCCAGAGACATGCACGATCATTGGATGATTTGGATCGTATAGTGGAAAGTCCCAGAGTGCAGACCATGAAGAGGGAACATCATCATCGCAATAGTGGCATGGCAAGTGATAGGCAAGGCAAGCCCAAAATAACACGTGATGTGACGTATGTCAATGATAATGTTTCGCCACATTTACGCAACAGCTATAAGCCACGCTTGAGTGAGGCGAACCAGGCCGACGCAGATCAGAGTGATGCAGCAGAAATGGACCGAATCAATGAGAATGATGTGTACGTCAGGCTAATGGCCGAGTCTATGGCAACGCAGGACCCCAACTCGGATGTCTACGAGGTGTTGAGGGAAGACACCAGCTCGAATGTGTCGCACAAGTCTGGCGACATCGATCGAGAGAATCTACGGCAATGGGATGCCATGTCCAGTGGTTTGATGAAGAATTCAAGTCAATTGGGCTCAATGTCCATGGGGCAACAAATGAGTTCTAGCTACGATGACAATGGCAATAGTTGCTCGCCAACATCGTCCACAACAACATCCACATCGGCCACAACAACAATGCACTTAGAGGGTATTACACAAAAATCGCCCACACAATAGTAGAAACGGCAAAGCCTTAATGCAAAAAAAAACACAAAAAAAACAAACAAATTAACAAATTAACATGTGATATCTCTTAAACTGTTTGTACAAATTTAAAACAAAATTACAAAAAAAAAAAAAACTTTAGCTTGCATTTAGCATAAATTGTAGCCAAATTATTATTGTTGTTGTTGTTTGCAGTTTTCACTTTATTTCGGTCTATTTGTCAATTTGTTGTTGTTATTATTTTGTTTTTGTTGTTTGTTAATTTGCAATTGCAATTGCATTAGTGTTTGTTGTTCGCACACAGACACATACACACACGAACACATGAAAAAATACCAACACGTTCCAGTGTAAAATACACATAAATATGTATAAAAAAAAACAATCACGCACGTACTATTAATATTCCCAGTACTCACACACACACCACACACACTCTGATGTTGAACCAATTTGCAATTATTGTTTTTGTTTGTTTGTTGTTATTGTAATGCATTGTTTCTGAAACAAAAATTTAAAATACAAATGGTAAGCAACTTTTTTCACATAATATATAACTACCCTTTAACTAAAAATAGTATCGCCACTTTTATGTTTTATTTTATTTTAACTTTTTATTTTTGTAAATATGTATGTACTCTTGTATATTATTGAAAACATGTTTTTTATTGGGCTTTTAGTTACTCTTTTTTAATATGCAGATTTAAAGTTATTGCCAATAAAATTGATTTTTGGAATTGTTGATTTGGTACACAAATTGTTTAAAAAACAAGCTTCGTTTTTAGTAAAAAATGTAATCATTTAATTTTTTTTACATTTTTTATTATTTAAAATTTTTTTTTTATTAATTTTTTTAATAATTAAAACTTAACTCTTTATTAATTAAAATTAAATTTTTTGTTAATTAAAACTTAATTTTTTATTAATTAAAATAATTTTTTTTTTAATTAAAAGTTTTCTTTATTTTTTTTTTGATAAAAAAATTAAAGTTTAAAGTAAATAAAAACCTACTTTTTTTGCCTTATTCCAAAATGAATGGCAATAATTAATTTTTTTTTCAATTCAGAAACATAATTTCTATAAATAAAAAATTACAAAAACCGAATTAGTTTTCTTGAATAAAACCTTTTTTTGAAAAAAAACATTAATTTAAAAAATTTTAAAATTTATTATATTTTTATAATAAATAATTTATAAAATTTTTTTTCATAAAAACATAAAAAAAAAAAAAATAAATTTTTTTTTTTAAATTTTTAAATTTTTATAAACAAATTGTTTTATTAAAAAACATTTTATATTTAAAAAAAAAAAAGATTTCCATTGCTAATTATGGGGTCTTACTAATTTGGTTAAATATAATTAATTTGAATTTTACTTTCTGTCAGCCATTGCTAACGTAGCACGTAAAATACTTAAAATAAACTCCTAAGAGAAGCTCTTTATGTTAACAACTATTGCATACGATATTTTTGCCTGACTCAGCAATTTCCCCCGCCCAAAAACGACTAATTTTCAACTCTTCCAGTTTATATTTTTTAGTTGATATTTCACAGTCTTCTATGTATGAAACTATGTAATTGTCTATCGCTTGTGCAACATTATCCTTGTCAGCATTAGAATGGAAAAATATAATTTTTCACTTTTCATATTTCATTTGCAGCGTCAATTTCGGTGCGGAATGTACGCAATCTACCCAAAGGCAACCTCACAGTGAAACCGGATCCCTCGGATCCGCATCCACAACAAACACTCAACAATTACGATCAAATGAATAAACTAACAAATTCGTACTATGGCACCGCACACGACACCAAATACGCGAAAACAACAACGCTCACAGATCGGAATGGCGGAGGAGTTGGCTACGGCTACAGTGGTGGAGCAGGTGGCTCTGTCGCACTGGCATCGTCCACACCGTTGCATCCTAGCAGCAATGGCGGTGGCGACTACTACGGCGGCAGTATGTATGACATGCACAATGGTTATCAGCAGCAGCCCCAAACGGCGGTGGCTTCATATCCCATGCGACGTGTTGGCAGTCGCGCTGAAATCGATATGCTGGAACGTGAGACTAGCTCTCAAATGAGGGTAAGTTAAGGGCTGACAGAAAATGAAAACAAAACGAAAATAATCCAGTGTGAGTGGGTGTGTATGCGTGGTTTGCCGTTGTTGTGTGCAGCGTTATCGGGGGAGGTTTCTATGCTGAAATGCTTTGGCATTTGAGTGCATATTTTATGCGGCGGAATTTCGTAAATGATTTAAAATTGCATTTCAAATGCACGAAAGCGTGTGACGGGTGAAACGTTTCGTTTTTATTATTGATTGTTTTGATTTCATTTGATTTCAGTTTATTATTTTACCAATTTACTTTTATTTAAATATTTTATTTCATTTTTTACATGTTTTATTTTTTATAATTTTTGTTTATTTTTGAAATTATATTTCATTATCGTCAATCAATCACACAATACATACATTCACACACACACAGAATCTGGATGTGTCCGCCGGTGATTTACTCAGTCGCACTCACGAGGAGTTGGTTTTGTTGTTGATACAGTTGCGGAGGCAAAACAGCAATACTGCGCGTGCAATTGAACAATGTTGCACCGATATTCACGAAGTTCAGGTGGTTAAACAGAATTTTGGTTTTCTTTTAATGTGATTAGTATTTTCCACAATGGTGCTGGTAGAGGTGTTCGGAAGTGTATTTAGAGAAGATGCCTTGCTGTGATTAACATTAATTATAAGAATAAAAACTAACACAATTGCGTCATAGGCGCGTCATATTAAATTTAAAAACAAATAATGGAAGTTTCACTTGCGGCCAATGTTTTTTTTTTTAAATTCACTTTTTAAATCAAGTTCTAAAAATGTTCGGTACCTCATACTTCACTCTTATTACTGTGGCCTCTGTATTCTAGTGGCAGCATGCTAGGTCTTCCACCCCAGAGAAGTGGGTTCGAATCCCACTGTTGACACATGGTCCAACTGCTTTACCCTTCTTTTCCATTATTCCTTTCCTTTAATACATGAATTTACATTGGAATTTGTGGTGACTTAAACTTTTCTACTGTGTGATTTAAAAACAATTGTTGGGGTCAGGCAAAACCGAGGAGTGCAAAGAGTGAAAGCGAGGTTCAAAGGCAAAACACTTGTCTCGGTTTCGTTTGTTATTCTCTCTTTCATTGTCTCTCCTCACTGAAAAATACGCCATTGTCCCCGTTCCTCCCTTCGACTAATCTATCATCCACTTTTCGTAATTGCCTGTTTCGACTCTTTAAAAAAAATAATACTTACCTATCCTAACATATAACTGTCAACCCCATACATTTCTCATAAAACTTTAAAAATTTCCCTTTCCCAATTTCAAGTTAGTCGATGTCACTTCATTCCTTTTCCCAATCTATTTTAAGCAATTGCATAGTGGTTCACTGGGAAGATTTTATTTCATTCACAAACTGGTTTTGGTAACAGTGACTTCAAATTCGATCCTCACTTGTTAGATATTTAAATTTGACCTTTCCAAAGTATGCCCTTAACCGAGTATCAAATCCACAGAATAAACTACGCACCGCAGATGGCCTGACGCGTGCCGAAAGCATACAACGTTTGGACTATCTCAAGCAACATCTGCTCGACCTGGAGCGGCAATACGAAAAGAGTAAACCACTCGTGAACCTAGTGGACAATATGGTCAAATTGGGCTCACTCTATCGCAGTAATGACATCAATGGACGCCAGCAACAGCGGCCCGAGGCAGTGACACTGGATCGGCTGGAGTTCAATCAACGCATACAAGAGCGACGCATGCTGCAAGAGGAGCAAAAGCAATGGGATCGCTTGAGTCCAAATCAAAATGAACTGCAGGTGGGAAAAATACAATTACAGAAACTAAAAAATAGAAAAATATTTAATCAAAAATTTCACACTCACAGTCCAAGGTACAGCAACTCTACCAATTGGATCAGCTGCTGCAGGAAGAGTCGGGCACTTTGCAGAACTTACAACGCGACAAGGAAGACCTGGAACGCGCCCTGGGCGGCATACGTGCTCGCATTCAGGACACTAGTGGTCCCCCGATGGCCTTAGAGGCCGCCAAGAAGCAACAACATATGCTGGAGCGTGAATTGTCGCGCGTCCATCATTTGCTTGCGGAAAATTCAAAGGTAGACGAGGTGCCTAGTAGAAGTTTGTCGTCTGTTTTATTTTTGTTTATGTGGCACGGCGCTGTACTAGGTGGAAAATGCATCAAATTTGAGTGGATTTTAAAAGCCTTTAAAGGCGCAGCATGCGGCGAATATTAAACATTGAGAGATAGCTTTTGTGCCTAACCAAATATTAAACATGAAATTTCCATACTAACACTCTTCTAAGGCTTCTTGCAAATACAACTAAGCATGCATGAAAGTATATTCGCTTCATAATAAGACATTTTTTTATATTTGTTTTTTTTGATACCCCATATATTGATGCTGAGGTTCTCAGCTATAGATATTGTGAAAGGACTTCAGACGAAGAATCGATCTCTTACATTAGATCGAAGTCCTTGAAATTACCATCTTTGTTAAGTCAATCGTGTTTCCATATACAGACCCAAATGACTAGTTTACTTCACCTGTCAACTTTAACTTGAGTCAAATTCATTACCAAAAGCCTCATAGCACAATTAAATTCAAATACAACAGAAATAAGATATGCAGGCGGCTTACTTTCTACTCACCATCATTATTACATTTCGTAGAACTCATGCTTTTAAGTACAACATTTAACAGCATGTGAATGTCTGTTTGGTAACCTAACCTTTAACCTTTCAAAATTTTCTCAACTCAATTAGAAATTGGAGCAAACAGTGGCGGGAAATGCTCGCCTCGAACAGGAATTGCTGATGTTGCGCCAGAAATTGCAGACATCGCGAAGCACACGCAGCATAGCCAATGGCATCAGCGACAAGTATACCAACAACACCACAGCCATGCTGGAATCAGAGCTCAAGCGCGTACAGACACTCGTGGGTGATATGCAGCGCCAACGTCAAGAGTTGAGCACGGCCGTGAGACAGCTGACCGAGAATTCAAGTCGCCTCTATCAGGAGATTGGCAACAAGGACAACATCAGCAACGGAGGCAGCATTAAGAAACGCTCGAATTCCACTTGTTGGATTGAAACGGACCTGGACTCAATGATGAGTGTGAATCGCACCCTGGGTGACTCAACAATGAATTTGTCCACGCCTCTGTATGTGGACACTAGCTCGGCCAATTCAAGTGGCAATCTGATGAACTGCTCGAATGTTTCGAGCAAGTTGAGCGATTACAATACGGGCGACAGTTTGAACCACGATGGCTCTCAGCGTAGAGCTTCGGTGGGTGGCTACAATCGTTACCACGACTCCAGTGACAATGTGGAGACGAGTGGCTTTGATAGCGATGGCTTCCTCGAGTCGAATCCCTTTGCCAATCTCACGAATCAAGAGAAACAGGAGATCAAAACAGTGCGCATAGTGAAACGTGAGTCCGAGCGTAGGCATCGCGATCGCAGCGAGCGTAGTGGCTTGAGTAATTCCATACAGAATTTGGATCAAGTTCTGGAGGAAGAACAGCTAATGGCCGCAGCAGCAGCGGCAGCAGCCTATCAGCAAACAAATGGTGATGACTATCAGTCGAATGGTCGCTCCAAATCATTGCCACGCACATACAACGAACCACCAAAGTCCAGGCATCATCATAGCAAACATCACAGCAGTTCGTCCAAGCAAAATGGTCACTACAATACCACGACGCCATCATCGAACGGCATGAAGTATCCCGACTACTATGGCAATGGCTATGACAAGAATAGCAACTATTCGCATGGCCAACAGTCGTCACATCATCTGACAAATGGCAGTTCGTCCAGTCGCGAACACCTCAATCCGCTGGCCAATGCCTACTTTGCCAAGCAATTGCAGCAGCAGCACACGCACTCGCACAGTCGCGATTCATCAAAGTCTGCGTTGAGACAGAAAACAGGCTCCACACACAGCTTGAATAAGAGCATCACCGATTTGAGTCCGGGGCCGGTGTTCCAAAGTGAGGCGGCACGTCAAATTATCAATGAAATGTCGGCGGGTTCGGCATCGGAGGATACCGAGAAAGTGGTGGAGAAAGTACCCTCACAGCATAAGCACAGGAGGGCAGTGCCACGTGAGAAGCGACGTCATTACACGGCGCCAAATAATGTCAACCAGAAGGCCATGGAGAATGTTCAGGCTGAGAATGATATGAACAGAAATGTAAGTGGGGGACGATGGGCACTTTGCAGGATTTTAAATTGAAATCAAAATTCTTTTTCCATTGTAGAACACCAATTGGCGTGCCCGAGACGATCTCGATATGGAAGTAGCCCTACGGCCGCGTATGAATGCCCCTGATGTGGTGCGCTCAGCTCTGGGACATGGTGAGAAGATCTCAGAGAACACCATTGACAATTTGCTATTGGCTCCCAATAAAATTGTCATACCCGAGCGATACATACCGGAAAAGGTATGAGACAAGTCAACATTTTGGCGATTAATATTAATACGTTTCCTTATCAAAAAATAGACTCCCGAACTATCGCCCGAAGAGAAGAAAAGACGCCAGGAGAAGGTTGAATCAATTAAGAAGATGTTGGCCGAAACGCCCATCAGCACTGCAAATGTTCGTAGAAAATAATTTTATATTTCCTAGGAAATATTCTAAACTTTCTTTCATTTCCTCTCCTTTTATCCAGGACACTGTCAGCCAGCCGCCTAGCAAAATGAATGCTGAGAAAAAGCAACGCGAACACCTTTTACAACTGAATCAAATCCTAGCACAACAAGTGATGCAAATGAGCAAAATTGTGGCCGGTAAGTAGAGACTAGAAAGGCGCATGAACAAGCAACCCAAAGTAAAAAAAAAAACCCCAAAAAAAATACAAATTTTGAACATTATTTTTTTTTTATTCAATGTGTATAATTTTTGTGTACTTTCATTTCAAGTTAATTGTTAGCTTTGAGTTTCTTTTCTTTGTTTAATGGAAACAAATGCGTTGCAATGCAAGTTCAATTTGTTTAGTTTCATTGTTTCTTTGTTTGTTTTACTAATCAAATTTCTAACTCAGTTTTGTTTGTCCAACTAATTTCATTGTTACCGTTATTTACATATATATTTTGACAAATCTTATCAGCGTTAAATGTTTCTTATACTTATTCTTTGTGTAACTGTTGACTACTTTCCTTTCCATTGTAATTTTACATGTGTTTCGATGTGTTTCGATTTATAAATTAAATATTAACTTAATTCACAAACTGTTTTCAACGCTATCTGCTCTCTGTCTAATCTTGGAAATCTCTTTCAATTTTCTAATTTTCTAGATGAATAATTGAATATATAAGCGTTTCGTCACTAATCAAAATTCTTTGAAATCTCACTATCATCACTGTCTTTTGTCACCTGCGGATATGTCATTCATATATACAAAATAATAAAAAAAAAAAAAAGTCCATAACTCATATGTCATATCTCATCAAATCATTCACATTCACACATCCATTAAATCGTACATTCATCTCATATCGATTTTTGTTTATGTTATCCATAACATCATCTGCACAAAAACCATTCGACATTTCAAAATTACAAAAAAAAAAAGATTTTTATTTTTAAATTGCATATTTTTAGGTGTTATATAGATGAGAGGAGGTCCATTTCCAGAACAAACCATTTCGCATAAAATTTAATAGAAATGCACTGCAAAGTGAACCTATCTTTTGGTGTGTAATTTTACACACAACACACGTTTTTAAGTGTGTATTTATTTTGATTTGATTTAATATATACTTTAAGCGTATATATTATTTATGCGGCATAAGCGTGTAGCAAAAATGATACTAAAAATTAATACACGCTTCAAGTGTATTGACAGTATTAACAAAAGTAAGGTTTACACACAAAAGGCATACACCACACTTATGAAAGTACATATGTGACGCAAATTTCGTTGCTCTACATGTTATATGTATTAAATTAATACACTTCTTACTTATAAATACGCTCGAACTTTTGCGTAAAATGTGTCTACAAGGTTTTATACACTTTAGGTGTGCCTGAACAACGCATTTTACTTTGCAGTGAAGTTTCGAATTTTGTTAAGAAATTTTACTTTAAAGAACTTGTGAGTCCCACGATTAATTAGGACATTGGTTTACTGATTAACAGGGCATGGATTTTATTGATGTACAACATTTTTTGAATACCTTTAGTGATAAAAAAAACAGAAATTGCAACATTTTAAGTCAATAGTTTAATAATTGCCACGTCGACGTGTACATGTGCTGCGAAATAGCAGACAAAATAATGTAATTATTTAACTAATGATTTCAGGCACTTTCAAGGCTTTTCGTGACTAAAAGTATGCCACAAATTTTTTATTTCAACAAAATCCGTTTCTTGCTGATTAATACCTGATTTTATTCTGAAATAGAAAAACCCTTTTTTGGAAATGGATGCCTCAAATAATAACTTTGATTTTTTTAAAACCGAATTTAAGTTGTCTATTTTTAGGGGTTTTAAATATTATTACTTGGCTTATCTTAATTTTTTTTTAAATATAATTTAATATTTTTTTATGTTAATAGGAGAGAAGAGTAATTTCGGATGACATTCTCTATCGCATCTTCCACTCTTTCTCCTGTTCTACCTATTTGTACCGTAAAGTTATTTCATTTAAGTTTTCGTTGCCTACTTTCTTGATCAACCATTTGAAACAGAAATTGATTCGCATTTGTTTGAAAACTTGTGTTTGTTTTGGCCAAAAAATAAAAAAAAACAAAAAGGAAAAATAATGTTTAAATTTTGTTTGCTATCGTTTTTTTTTACAAAATTAACTCCTGCCTGATTCATTTTTTATGATTTTTATTTATGATTTCGTTTTTATTTGCATATATTTTTAGGTAACCCCAATAGCCAAACTAATCAAAAGTAGTTGCCGTTACGTCTTTTCCGTTTTCCAATTGAAGTTATTTATGTTTTGTTCCGTTTCGTTTGTTTGTTTGTTGTTTCGATAACGAAGAAGAGAGAGAAAAAGATATGAAAACATTTTTGCCGCTGCGCCTACAATTATGCTATCATATGTATATTTTATCATGCGTTCGTTATTTTTGAATTTGAATTTACATTACATTACCCTATACAAGAGAAACAAAGAAATAAAAATAAAACTACAAACAACCACATTATATACAGAAAAAGCTCAAATCACAAAATCAAACAACAACAACTACAACAACAACAACAACAATAACCACAATTGACACGCGACGTTGAGATTACAGCATGATATCTCTGCCCCCCAAAGCCCCCCAAAAAAATATAAAATATTATATAAATATTCTTTAAACAATACTAAAAAAATACAACAACAACAACTACCACCAACAACAACAACAACTACAACAATGACTACAAAGTAAGCCCAGGTTTGTACCAAAGTGATTTTTGTATACCTAAAGTATTTGTATGTATGTATTTGTTTACTTGTAAGCTATATTAACTGTTATTATGAAGCAAATGCAGCGCTCTTAAAAATAGACTTGATTTCGTTTTTTTTTTGTGTTCAATCTTGTTCTTAATTTAGCAATTGTTGATTGGAGTTTCATTAGAAATTTGCTTATTTAAAATTGTTGTTAGGCTAATTTTTTTTTTATATTAGTTTTCGAAATTAATTAAAATTTTTTTATTTAATTAAAAAAAATTTCTAAAATTTTTGCAATACATTTATCATTTTAAAAAATGTATATAAAAAACGCATTTCAGCACTTGGTAAAACGATTTAACGACTAATTTCCACAGCACTTTAGTGCACCATCCCCTTTGCGGCATGTGGCACACATAAAATGTAAAGGCACTTTTTGTAGAAGCACCACAAGCAAATTAGGATACACACGAATACAGCAATTTCACAAGCCATTCACTTTAAAATGAAAAAAAATTAGTAAGATAAAAAAAATTTTTTAAATCTAAAATGCTAGAACCAATTTAGACTTCATTGGTTTTTACCTTTCAAATAGATATGAAGTGCCCATTAGACCGTCTCGAAAAAATGAAGTCATCCGCACACCATCTAATTTGAAGCATATTTAGAAGGAGATTCCGGAAAAAATTTTCTTTTTTTTTTTGGCCGATCGTAGAGGTAGCGCATCGACATATTTCTTCATATTGTCTCTATTTATGATCCGATTTTAATGTATAATATATCAAAATTTTTGTCTCGAGGAGACCTACAATAATGTCCTAGAGGTCCTTGCTCCTAAGTACACCCTTCTAGTACTTACCCACCAGATCTCAGTTAGTACCACCCTAATGTACCATTCCAAGAGCAGAAAATTAAAGCTCTTGAAAAATCATTAAATTCTTGCAAAGGAAGTATACCGATTATACCATTAGAACTATTTATAAAAAATATAATTAATATTTTTACCGAACGTAGGGGTAGCGCATTGACATATTTCATCATAGCGTCACCATTTATGATCCGATTTTAAAGTATAATATATCAAAATTTGTCTCCAGGAGACCTACAATAATGCCTCATACGTCATTGCCCTCAAGTACACCCTTCTAGTACTTACCTACCAGATCTCAGTTAGGACAACCATAATGTACTCTAATGTATACATTGGAATGTTTGCTTTATAAACTTCTCAACTTCTACAACATGAATTAAAGAAATTAAAGTAAAATCGAATTAAGTGTTTAAAGTCGATGTCCAGCAACTCGAAGGACCTCCACTTTAATTTATTTATTAACCTACTTTTAATCGATCAAATCTCGACGTGATTCAAGTTGGCTGTATTTGTGCCGGCTCTCGAGTTTAGTTAAAATGTGTCCCATGCTTTGTTCATCGGTGACCGCCATGGCAGATTCATGCACTACATGAACAAAGCGCTCGGTGTTTTGAGAATGGCATGGATAAGCTGTGTAAATATTTAGGTCTTTCAATGCTTATTTATATTGCATCTTAAGGGTTTTTTTTTAGCAATTCTATAGTAACATTCACAAGCTTATCTAAACGTTTACGAATAGCTGATTCCGATAAAATTGGAATACCCGCGCGTTTCCACAAAATGATAAAGTTTTTCAAAGCTTCCTGTTTAAATGCATCCAACTTCCGCCTTCGATCACTGTTACGCTGCAGATATAATAAGAAATTAATCACATCGCTCTCCGTTGGCAATTGGGTGTAATTTAATTCACTAATAAAAAAAGACATTTTTAAACAATTTTGTACGGTTTTTTAATCGGAATGAACAAAAGCAACTCTTGAATTAAAAATGCAATGAATTATGAGCTTCACCATTGTTTTCCCTTTTGAACAAATTTTCATTTGAACGAATTTAGTGGGGGCAAGAATATGCAAAATAATTAAACTGCACTCACTTTTGTCCAAGTTCTCTGATAAAATTAAATTACGGGGGGAAAAGGGAAACAATATTGTAATCTTAGGGAATAATACGTTTTTTTTTCAGCCAGTGTAGGGATTTTTTAAAAAGTATGTAGCATCACTGCTCCTATGTTCGGCAAATATATTAATGATTTTTCGAGAGCTGCAATTGGAATGGTACATTATGGTGGTACTAACTTATAGGTAAGTACTAGAAGGGTGTAATTAAGGGCAATGGCGTATGAGGCATTATTGTAGGTCTCCTGGAGACAAAAATTTTGATATATTATACTTTAAAATCGGATCATAAATGGTGACGCTATGATGAAATATGTCAATGCGCTACCCCTACGTTCGGTAAAAATATTAATTATATTTTTTATAAATAGTTCTAATGGTATAATCGGTATACTTCCTTTGCAAGA
Source organism: Heteromyza rotundicornis (assembly GCA_951394025.1). Classification (NCBI taxonomy): domain Eukaryota; kingdom Metazoa; phylum Arthropoda; class Insecta; order Diptera; family Heleomyzidae; genus Heteromyza; species Heteromyza rotundicornis. Next base: position 71,313,204 of record OX596012.1, on the reverse strand, counting down.
ATTTAATGATTTTTCGAGAGCTTTAATTTTCTGCTCTTGGAATGGTACATTAGGGTGGTACTAACTGAGATCTGGTGGGTAAGTACTAGAAGGGTGTACTTAGGAGCAAGGACCTCTAGGACATTATTGTAGGTCTCCTCGAGACAAAAATTTTGATATATTATACATTAAAATCGGATCATAAATAGAGACAATATGAAGAAATATGTCGATGCGCTACCTCTACGATCGGCCAAAAAAAAAAAGAAAATTTTTTCCGGAATCTCCTTCCAAATATGCTTCGAATTAGATGGTGTGCGGTTAACTTTTTTTTTTCCCCCTATAAGGTGATACGGTCTAGTGCCCATGTTATGTATATTAGTATACAGAGTTTTTCTTTATAAATAAAATATATTTTTAAAGCTTCAAATGAATACAGTGGAAAGGAATATGAAAAAAAAAATAGAATGAATATCTCCCATGATACAGTTTCGTGTAATTTTATGAACTACCTTCACAAAGAAAGGCTTAAAAATGGATCATCTTTGCTCTCACTTGTCATTTAGAAGATTCATTGGTTCCATAAATTAACGTCCCAACGTAAAGCAAACCATCGATGGTCAAACCTTGCAATCTGTATTATCTTTAGATCGATCTGGACTTCCTTTCACGATAAAAGGACCAGAGTTGCAGTATCACTGGACAGAATTAACTTACGAATATTGACCGGAATAATTACTGGAAACTTCTTAATAGGAAAGCAGGCCAAGAGGCTAGTCCTTGTCAATTAAGGCGATAATTGTCGGAGTTGCACAGATCCTGGAGTTCATAATAATTCTTTAAAAATACAGTTTTTTCATTGGATTTCAAATATTAAATATGCATTTGATAGGGAAAAACAAACCTATAAAAAAATATGTAAACTTTTTACCAGCTGATGTAAGCTCGCGCTAGACTAGACACAATTCAAAAATTTTAATTTAAAACAATTTTAAATTTCTGAGATGATCGTGATGAGTTTACATCCAATTGTAAGAAGTTTACATGTTTTTTAAAAGGTATGTTTTTTCCCTATCAAATGCATATTTAATACTTAAAATCCAATCAAAACTGTATTTTTAAAGAATTATTATATACGTGAGAAAAATGCATAAATGCGATTTAAACGGTTTTAAGAATTGATCCAGAAAAACTGGGAGAATCTGTCAGTCCCGATCATGTGCGCTTTTTAGTGTCGAACGGTGTTAAAAAACGAATGTCAGGCGTTGGCAAACCAACGTTGTCGAGTACTCAATTGCTACTTTTTTAATAATATCGATTATCCTGCAAAGAAACATCTAAAATCCATTTCGAATATCATTAAAAATTCATTAAGAAAGATCTACTTGAAGCAATCACCTGCCCATCCAGTGGTCTATGTCACGACGCTGTTATTTAACAGACATCTCCCGATATAACCTAACCAACCTAAAAAAAGGTAAATCAAATAGTAATGCAAATAGTTTCTAATATAGAGTATCTTGCCTTGCAATACCCTTTTTGACTAATGACTTGACGCAACTAGTTGAAAAATACCGAAATGTCCCAATAACTTGAGCAAATTATTCAATGAAAGCAAATCAAACAGCACAGCTTCTAGAAGCCGCAATCTAACTAATTTGAATAACCACAAAATTCGTATGAACTCTATTGAATTGGCAAATTTCAAAAGTGTGCTCTGCTTAACTCCCATTTCACACACAAGAATTAAAAAAAAAGCAAAATGATTTACAAACACCAAACAGTCATTTACCAAAGAAAACACTGCGCTCAGGTTGAAAGCCACAGTGTAAGTATCATGCCATAACAACAACAAACAGCAGCAACAACTTTCTACTAACAAAGGACAAGAATTTTTATATAGAGAAATCTTCAACTTCAAAAACTTACAGCACCACCACTTTATTTTTGAAATACTATGAAAAGACAAAGCTATAGGTTAGAACATGAAATTAATTCGATTTTCCTCTCCAAATCTCCCATACACAGAAAAAGCCATGGCCAAGGTCAATGACACGAGATCACCAACATCGGATGAGGAGCGCCAGTCAGTTTCACCAAGCGATTCACTGCCGATTTATCAACAACGCGATAACTTTTTTAGTTAAAGAGTTATCGTGTCAACAACACAACCAAGAAAACAAATTGAAACTCCACACTAACTATAAAACGAAACAAAAACAACTAAAGCTGCATTTATCTTAAAAAAATACAAAAAAAAACCAACAAACCAAACAACCAATAATTACAATTTTGAAACATTTTTGACGTTTTGCAATAATTATTAAAATTAAATTCTGAACTTCCAGCATTTAAAGAAAATAAAAAAAACACTGCATAAAAAGCTTATTGACTGATGCAAAAGTTTCAAAAGACTATATACTAAACTAAAAAAAAAAATTGCAAAAAGATGTTAAACGTTAAAAAACGAATTTTGTTAGACATATTTAAAGAACATATTAACGAAAAGTTTCTAAAAAATTAAAACAAAAAAAGTTCAAGTCATTGTTGATAGAATATTAAACAGACTCAATTCAATTCAATTCGATTCAATTAAATAAGAGAAATGAGAAATGAAACTTTCAACATATCAAGGCCTACTCGTATAACAAGAACCGCTAAAAAACTTATCAATTGAAGGCTAAATGTCAATACTGAATACTGGACATTTCTATTTCTATTTGAATGGAAACATTTATTTTAAAAATCATTCAAATTTATCTACCATTCAATTGGTTTCGTTGCATCTAAGCTTCATCAATACCACAAGCCATCTATACTCATTCAGCATTCAGCATTCTACCAATAAGGCAAATCCATAAAATACCACACACACAAGCATATTTGCAAGAACAACGCATAACAATAACTTTGGAGACTTACAATTAGTAACGGTTTTGGTTTTGTTCCAAGAGCTTTTTACCAGATCTTTCGACTCAATTGAAATATTTTCAAACCAATTGAATTGATGAAAACAAAAAACAAGAAAACCAATATGCTGAAATTGAATTATTTTCCAACAGACTGAAAATAAGAAAATTGTTTATGAAAATAAGGAACAATGACCGAAGTTTATTCCCCAATAAATACAATTTAAAGAAACGTTTTAGAGCATCTCAACGTCAAGGTAGAAGTTTAGAAAAAGTACACCGAATATTGTAGAATATAAAATGTAGAAATGAAAAAAAAATCCATTTTTCTTGAAACCCTTCAGTTATTTTCATTGACCAAGGGTTGAAAACTATATTGGGAAACATTAACTTTAGAAGAAAAAAAAAGCATGTGAAATTATAAAAACTTTTAAGTTTACATCTGTGAACCTTTAATAGTTATGCACCACACCCTGTACTGCACACACACACACAAATAAAGCAAAAAGCAAATTGAAAACAAAAATGAAAAACACACAACAACCATTCAGCAATTTATCATGTACCTACACAATTTCTTCACTTAAAGGAAAGAAAGAATGAAAAAAAATAAATAAATATTACAAAAACCAACCACATAAAGTCATACTATTAAAAAAAAAAACTATAAAAATTATAAAAATAAATTATGAAGAATTTATAAACTTTAAGCAAAATGAGAGAAATTGGAAAAAATATTCAATTAACATGTTATACAATAATTTTAAGTTAAACATTAACTATGAAAATATACAAAATAAATAAATAAACAAATAAAAAAATACATTAAATTTAATTTTTAAGTCAATTAGTGGAAAAAAACAATTGGATTTCAGAAAAAAAAAAAAATAAAAAATAAATAAAAAAGCAAAGAAAAGAAAACATGTCAATGCCACAATAAATGCAATTAAAACTTTAAAAGTTGAACATTTTCCGCAAAATTCGCAGAAGAATTCAAAATTACTCATGATAAATTCTGGCAAACAACGAGTTGTTTAGTAAAATATTAAAAAAAAATATAATTTAAAATTAACGAATATTAATTAATTGTCAAATTTAGAAAAAAATGTACAAAATACGAAAAATTCAATATTATTTAAAGTTTTTAATAATTAGTTTTAAACATTTTTATTATTTTATAGTTTACAATAATATACATAAAAACACACACACATGTAAATGCAAATTAACAATTAAAATTGGTTAGCAAATGATTAAACAAAAAAAAACAAAAACAAATCGATAAATACACAATTCATCGGTGCTATACTAATTTTATATTAATTTTAAATAAAATTTTAAATATTTAAGTTTGGCCTACTTTCTTTTTTTAACAACATAATAAGAAAATTAAATTTGACAAATAAAATAAAATAAAATAAAATAAACATATTCTCACAAATAAAGTTATTCAACGTTAAACTTAATGTCCAATCCACCATTCACGCAATCACTCACTCACCCGAGCAACTCAAATAGTCATACGCATAATATTCTGACCATACACCAACTAGACACGGCACATTCTTAAAGTGAAAATTCACTGAGGTTTTCTTTTCGAAACTTGTCTCACCCTTCAGTAACCTTTCACCATTAAGACACTTCTACGCATTGCCACTTTTAAATATTTCATTGTAAGTACATATATATAGTTTCCTTTAGAAATCCATTAAAAAAAATATATATTAATCGATATTGAAATCATATATGAAATATATGTATATGTACATCAGTAAATCGCTAAACATAATCATATTATTATATTATATTTAAATTGAAAATGAAAAACAAAAAACAAAAAACAAACCACAAAAACAAGCAAACATGTTAATTGAAAAATATTTATTGTATTGTGTATTATATTATATCATAAATTATATAAATTATAAATAATAAAAACAAACAAAACAATATGAACTACAATATGCAATGTAAGTTAAAATTGCAAACGTTATCAATAAAGACGATAGTTGGAAATTAAAAAAAAAATTAACATGACTATTTTATTACAAGTAGAAAAAGGTAAGTCGCTATACTCCGGCTGCTTAATCTCTCACTTGGCTGCCTCAAACATAAGAAAAGCTGTGGATAATACTTGGATATATTGGGCATGGCATAAATCTTTCAGTATAAGTAAATCCTCCGAAAGGTTTAGGGACTGTGTGGGTTCAGTTCTGTTCTAGGTCATTTCCCTTAATATCTTTACTTTTGCCCTGAATTGTATAACATGAGGACTTGAATTGAATACTATCCGATTGCCAAAAAAATCTACCCTGGAGGTTTTACCCCACCTTCGATGTTACTTTCACTTGGTGAAGGAATCAGACCGTGTGTAGAAATTTTACAAAAAGATATGGGAAAATACGATATTATCTTTCTAACGGTTTCAACGTCCGTGTAGCGCTTTAATTGAGACCGATTTAAGTTCTAACAGGGCATTGGGTAAACAGCTCTAAATAAAGATTATCAACAAACGAAGCAAACGAAGTGCTATATGAAAATATGCCATATAAGTCAACTAAATCCTAGAATATTTATGGTGAGTGGCTAACATTTTATATGCCGCTTAGCTTAGCCGTACAGTGGCAGAGTCCAAGTGTGGTTAGCATGTAGCAAATCATGAACGTTAAATTGTGTGATCTACATGTTCAATGTCACCTCACTGGAACGTTCTTAACATTTGCGTTGATCTATTCTTTGGTCACACGGAGAGAAATGTTGGCTCATGATTTACGATTATGGAGTCCATAAAATTATTGTTACTTAATTACTAACTATAATCATTAATTGTGAATATTAGTCACAAATTATGCAAATTCGTACATAAACTATGCATATGGATTGTGAATACATTATGATAAGGGTTTATGAATTTCGTGATTTATTTTATTATTCTTGAACAATAATTGATGATTAACTAGGTCATGAAACCGCACGTGTTATCATGAATTATGAGTAACTGGGTTGATTGTCATGAATTGCTGAGCAATATACAATACATTTAGACGCTTTTACAATAATGCCAGGGTAGCCGAATCGGTTAGGCGTCCGGACTGGAGAGGATGATGTCGGTTCGAATCCCGAGAAAACTGAATTTGTGAAAAAGTTATTATAAATTATTCTAAGCAAGTTGGCAAATAAAAAAGTAAAATTAAATAAATAATTAAGTAAAAAATTAGCAAATAAAAAAAATTTTAATTTATTTAATTGTAAATAGGTGCTCAAATTATTATTACGAATTATTCATTTATTCTCACTTAAGCCTAAAATTATGAATTTTTAATCATAATTTATGATTTTTGTTTGCACAATTTATTCCATCTGGTCATTGATTATGTCAAAAGGGAAAATAACAATTCATGTTTAAGTGGAACAAATCAAGCAAACAAAAATCACAAATGATTTTCACTTTTAACAGTTCTTATGATTAAGAATTCTTGATTATTGACTTCTAATTAATGGATCAATATCGTGACTAATTTTTACTTAATTGATTCCTATAAGGCATGATTTCAGCAAGCGTTTCCCTCCGTGCAGCCATTTTAAAAAAAAAATGTGAGATAGGATTATGTTATCAAAAGAATTGCTTAAACAAAATTCACTGAATAATGTAGATTTTAAACTACACATGCAATAATTTAGGTTTATTGTGTTGTCCTTTTAACATTTACAAGATGTAAAGCGGAATGAAATGAATTGAAATTTCGATGGCATACATGCACCATTGCCACTATTTTAACAGTTTCTTAGTATGGTGGCATATTCCGGCTTTTTCAGTGACAAATAAGTGGCAGACATGTGAATATTGAATAAATAGGAACCAGAGTCTTATGGCTAATATATTGCAGCCACTTAAAATTCCATTCAATGGCTGCTTGGATTGTAGAAAACTTTCTATATTTTATCATTAATCGGTTCCATTGAGCAACTTTTGGGATACACTACAGCTGATGGTAGAATATCAGAAAGAAGATTTTGTGACAGCAGAGAGCAGACGTAGATCCAATGCATATGCTGCAATGGCTGAAAGTAGATGCTCCAACAAGCGGTAACATTCAGTGTAAATCAAGTTCGAGAATCAGCGGTCGTCATACAAAATGACTGAAAAAAGTAAGCGAAAATTGAATTCGATTGGAAATATTTAAAAACTTATTTTGGATAAGGTTTCAAATGGAACGAAATGCGGTTCTGAGACCAAATTTTTTTCAGTCCGAGATTCTTATAAACATTTAGTGGCGGCATTTTATTATCGACATTGCCGAAGATAGTTCTCTGTCTAGTTTTGTTCTTAGATTTGTAATTTTATATTCCGATTAAGTAGCTTGTCTGTTCTTCTGATGAGTTTCATTTTGTTTATGAGCACTTTTTTCTACATTATGACCAATCTGCATGATATTTTTGCGGTTTTGCGGCTTCAATTGAAAAAATTACCAGTTTTATAAATCAATTAAAAATAGTTCCCAAATTCCTAGAAAGTAAGAGTATTTACAACTATACTTTACCGAATGTGAGAAAAGAATAATGTGTCAGGCTTTTCAAGTAAAATGCATCAAAGCTCATAGCTCATAGTAGGGGATAATTTTGATTATGGCACGGATAAGACATAAGAACGCTTGAATAAATTCAAGAAGGGATTTTATTGCAGTACCAAAAAGTGCAAATTTCTACAGAAACTGATGGAGAAATTATGGAGAAATTTAGAAAAACATAAAGTCTGGATCACATTTATGAGCACTGTCCATGGGTAATGTAGAAAATATCATTTTGATAGTAGTTCACATTTTCTCATGTTCTTCCATCACTTTTGTCTGTGGAGATTCTCTGCAAAAGCTATAAAGCCTGAAGATTTAATAATCCTCAAAAATCCTCAAATTTCCTGTTTTAAAATTTTTCCTAAATTGAGATAAAATAATTTTGTTTAAATTAAGCTTTCTAACAATTTGCAGACATTTTAAAGCCACACCCCCTACATGAAACATTTTAAAAACAAAATCCTTTCATAAAGGAACAAATCAAAGATGCAAGCAGTTGAATTCATTTTATTGAACGAAATGAAACCTGTTCCTTTGTCCTAAATACGACAAAACCTAACCAGTTCCATGAGAAAACAAAAACATAAGTTGAAACATTACAACTTTATTACCTTCCCGGAATACTTAAATTAGCTTGAATGTGTATGTATATTTGGAATGAAATTAGTATGCAAGATATTAAAATTAAAAGCGGAACAGGGAAATAAACTTAAAGCACCTTATTGTCAATTAAAAATTCAGCAAAACAAAACAATTCAAGATCAATGCTATTCGCATTAAAAAACCTTAAGTCAGCCAATAGTGACTAAGCCAAGCAGAACGTGCCTCCTGACGCAGCCTTAACCACAAGCTATTGTCGAGTGCCTAGACTCGTACGTACGATGATGATGAGTTGAAAGGGAGTAGCTGCCAAGTCAATAAAGCAAGTACACAGGCAGGATTTCAAGCAACTCACGTACAAAGCGTGTGTATGGATGCCAAGAAAAAAAAGCAAACAAAAACTAAAGCAGTAAATTAACAAATCAGAAAAGTAAATATTTCATTTAATATTTATTAAAGAGAAATTGGCTTTGTTGGCGGCCTGCAATAAGTTAAAATGTGGCCAAATAAAATGTCAAAAAGGCACGTTTCTTGCTGAGTTTTTTGGACAAGTGTTCTATTTATTGTATGCTCTTGTAAAATGTGAAGTTTCAAAAACCATATTCACGACTTTCTACCCCATGAAGGCTTAACTTAGCAAATATTTACATAATCGTGTCTGTCCAACGCCATTTGACGCATGTTCCAATGGCTTTCATCAGGTTGGCAGACGCTGAAATTGCTGAAATTTGCGTGCGTCTTTAGAACCAAGCAAGCAGTCTCTCTCTTTGTCTGATTTAAGCACCCACATTTCAAATGGAAGCGAACGACAAACGCTTAACATGTCAAAATTGTCATTTTATGGCTTTAAGGAAAGTAGGTGAACTGATTTAATTTTGAGATAACATAATATAAACCAAGAAAAAAAAACTATAATTCGCTGAAATGTAAACAAAACTTTAATTTGCCATTCATAGAAAAATTATGGACAATTTCACTTTCTTTAATTTTTTATTTCTTTTGAGATTCTTGCTTTTTTAGAAATGGTTTTCATGGTTTTCATGAATATTCACTGTTAGTTTAGTAAAATTAAAAATACCTTTCAAAATTGTCCAGCAATCAAAACAAAAGACTGAAGAAGCGAACTCTGAGTTTCTTATTGGACTTAAAACCTTTGTTTAGGCTTTGAATTTAAAAAAAACTCCTCTTAACTCTAAGTAAGAATTTATCGGAAACGCTTCTGCATACGCACCCATTTTTCTGATCTTCAAAATTCATTAAGTATTAATCAAGTTTCATGACGTCACAATGTATAAACACTAATTGAGCGAATAGACCCGTTTTGGGTTTTTTTCCTTCTGCCCATCCACTTAAGGTAAGTGTGTATTTTTGCGTAGTTTTTTTTTTGTATTTATTTCACATTGATGAAATACAAGAAAACAACAATAAAACAAATAAACTGGTAACCGCAAAATAATAAACTAAATTTCAAGTTTACCGAAGATTATTCATACACAAAAAAAACTGTATACTGAAATGGAAAAATTCACCACCGTAGATAGACTTGCGGTTCATTGTATTTAGTCAGAAATTAGCAGTTCAAAAGTACAGACGAATACGAATTTAAATGAAACAAACATTTTAAATCAAAATTGAAGTAAAATCAGTGAAAATATGTTTTGGCCATTGAAATTGGTAAATTTTTGGTTAAGAAGTATAAGCAAGATGTGTACAAATTTAAGTGTGACAAAGTTATTTGAATAAAATATTTTTAAAATAAAAAAAAAGGAAGAAAGACCTATAAAATATTTAATTTATTTAAAACTTAGTTAATTTAAAATCTGTTTAGATCAAAGGCCTTTCAAAATATATAATTTCTATTTCCAGCTGACACTTGCTGTCATTTTACAGTGTACAACAGCTGCACCACTGTTTGAAAATGCGTAAGTTCAATCGAAGTCAGTTTAAAAAAAATCATTTCAAAATACTTAATTTTCTTTCAGGGACTATACCGACGATGACCTGATAGCTGAAGAGTCGCATGTTAATTTTGGGTATGGACCAGCACCCGGGTATAGACCATTTGATTACAGTTTCGGAAATAGTTACAGTAGCAGCAGCAGCAGTAGTAGTAGCAGCAGTAGCAGTTTTCCAGGCTATGGTTACAATGCACCAGGATTTCACAATCATGCCGGTTTCCATCCATTCGGGCATCCACCACCACCGCCACCACTACCATTTCCAGGTCCGCGACACAATCGCTGTTTTTGGTTTTTATGCAAGCAATTGCATTTCTTTATAGGACCTCAAGGACCGGGTTTCAATCAAAAGCGACCATTTGGACCGCCAGCACCGCAAAGACCAACGCCACCACCACCGCCCCCAACCGTTAAAAGTAATAAACCAATGAAACCAGGTAGGGGCTCAACTGTGAAACCGACGAGTGTTCCATTTGAGGCATCCACAACAGTAGCTGCAACACAACCACCAACTGTTCAACCACTGCCAACTGAAGGCACCACTGCCACAGCTGTTGTGAATACTCCAATGCCAATGCCTGTTAGTGTGGCACCCGCCACTACAACTGAAGAACCTTTCCTCGATATTGATTTAAGATTTGGAAATAATTAAATGTGATTGAAAGAATTTCTATATTGGAAAATAAAAGTTTTAAGAGATTTTACAATTTTAATTTTGAAGAAAATGTATTCAAATGTATCTGAGGTATGTCGAATGTAAAGACTGGCACCCTGAAATAAAAAAGTTATATTTCCTAATTAACTAAAACAAATATTAAGTTTATTAAGCAGTTTGACAAGAAACATTTGACTTGCGGCTGCTAAAAGATACACTTCCTCTTCAAAACATAATTGGCAAAGAGAGCAACTAAATGAAATCAAACTAATTGCAAACATTGATTTGCACTGTCAATGATGAAGAAATAAAGATATTACATATGGCAGTAAACTAATTAAAAAGCTTAAAGCATTGTAAGGAAGATCAACGAACTGTGTGGCAGCTGCAATGGACACACGATACACGCATATATGATATGAATTAAAGTAAAGATAAAAAATTAACATGCAGAAGAAAGAAGACCAAGGCAGTGGCCAGGAGAAGATCAGCAATGAAGTTTAAACAACAAAAAAAAAGTATAAAAACAAAAGTAACCAACATCCAGTTGCAGAACGAGTCCCAGCACCACACGAGCCAATTCTAGACTATAAAACCAATAAAAAATTAAAATCAAAGCAATAACAAAGTAACAAAAAAAAAAAAATAAAATAAAAAGAGAAGCACTTCAAATTGATAAGGCGGCGAAAGGCACTTATGCATAAGCAAAGATGTCAAAGAAAAGAGAAAAAGAAATGCCAAGCAGCCAAACGTGAAAAAGAAAGAAGAGATAAGACTAAAAATACAACCAACCGTCGAAGAGGCAAAAGCCAAGTGGAGTTGCTTACCCTACAACGAAGAATACTCAGGCCTCTGATGCGAAAACGCTCTTGGGATATACATAGTATCACCAGCCCAGCAGCATTCCCCCTTCGCCTTGCCCCACCCACAGAACAACGATCGCTTGATTCTATCCAGACGGACACTCAAACGAAAAGCCTGACTTTAGTATAAAAGCTCAACACTAACGAGGCACAAGTGTCATTTGACTCCAAACGCTCGTGGACAGAACATGGGTAAGCCGTTACGTGTGCGCCTCTACGACATTTTGAAAGTTTTCAAAATACACGGCAAATATAATAGTGTAAACGGTTAACGAACTCGCGTGTCACAAAGTGCATTAAAAATCAATATCGAAAAAATTCAAAACCTAACGCCAATAGCCTTTGGGTGACCAAAAAAAAAGCCGAAACAATACAAACTCATCATTAAAATACATCAACCAAGTGCAGCGTTGAATTTTTAATTTACAAAACTTACGAAAATTTCAAAAGTGTCCAAACCCAAATTGAAATTCCGAAAACGTTTCACTCAAAAATCAAAGCGCATACATAAAAAAAAATTAATGTTTACAATTTCGTGTCCATCTTCTGATTTTTGGCAGACCCAAAGTCATCAATTCACGCATTGGAATGACAAAAGAGAAGAGAAAAATTAATTAAAATTAAAATAAAAATTATTTAATAAAATATGAAAATGTGCTTGTCGTGTCCAATTTAGCGTAAATTAAACTCATGCCGCGCTCATTCTACATTTAATTGTTGCAAGCATTTAAAACGTATATTTGCAAGAACCATAAGCACTGTAAGATGAAACGTTCATGCGGCCTAAGAAAGTAGTCTTGACGTTTCCGCTAATTTCGTAATTGGCGCACCTTTTGCCGCGACATCTTACGAAATCGCACACACAAGCGTTTAGCCCTGTTCGGGCTGCTCAAAATACTTTTGAAAATGCATTTTACAAACCGTTCTGTGTTTACATTAATTTCGTTTGTAAATCGCTTGCGTTATGAATGTGCAGAATTGTATTTCGCCAAAAGTATTATTTTGAGGCTCGTTTGCGATAACGAAAGAAAGAGTCAACACCTTTACTAAATAGGAAATTTTGTACAATTTCAGTGAAATATCTACTTGCACCCCTACTGCTGTTGGGCTTGGCCCTGACAGCAGCTACAGCAGAGGACCAGCCCGCACGCATCGTATGCTATTTCAGCAATTGGGCCGTGTATCGGCCTGGCGTGGGACGCTACGGCATTGAGGATGTGCCCGCCGAGTTGTGCACTCATTTGATTTACTCCTTCATTGGTGTGGATGACAAAACCTGGGAAGTGTTGGTCATCGATCCCGAATTGGACGTCGAACAGAATGGTTTCAGGCAATTCACTCAGTTGCGCGAGAAACATCCACACTTGAAGCTGCAAATCGCTGTGGGCGGTTGGGCCGAAGGTGGCTCCAAGTACTCGCGTATGTCTGCAGTGCGCGAGCACCGTCAGAGCTTCATACGCAGTGTGGTGGACTTTATGAAGAAATACGATTTCGATGGTTTCGACCTGGACTGGGAGTATCCGGGCGCCACCGATCGTGGTGGCAGCTTTGGCGATAAGGATAAGTTTTTGTATTTCGTGCAAGAGCTGAGACGCGCCTTTGAGCGTGTGGGCCGTGGCTGGGAGATCACAATGGCCGTGCCGGTGGCCAAGTTTAGACTGCAGGAGGGCTATCATGTGCCCGAGTTGTGCGAGTAAGTGAAGAAGTATTTTATAGTGGCAACATCAATTTACTGACAATTTTTCCTTTTAGACAACTCGATGCCATACATGCCATGACCTATGATCTGAGAGGTAATTGGGCAGGCTTTGCCGACACTCACAGTCCACTTTATAAGAGGAAACACGATCAGTATGCATATGAGCGCCTGAATGTGGTAAGTTGGTGTTGGAGTATTGTTTAGTTGCCAAATCAAAAATGTCCCCCTTTCCCTCAGAATGATGGCATGGCCCTGTGGGAAGACATGGGCTGTCCCGCTAATAAACTGGTTGTGGGCGTACCCTTCTACGGGCGCACTTTTACTTTGAGTAGCTCCAACAAAAACTACAACATGGGCACTTACATCAACAAGGAGGCCGGAGGCGGAGCACCTGGCCCATATACAAACGCCAGCGGTTTCCTGGCTTACTACGAAATCTGCACTGAAGTGCAGGACAAATCGAAGGGTTGGTCTGTCGAATGGGATGCGGAGGGCATGGTGCCCTACACCTACAAGGACACCCAATGGGTGGGCTATGAGAACGAAGCTTCGGTTCAGATCAAAATGGATTTCATCAAGCAGAAGGGCTATGCGGGCGCCATGACCTGGGCCATTGACATGGACGACTTTCATGGTTTGTGCGGTGGCAAAAATGCTTTGATGCACATTCTGCATGACAATATGCGGGACTATCGTGTGCCGGAGCCAACGCGCGAGACAACGCCTAGGGTGAGTGAATGCGCGGTGTGCGTGGGCGAGTGCCAACTGAGTGGCGGCTGAGCTATTTGCAGCCATTAATCAAAATTTCTAGTTGAAAATTGTTTGTTGTTGGCAATTGCCAAATGTTCAATTGCAATTACACCAACTAATTTATGACTTTTGTGGTTTCTTTTTCTTCTGTAAATGCAGCCCGAATGGGCCAAACCGCCTGCAACACCCCCCAATCCGGATGAGGGTGATGTGGTAATGCTTGAGACCACATCGAAGCGTCCGAAACCGAAGCCGCAGACGAGCCCTCGCCCGATGACCACCACAACGAAGCCAACCACAACGCGGGTGAGTGTTGGACATTTTTTGAATTTTCTAAATTTCAATTTGACGTTGAAATAATAAAGACGCAAAATGACGAAAAATTTACAAAAATATGTATGAAGAGGACTTTTAAAACTTATATATTTTAATTGTTTTTTTTTCAATTAATAAAATTTGGAATTGAAATAATTTTCAAAGATTAGACCATACCAGTGAAGAAGCAAACACTTCCTCAGACCTTAAAAAATATAAATTTTTTTCCTTTAGTATTTTTTCTCTTCGATTTATTAAAGAATTTCGTATAAATCGAAGCATCTTCAAGGAAACTATACGATAATTTAATTTTAAAAATTGCTTCATGACATTTAATTTTAATTTAAATCAAAAGAAATTTCAAATTTCAACAAATTGCTGAGCCCATTTTACGATCAGAATACTTTGAGGGTCTTGGAAATTTCACATAAGCCATTTCGACATGCAAAAACTGCGCCAAGAAAAACATTAAAAAATTCACACACCGAAACACAATTGGACACTATTTTTAGTTGGCCTGCATTTGCGTTAATAAGCTACGGTAAAAATAGCAAAAATTAAACGCAGAGCAGCCGGAAAAGAATTCGTGCGAAATATAATCGAAATCAAAAGGCGCACTGGCGGACACCAACATCGACAGGCGACTGTGTAAATTCATTTGTCAACGAATTTCCGATTGCACGTTCAATTGAGAAATGCCATTAGATGAGCTAGTTGAACTGCAGCAGTGCAACGATCTCACTGAGGCAGATCGAAACGCCGAAAGCAAATGAACCGAACGGCAAAATTGTGACAAACTTTGACAGTGACTTTGAATTGCAGCAATGATTGGATTTTTCAAAGAGTATCAATAATTTACTTTGTAGAAACCCACGAAGAAACCAAAGCCAGCCACCACTCAGGCGCCTCCAGCAATGCCATCTGTCACCGCCGAACCCCAACTCGAACTGGTGGAGCCCGCTATTATGCACGATCCTTCAACGATTGATTGCACCAATCAGGACTTTGTGCCGCATCCCGATTGCACAAAGGTAATTCGTTGTAGTCAATTGTATGTTCTCTAGTAACTAACTATGTATATGTTCCACAGTATTATCGTTGCGTCCATGGCAAGCCCGTTGAGTTCCAATGCAAGGAGGGCACTGCCTTCCATACGGTTTTGAATGTTTGCGATTGGATTGAGAATAGCGATCGTTACTATTGCACTCGCCTGAAGAAGAAGACACTGGGCAATGATACGAAATAATGAAAAAAAAAAATTAATTAATTACTAACGATTTAGGTTCTAAGAGAAATTACAGACTTCAATAAAAAAAATAAATTAAAAATCAAATGAATTTTTTTAAAACTTCAGGATTCGTAAGAATGGCATGCATAAAAAGTAGTGAAAACTTTTCACTGGAATATTCACAATAGAAATGTCAAATTATATACAAAAAAATAGTGTGCTCTAGAGTTCACTACTGAAAGGAGTTTTCACTCATTTTCTGCATACAGCCAATTGCCTCAAAAACATTTAAATTATTATGGAAATTTTCTATAATGGACACCTTAAAAATATTGTTTATTCATGCAAATCGCCGATGAGTCTAGTTGGTGCGTTATTTTTAAATCGTGATATGAACTAATTTATTTCAAAAATTGTGAATAAGTTAGAATTTGTGTTTTTTTTGCACTGAATTCCAAAAGCAAAATCCATGAAATAAATTTGAGCAAATAACGAAATTAAAATTTGTAGAAAATACGGCAAATAATTGCAGCAGACCGTAACTAAAATGTCACTTCAAGGTTCCCGAAACACGCGTCTTTGCATAAATTTCCACTAATTTAAAATTTAACATGTCTGCCACAATGAACGGAGTAAAATTCTACATCTCCTTTCACTACCCGTTGTTATAGATTAATTTTTAATATATAAGAATTATTTTTTCTTTTGCTGTTTAAGAAAAAAAACCTCGAAATGTCATCGATGAACTTTTGGTTAATTAATTTTCACGCTAATAACCTCAACAAATTGTAGAAAATGTGACAATTTCCAATGGTTTGTGACTGAAGTTTGAGCATACGCAAGGGTAGCAATGAGTCGTGGCTGCAAATTAACGCAGCAACAACAAAACAGCTGTTGCTGCAACATATCCAAACAGTGATGAATTTTATAAAATTTATAAATTTTCTGCGAATTAAAACAACAACACCAACAACAACGTTTTTCTTGGCCAATATCTCAGCGAGTGAAGCTGACGTGTGTGCAGCATGAAATTAAATCATTTGTGGCATAAAACAAATCGCTTGGCTCTGCGTTGTGATGTGCTGTGCTGTGTGCTTTCTTTGCCTTCATTCGTTGAGTATATTTGATTTTGTATTAATTTTTGAAATTATTTATTTTTCTTGTTTGTGTTTGTTGTTGTTGTTGTTCGAATATTTATTTTCGTTTTGAGTCCTACGTAAAAGAAAAGTGTTTCATTCGTTCAGCACCACGCAAAATTATCGCTCGCTTGTTTCGAAAATGAGAAAAATCATTTTCGCAGCAGTTGGCGAGTTGGGAAAAAGTTCTAAATATAAAACTTGAGCTTCGAATGAACGAAGAACAAACGAACGAACGACAACTTGTCATTTTCGCTTGACTGTGCAACCGAGCATAGTATCTAAGGTGCTTGAGTGGTTGCTTGCAGAAATTTATAGTTCGGTATTGAGTTTAACTATAGCAGGGCCACAGATTCGTTTAAATTCGAATTTACTTTGGCTAAAATACAATTAGTCAGAAATCTTTCTTTCATATTTAAAAAAAATAAATAAATAAATTTAATAAAAAAAATTGGTTTCCAAAAAAATTTTAATTATTTTTGTAACAAAATTTTTTTAAATTTAAAATTAATTTTTTCAAAAGATTTTTTAAGAAAAATAACTTTTAAGTACGAGAACGATACCTTCTTCGACCATTTTGCGGTCATTTTACCTATATTTCTACCCCTACACACACTGTGGCAAGGTATACTCACTTTGTCGCAACGTTTGTAACGCCCATCAGGAGGTGTGTCCGGTATGGAAAAGTATATATATTCTTGATCAGCATTACCGCCGGAGTCGATTTAGCGATGTCCGTCTGTCTGTCCGTCTGTCTGTCCGTCTGTCCGTCCGTCTGTCCGTCTGTCCGTCCGTCCGTCCGCACGATAGCGGTCGCAGTTTTAGAGATATCGACTTGACACTTTGGGTACATGTTTTTCTCTTCAATACTGAGATCAAGTTCGTGAATCAGTCAAATCGGATAAAAACTGGGCGTGGCTCCCATACACCGAAAAAAAAAGTTAACATTTTTCAAGTCTTTTTTATTGTTGTATTCGATTGGAAATGTTTAGAAACGTATTTTTGACATGGTCCGAGGTTCCGAAACCACATATAAAAGGGTCGAAATGGGGTCTTGAGAGCAATTTTTTTTTTCGGTGGATTTGATTGGAAATATTTAGAAATGGATTTTGGACATGGTCCGGGCTCCAAAACCACCTAAAATTGGCTCAAAATAGGGTCTTGAGACCACATTTTTTTCGAGGTACTTCTTAATACTGTGTGGGGGTATTTCAGCTTCGGTATAGCCGAAGATAGTCCACTCTCTAGTTTTCAATAATTTCCATCTTCACTTAATTCTTCATCCATTTAAAAATTTTGGTTTCATTCCATTTTGTTCCGGTCCAATTACGTTTCGTTCCAGTTCCATTTCCATTCCGTTCTCGACATTATGTACATTTTTCGATAATTTGCATCTTCGCTTCATTTCACAACGACCCATTTCAAAACTTTGTTCCATTTTCATTTTGTTCCAGTTCAACTCCATTTCGTTCCAGTTCCATTTTCTTTCCGTTCCAGACATAATTTTCGACAAAATAAATGATCGAAAATACAAAATTTGGGCACTATATCAATTCATGAGGAGCTGCTATACACTTCATCGCCTTTTTCCTCTGAACAAACCAGGAGTATTTTCCAGAGCTCAGACTAATCTCAAGTGAAGGTCGGCCCACTTAATATGGTTTTGCAGAAAATGTATTTCTATGCTATCCCCCTTAATCAGAAATGTTTACCAGACCGCCAAAGAAATGACAATTCAAGCCCCAAAAACTTCGAGTGACTATCACCCCACAAAGCACTCGAGTAAAAGACAAACTGAAAGAAATACTCACTCAAATTTTCGATGAAAATTTTGTGTGGAAATAATTTCGACGTTCGGCATGAAAAAATCAAAAAATTTTCGCGGTCACAAGGTAAATTTGTGGGATCTCCTTGTTGTGTTACGAATTGGTTTTGGACCGGGAGAGATCGACTCGTATACTCGTACTCGTATATTTGACAAAAAATCTTTTTAGCTGCAAACTTCTAGCCACTTTTATATTTCATAAAACGGCCTAAACTGAAATTATAGCCTCAGATAGAAAAAAGAATTTCAACGAAAACGAAACGAAAATTTTGAATTCAAATAAAAAATTCGGGATTCGCAAGATACCACATTTGGCTGACAATCGTTGAAAGGGACACAAAGGATTACCCAGGAAGCGATTGTTGGACTAAATTCGGGCGAAATACAAAAAAATTAAATCGAAATTATTGAAAAAAGAATTTGAAATTTTGAAAAAAAAACGAACGAACGACGTGAAACGGATGTGAAAACGAATTTTAAAACTTTTGTGTGCGGTGTTTTTTGTCGATGGAATTTTGTTAAAAAATTTTTAATTTTCACTTAAGAGCCGTTCTAAATTTGAAATTTTTTAAGAAAGTTTTTTGACTTAATTTTTTTTTCAGTGCATTCCGCGACAAAATATAAAATCCCAATTTTATATTAATGCAGAATACGAGAGTGTAAAAGTTATTTTTTCATATTAACAATAAAAATAAAATTAAATTTATGCGGTGGTTCAAGTACTAACAAAATACAGCACGCAGGAGATTCTTTGAAGGAGATTTGGATTTTGTGATGGGGCGGTTTACATTTTGGGTCCTATTAGGACTAACGTTATTCGCCGTCTCATGTAATGGTACGTGTACGCTGCACTGAAACAAAAAAGTTACTTTGTGAAATTATGTGCCTGACAACAAAGCATTTTTACACTGAAAAAAATCAAAAGTGAAACTTAAGTTTTAAAATAAAAAACAAAAATAAAAAATATGAAATTAAAATTAAAATTAAAATGAATTAAAAATTCCCACGAAAGCCTCTTATATAATGAACGAAAGCAAAGGCCAGTACAAATGTGTATTCGCTGTCATCGTCGTGAAATTGAACGCTTCTACGCTATGCCACTCTAGGCCAAAACCACTGCCACCACCACTACCATCAGCAACGACGTCCAATGAAATCTGAAATTATTATGCAATTTTTTCTTCGTCAAAAAAAAAATTAATATTTTAAAAATATTCTTCGTACGCGCGCCTCTTCACTTTGTGGCATAAGTGTGTGTGCGTGTCATTTGTGTGTATCGCATGAACACTAAGCATTGGCGTTCCGGTGGACAGGAGATAACATCTCACTGAAAACCATCCACAGCCGCCGTCGTCGTTCTTGTTGCCGCCTCGCGAAAATCTCAAATGTACGCGAAACCCCCGAGCAAATAGCGACACTTTTTGTTCGAAAACACACAATTTTTAGAAAACCCAATAGAAACAACAACAGCCGACAGAGATTCAATACTACATAAAAAGTCCCACGACAAACCACGACGAATTATAGCTGAACACGAACATTTCAGCTCCTCTTCGTCGTTTGTAATAATTTAAATTTAGAATTTAAAAAACAAAAAAAAAAAAAAACATAAAATAGAAAATGAATTTTTAAAAATAATAGAAAATTGTTGCTGAAGAAGAATTATTATATGGACGCCCCAATGGCCGCGTTGTGAAATGAAAAACTGTGAAAATCGTAGTGAAAGAAGCAAAAAGTTCTTGAAAAATCTATGCGCTCAAATAAATATTTAACAAAAATATAAATAAATTAAGCCATGAAGCGCACACAGAAGAACTGAGACGACCACATAATTCAATTTCGAAACGAAATTCATGCCTTTGAGTGCGTTTTTGTGTATTTCGCTCAGTGTATGTATTCCACTCGCTGTTGTTGTAGTGGTAATGTTGAGCGCATCCGTTCAACTGATCCTCGTCGTCGGCAAATGCGTTCGATGAGTGCTTTGCACGAAATCAAAATAAACAAATGGCTATGGTAAACATTCGACTGAAGCAAGTTCAAATGCTATCGGATACAAAAATAAACTTTTGAATGAATACAATTAATAAACTTGCAAGTACCTGAAGTAAACATTTTGTACTAATAGCAGGTGTTTTTTTTTCGATCTCCTCTATAAAAAAATCTCTCTGGGTATATATCAAATTTTTATCGTACCATAGCGTAGTAAGAAAACAAACAATTATAATTTGTGATTTGTTGACAAACATTTCCGCTTAGATCAATTCCTCTGTATACATAATTTGATTAAAACATCCAATTTAACCAATGGACTGCCGGTGGCTACTTGAAAACATTCAAAAATTCAAATCAAAAAACTCCTCGGGTCGTTTTGCTCTTTAATCGGTACTTTAACTCAAACTTTTATAGCCAAACCGCAGGTTAATGTGTGCTAACTAAATAGCCTATTGAGTTCACTCTCTTTTTAAGATAAACCCTTCAATGTTTTCACGATGCTCGAACTAATAAAGTAAAGTCGAAGTCTTAAGTTCATCATTAGGTCCAGGATGCAAAAACCTCATAAACAGAAACCTTCGCAGATTTTCTGTCCTTTAATTTATTTGTAACTAGCTTAACCTTGCGGAGGGAGGCGAGAAGAGGGAAACTCCTCGACCATAAATCAACTTCGAAACCCCCATGTACCCAGTCTAGTAAATATAAAATTAGGTTTAGGTATTTCGACCGCAATATTATGACGACCCCTGTAAGTATGCAACGGAGTTGCACAATAATAATGACAGATAAATAATGACGACCCCTCGAAGTATGAAAATAATTTTACTGTTTTTCACGATTTTCACACTTTTCCGGGCTTTCTTGACGGACATAGAATGGGATGTACTGAAATGTATCTTAGTATCTCGATCACAGACTCACCTATAAAGAGCTCAATGAAGCTAAAACTACACACTAAACCCATATAGACCTATGGGATTGAGCTCTGGTGAACGAAATGCGAGACTTTTCCAAAAACACAGTCAAAAATCTTACGATCAATCTTGAGATCCTCGACTATATACAAAATCCACTTCTCCTTAGAGATTTGCAAATATCAAAAATATACAAAGAGATTCCGAAATGTAGAACAAATGCAGACAAGCTTAAACTGCATCAAAATACATTTTTTAAAACTCTACCGACCCCTTACGTCTAAACTTCAGAGTCTCAAGTATAGCCAAATCTGTCGCCCACTGAAGGCATTTTCTAGGCCTTCCGATGAATATGATATGATACTGATAATACAGTTCCGACTATTACACAGAGTTTTATACGTTTACCAAAAAATTATATATGTGGTAGTTTTATTGTTTATCCATTATGGCCTCGATGCGTGCAGTAGGACCGACCTGTTTAAAAAAATCGTCCTCTCTTCTTTTGCCCTTTCTTCACCGGTGATGTGCACTTATGTATATCCGGGAGCTCTTGGAGTGTTTTGTATCATTTCACTCCTTTTAATGACTATGTCGTTACGTTTTGATGAGATGACTTACGTAAAATTAATAGTAAAACTACACTTAAAGAATTTATGTTTTTGAGGCGTAAATAATTCCTGCAAAGGTTGAATACTTTTAGAGAAAATACACTTGTTTTTGAAGTGACTGAAACGTTTTTAGTTTCTCACCAATGCAAAAAGGTTAATTTGTTAGTTAATTTGTAATTATAAAATAAAATTTGTAATAGCTATTGACCTACTGTTAAAGTAAATATCAAAATTCTTCTTCTTCTCCAAACTGATCGTTGTCAGCTGCTGTTAATAAATTAAATAAAACTCAAATGTATTTAATCCTTAAACAAATGACGTAATTGTCATTAATAAGATCATAAATAAGCATAAAATGACCTTAAAGCGCCGCCAAATTAAAACACTGAAAGAAATGTGACCTCAACGATTATGAAAACTACAAGAGAAAATATGTAGGCACACTTGAACAAAAGAGCTGACACACAAGTGAAAAAAATGAAAAAAGTGTGTGGGCAACAGTGGGCAATAAGCCAGAGATAACATTATATACTGAAAACTTTATATGCTGAAAAGTGCAAAAAATAAATAAAATTAAATGAAAAACTCGAATACATACGAGTATATTCGAAAATAACATTATTAATTGGTATTTTAATAAATTAATGTCAAGTTCAAATGACAAAATGGCCGAATAAGAAATTCATGTTAAAAGAATAATTGGGCCAGCGGTGCTAAATAATTTGTTTCAGTGTAAAAATGCAAGATGTCAGGCAATTTATTTCGCACCAAAATAATAGATTGCAAATGAAAAGGTTAACATGTGCTTGGTTTGATTTCGCATTGCAGATGTGTTGGCCAGTGGTGCTTCCGATCTCGGACCGAGCGAATCGGAATGTCGCCCCTATATTGAAAAGGCTATTAATGAATTGAAAACAGGTGAACCCAGTGATAAAGGTGAGTGGATGGGTTGAGAGGCTTTATTATTCAAACGGTTTGACACCTGAGAGACATGCGAAGATGCTTTGGTAAAGTATTAGACAATTTGTAATTTTTAAAAAAATTGTTAAGTGTATAAAACATGCTAGTTTGGCATCCAACCAAAAGTACACTTAAGAAATTTGAATTGTTTAAGAAAAAGCCTTTCCAACATTTGGAAACGCTCATTGAAAACACATTTCCACATTTCCACACCACGGGACATGTCAAAGTTGTCAATAATATTCAGCAATTGGCCAATCACACAAGAACAATTCAAAGCGACCACATACTTACGTCAGCAGCTAATAGATGCGAGATGGAGTAACTCGCATGTCTGTCAGAAAATACTTTGTTGCCATTCGGCAGGATGTGCGTAAGGTCAAGTGTTGTATAATATTTCATTTCACATTTCATCACATTCCAGTGATCACTCACACCTATTTTATTTGAATTTCCTACCAGATGCAAGTGACCCTAGTCAGGAAGCGACTTCCGGTGAAGGCACAACGAACAATGAACCCGACCAAGACGACAATGATGATGATGACGCAGACGATGCCGCTTCTGGTGAAATGCAATCGGACCAACCGTCGAGCAAGAGCCATGTGGAGACAGTAGAAGTCACCGATGACGACTCAGCGGAGGATGACATCGATACCGACGGCGATGGCATACCGAACGAGGAGGACAACGACATCGATGGCGATGCCATACCCAACGATCAGGACGATGACATGGACGGCGACAGCATATTGAATGTGCACGATGACGACATCGATGGCGACGTCATACCGAATGAAGTGGACTCCGACATGGACGGCGATGGTGTGTTGAATGTGCACGATCGCGATATTGACGGTGATGGTGTGCTGAATGTCGTGGACAGCGATCTGGATGGCGATGGTGTGCCGAATGTGATTGACCGTGACATTGATGGCGACGGTGTGGCCAATGTGAATGACAATGACTTGGATGGCGATGGCATACCCAATGATGAGGACGACGACATGGATGGCGATGGAATTCCCAATGATCAGGACGAAGACATGGATGGCGATGGCATTCCTAATCACGAGGACAGTGACATCGATGGCGATGGCATACCTAATGATCAGGACGACGACATCGATGGTGATGGCATTCCTAATGACCAGGACGACGATATCGATGGCGATGGCATTCCTAATCATGAAGACAGCGACATCGATGGCGACGGCATTCCCAATGAGGAGGATGACGACATCGATGGCGATGGTATACCGAACGACGATGATGACGACATCGATGGTGATGGCATACCAAATCATAAGGATGACGACATCGATGGTGATGGCATACCAAATGATCAAGACAATGACATCGACGGCGACGGTGTGCCGAATGAGGGCGATCATGACATTGATGGTGATGGTGTTTCCAATCACGAGGATGTCGACATCGATGGTGATGGTATACCAAATGAAAGGGACCACGATGTCGATGGCGACGGTATGCCCAATGATGAGGAACCCAAGAGCCTAGATATCGACGGCGACGGCATTCCCAATGACGACGACAATGACATCGACGGCGACGTCATACCGAATGAACATGACCCCGACATGGACGGCGATGGCATCTTGAATATTCACGATCGCGACATCGATGGCGACGGTGTGCCCAATGTGCACGATGAGGACAGCCATGAGCTGGCCGAACCGGCTGCCGTTGTAGAGGAGCCCGTCAAGCGCGCCAAGCGAGATGTGGGTGCTGCTGAGGCGGCTCCAGTGAAGGCCGTAGTGGAAGAAAGCGCCGAGGATGAGTCGAAGGAGGGAGACATCGATGGCGATGGCATTCCCGATGACGAAGACGATGACAAGGATGGCGATGGCATACCCAACCATAAGGACGATGACATTGACGGCGATGGTATTCCCAATGAGAAGGATCCGGACAGAGATGGTGATGGCATACCCAATGCGCACGATCGTGATGACGAGGAAGCAGATGATGAAGATGACACAAAGCCAGAGGATGAGTTGCTTTGGGTAAGTTTTATTTCCAATTTTATAGTGGCCGGGCATGGACATTAAATTTTCCTTTGCAGGAAGGCGAAATTCCCCATAATCTACGCAGCCGCGACCACATCGCCGAACTCTTGCAATTGGACGAGGAGTTCAATGCCCGCGAGAAGGCAGTCGACAATGTGGCTGAGATTATTCTGCGCGACATCAAGCGCATTTACGAAAACGCCATCAAGCCCTTGGAAACCCTGTACAAGTATCGTGACTTGAGCAACCGCCACTTTGCAGATCCCGAAATTTTCTCCAAACCCTTGGTGCTGTTCATGGGCCCATGGTCTGGCGGCAAGTCGTCGATCATCAACTACTTGACGAACAACGAGTACACACCCAACTCTTTGAGATCAGGTAGCATCAAACGGAATACTTTATACGCACAAGCAATTCTTACGAGTTTACTTTTGCCTAGGTGCCGAACCTTCGCCCGCCTACTTCAATATCTTGACGTGGGGCAATGAGACCGAGGTTTTGGATGGCAACCAACTGGCTGCCGATTACACATTTTCCGGTTTACAGAAATTCGGTCAGGGCCTTGAAGATCGTCTGCGTGGCTTGAAAATGCCAAGCAAATTACTCGAGAAGGTGAGCGAAATTTATTTCATATTTCATTTACGTCAGCCAAATGGCAAAGAAAACTAACACGTTGACACACGAAATGATGGAACGACCTCCAAAATGCCATTAACTCTTCAATTCGAATGCGGAATGTATGTGGGAAAAATGTGTTCATGTCCAAGCGTCACTCAACAGAAAAATTAAGAAGAATTCAAAATGTATCTGTGGCAATTATTTTTAGCCCAAAACTTTAGCAGTTGAGAAATTATTGGCTAAATTTAATTTAACGCCTGAATGTGAATGTAAAATTTTGTCGTAAATACAAAAAAAAAATCAAATTTCACACAAACACACACACTTTGAGTGTTTCACTCATTCAAATTCCAATTGCAATCCCACCATTTCACTCAAAGTGCAATTTGAGAAAATCTAATTTCGAAAAAAAGGTACCTACTTGGCTTGCTTTAGGGGGAGAGGAGATAAATTAGCTACAATGCAACAGTACGTCATTCCTCTTATTTTGGCGAATGGTTGGACGGGGTAATGAAAAGGGGCAATATCGGATAAGAACCACGCCTCCCTCCCATACAAAATGGCCACCAAATTTCTATTATTTTCGATTAAACTGAGAAATACTGAACTCATTTTTTTTATTTTGTTGGAAATTATGTCGGGAACGAAATGGGAATGAAACTGGAACGAAATGGAATCGGACTGGAACGAAATGGTAGTGGGCCGGAACGAAATATAATTGGAACACTATTTTTAAATAGATCGGGAAGTGAAAACTATCGAAAAATAATTAGTGAAAATTATCGATAAATTATCGGAAAATTATCGATAAAACATCGAGAAATTTTGTGAAACTTCTTTTTTTCAATTAAATTATTACCAATATCTATTTCCAGGTGAACATTGTTGAAATTCCCGGCATCCTTGAGGTGCGCAAGCAAGTCTCACGCCTGTTTCCCTTCAACGATGCCTGCCAGTGGTTCATCGATCGGGCTGATATAATTTTCCTGGTCTACGACCCGGCCAAATTGGACGTTGGACCCGAAACTGAAGCGATTTTGGATCAGCTCAAGGGTCGCGAATATCAAACCCGCATCGTTTTGAATAAGGCCGATACCGTTAAGCCCGAAGAATTGTTGCGCGTTCAGAGCGCCTTGATTTGGAATATTTCCCCAATGATGTCCTCGGCCCAGCCACCGCTGGTGTATACGACTTCTTTGTGGTCACATCCCTATCAGGATGGTGCTCCGGCACGCCTGCTTTTGGCTCAGGAGAGAGCCTTCCTGAGGGATTTGCGTACCGCTGTCGACAAGAGGATCGAACATAAGATTGCCAGTGCGCGTCGTTTTGCAGTAAGTGGTGCCTCCAATTCGAATACTTTCCTATCATTTATTATTTCTGTCGCTTCAGGTTCGCGTCCGCAATCACGCCAAAATGGTGGATTGTTACCTCAACACATACTTTAACCATAAGACCCTCTTCGGCAACAAGAAACGCATCGCCGACGACATTATCGATCACCCGCAAAACTATCACATCTACGAGGGTCTGTCGACGCTTACAAATATCTCACGCTACGATCTGCCCGATCCCGAGGTCTACCGTGATTTCTTCCGTCTGAATTCTTTGTACGAATTCAAGAAGTTGGCCGAGACATGCACCTACTTCCGCGGCTGCCCGATCTCCAAGCTGGACGTGGCCATTTCTTACGATTTGCCCGAATTGACTGGCAAATACAAGAAAATGACCGAAGCTGCTTTGGTTGCCGTCGAGGCCAAGGAGAAGGCTCGCAGGGCCGGACATCATCACCATGATGCGGTCCCCAAGCCCACTGGCAGTCAAGCACATACGAAAAAGACCAAAAGTTGAGTGCTGAATTTAGGCAGAAAAAAATCCAACTTGCCAAAATAGATTTTTGATTTTTTTGAAAAACAGAGAAAGAGAGAGAGCATGGACATGTGTTCCCCTTACATAGAGAGCAAGAAAAGAACAACAGTAGAAATTAGAGGGAGATAGCATGTTCATTTAGAGAGAGAGATTATTCAAATTAGAGCGAAAAACTAAATAATTACCAAAAATTTCAATATGAGAGCAATGTTAACTTTTTATTAAAATAGATTTGAACAGTTATTACACTATGAGAGAAGGAGAGCGTGTGTGGGAGAGCATACACACTACAACTGATAACACAGCTAAAAAGAGACAAACTGCTGCTTTCTTACGAAATTCCTTAAATACTTAAAACGAGACAATATCAAACTCAAAAACGAGAAGAGAGAGAGAGAGAGAGATAGAGCGAGCGAGATAAACTTCAAATAGAAACGATTGCAATATAACAAAAAATACTAAAAAAATAACCTCAAAAATAGTAAAATTCAATTGGAAATTCAAACTAATTCGATTTCTCACCAAACAAACGATCCAGAACGATATTTTTTTTTTATTTAAAAAAAACTGTAACCTTTGCACAATTATCGAAAGCATTTATTTAATTTGTAAAATGATTTATGTGAAAATATGTAAATGTCGAATTGTCAAAATTTTGTGAAAAGAATTGCCACGAGTCCAGTCCCGTTGAGAAATGTTTCTTTTATTTTCGTTTACACTGTATTTCTGTCATGTAAATTTAACGTAATGCTTTTACAATGCTCGATGCGAGATTGCATTGCTTGCATTGTAAAACTGATAGACCCTGTCATAGTTAATAAGATTTTTTTAATAACACAGTGGAGACGTTGCCAATTTGTCTAACGTTTAAATAAAATTTTTAAAAATACAACTAGCGAATTGAATTTGAAACATGAAACAAGTCATGATTGAAAATGTAAACTTATTTTGCAATTGAAAAGCATCAAGATTGAATTCAATTGAGAGCGAATCTAAAATAAAAACAACAAAACTTAGAAAACCCATCAACGGATGTTTTTATTTCAAAAATCTCCACAAAAAAACACAATTGTACAGAACACTGTATGGTAAAGTCAGAGTGTGAACGGCGAAACAATTAACTAAAAGTAACAAATTAAATTAAACTTGATTTTTGGCTGCCTCTTCGATTTCCGGTTCCTCCTCCTTTACAATCTTTTCCTCATCTCTTGTCTTCAAATACTCTGCGTATTGTTCTTGCGTCATTAGACTGGCCTTGATCTCATCGCAATGCTCCGGCTTGGGCAGTATAATTGCCAAATAGCCCTCGCCCTCGGGCACGGTTAGCAAACGCTCTGGTTGCTGAGCCAATTCCACATTCACCTCCACCAATTTGCCGCGTATGCAACTCGGCATTTTGTACGTTTTATCTGTGGTCGTTGTGAGCAGAGCCAATGCCGAGTCAGCCTGCAGAACCATGCCGCCCTTTTTGCCCTTTCCCTTGACTGCATTCTTACTGCGATCCGTATGGCCAATGTCGAAATTAATGCTGCTGATGCCCACTTTCAGCGCCGGATGCTCCGGAGCCAGGCAAATCAAGCAAATGCGGTTTGAATGGAAGAGCACTTGGTAGGGTGCCGCCGCCGCATCGTCAGTGCCCTTTGAGATGTAGTAGTAACGCGTAAAGAAGCGGTCCACAGCCGAGGGATAGTTCTCCACATATTCGTCGGTTATGGCCGATACTTTTTGTCCACAAATGGTCTCTTCCTCGTGGGTAAAGTAGTAAGGCTCAAAAGGGTCCACTGAAGCGGTTGTGGCTGCCATCGTATATTTTTTCAGTTATTAATTCGCCGCCTGCAGTCGTTCTTTGACCAGCGCTTGACGTTCTCTCGCGTTTGCCCTGTTTGCTGCCGATCTGGCTATGCGTTCTGACTTGAGGCACTTCACCAGCGCCGTATCGATAGAGTTGCAGATTCCTACGAATTTTCCAAACGAATGCTAGAATGGGTTTTAATTTTTTGTTATATAAACTACAAATGGGTGGGTATTTGGTTGGCAATATTTACTTCTGTGTGGCAGTTTTTCAATTCTTCAATGAGTTTGTTGCATTCGGGCGTGTGCAGATGAGCCGACAAATCCGTGTGCATTTTCCTGGTGGCCAAAGCGATTTAGATTCTTCCGGTTTCCTGTGTTTTTCTGCCTTCGCGCAGAAATTTTGTTTTTCGAGATGGAAAAATAAAAGCAAATGTTGTAGTTGCCAGATAAATATCTCACCAAAAATATCACACAAATTTGAAAAAATCTCAAGGTGCATTTAGACCGCACAAATTCGCCAACAAAATGCCGTTCATTCGTCCGGTGTGAACGCCCGGTTCACGAACTTGTGTTCGTAGCCGAATGCTCGCTCAAAATGGTCGGGGTAAAAACGGACAATTCTCTAGTTTCCGATTCTCGCTCGCGAACAAATATTCAGGCAGTGTAAACGGTTGTCCGAACACAAATTTCGTTTGCGATTGCAGTTCGCAACAAAAGTTGCTCGTGCGGTGTGAATGCACCTTCACACGAAAACGGATATTTTTTTATAGTAAAAACTAGAAAATACGGATTATTGTGGGGAAAAAATCTGGCAGCACTGCAGTGCATCCAACACGTGCATTTGACAATAACAGCTGATTGGAAAAACAAAACAAAGCGCGTGGCTTGAGTTAAACAATTGGAGTTTCCCTATTAATTTTTATTAAAAATTAAGCATTAAACATGTCTGCTAACAAGAAAAAGCATTTAAACGCAATGGAGGAAGACCCCAGCGACAGTGACTCGGAAAGTTCTAGTGACGATGATGATGAGGGCGAGCCTCATCCAGACGCTTACGCCGGAAATGAGGTAAATTCCGCTCCGCTACATGAAATACTCGATTGTATATAATCTTTTTCTAATTTCCCATAGGAGGTTCAAATCGATTTCGAAGGTCGAGCGCCAATTGACCCCGATTGCCATGGTATTTCTCAGTTGTTGTCGCGCCTCTTTCTGAAGGCTCCAGTCAATTGCATGCAAATGGCCGATTTAATAATTGGTATATGTCCAAAAGACTGCTAAATTGTGGCCGAAATTTTAAACTATTACCCCCTTCCAGCTCAAAACTATGTGGGCAGCGTCATTTGCCAGTGCGAACCGGAAGGCATCGAGAGCGATGCGGACGATGATATGTGCGAGGAGGGTACCGTTTTCGGTATTACAACCGTGCTGAATATTACCGCCAAGAAAGACAAGCCCTGTGTGGAGCAATTGCGCTCCTACATTGTACAGCGCGCAGAGAAGAACGCTCCAGACTCGGTGCTGACACACTTCCGCGATGTGCTGGGCAACGAAGCACGTCCCGTGGGCTTCCTGGTCAACGAACGTTTCATCAATATACCAGCTCAGATTTCGGTGCCCTTGCTGGAGAACCTGCACAAGGAAATGCAGGTGGCCAAGCAGAAGGGCATGAAGTTCGATATTGTCTATTTCCTCATGATTGTGAAA
Organism: Heteromyza rotundicornis; assembly: GCA_951394025.1. NCBI lineage: Eukaryota > Metazoa > Arthropoda > Insecta > Diptera > Heleomyzidae > Heteromyza > Heteromyza rotundicornis. The sequence goes on along the minus strand of OX596012.1, from coordinate 71,282,224 downwards.
CTCTTCCGCAAGGAAGCGCGCAAGGGTAAGCCGGCCGAGGACACTTACACCAATGCCGAAGAAGAGCTCATTGCCGAGCAGGCGGTCAGTTCGTTTGAGTACTCGGTGGCCGATGAATGCGACATGGGCATGTCCGGAGATTGGCTGGAGGGTGACGCCACTTTGACGCCGTACCGCAAAGTGTTGCTTTTCGATGCGAAGCAGTTGCCTCAATTGACTTTGGATATTCAGAAGTTCATTAATGGAGAATGAAGCGTGTGAAGGGGCAATTTGATATTGTTGAGCATTTTTTATTTTATTAAAGTAATTTGAGACCCTCAAGAAAATTTTCATAAATTTGTAAGTTTTGGCACGATTTTTATTGACCACTTTGGTGCCTGTAGTTGGCAACACTTTGCCAACAGCTGGCTCCGAGAGTTATGACAGCAATTTTGCCGGTCGTGACAATCAGAATAATTTCGCATGGGAGCAGGGGGAATTGACTGAGTTCCAGAGAATCGATTACTCATATCGCACAAAGCAAACACGAGTGTATTACATGTCCCCACTGCTGGCTTCTTCAACGATTCCAACTCGTCGTATATAAAAATGCACTGATAAGCCCTTGGCCGTACTCACTCTTGTTGCAATTTTCCAGTCGATCGTGTCGTCCGCTCTTCGCATCCCAGCGCAAACTTGGTTAGTTGCTCGTTGGCCGGCTATCGTTCTGCTGCTTATCGTTCTCTTGCGATTGTGATTGTGCCACTTCATCCTTCTCTTTGGCTATTCCAGTCTTGCTGTTGTTGTTTGCAAAATAAGAATTCGCATCAGTGTTAGAAACGGAATCATCAGTGGAGCAGCAGCTGCCTTTTGAGTTGGTTGAGTGAATTCCTTCTGCCTTCGACATGGGTCTCGATAAGTAAGTTTTTTTTTATATTTCCATATGCTTTTGCTTTTTTATTCTTCATCATACGTACGTTTATAAATTTCTTTTCTCCTTGTTGTTGTTGTGGTTGTTTGTTGCGTTATTCAATCGCTTATCGTTTTGGCCCAAGATTTCTTTATCATTCATGGCAATAACATGTGAAACAAGAAAAAAAGAGCATAAATTAACAATAAAAGTGTTATTCCTCATGTAGTTCATATAAAGTGAGTGAGGAGCAATAAAATCTTTGTCCGAACATACATACATACATACATATATGTATGTATAACCGTTGGCCGTGAAAACACGATTTCTCCAATATACTGGTTTCAAGTTCTTTTCTACACTTCTCGATTGCATTTTTGAAGCATTGTTGTTGTTTTTAAATGTTCTAAATGTTCCCTGAATCGTCTTATTGTGTGCATTGTCGAAATATTTGACGTTTGAAGAAAAGGAGATAAAACAAGTGAAGAAGATCCAGTCGGCCAAAGCCAACTTTTATATACCCTACACCTGCAGTTGCCAGATAAATATCTCACAAGAAATCTCATAATCTCACACAATCTGAGTTCACATCTCAGACGAATTTCAAATTCTCAGCATTCTCACAAGCCTATACAAAATCTACACCTACTGGATCCCCACTATCTTGAATTTGGAAATTTCAACATCAAATCAGTTCCAAGTTTGATATTATTGCAGCGAAATTGTGTTTCTTTTGTTGCAAATTTAATTTTTAATTGTATGCGAGGCGTGGCTGGTGACCGATCCCGATTTTTGTAATACTAACTCCTTCTAGAACCTAAAAAAATGTGAGTCCAAAGTTTGTACCGCCTAGCTTCGAAGTAATAAAAGCTCCTGCAATCGAATTTACCAATAAAAAAAAGAAAAAACATACAAACATTTTAAACGCTGTTACAACAACAACCAGTAAAGAGGACGGGCATATAGACGGACCGATGGGTAGTGCTAAATCAATTCGGGGGGTGCTGATGTTGACCAAGAACCCCTACCTCATAAAGTGTAGGGTATAAAAACAATGTTAATCACATACTAAATTGATGACAAATATTTTAAGCTGCACCTATAAACTCATGTTGATATTGGCGCATATTCATAGTCGTATTTAGTATCATTCTAAGTATAGTGTTAAGCTAAGCTGTTGACTAAGTCATTCATAGTCGATTTAGTATCGATTTATCTACTTGGTAGCTTCTAAATATTTAGAAACAGCTGCAGCCATTATTAAGTCGATACCAAAGTGACATTTATACGTCAAAAAGCTGACACGGCCGAAAAAAAAATTACGGAGCAAGTTCAGCGCGATTACCAGATTTTGGATGATGTAATTATGGTCCCAATAATTTGCAGTCTTGGATACAGAATTCAACTACCAGATGCCAGCAGAAGATCGACAAAACTTTGCCGAAAACCGTAGTGATTTGGAATCTGGAAGAGCTTTTAGAACAGCATTCATTAAAAAACTTTTTGGATTCATAACATTTCAATGTTTTATTCAGTCTTCAAAAACAAAAAAAAATAAATTTGCATGTATATTACAATGTTAAAACAACAAGTTAATAAATTAAAAAATGTTTTTTATTGAAAACTGTCATAATGCATCAAATATGTTCCAATTTATATTGCAACACTGCTTGATATTTATCGCAAAAAAAATTATCGATAAATTCTACACTGCACTCATCTCTTGAATTTATCAGTTGTTTTCTAAGTTGGTACTACTTAGTGGCTGCTAAAAAATCGACTATGAATAGAGACATGTTTTAAGTTGGAACCTAAAGTTGAGTTGGAGATTAGTTGGTATGAACTTAGAATCATGACTATGAATATGCGCCAATGTCTTTATCCCATTTTTATCTTTATCCCATCTTTAACCCATTTTTGGCCGCTCTTAACGGCTTGGATTTTTTTGATAAAATTCATTTTAAAATTTTTTAACTAGATTTCTCATTTACTGGTATAACTTTTTTCCTGTGGGTTATACACACATTTTTTTTATGCAAGACGTTGATTAGCCAAAAACAACTACGTACTGCAAAAGAAATTTTTATTAAAAATTACTTTTCTGAATTTTTTGAATTTTTTTAAAGTTTTTTTGGTTGGTTTTTTATTATTCCATTTTTATTTAGAAATAATTTTTTCGTATAATTGAAAATGTCCAAATTTTTGATGTAAAGTTGTAGTTTGAAAATTTTTAATACAATTAATTACATTTCAGAAATTTTTTCGAATTTTCCCAAATTTTTCAAAAAGTGTCCAAAAAGGTTGTGTTTTTTTAAACACACCTGACCACAGTTTAAAGTTAAAGAACGAAATCTTTATTAACCAAAAACAGATCTAAAATCGGTTCATTAGTTTCGTCAATAGAATTTTTTGAATTTACGGCGAAAATGGGTTAAGAGAAGGCATGCATAATTTTGGCTTCTTGTCTTGAATGTGGTTGGCGTATTATTTTGAACGTAATACCGAAATGTTTGATTAGCAAATTTAAAAACCCATCCCACCCCATTTATTATTCCAATTGGGAATGATTAAATTTGTTTCGTTGAACACACGCAAACTGTTGAAAAATTATTATTAATATATATATTTGTCCAGGTCTGTCTGTCTGTCTGTCTTTCTGTCTGTCTGTCTGTCCCTAACGCTAACCGATTCAAAATGTACAACTCCACTTAAAAAATTTTTTTAAGTTGTTAACCTTTTTTTTTTTGTAATGTTAGCTATTCTGGTGGTTTGTCCACAAGACGCTGCGGTCGTGAGAAGGAACCAACCAGAGCCACTTACAAATATATCCACACATATATTTTTTCTTATAAATGTTAGCCGCCCTGGTGAGGTATCGAACCCACAACGCTGCGATTGTAAGTAAGATGAAGTAGCGAACTAAGCGCCTTCTCACCAGAGCCACTAATGCTCATACAATGCCTTTACCTAACATCGATTAACTTCATCAAGCCGCATGCAAAACGCTTTCATGTATATACACACACAAAAAAATCATTTCACATATAAAAAAATAGCTTCGACCTAAAGCTGCCACCTTTAAGAAAATAACACTGCCACAAGACTATTCTTGCCACCTATCACTATTTTCACCTATTACGGTGGTGTATTAGATTTTCATATTACACTTTCATAATACACTTTCCTATACACTGCATATATTCCCAGTACAACATTAAGATCCACACACATCAACGCGAAGTACCGCAACCGCAGCGAAACTTACTCAAAAATGTTTCTTGCAAATGCGAAAATATATTTGCTTAAGGTGAGAAATTTCATAAAAACAAATAAAAATGTGAATCATTTATAAATTAAAATTCCCGAAAAAAAATACTACAAAATGAACACCTTTCTTAGAAGTCACTAAAGAAATTGTAAAAGGGGAAATCAAAACTTAAAAAAATTTATTTCTTGGAAAGCTGATTTTTGCTACAATAAAAGATTCAGATTCGGTTTTAGTACGTCAAAATACATAATACGAAAATAAAAATTGAAAAAATCCAATGAATAAAACACTTTGCAATAAAAATGATCGACAATCGGAAATAATGTTTAGCCGTAACAGGTGAAAACATTGTTAGGTGGCAACGCTAGCCTTTTGGTAATATTATTTCCTTAAAGGTGGCAATGGTAAATCAAAGCTATATTTTTGTGTGTATATACACATTCACCATACAGCTTGATGAACTACATCGCCATTAGCTCAATTTATTTTATAGCTGGCTGTGGTCAGTTGGGTAGAGCTTCCGCTTTGTCTGCGGCAGTCTTGGGTTCAAGCCCGTCACCGGTCGTATTTTTTTTTTGAATCCATTGCTTGATATTCTTTTTTTTTTTTTTAATCTTTTTTTTTAATTCTTTTTTAATGGAACAGTTCAACTTTACACAATTACATCATCAAACAAAATTTATTTCTATTCTTTACAAAATTTAATAAAAAATTACATATTTCACAAATTTCTATAAAAAAAAATTACATTTAAATTTTGAAAACATAGAAAATATTTTTGCATCTAAAATATATTTAGTAAACATTTAATTTTTTAAAATTAGTGTGTTTTTTTCCCGTGCATGGCACGGGCAAATTTACTAGTTTAAATAGAGTTAATTAATATTTTATTTCAACTAAGTACGTAAATTGACACAGAGTGTCAATTTATGTGGAATGTCATTTCATTACCGACATTTGTGGGTGCAAATCTTTATTGCATGTGAAATCGTTTCATAAAACCGTCCAACTGCAATTGCAATAGTGAGAAAAATATTCATTTGAAGCGATGACAAGCCTCAAAGTAAAAACATAGCGCGCACGAGATCAATTTAATTTTCTTCACCAATCAAGCTTCCGCGTAGTTAACAGGTCAAGGTCGTCGTTACTTTGTTGCAGAAAATTGAAAAAGAATACACGGAATATACTTGCATACGCACATCAATAAAATTTAATAAAGTACTTTACATCTTTATACAATGGCAATTGCTAGCAATGGAAAGGCCATTGTGGAGTAAAATTTTATTGCAAGAAGAAATTAAAAGATAGGAAATGTACTTAGTAACAAATGGTTTGTCATGAAAATTGAAGCTAATTTAACTGATAAGAGGAAAACAAATGTGCATAATTATTTGAATGTAAAACAATTTGTGCTTAGACAACATCTGTTAAATTTAAAAAAACACCTGCCATTTAAAGTGCAATTTACGTCGATTGTGAATAGCAATCGCTCTTAAATTTTAACTGTAAAAATCGGCCTTACAATACAACATTTTCTGAAAATATTAGAATTTGAGAAAAATTAAAAAATGTTAACATTTCTTGAGTGCTTTTTTTATCTCATAAACTAGAAGATATACGAAAAAAAAGTTTCACAAAAAACTTATCAAGTTATAAAATTTACAAAAAGGCGTCCATAAGTTATGGCACTGAATATACTCAAAGCTAAGTTTTTCAAGTCTATACTTATGAGGCACTAAACAATTTTGTTAGACAGAACGGAGGAAACTTTTCTAAGCGAAATACAGAATTCACTGAAATATCGAATGGCAATATCCATAACTGATGAGGTGGATGGATGAAGGTGTATCTAACACAAATTTCAAAATTGACTTTTTGGAAAAAGTGAAGTGACATTCCATTACCTCTCCCAGATATAAGTACTGATGACAGTTTCAAAGATTTAGAAGCGACAAAGAAGGCATTTGACCAATTTTGTGTTGAGAAAAGCAAAAAGAAAAACTTTGAAACTGATATACTCGAAAAAATGTGTATGTTACAATGTCATACCGCCTTCATCCATGCAGCCCCTCAACTATATGACACTTATAAGCTATCGACATATCGCTCATTCCCTGCAACTTGGGAAATCACGATTTTAAATTTGAACTTTGATTTTTTTATATGAATTTTAGCAGTGATATGAAGATATAAATTCTGTCTTTTGGCAGGATGTAGATTAATATTTAAGGATCCTAGCGGCATTCATAACTTGGAATTTTGAGACGTGTCTTTATTGCAGGGAATGAGCGATATATTTTGATTTACAGAACTTAATCTTCTCAGTTGAGTTTATTCTTCTAAAACACTTCTTAATACATATTGAATAATATCTATAAATGTAATATAAATAATCACCATACTGGACACTTTTATTTTAGCTTCTATGGCATTTTATTGACTCCAGATAACGATAATCGCCATATCTGTAGTTGTAGGAAATTGATTAGGGCTATAAATGATCGAAATGTCTGCATTTCTTTAGATTACGTATACGCCCAGTAACACATTTCAATGAGTCTGCATACACAGTTTCATAATGTTGGTTAAACAACAGATACAACTAAACGTTTGTATAAGAAAAACATTCTTCGAAATGATAAATTAAAAAAGGAAAGAACTGCAATTGTTTACTCGCACAGTATTTATTTTTTTTTAGATAAAATGGTAATAATTGCTTCGGTTTTTAACTGAGATAAAGAAATAGCAATTAGTAAATAAATTCAGTCAGCCAATTGGTTTATTGGTTGTGTATGCAAAAAAAACTATTAAAATTAAATGCTATTTTAAACAAAATAATCCTCCTTCTTATTATAATTTTGTGACCAACTCGTCTTCTCTTACAGATTGGTGCCATGCACCGTCCAATTGGCCAAAATGATCCAAAAATCTGGCTGCGATGTGCTTTGCATAATCGATCGTCAAATACCAGCCGAGCTGGTAGAGCAATTCAATGAATTCCGCGGCTTCGACAAGGCCTTCGATTCGGTGGTTTCACTTTTCAAGTCGAATAGCTTGAATTTGCCCGTAGTATATTCGCCTCTCCCGGAATTGAGCGATTATCATGATGTGCGCTGCTACCAGCAGGCTGCAGCCAAGTCACTACAACGCGCTATTAAGGTTGGCTGGATTAATTACAAATTATTTATAATTTTTGTATTTTTAATATTTTTTTTTGTTTCTTTACATGTAGGCTGGCTTCAAGGCTCCTCTCCTGTTGGTGCCCGAAAGCAAACATTTTGCCCAAGCTGAACTTTGCACGGTTTTGGGTGCTTTGGAGGAACTTTATGTGGTAAGTTTGGTGCACTTTGATGATTGGTTTTTGGTCATTAATATTTTTGAAATTACTGTAGCCAATTCAATTGCGCGAAGATGTGCCCGAAAAGCGTCAGCGCATTGCCAATTTGTCAGTGATGATGTCGAATCCGAAGGCAGAGGAAATCTTCAAGGAGGCTTTGATCTTGGAGTCCGGTCGCTTTGTGGCACGTGATATTGGTAAATTTTCATGACTGCCTAAAAGTATGCTACAGAAAATGTATTAATTTCCAACGATTTCATCCATTTAGGTGTTGGGGATCCCGAAAGAATGGCACCACCACGCGTCGAGGAATACATCACCAAATTGTTGCCTGGTTTGATTGTGAACGTGATTACCGACACCGATGTCCTTGCCAAGGAGTATCCCTTGTACGCTGCCGTGAATCGTGCTGCGAATCAAGTCAAGCGCCACCAGGGACGCATTATCTACTTGGAATACAAACCACCGCAGGCGGCAAAGAAAACGCTCATGTTGGTGGGCAAGGGTGTGACTTACGACACAGGCGGTGCTGACATCAAGGCTGGCGGTATCATGGCGGGCATGTCGCGCGACAAGTGCGGCGCTGCTGCTGTGGCCGGCTTCATGCAGATTGTTAACGAACAGAAACCCGCCAATGTTCACGTCATTGCGGCTTTGTGTTTGGTGCGCAATTCCGTGGGCGAGGAGTCGTACGTGGCCGATGAGGTGATTACCTCTCGCGCTGGCGTTCGTGTACGTGTTGGAAACACTGATGCCGAGGGTCGCATGTGCATGGCAGATGCTCTGTGCCGCATGAAGGAAATCGCTGTGGAGAAGAAGTTGCCCGATCCTCATCTGTTCACCATTGCCACGTTGACCGGCCATGCTTGTTTGGCTGCAGGCGAGGGTTACTCCATTATTATGGACAATAGCGTGGCACGCAAGGCAGAACATGCTCGCCACTTGCAGTCTATTGGCCAGACTTTCGGTGAACCCTTTGAGGTTTCGGTGCTGCGGCAGGATGATTTCGATTTTAATTCTGGCAAGGTTTTGGGCGAGGACATTGTGCAGTGCAACAATGCTGCCTCGTCGCGTACCCCGCGCGGACATCAGGTAATTGTGGTGGAAAGAGGGCGAAGAACATGAATATTTTATAAATTATGTAATATAATTTAAGGTTCCCGCTGCTTTCCTTATGCAAACGACTGGCATCGATAAGCATGGCGTAGATTCGGAATTCCCCCTGAAGTATACTCATTTGGATATTGCTGCCAGTGCTGGTGAATATCCCAAGATGCCCACTGCCGCTCCAATTGTCGCCTTGGCAAAGGCCCATTTGTCTTAAGCCGTGGTTTGCCGTATTTACATTGTATTTGAAATGTTTTTATACAATTTTATTCTATTTTCAAAAATAACCTCTACTGTACTTACTGTGCATGTCAATGTAATGCAAGATTTACTACATCTGTGTTATCCTTTTTAAAACTACGAAATAAAATCACATTTATCACAACTGTAAGTTTGATTTTTAGTAAAACCACTCTTCGATCCTCCTTGGACTCCCTTTGGACGCAGGTTGAACCTCCCTTGGATTCCCTTTGAACCGCTTTGGGTACCAACTTGAACTGTCCCGTTAATTTAATTAACTGCCAAGCTCTTTTTCAGAATTCATCTTTCACACAATATATATGTGCAATTACAGCTCCCTAGGTCCACCGGTGGTTGTAGAAATGCCTATTTTAATTGACACACTCATATTTTAACTGCCTTTGCAAATCCCTGAAGCAGGGTAATAAAACGCTTTCAGTATAACAAAACAGATGGACCTGCAGTAAAATTTCGAATCTTTTCTGGCCCAAGTTCAATCTTATTACATCCAATCGCTCCACCCAGAGAAATATTGATTGACAGTACCCAGCAAACATTTAGGTTTGATATCGACTCGAGAACGACTCGGTATCAAAGGTTTTTCTCTAATGTCGAACGTTTGAAACCGAGTCGATACCGACTCGAAAATCATAGCTTTCTCAATAAAAAGGGGAGCTAGTTCTCGAGTCGAGAAAGGGTTAGTTCTCGAGTCGGTTTCAAACGTTAATTCTCAAATCGACTTCAAATAAAAAAGTGAAACGTGAATTAATTAATTTTAAAATTTTATTTTTATTTTTATTGCATATTTGATAAGTAGAGATAATTTTTTTACACTAAGCAAAATAAAAGGTACAGATATAATTTAAAAATTAAATTATTAACGTTTCACTTTTGTATTTGTTAAAGTAACCTTTGAAAACGATTCGAGAATCAAACGTTTGAGACTGTGTTTGCTGGGTAGCGCTTATAGGTAGTGGAGGAAACTTTGGAACATATGCTTAATTTTTGCATAGCGCCATATCTAAGTAATCCTATTAGGGAGGCAACTGAACTAAAAATCTCTCGTACGTCTGAACAAAACATTCGATTTACATAAAGGTCACTTGCTAACGGCTATGATTTGAAAAGAGTATCGCTTTGATAACAAATCAACACTGCTCAGTTCTAAAATAAACCGAGAAACAATAAGGGTATTCATTTAAAGTGGGAAACCCTTCCAAAACGCGCAGATGCTTAAAAAAAACTGTGTGTTTTGACTGTTCCATCTTCAAATGTATCGCCCTATATTTGTCCTTTTTTTTTATGTATAATCGCAATTCTACAGAATGAGTTGTATGAAATTCTATCAGAAGAATCAAAGACACGTTCAAAAATCGGATTTTTATGAAAAACTGTTGATTAAATGGGCAACATTTTTTAAGAAATTTTTTCGGGAAATTTTTTCTTGGACCAAAAACTGCTTAATTAATAAAAAAAATTAATGACATATTTTACGATAAAATTTTATTTAAAAAAATTGTGGAACAAAAACGTAGCCATCTCAATCCAGTAACATTTCAGTCACAAAACATTACAATTTAAGTCGTGAAGCAACAACATTTCAGTCTCAATTCATCAATGTGCCGTTTTAATTCATCAATGGGCAGTTTCAGAAAAATTTAAACGTTTCAGAACATTCAGTTTTGGCTGGAAATTGACAACGGGTCGGTACGTTTTGACAACTTTTCGTTTTGATTTTTTTTCTCAGTGTGGTAACAAACACTAACCTAACCCTAACTTGCAAAACGGTCGATAATTCTGTTCTTTACCGATAAAGTGTAAGTTTATTGAAAAGTACTTAGTACATTCGCTTAGATCTCCAACCGATAAGAAAAAAACAAAGTGAAACCTTCGGTCAATTTGCATATAAAATTCGCTGTTCGCGAATGCAGTCAACGTTCGAAATTAGAATTCACATTTGAAATGCGCAAACGCATGTGTCCATTGTGCTGCTTGCTGCTCATTTGTGTTTGTTTTAATGCCGGCAGTTGTTTTTTCTGTTTTTTTTTTTGGTATTTTTGTTTTTGTTTGTTTTCATTTTGTTTGTATTCATGGGTAACTCCTTTTTGTTTTGCCCACTGCTGCTGCTGCATTTGCAATGGGCCACAACAACACACAGATTCGTTCTTGCCACACACATACAAACGCAAAGCCGCCGTGGATACCGTTAGTTTGACTTGGTAACTCGGTCAAGAGTGTCTCATTCATGCTGTGATTGCATAATATCCCGTTGGCTGCTGCCTTTCTTTCTTGCTTTCCACGGCTTGGGTGCTTTTATATAATTTATTTGAGAATGCGGCGAACGTTTGACAGTGACAGCGAATTGTCCATAGCGGTCAGTAGTTGCAGTCCACTCGCCAAGTTGATAACGGTTATTAATCGTTGCCAGCGGCGGACAGGCGGCCGTTATAATGTTTAGTTTTGCAAAAAGCACATATTTGTTGGAGGTTTTTTTTCGCCGTTTTTTTCTTTGCATCTTCACCATTTACGTTTTTAAACATATGGCATTTATCGTCACTGGTTCTAATAGAATTTAGAATAAAGGCATTGCTGTTAGCGCAGGCAGTAGAACGATTTGGAAAGAGCAGGAAGTAGGAATCCATTGTGGATTCCTGCCTAGCTTATGAAACATATGACTTATGTTTGAAGGATTAATCAATGCTGAAGTCTTTTCTTCAAACGTATTATTGATTTTCGATCCCACCAAGCCTCGACGAGATAATATACATATAGGCTTTATACAGTTTTAAGGCAGGACATTCATTTAAATTGAATTCGCATCACGTGATTATGGAACAACAACCAAAATTGCAAATTCCAAAATTATACAGAATGCCACAAGCTTTGCTGGCAGCGCTTCCAGTCTGGTGATACCGCTTTGTCAATTCAGATGCAGACGCCTTGTCGTTGTTGACTCTATACAGTGTGGTTGCTCCATAAAAATCCTAAAAAAAAAAACAACAAACAACAAACAACAACAACATCAATAATAGTAGTTGAAGCACAACAACAACAACAACAGGTAGCAGCAGCAGCAGCGGTGCAACAAATCCAGCAACACCGTCAGAAATGATCTTAAATGAATGCGGAAGTTTTTCTTGGGTTTCATAACCAGCTTTTGAGGCTGCAGCAGCAATTGCCGTGTGCCAGCCAGTCTTTTGCGGCAATGAAGTAATGCGAAGAGCCCGCAAAAGACAGAAATAAACAGCAAATAAATATTAGAAAATCTAATGCGAGACATGAGAGGCAAATAGCGACATGAGTAAGTAGCTAGCATTCAAATTGATGCGAGTGGCGTGCGTGGAATGCTGCATGTATTGGAAGATTTGCTGTTCAATTGAAAATTTTGAAGTTAAAAAAAAATAATAACTTGACAGCGGTGGGATTCGAACCCACTCCACCTCCGAGGAAACTTAGACCGCTCGTCCAAAAGCTACAGCACAAAAAGCTACACATATGTAAAATGCTGCAAGGTATTTTTAGCGGAAGAACAAAAATCTCAGCGTGAGCGTGTGAATTTTTGAAATGTTCAAATTCAGTGGACCACATTAATTTTAGAACATGAGTAGCAACCGACCGAACGATGGCCGAATTCAGCATCTACACGAATTTGGCTAGAAACACCTGCTATACGCTTTTATCTCCTGTACGTTGACTGTTGACATCTGATATGCCAGCCAAAAAAAAAAGATGAACACAATTTTTGGCAATACTCTCAAGTTGAAAATTCTCAAAATTTTTAAGTCTCTACAGGCCGTGCTTGTGCCAAATCAATTGGAAACTTTTTAGGCAATTTGCATACAAATTTCAGTTAAAAAACGAATGAACAAAAAAGAAAATTTTGGAAGCTGCAACATATGCTACCCCTCCTCCAAAAACAGTGTTGAGTTCAAGGATTCGTTGACACTTTAATATCAAGTGAGAACCAAGGTAGATTAAACACGAGAAATACCCTACATGTTGGAAGGACAGGGCTTGGATCACGTATGTAACTTTCAGTCGATTATAGTCCAAATGATACCAAATTGTGGTCAATTGTCGTCACAATGATACAATTTCACAATATAAAAGAGTACAATTTATTAACACATTTTCGACCTCTGTTCGTTTCATCGAACAATAATTTTGCCAATTTTATAGAACTTTCTTGTACATTTTTTGGGGCGTGTTTCATTTATGCGGAGTTCAATTGGTATAAATTATTGATTTGGGAAAGAAATTTGGTTTCAGTTAAGCGGCTCAAACTGCTAAGGGCTTAGAGCGCACTGGTCCAGCGGTCCAGGTTTGAATTTCGGGATAAGTAAGTAAAAAAGTTGAAGTTTTTAAGTTAATAAAAAATTATTACAAATTGATATAAACAAAAAAAAAAATATAAAAAATTTTTTTGTTTTTGTAATAAATGCAAAAATAACAATTTTCGTGGATTTCAGAAGAATTTTTTTTGTAATCTAACAATTATTTATCATTTATATTTACTTCCTTTTTGTGGGTTGGATCGTTTTTAGCTAATCTTTTTTGTTAGATTTACCAACCATTTTTTTTCTCTGTATATACTAGACTTCAATATATATTAACTATTTCAATGTTATTTTCTTCACCATTCCGATTCGTGAGAATGTCCTCTATATCCCATATGGTCACATTTTTTAAGCGTAGCATTTCCTAACACAATAAGGGAGTTCACAAAGGTCTCATATTGGTCATAAAGTCATATTGTTGTAAGCATATACAATAGTCATAAAAATGTAAATTCTTTACTTTATTTTTACAATCAGCTTTAATTTTCCTTGCTTTATTTTTGCGATCAGCTGATTAATGTAGAAATAACACATTGAAATATGACAGGGTGCTCACAAATGCCATATTTTTTCAAATCTGATTATACGCCATGGGACTTTATGAGACCATGGGACTCCCTTAATATAATTAAATTTTTATCACTTGAAAATTTAATCGAATTCTAGTACATTTTCTCGACTTTCACGCAAATTCTTAGTATGTAGGATAAGCGTTTCATCGAACACTTTTAAAAAGAACATAATAGGATAATGGTAGGACGTAAAATTTTGTTCTCAACGAAATCAAATTTAGGGGCTCCTAACCTAAAAAAAATAAATGTCATAAAAAAAAAATATTTTATGACCAAAAATGGGTTAAAAAATTATATTTTCAAATTTGATTTGGATTAGTAAACCAAATATATAAAAAATCAAAATCTCTTTTAAAAAATTGAAATTGTAATCTCCTAATTATCGTACACCTGGATACTTATCCAGGTGCCTCCACGACGTACACAAAATATGAACAAAAATTATGGTCCATAACTTAAGCTACCACTTCGTACTGCGTAGAGTATAAAGAAGATGATATCCTTGCCATTAAACGACAAAAAATTTCATTCACATCCACGACATAAAAAAAGGCCACACAAAAACATGGGAACCGAATTTCGACGAAAAAAAACTCCTACGCTTCACACGGCATCTTGAAAGTAATGATGTGAAAAACATTATTTTCGAACGAGACAATTTTCTGCATAAACTCATAAATACCTCAAAGAAGCGCCCACTCCACATTCAATTCAATAAAGACAAATCCTAACATTCATTAATCACACGAACGAAAATTAGGCGCCGTCCATGTTTTCCGCAGGCCAACAGCAACAATAACAACAATAACTACTTTCACTAAAAACCGCCTTGAACTACAGAAAACCCTCAACTCCAAGTCCAAGTACAATTAGAAAAAGTAACAACAACAACAGACAAAATAAAAACCTTATGAAAGGTGTGAAGAAAGTCCTGCAAGCCGGCCATCAACGATTGTGTCTGTGTGTGTGTGTGGCGAATTCGAATCACGTCTCAAATATGTGACATGTCATAAATAAAGGCTAAATTATGAGCTTCATTTCTTTTCATAATATTTTATTGTTACCAGCAGGCGCCATATTTGATACTGTATCATGTTTATGGATCGTGCAACATACAACACACCTTGATCCCGACACAACATTTTCCATAATGTGTGAAAAATTTCTTTCCATTCTCTGCGGTAGTGGCAAAGGAAAAGTGCCAAACCAAACCAAGCCAACGAAATGAAAATGTTTTGTTAATGAAGCAATAAAAACCAAGTTTTAAAAGTAAAAGAAAGAAATGTCGAGGCTTCACAAGAGGCAAGACAACAAAAAACCAAACACACAACCACACACCTTTGTCCTCGATTTGTGTGTGAAACCCACTCCGCCGTTTGTCAATCGTACGCCGCACGATCTTTGCCGTTTCTGACATTGCCCTCCAACTCAATGATCAACTCAACTGACTTTATGCCATTTTATGATATGAAAATGTGAAAATTATGGATTTTTACTTTCACCGCATGATACTTTTTGCTTTTCATACTTTTCAAGGCATTGGATCACGGCTTGAGTTTCGTTTTTCGGTTTTGAGTTTGAGTTTGGGTTTGGGTTTGGTCGTCGTTGGCTGATTCGATTTGTGTGTGGCTGTTGGTGGCATTTGGCATTTGGTTTTCAAGGATTGGCAACAGCTTTTCTCTGGGCGCACACGACATGAGGTGGAATCGTACTGGTGACTGGGTTTGTTTATTTGTGTGTGTTTTTTTTGCAATTTCTTATTATTTACTTTTTTTCAAGTTGAAGGTGGTCCATATTTTCTTTGTCATTGTGCATTGCTGATAAGAAATTTTGTTGTTATTAACTGCTTGTTTGTGAGAATTGTCATAAATATTATGACACTCTTACGTACACGACTTGGGGAGAATTCCAGTGAAAGGTGTTTGCACAGATTGTGTTGCCTGATAAGATAGGAAATTGCGGGCCTCACTTTGATGTGTCGAAGAGCAGCTTCAAAATGAATTGGTTTGAGTTCTTGGAAATTCTTGCAACACAACATCAAGCAGGGCTTGAACCACCAGCAAAATGAGCGGAAATTAAAATTGTTTAAATAAAGCATACTAAGTTCAAGTAATTAAAATGGAGACAAATGGAAATTACACACACATATGCCATGCTTAGAGGAAGGTAGCCATAAAATGTAGAAAGGCTCCATACACTTCATCGCTTTTTTATTCTGAGCGTGTCATATGACTCCCAGACAATTCACCTAATTTCTTCTGAGCAATGAATTCGTGGTTTTTCAGATTTCTAATCGCTTAAATCATATCTGTGCAAGATTTAATCTTTCGTGTCTCATTTTGTTAAACTACTCTTTGAATAAGTCTTCAGCAATGCCAGACATCCACTCAATACGCTGCCAATATGTCAAAAAAAGAAGCCAACCAACCAGCCAACCTCTCCTGCACGACCAGAGAAAACATAATAAATAAATTAAATGTGAATTGCAGTCCCATAAATCGTCGAGAGCTCACAATTAATTGAATTAAAATTTATCAACCTTAGCTTCAAAGACGAATAAGCGACGCTGGCGACGACAACGACAAAAGTTAATCTTCTGTTTGGTTTCATTTTCCCAAGAATCCGCGATCGTCTTACAAATAAACGCCGTACTATGTACAACAATTTGCTGGTAATCTGCGCTGATGAAGATGTCTACAAAGATAAGATTATCACACATAAAAATAAACTTAATATGAAATTGTATGAAATGCAACATTTCCGCGTCTGCAATGCAATACAGATGCACACGTTCAGTGTGTGCATGGTAAGAGGCGAGCAGAGAACCCAGCCAGAAATGATGTAAATAAATATATTGCAGCAGCAGCAAACGAGCGAACGAAACGATACGAAACGAACAACTGCAACATGCATTTGCTGCACAGGTCGAGTGATTATCATTCCTTTTGCGAAAAGAAATATAATATATACAACACATGTATAGTATATATATATTTTGTTGCTTTTACATAAAATAACAAAAGTTTATCAAGTTTGAAAGAGTATAAAAGGTGAATCAAGAGTGCTGAAGTGCTGAAGTGCTCTTAGCGTATCGATATCCCAACTAAGTCCACAATTCATAAACTTCAAGAACGCTTTAAAGTGTATTGTGTGTCCACACGAAAACGTACTGAAAGCCGGCTTTGATTTGATGTCTTTTATTTTGAATTGTGAGCTGAAAGAGCCGACCCAATGAAATACTTCGAAGTTCGAACCTTCAAACCACCCAAGGGGGACATATGCAAGAAAATCTCATCTCATCAGCAAAAGGCACGCCAAGCAAGATCACGACGCTCTCTTACAAACGATCTACCAAATTGTGGTAATACGATCTTCAAGAGCGTACGAAGTCTGCAGTCCGAACGAAGCCCAACCAAGCTATGTACCAGCCAACCATAGTTGTTGTCTTTCAAGCTGGGCAATGAATGAGCTGAGCTGAGCTTCCACAGCACACAGCAGTCAATGTTTGTTGTTGGGAGATCACTTCGTTGGCTGGCTGGCTGGTTGGGTTGTTGGTTGGTTTGTTAGTCGGTTGGCTGACTGGTCGTCGTCTTCGTCGTCGATCGGGTAGTAGTAATACGTCACATGGACATGGGGTGAACGCACTCGCGGATGTTAGTGGGTCACTATTTGTACGGTCATTGATCTTTTGGCCGTTTGTAAATATACGAAATACGAATCGTATTTCTTTCTCTTCTTCGTTTTTTTTTTTTTTTGTGAGTATTGCTTTTTTCTTTGGGACGTTTTTCTCGTTTTCTTGCTGTTGTTGTTGTTGCTGTTGTGGTGGAATCTCATTTGGTCTCCTTCTCGTAAGTGTAAAGTTGACTGACTGGATCGAATGAGTTCGATCGCATGCCTCGCACTGAGTGGCATGGAATGGAGAATGGGAATAGGTTGATGGCAATGATGGCTGGGATGGATGGGATGGATGGGATGGCATGTAATGGCAACAGCATCGGCATGGTTGTCGCACATCGGCATGATAGCTATGACTTCCTTGGGATAACTTGTCTTGTTTTGGGATCACATTGCATGTTGGCGCATAGCTGGGAAAACTCTTTGAATAAATGGCTTGTCTCCTACTCGCACCGGGGGGAGGGGGGAGGGGCAGTGGGCGGATGGTTGGCTTTAGTGGCCATACAAGTGATAGTCGCCGTCTCAATTTTGAAATGTATAGGTGAGCGCTCTTTGCTGTGTGTTTGAGTGTGAGTGTGTTTTCGTGCATGGCAGGCAATCAAAATGCATTTCCGCATATTTTACCAGTGAAGAGTTTATTTTGGTTTACTCTTCGCTCGAGTTGTGCGCCGCATTGCTCCCGATATGGTGTTTAGCTTTTGTTTTTGTTTTTGTTTTAATATTATTTTTTGGTTATTGAAATCAATCGAGCTCATTCTCTTCCCATTGCTCTTTGGCGAGGGTATATCGGTTTACACATCATCGCATCAGTCACTCGGGCTGCCAAGTGTTTCTTTGGACTATTATGTAATAATTGTCCGATTACGATTGATGATGCTTCTTGTGGTATTGTTTGCACACTTCATCATCGCCAACATCATCGGAATTAGCGTCATTATGATCGTTTTCAATTATGTTCACTGTGTGCTTAGTTGTCAAGCGTATCATCGTGCCGTCATTAGATCAAGTCGATCGTGATTTTTACACCTCATTTTTTTCTCCAATTTTTTCTTTTCTCTTGATTGTTGCTGTCGATAATGGTGAGTAATGTTGTGAAATGTCCACTTCTACTAAATGAACATTGATAAGATGTCATTGAACTTGACGTTTAAATGATTTGATCTTCTCAGATTCTAGTAAGTTGTAACATGATCAAAGCTAGGCAATTAGTAAAAGTTTTGAGGAGACAACGTTATCAGACTTCTTACAAGACCTATAACCTGTTGTTACTTAAGCTCTTTTGTTAGTATAGGATAGTGTCTTTATATTTGACAGGCTCAGAGGAAAAGAGCGATGAAATGTACTGACTCTAAATACATTTCATCGCTTTTTTATTCTGAGCGTGCCATTTGTGTTCTTTACAGTTTTTTTGTTTATTGGTTAAGGAGAACTTTTTCCCACCTAAAGGCCATCTCTTAGCATTGACTGCCTTTGAAACTAATTACAATTGCTTTGCTAGTGGAATTGAATTTCCAAGTCCCTAATGAAATAATCAATGCATTGCAAAATGAATTCCAACAGATCGCAATCCTCCAAATTCGTCCCCCCCCCCTAATAGCCACATGATTTTTGAACTTTTGTTGATTTTCTTAATTAAATTTTCCACTTTGGGCAAACACACGGCCCCCAAAAAAGCACTTAACTTCAACATTTTGCATTATTATTATTTGGGTGCCTCAATTGTGGCTGTGCGAACATCATTCCCAACAGCAAACATGTTCAATAACCAACGATTCCCTTCGAAGAAGCCCTGCGGTCAGTATATCAGTACAACACGCATACGCCTTATTACAAGCGACACGGTCAAATTGACAAACAGACAGCCGGCCCTATACACACGAGCGGCTCCAAGTTGGACACACTCATTACATATTCACCAGCGAAATGAATATGAAGAAGACAAGAACAAACGAAAATTCGGCTGTGTCCACCATCGCCATCATCATTACATGAGATTGGCCGCATCGCCATCTCCCACTGCCCTCGCGCCCTTGGCGTAACAAATTTACAGCGATCGACCGTCGACATGTACACAAAATGCCAAAAATGGAGCCACCACAAATGAAAACTTTCCAACAAAAACCAAAAGTAAAGTAAGAGAAAAAAAATTAAATTAAATAAAATAAAATAAAATTTAAAGAAAAAAATAAATCGAGGAACGCACACACAGCAGCTGAGGGAGCTGCGGTGTATTTCTTCTGGCTGCCGCTGCGTTTGCGTTTGCCACTTGGTTACAAATATGGAGTTTGTGATTTTTTTCGGGAGGTGAATGGCCGCTGCTAGCGCTACTCAACGTCATCGTGGTCTTTTACAAAGCACACACACACACACACACACACACACTTCCACACGCGCTTTTCATTAGTTGGCTACTTTGGTTCAATTGGAGTTGTGGCGGAGGTTCTTGGTTCTTCATATATGCGCTTTGGCATCACCGAGTGTATGTGATATAGTATGGCTTGTATGGTTAGGTGTGCTGGCTCTTGGTTGCCCAATTGGTAATTTGGGATTTTGGATGTGTGGACGTGGTTTCGTCCAGAATTTTTTTTGGTTCTTTTTCGTTCTGGCTTTGATGACACTGACACTGCTTATTCGTATTCTTTGGTCTTTTTCTCTACTTGATTCTTTTACTTTGCGGTGATCGTGGTCTTTGTC
Organism: Heteromyza rotundicornis; assembly: GCA_951394025.1. Taxonomy (NCBI): domain Eukaryota; kingdom Metazoa; phylum Arthropoda; class Insecta; order Diptera; family Heleomyzidae; genus Heteromyza; species Heteromyza rotundicornis. The sequence continues at coordinate 71,262,105 of OX596012.1, read as the reverse complement.
GTTGTGCATGAAGTGAATAATTGAAGAAGAGCAGCTGCCGTGGTGGCTACATGTATGTCTTTTGTCGAGCTCATAAGTCTTTCAATTTGATCGTTTCATTTGGCGGCAATTGAAGTCGACATAAGTAGCTTGCGGCTACTGTAACGAAACTAGACTACTTTGTGGGAAAGACGTTCGGTGTGATGAATGAGATTTTGGCGATTAAGCGCTTCTGATGCGGCCGCTTGGAGACAGACGCACACGTGAGATACTGGAACTGTACAGCAGATCAGTATCGGAATTCCGTAGAGCTTTCTGTGCATAGCGTTCTTAAATGAGGGAAATTGGGGAAATCTTCCACGACTCATTCGCTCGTTCTGAGCCACATCATAAGTTATGCAATTTCATGGAGTGTCTACTCTTCGTGTGTGTCTCTTTCTAATTCAATTCCAAAAAGAGTTTCACACTATTTTGGTGTATTTGAAAGAAATAAATGTATATTTCGTGTCTGTCTGTCTGCCGACCAGCGTCAAGAGGTATTTGACCCTTTAGCTCACAGCTGATTTATGCGAAATTATTCGGGTTCGGTTCGAGTTGAATGTACGAATTGCGTGAAAGTTAACAGCGTCGAGAAGGTATAGAAATAAAATAGTGGAAATGGTTGGAATGAAAAGAAAAGAAAGCAAATCATGACATGCTGACCATATTAATTTATCTTCATTTTGCAATTTCGAGCATGATTTGGCTTTTATTCTATTTGATGTATTAGAGCGGGGCAGTGAACCTTGATGTCGTATTCGTTGGCGGCAGAGATCATTGACACTGAATGGGCTAGGAATGCATTAGGTTGGCTGCTTCGTTGGCTGCTTGGTTGGATCTTGTGCCGGCGATAATGTCGACAATTAAGTTGTATTTCTGTTTCGTAGAAGTTAATATAAACCGCAAGTAAGTAATTCGTTTGAAATGAACTCAAGCTGTTCAAGCTTTTCTAATTAGAAAGTACGATTGCAGATCTTTTGGGAAGATTGTTTTAACGCTTTCAGATATTTATGATTTTTTTTTAATTTTCATTGAGAGTTAGATTTAATAATTTTTTTAAAATGCCTCATTGCTAGATATACCATTTGATATACCATTTCGGCTATGCCGAAGCTTAAATACCGCCACACAATATTCCATATGGTCCATTTGGAAGTACCTTGAACATACAAAATTTTGATCTCAGGGCGACATTTTGATTAATTTACATGTGGTTGTAAAACCTAAAACCTTGTCCATTACTAAAAATTTTCAACAAAATACATCAAAAAAAATTTCGGTCTCATTTTTAACCCATTTATATATGGTTTTAGAAACTCGGATCATGTCAAAAATCCGTTTCTAAACGTTGCGTCAAAGTTAATATACCCTACCACAGTGTGTGTAGGGTCATAAAAATTAAGAAGTATTTTGTAAAGATCTACCCAAGGAATAATGGGTTGTGTGAACAAAGGAATACTAAATGCAATTTCCATTTAGTTTTGAATGCAAATAGCATTTAGTATTATTCACACAAAGCAATGGCCCATATTCATAGTCAATTAGGTTCCACCTTATCTTTAGTACTATACTATGTTGATACTATGTTGACAGACAATAGACTGAATTGACAGCTACTAAGTTTTAGCAGCTACTAAATGTGACTATGAATATGCGCCAATTTCATTCATTATTTGCGCTGAAAGACGGGACACCCTGAATACATACTTACAAACTCTATCCACTATTGGTTCGTACACCTGAATCTTTAAGAAAACCACTGTGGAGGAGATTGTTATACATTTGGATTGTTCGACTGAACAACGAACTTCACATAAATGCGTTGAGCGTTGGAACATCGTCGCAATAAAGAATGGGTGGGTCTCTCTGGACAAACGAGTAGTTCTTGTGAATCCTCGGAATGATGTAATTCGTTTTATTTTAATCTCCCAGAAAGAACTACTATTGAAATAACGATGGAATAGCGCCACACAACCCACGCTACGACGATGCTCCAGGGGTTCAATACCGCTGGCTACACTTCTGCCACCAATAAGCCTGTCTAATAGCTTAGGCTATGTTCTTGAGTTAGAATGTGCGAAGTGTATTATATTCTCATTTCGAAGTTTGGAACTACTTGGCAATTCGACAGGAGGATCTTCTTCGAATTTCTAGCTCCAACTTCCCACAGAGACGAATTCGTTTCTGTAATTTGTAGTGCCGGTTCCGAACGGCACTTGAAGTTAATTCACGGCAAATTATACTCTCTTAAGTTTGCCATTGCTTGGCGAGAGGTTGTGGCGTGCCGAAAAAAAAATTTCTCTGTTTTTCGCTCGGTATGGAGTTGAACTCGACACCTCACGGTTGTGAGTCAGATGATCTTTGAGCAAATTTAATAAATATATTCTTGTAATTATTACTTTTTAATATTTTCACATTCTGTAGATTAGCTATTTAAATAAATCCATGTGCAAGTGGGCTCCATAAAAATTAAACCAACTTAAAATAAGAGAAAGACTAATACCAAACACCAAAATCAAAATAAAAACCTGGAGTGCATAAAAGCAAACAGCTGATTGCGATTGCATAAGTATGGGTAAAAGCTCGCTCGCCTGCGCTCTTTAGCCGACAACTTTACAAGACACAAATACTTGACTTCGAAATAATCACACACATGCACGCACACAAATGAAACAACCGACCGACCGACCAGCATCACACCGATTCGATTGAGCAACACAAGTTGGAGTAATGCGGAAGTGATGTTGCATCCGTAATCATGTAACCATGTGACTTTGCTTCGTTTTTACTGAGCGTATGAGTCTGTGCCAATGCCCCCCCCCCCCCTCGACCCTTGCCACTTAACGAAGTTTTGTACGATCGTTCGTACAAATCGAGCGGGTTTGGTTCAGTGCGCGGTTCTCCAAACGCACACATGCACACAATGCACAAGTGCACATATGCACTTATTTTGTTTGAACAGAAAAATTGTTTATAACTTGTTTATGCACATTTTTTTGTTGTTGTTTTTTGTTGTTGTTTTCTTGTACTTTACACAACCCGGTAGACTTGGTCGATGTCGTTTCATTGCTGTTTGGTGGGAGATCTGTTTTATTATTAATATTACTTTTTTTTCAATTTACCAAATTGCTTACAGACTCTCTCGCTGGGCTCTTCGATCTCTCACAACACACTTGCACAGAGAGCGTTGGGTGGTTATTTCTTCTTCTTGTAATAAACTGCATTATTAATGTGATAAAAACTTTTAATTTATATGTCAATATTATTGCGCTCTTGGCGTTTTGTCGAGCGTTCAATTTAAAATGCAATTAAACGATGAAATTGATGGGCTTTGAACGATTACTGGCTGACAGAGATAAACCAGCTAATTCCAACGACATTGTACGCCTTGGTGTAAGAATGCAGAGATGGCCATTGATAATAGACCGCTTCATGGCAAAAATATACTTAATCATTTAAGGAATAAGCAAATGCATATGTATTGTACATTGGAGTGATCAGTTCAGTTAGCAGTGGTGTATGCCTTCTAATCTGCTTGCATTTATGTTTCACATGAAATGAGAAGTAATTTTAGAAGCCCAATTAGGATAGAGGTAAAAAATACCTTGGTATCATCATCTTTCGAAGGCCCTGCCACTAGGGCACTGTAAAATTAGCTGGTTAAGGCCCGTCTGTGGTGCATTCCATAAAAAATGTAAATTCCTGATTGCAATTATATTCATATTCCCACACACACATGCTCAAAAGCCACCGATGGCAACCTATGTAAATTGAGCTTCTTCAAAAATTACAACGAAAAGCGAGAATTTCCAAATTATCGGTCGCCTGCAGATTGATACAATGGCAATGGTGCGGTGTGGTGCTGCATGTGGCGTGTAAATTTGTATTTTATTTTATTTTATTTTATTGTTATTATTACCACATGCGACGTGCACTTTGATTTTCGGTGGCTTTGCCTGCTCCAAACGCTCGTCGGCTCGCCCGCTCACTCGCCTCAACCAAAACACAACATGCAATCTAAACTAATCTCCGGCCCTGCCATGAGATACAACAATGGTTGTTGTTAGTACGGAAAATATCTGAAAGCATTTGGCATGTCAATGAATTTGAGCTTACTTTGGCGACTTTGGCACACCAAACTGCAATTGCGCGCATTAGAGAGCATTTGCCAGGAATTCAAGATGTGCGACCCGCTCCACAGGCCCGGCATCCGTGGTGTTCATCTTTAAGCCATTTTCACCTTCGGAGTTTTCTTCTTAGCCTCTCAGTCCTCTTTAATTTTGCTTCCTCTTCCCCAGTGCTGGTGTATACTGGATTCTCCACCGCAAACGAGTGGTTGTGTATGGCCGGGAATTGAGTTCGTTTGCATTTTTATGGTGTGCGAATGAAGCAGGCCACATTCGCCGAACCTGGCCATCGCCATCGTTGCCTGCGACTTGTTGTGGCGCTGCAAATATTCTACGAGCTGGGCTTGTGGACTGGTTGGTTGGTTCATGGCTCTTCGGGATTCGTTCGCTGACTTGAGACGACTTTTAACGACTTTTTAATGGTGGAAACATTAAAAGGGTGTTCATGATCAATTGGCCTCTTTTGTTAATTCCGACAATAATCATAAAAATATCAGCGCGAATTTATGAGAGCGACTGCAATAATTTGCAGCAATGTGCAATGATTTATTCCGTGGGGCTTTTGTGGTTGTTGTTGGGAATTCACACCCAAAAGCATTTGAAATGCAGCGTTGATTGTTTAATTTATTTATGCGCTCATTAATGATAGTGAGGGGGGATAATGACAGTAGCTGCATTTTCACGAGGCTTATGTTGTGTTTTTTTTTTTGTTAAGTGCTAAGAACAGTCTGAAAATACTTTCTCAAATGGTGCAAAAAAGATTAATTAAGGTCAACCATTTTCTCACTGTGTGTATGATAGTTCCTGGTACGACATTCCAAACTGAATGGGAATAGTTCTATGAAATAACAAAAATAGATGGAAGATGTCAAGAGACAGCGTGTAACTGGGAAACCATTGGCTGCTTCTGGAGGGTAACTTTAGCTTCTGAAGTCTCAAAGGTTTAATTTCTCATAATTATGTATAAATTTCCCAAGTCTAATAATTTAAGTCACATTCATTCCATAATCCACCCAATAACATTGGGTCAGCTGTGATTACCTTAAGGTCTTACTTAATATGTATAATAAAAACAATTTATTGCCTATTAAAATCATAGAAGCCTGTATAATCAAGCTGTTTCTGTCAACTTAATGCAATCAGGGTGGAGAACCTCTTGGCTTTGGTAGTTAATAAATTCTGTGTTGTTTTTCACCAAGCAAGAATTGCACCTGAGGAGAGAAAAACTGGATTGCAACAATGTTGCCGAAGCAGAATTGTATAACTTTGAGTTGTTGTTCCGCTTATGCCTTCATCTGCAAAAGAACAATTTAAATGTAAATTAAAAGAAGAAGAAAAAATTGTCTCACCGCTGATCGCTTTTTAGTACAGAAATTATTGGTTACGATTAACTATTGCCATTAAGTTGGCCATAAACTAACAATCAGCCAGTAAATTTTGGACATAATAAAGATGTTTATTGGGCAATTTGTGGGCAATTTGCAAGCACCATTTAAGGCTACAATGTAATTACAATTTAGGAATAAAAGAAATTAAAAAAAACAACAAAAAACATTTTGTCAAATGTACACACATGAGTGTAAAAGTCTATGGGACTTATGTAAGCCGTGCTCTCTTTCTATTTTGGCCATTTGTCATGCCACTAAAACCGGTAATGAATACTCTTAATTATGGTTATTTTTTCGAAAGCCAATAAACACTTTTAACATTGATTACATTGAAGCCCACTCTTTGTTCTCTCCGCAAATCAAGTCTCTCCCGGCGCTGCTCTCTTACCTTGAATATGTTCTAAGTGTAGTTACTCTTCATTTTGAGCTGCTCGGAGCCAAGAAGCCAAAGCCGCCAACTGTGTTAGAGGAAAAAAGGGGTAAGGCAAGGTACAAGGCAAAGCAAGGCTCGGCATTTGCCTCGCGATGATTCCGATTCCGGCAACACCACCGCTGCTGCTGCTGCTGCTGGTCGTCGTCGTGCAGCTCAGACAATCTGGGTCACATTTTGCCATTGAACCGGTGACGTCACAGGCGGGGCAATGACCGAAAAGCACCAGCAGCACCGACTACAACAACCACAACCAGCTGCGAGCGTTGCCGTGTGCTTCAGCGTTCAGCGTGCGATCGTTTTACAACGAAGCTTCATTTCAGGTTTTGTGTTTTTTTCTCTGTTGCCGTTTTCTGCTGCTGCTGCTTGCTTTTGCCTGTTCACTGTTCAAGCGATTGCATTGCCGCATCTTGGTTGGTTTTTGATTTGGTTCGTTGTCGTTGTTGTTGTTGTTGTTGTGGTTGTTTGGGAAAGGCGTGATGCCGCGACCGCAGTCGCTGGCTCTGCCACTGCCATCGTAGTCGGCATTCCGTCCGATGCGGAACAAACGTGATTTGAGCGAAGAGGTTCTCGAAAGTGGGCGCACGAAGGGGCGCGCGCGCATCGTTGTAAGGCAAAACTTTAGGTTGACTTTGATTGCTGCTCACAGCTGATGCTGATGTTGTTGGCGATGTGAATCGTGTTGCTGATGGTGCTGCTGTTGTTGTGGTTGTTGCTTGTTGTCTTATAGAAGCCCATGGAAAAAAGTGGCGCGCAGACGCAGCCTTTTAACGCGGCGATTGCTTTCTCAGGTCTTCTTCTTCTGCTTCAGCTTCGTCTCCGTTGTGGCTTTTCATCTTGTAGATTCGGATTTGGATTCTCATGTGCATTGCACTTCCGCAGTTGGCGCATGCACGCATGCGTAGAGCGCAGAAGGCATTTATCTGCTTTGATTTGTTTTTGTTAGAAGACACACACACGGAAAAACACGGCCAAAGTTTGTTTTGACGCCAATACAGGGTGTAATAATAACGAGGAATTCACTATTGGGCGTATACAATTTGTAATACAAAAATGAATTTTATCAAAAATACACAATACAAGACCAAATACAAGTAATCGTGAATCGCTCTATGAATTGGGGATCTAGTGCATTAATTTTTTTTTTATGTTACCCTGTGAAGCTTTTTACACCCTACAAAGTATGTTGGCTGTCCTGAAATAAACGTTTAAGCGCTGTTCACCGTCACAATTCATAGAAACAAAAAATATTAATTTTGGAAAAAAAACGGCCGGTCAATAACGATTAAAGCCTGCAATGTTATTCCTTGGCAATAATGCCAACAACAACATCAACTACGAGCGCAGTGTTGCCAGGCGATGCTGACAGAAAAACGTCAATTTGGCTTTAAAAAACGTCATTTGGGTCTAAAAAACTTCAAAATGGTTAAATGATAGATTTGTGAAGAAAAAAAGGAGGGTATCATAAAAACAACCAAATTTGTATTATTTGTCAAATCGAATGTATTATATGCCGTCAGGTCGGCTTTTCACAAAACTTCCAATATTGACATCAAAGAAATGTCGGCCCATCATGTCCTGTATAGTGTAGAGCTGACAATTTTCTTTAAAAAACTTAAAAAAGTTTAGAATCAATATATCCAAAAATTATAATAAGGGAGGTCACAATGGTCTCATTAAGTCCTATTGCGTATAATCATATTTGAAAAAATATGACATTTGTGAGCACCCTGTCATATTTTAATGTGCTATTTCTACATTAATCAGCTGATCGCAAAAATAAAGTAAAGAATTTAAAATTTCATATTTATTTTCGGTTTCAGCTTGACAAAATACATGAGAAACAAACTTATTTTATCATTTAACAAAAGTACTGTGGACCTGTGTAATTAAAAGAATGTTGACGTTTTAAAAAAAATCAAAAGTTTCAGCACCTGTATCTACGCAACCCATTATTTCCATCCCCTCTTTCGAATATTAAATGTACCCCTCTCACTTGGGAATATTTACCCCATATATAGAGAGAGATCAGAAGTTACATATACAGGGTGTAACAGTCGAGATGGACCAAAAGCTAGGTTGGGGGTGATAAAATGTTATACGCATTTATGGCCAACTAGCCACCCACTTCATTTCAAAAATACAAATTTTTGTTAACAGATTTCCGAGAATAACTTCAAAGAAAAACTTCACTGACCGCGTTTTTAGATCTGAGGGAAACAGAATATGTTCGAAACAAGATATCTATTTTTTTTGGGCTCCCTTAGTATACTAAAAATGTTTGCTGTTTTGGAAGCGCCTCAGATTGGATGACGACCTGATTTTTTTTAGATGGAACATCCACCATTTGGAAGCTTCCGATATTGGTCGATCATCCTTTTTTGACGGCTGTAGTAACATAATAATAAGGACACTGCAATAACTACCAAAAGGAAAAAATACTCATTTGATTTGACCGTATCACGTAATTATCCATTGTTTAAAATTACGATACATTTGATGGAATAGAAATTTGATAGAAGAAAATAAAACAATTAAAATTTAGAAGTCATTCGGAAACATTACGTTAATTTATCTATATTTTTCAATCTTCAAACATGAGAAAACGTAATTTTTACGTCAAAATGTCTTGAAAAACGTAATTTTTAGGCAAAAAAAAAACGTCAAAACGTCATTTGGAAAAACGTAAAAATGACGTCAAAGACTTCAACATGGCATCACTGGTTCCAAGAAAATGCAGCTCAAAGACACTTTGCGCGTAAACTTCAAATTCCTAAGAGCCTATTTACACTATCATTTCCGAAAAATCTGACAAAGAGCTAATAAGAACTGCGGTAGTGAAAACGGGACAGAAAATTTTGCACCAAAAATCCATACAAAAAACATAAAATGTGGCAACTCCATGCTCTGTTTATTTACATTTTCATATAAAAACTGTCAAATTTCGGCATGCCCAGGTCAGTGTACATTTTAAAAACGACATGCCCATGCGTCATGGGAATAACTCTAAAACACGGGACTGATGGAATTTCATTCTAAAATTCCAACTCTCCAACTTCATTCAATGTTTCATGAATAACGTTAGTCTTTTATCAATTCCTTAACTTCATAATAACTAGCAAATGATATGATGAATTGGTTAGTTAAAGTTACAAACCAATTTGCACTTAAATATTTGTAAAACATTTCGAATTTGCTTGGATTCATTGGCATTAATATTTCCAATTATTGTTATTCTTAATAAAACAAAATTGTTCCTGATCTATTGGCTTCCACATATTCCATTCTTCTTGTACGCATTCGTGTTAAATTTCTAATTCGTTAATGAGTTCTGCTGCATTCCACTTTCAGATTAGATAAGCCCAATTAAGGCAGACAGACATGCCATTCGACAGCACGAAGCAGAGGTTTATTCTGTGTTGTTGTGTTTTGAGGCTTATCGTTGTTTCCGCTTTCTGCCGCTTGTGATGATATGAGCCGAAATAGCTCAGTTGGGAGAGCGTTAGACTGAAGATCTAAATGTCCCCGGTTCAATCCCGGGTTTCGGCAAAAAGTGAATTTCTTTTTTTTTAAATAAAACTAGAAAATTTAATAACATTTGATTGAAAGAAGTTAGATTAGGGGTGTTAATTTGCCTTGCACAGGGCGTGGCATTGAAGAAAATATTTGTAGGAAATAATTTATGTCTTTTTGCAAATATAACTTAAAATTTGAATAAATGTGTGAGTCGGAGATTGTATTAAATTGCGATCAATGCGTGGTTTAAGCTACGTTCAGATTAGGCAAATATTTACCCAAATACACTCAGATAGTTTTAAAATCAACTAAAATCGTATGTGACTGAACCAGTATTATATTCTTCTGAATGTATTTTCCCAGTATTTGGGCAAATATTTGTCTAATCTGACCGTAGCTTAAGGGACCTTACGTTTTTTTAATTCGGTTCAAATTTTTAATTAATTTTTAGTTTTGAGTTATTATATTTTGTATTTATAAGTTTTATCTGCCGAAATAGCTCAGTTGGGAGAGCGTTAGACTGAAGATCTAAATGTCCCCGGTTCAATCCCGGGTTTCGGCAAATGCGTTTATTTTTATTCTATTTAAATGGAAATGCAATATTTTAATAAAGTAAAAGTAAAATTTAATCAGGAACACATGCTCACAAAACGCCTCCACACAAACACACAAACACATGTCCAGTCTTCTTCATGTGAAGTCGCCTGAATTATGGAAATATGGACAATTGACAGTGAAGAGCACATTTGCACATGCGCGAAATGCACAATTAAATGGCCATTCCCATTCAACTCGTCCCCGTTGTCCACTTTGATTATTGTTTCATAGGCCCAATTGCACCTTTAGCTGCTTAAGCGCTCTTTTGTCTACCTCCAATCGTTCTTGCTTACCTGCAGGCAATGGCGAATGTGGTTCAATGGGACAACACAATGCGCTCGTGGACAATTGCTTGTCGGACAGTTTCGTGAATTGATTGAGCAAATCGTTGGTTGCCTGCTAAATTTAAATTCAATTTTCTTCTAGGTTCAATTGTATTCTTTGGCTGCACTTTCGTTTCGTTCCGAGCTCAGCATGTGTGTGTGTGTGTGAGTTTTGAGGTCTTTCAAAGCCCATTGTGTGTAGATTTGACCGTACACAAAAAAATGTGTCAACAACTGCGTTAATAATGCGATTTGCATTTTCACCTTGTTCATTGAATATCCGGGACATTGATTGAGTTTTGGCCCGTACTCAGCTTAATTCTCACCTTTGACCGCTGCTCTGAGCGAATTCTTTGTGGTCTGTTTGTCAATTTGCGAATTATTGGAATTGTTTGGCAAAGCGCTTCCTGCTTTATTAGATTCGCTGTTGCAATATGTTTCAGATCAGGCCTAGACTCACCAAACGGCAGCATCTTCAGGTATTGTTTGACACTCAAATGGAATTAAGGCTGACAATTGACCATTGAGTTGGACACTCTGATGGATGGGCCAAATTGGCATATGGTTTTGATTTGAAATGGAAAGGAAATTGAAAGGGAATTTCAGAGACAGATTTGGTTCGTGCTTGAACACTTTTTTCTCTGTCTTCTCTATTCATATGACATATTTCTCTCTCCAACTTGCAGTTGGATTCCAAATTACTGCCACGCCATGACTATGACTAGAACAGCTGTTGGACAATTTCCATACGCCTTCTCCTTCAGAAACTTCTACTATTCAAAAAATCACCTTCATGGCTTAAAAAATCTACGACACGAGCCTTTGCTAAAAAAAAAGTTACAAAGGAATGCAATCATTACCAATCTACAAGCGCCCACATATCGAATATCCTTTTTATCCAAAAAAAAACCTCAACTTACAAAGGAAAACCAGAAGGTATTTTCAAAATTTTTTGTAATCAAATTTTTTACAAAAAAAAACTAAAACATTCAGTAAAAGTGAAGCGCGTGCTGGTTTTCAAAATATTTATAAAAAACCACACAAAAATTTGAGACAAAAAAAAAACCAAACTGCTGACACGATCCACATGCCACAGAAGCCAGCTTTAATCCTTAAACCACAAAGAAAACACAAAAAATAGTTTCTTTTGCATAACGAAAAAAATATGGATTTAACACGCACTGCCACACATTTCTACGCACTTTCATTCATAGTCGCGCCTTTCTTCCGCTCCTTTTTTTCCTTTGATTATTTTATTTTTTATTCTATGTTTTTTTGTATTTTTTTGGCAGAAGTTCTTCTTACAAAAAATGTCTTCAATGAAAGTGAAAATGTTTTGTGAGTACGCCTCGATTTTGTGTGTGTGCATGTGATTCTTAATCACCCTCAAATTGCAGCATCTTGGGTAACATCAGTTGAAGAGTTTTCGGCATAAAAAAATGCATTAAAAAATGTAGAGTGTGCTCCTTAACGTTGTCTTCGAGCCTAGACCAGAGGGAATACGAAAAAAAGTGAAAGGATCTGTGTGTTTTTTTTGTTGTGTCTGCTGTTGTGGTTGTGCGCCGGATTATGTTGTCAAGGTTCAAGGGTGCCAATTGTGCGTTTCGTGTTCGCTGATATTATCGCGGAAGCGATCGATTTTTTTTGTATTAAATGAATGCCATCAGGAGCTGAAACCGCCGTCTGATGGACATTTGTGTGAGGGTGCCTTGGGTTTTTTTTGGAATATAATTTTTTGCGCATATGCATGAGTTTTTTATGGCTGCTTTGTGTGGTGAGGTTTTATTTTTTTGTTGTGGAATGATTTTCTTTCTTTAACTTCCTTAGTTTTTGTGTAGGGGTGATTTTTTTAAATTTTAAATGTGAGTATCGCCTTTAAATTTTTGCTTCCTTTTGTTGGGTTCCCCACAACTTTGTGGCTCTCTCTCGGTCGGAGTCCATTAAATCAACAATGTTTGGTTTTCTTTTATTTTGGCAAATGCGCCAGCTTGTCTAGTTTTTTTTTTTGTTCGACAGGATGTCCTTCTGAGGGGTCCTTCGATAAAAGGTGCTTACTTTAATGTTAAGTCAATATAATGGCTGTAGGCTCCTAATAGCGTTTTTTAAATTTTATTTTAAATTTTTTTTTTATTGAAGAAAAAGTTGTGAATCTTTAAATTTTTAAGGAAACGGAAGAGCGCCCCGTTAATTAAACAAATGCAAATGAGAAAATATTATTTTCGGAATCTAAAAATGCAAATAAAGGAATATTTTTACAATGACACAATTTTTCCAAAACAAGTTATTACAAGTAAAAGAAAAAGAAAATTTTGACAATAGAGTTAGGGATTCAGAAGTTATAAAGGCAGAAATGTATTAGAATCTATATACCTATATCTATATCTATATAAATTTCGGGCTAACAATGACAAAATTTTATTATTTTCATACAAAATTACCAAAAACTCAAACTTTTAAAAAAATTCTCAAAATTTAGGCGAATTTTAGATCACTAAACTTTCTTCAGCAAAGTTACTTATTTTGAAATAGAGCAACTCTTTGCATCCCAAAAAAAATGTATAGCTCATAGGAAAAAAGTTCAAAAAAGAAGGCCCTTTTTCTACCCGGATTTTCTCGGAGTGTACTTATAAGGAATAAGGTGTCAAAGGTACTCATTCGAAAGGTATTGAATAGACCTTGATATCAATAAGAATTGTGTCAGAGAGCCACTACACATAAATAAAGGGGTGTACGTCTACTTTTTTGACCCATTGTATATAAAAGAATCGTGTATGTTTGTGACCAGTAGACGCGAAAAGTACTGCACAGATTCTCACCAAAATTTATATATGTGTTCTAAGGGTCTAGAGTCGTGTCTTAGGATAGGTTTTGACACGCCCACAAGTTGGAAAAACTGCGTACTATTCTGATATTTTTGCAGAAACTATTCTCTTATAGCAAATACCATATGATCAATAATTAATTTGGTTGCTGCTGCGAATTGTTTCCCACAGGTGGCGCTGCAAATAGTGTTACCTTATCTGTGAATTTCTCTCCAACTTTGGTGAAATTTTTTCTTTTCGAGAAAATAATTGCTTATGGGATAAGTTTAATAAGGCAACAATAAAAGTTTTTTAGTTCGGGCCCAGCTAGTAATTTTATATTTCAACAACAATCAAATTAAAAACTTAAAACTTCTGTCACATAACGCCATCATTCACTTAGGTGCTCTTCCCTTACTACTGCTGATAATTACAAAATTGTTTTGGTAATATTTACCAAGTACCTACACACACACATTCTACACTACTTACATGCCCGATACCTAAAATTAAATATGTATGCAACTGATACGTACTAACTGACAGGTACTCACAAATGCATACATCACACATGCCACCGAGTAGATAGCAAACGTCATGACATCTTGCTTCACCTACTTTTGCTTGACCCTAACACAAAATGTCGAAAACCCTTGACCAAAATCTGAATTCATGAACTTAATACACACGCTATGCGTGCCGTTCAGTACACAAAAGTTCAATGCCTTCGTATACACAGGCGACCGGGAACATTCAGTATACCAAGCTGAACATAACCTTATTTCGTACCATCTAACCTACAAATCCATATGCACTCTGCCACATTCAAGGATACCTACTACATTTTGTGTAAAAGTGTAAACAGCGGCCGGCCAAAAAGTACACAAAATTGCACTGGTGTAATGCACGGTTACAATGTTGCGGGTGGAAAATGTAATCAAATTGGAACATTGTGTGACAATGTAAGCAAAAGTCGAGCTCCGGCATGTAAGTTGGGAATTTTGTAGTACAATATGTCTGTAAAAGGTATTAGGGTGACAGGAGCTTCCAGCAGCAAGGCCCAGCATCACACACAACAAAGTTGCCAAATGGCAGTAATGTATGTGGGTGGTAGCAACAACAAGGGCAAGGACACGCAGTAGCTGGCAGCAGAGATTGGTTAGATAAAAAACCACAAAGAAAAAAAAACAGAAACTTTGTACGAAAAGCGCCAAGCATTAACAGAGCTACTTCCTACGAAATGTGTATGAAAAGGACAGTGAAAAAAATTAGAAATATTTTGTATGCGAGAATGCTACTAAGCTTTATGAGCTATACTAGGAAAAAATTACGTTTTTGTAACGCCAACTTGGTTAGAGAAATAATTTTGTGTATCTGTGACTGGAGAAATCTGCCATTTGTTGTTGTATGGGCTCAAGAAAAATCCTTCGTCCTTTCGTGAGAACTCTCTTGCGTTATTTTTTTTTCTTTCTTGCATATCAGATGAGATGCGCCTTTTTACAAATATTTGTTCCAGTTTATTGTTTACACTGTGCACTTTCGTCATCACTTCTGCGGGCCTGTTAACAAAATCTACAAGGATTCTTTACCGCAGTAAGTTTTAGACGCCCACGCAAATTTTGGTCAGCCTAAGTCAGTGCCGACCGGTGTCTGGCAGCTATTTCTAATATCAAAGTTTCTTTTTTCGCCTTCCTTCGCTGCCGCTAGACGAAAAAGCATGCATTGATAATGTGCGGCCACGTGGTGCGCCGCGCACTTATCTTATGCGATATGCAGAGCATCGCTCCTCCCGAGGGGCATCGCTTGAGCACGTGTTTGATGATATTATCCCGTTGTCGGAGCCACGTGGCCCGATTTGTCAGCGAACTCACACAAAGAATTCTTATCAGTACTGCGGCGGTACTAGGGGCCCAAAGGACGACAGAAAGTTGTGGGTGAGTGAAAAGAATGCGCCTACAGAGAAAATAAAAAAAACATTCAAAAGTAAATACACACAAATCGAACGTATGCATCTCAATACAGAACATTCGGTGCCAGCAAAAAAACAAAATACTGCGTGGGTGTATGCGCCCTAAAGTAGGCAACTTGTGGTGAAAGTTCATTTCATATTAACATTCGCACCAACACAAATTGTGGTAGGTTAAGGGTGGCTGAAGTCTTTTTTCGGAGAACATAAAACCTTTTTTCCCATGTTGCTACTGCGCAGGCCCTTCATTTTGTCGGCGCTCTTTCACTGCATTGACATCCTTTTCATACACTTCGAAACACTTTCCATGCGCCTTAAAGTATGCTGTTCGTGTAACTAACTGCCAATTGCTGGGCTCCTGTTGAAAAACAACGTCGGTGAGTTGACTGTTTTCGCATTAAAATGTGAAATTTATAGCCCCTGTCTGTCAAGTAGTGGCAAATTTTCATTTTTTCTCCCTCTACAAACAATAAAAGCTTGCAGGTATATTGTGAGAAGAAAAGAAAAAAATGTGGTAAGTGGCGTTTATTTTCTAAACTTCATTTAGCCGATTGCCTAAAACACATTTGTGCAGCATTTCTAACCGAAAGCGTTTGCCTAAAATTTCTATTCGAATATCTTTTGAACAGGCTGCAAGGATATTTAGTTGCCAACTCTAACTTCTGGAATGTGACTTTTTGGAATGAATCCAAAAAAAGAAAAAAAAAGCAATTCGTATGCGTCACCCTTTGAAAAAGTTTGAAAAGGGACAACAATACTTGAAGAGCGTGAATAGCTTGACTGTTTTCTATTTTCCTTTGGCCTTACTCTGGGGGCATTTTGTGTCGATTTACTTGCCCCAATTTGCTGTTATCCTGACGTTGTGTGACGAAAATGGAAATTTTCTAACATTCTTTGTCCTTCTTGTGAACATTTGGAGCATGGCCTGTTGCTGGCAATGTTCGCCAAATCTATGTATGTTGGCAATTTGTTAGAATGAGAAAACAATTGAATGCAAAAACTTCACACAAATAAATGGGATTTATTTAGTAAGTAAATGTGTTGTGAAAGAAATCCAATTTAGTTATTTTTTTTCATTTTGAAATAAAGCTTTGGTATTCTGAAAATAGAAAAAAAAAAAAAAAGAAAAAGTAAATTAACTTTTTAAACAAAAAAACACCAGAGCTTGAGACGCCACGTGTTGTAGGTCTACTAAAAAAAATTAAAACTGTAAACCAGGAATTTTGAATGCACCCTTAAAATCTGGAGTTAGGACAGAAAACCCGATTTTTATTGGTATCACCCTAATTTTAATTATTATTTTAGAAGCGTGTGCTCGATATGCAAAAACTTTAACTTGTTGAAAACAAGAGAAATAAACGCTTCAATCGGTTTAGAACTTCTTTTTTTTATCATGGTAATTTCAGTGAACATCTCGCGGCACCATTTTTTACACTTTTTATTGTTTATTTTTTTATTTAAAAACAGAGCCAGGAATTTTTTCCAAAAAAATACCACTACCTGACAGACAAAAAAAACTGGGCAGCTAACATTTCACTATGCGGGAAAAATAATTTTTTTTTCCAAAATTATGGGACTCTGACATTGAGAACGGGTTTTGCCACATCTCGACTGATTTTTTTTTTATTTGTCAGGACCCTATATTTATTTGCCTTGTCGCACAGTGTTTCTTATGTAAAAGGATAAAAAAAAAATATTTAAAAAAAATCTTTCTTTTCCCAAAACTAATCACGTGTTCTAATAGTCCAATTTTACTAGTTTTTCCATTGGCAAATATTTAATAAGATTTTTTTGGTTTTTTTTTAAAAACAAAAACGCATAAAAAGTGCTTCATAGTAGTTCTTATTGTTCGAAGCGCTAGGAAGGTATATCAAAATATTTTGTCATTTTTTCACATGTATTTTTTGAAGGTTAACCATTTTGTACATCCGCCCTCCTAAATACGGCCCTGTTCAAAACCATACTAAATTTTTTTTACAAAAGTTGAAAAAATATTAAATTTTGCTTTCAACGAACTAATTTTTTTTTTCTCTGGAGCCGATTTTTGATTTGGGTGGGTACAAAATGTTAGAAATGTTTAGAAATTACCTTTTTTTTTGTACACCACATCGCTGGTTTCTCTTTTAAGATACCAATAAACAGATGTGAAAGATATGGAAATGTCAGAACTAATGGATGACTCTCGTTGGTTCTGATGTATTAGAAGTAGATTCTTCCTTCACAGCAAACAAATAATACTATTAAAGTCTGTTAACTACTATTAAAGTCTGTTTGAGGTAAACGTTTTTCTTTTGCTCATCTAATTCTTTTATGACAGCCTACAAGGCTTGAAAATTCTAACCAGACTATAATTAAATAAGTTATAATCAAGAAAGTCTGTAACAATTACTTTTGGGACATTTTGTCTATTCTGTCAACCCCTTTTCTGACAATACCATAACCAATTCTCAACACCAAATGTTTAGAAATGATACCACGCAACATTTTGGGGATGATTTACGTTACATACTCCAGCAGAGCAGCACCAATTGGTGATGCGTGTAAAGTGTGTAACTAGAACATGTATTTATGTCTCGTACAGAATATACATGAAACAGACTACTACTGAGCCGAAACACTTTACGAGCTTTAGAAATTCTCCTTGATCACAGCGACCCCAAAACACGAGTAGGCCAAAATATATACACATGTGTGCACTCTCAAACGATGGGGGTAGGCATTTTGCTGCTAGCCTGGTGGAAAGTACAAAAAGATTGATGACTTGACATTTTAATGATGTGTCAAGGCGGAACCATAAAAACATTTTCGTTTTTTCTGTCTGAGCCTTTTTTTTATACTCGAGTAACGATGATCTAACCAATTGTCATGTGGGAAAAAATGCCAACAACTGTTTTTTTGGGGGTCATATGAGCTTGCCAGCCGTATTGTATGAGTTCCTGCTGAATAAAATCCAAAGAATTTTTTTCAATCTCGTGTAAGTCTCAAATGGAATGAATGTGTCATTTGCATTATTTTATATTTTGAACTGACAAAAACTGCAGTCTCAGAGCCATTTCCGGTTTAGAGAATAAAATAATTATTTATCTTTTCGGTTAGCAGACATTTTATTGCTAACGATTCTGGGTGCTTGTTACGGCAAAGCCTTAAGTTGACTCTTTAAGACGCCATTTTGTGGGCGCCATGTTGAAAAAATGCACCAGAGACAGGAAGTTGGTTTTTTGCTTGCTTGCCATACACGAGAAGCCACAAAACGAAAATGTTAAAGTTTAAACTTTGAAAAGCATTAAGGGAAGTGGACTTTTTTTGTCTACATCAAATGAAATTCGAAAAGATAACGGCAGTGTTTGGAATTTGTATGCTTTTCTCCTCCTTTGTTCGACTTTGGCTCGTTTTAGGCTCTTCGAAGTGGAGCAGTTGTGCTACTCGCTTTGCTGTGCTGCTGTTCAAAAAACAACGAAATTTAGGGGGAGCCTTATCTCTGGGGACATCTAATGCGGCACATGTCTAACACATAAAAACATGCCCAACGCACCGGAAGCGGTTGGAGCAAGACACAAAAAACCGAATATGTTTGAAAAAATTGACGGTAAAAAACCCAATAACTTTGATGGCTTACAAGGAGCAGAGCAATTCCAGTAAGCTTTTAAAAATGGATGGAACCCATTCTAAATCAAAGCAAATCCTCTTTTTATTTGGTTTGATTTATTTGTATGGAGAAGGCATTCTTTGGGGCAGTTGGGGGCACTTTCATTAGTTGTTGCCTTAAACGGAATTCCAATGGCACTTGAATGCGGAACTGAAGCATTTTCCAATACCAGGCCAACAACAGAATTAGCAAGAAAAAGCGGAAGTGAATTATTTAAAGCACTTCCGCTGCTGGCAAAATGGTATGCGTCTGCCTGTCTGCCAGTTTGTTGTTATAGTACGTGCAAATCTAGAAAAAAAAACTAAAAAAAAAATAAGGAAAAAATCCTGTCGAATCGATATTGTTTTGTTCTGCTATGCATACATATTTTATGCTTTTTTAGTGTTGTGGTGAGTTTGGTTGGTTTCCTCTCGAACTGAGGGTGGCGGGTTAGCGTATTTGCATGCGTCAATATTCTGTGGTCCTGTGAAAAAGCTGTTTTGTAAGTTGACTTTTTCCCCATTAATAAGATAACATGTTAAATGTGTATTTATGTACTTGTATTTGTGTGATATAGGTATTTTCGGTTTTTTAGGGGTTTTGGAGCAGGGGAATTGTCTTGTTTTTGGACTTTTTTTTGGGAATAACCCAACGTACACTAAAACAAGCAAGAGAACTATCTTCGTTCTGACCGAAGCTAAAATATCATGCTCCAGCGAGTACGATACGTTATTAGATAATATTTCGATAATTTTATCAAAAATTTTTAGATATTTTATCGATAATTTTTAAAAAGCTTATTGATGATTTTTCAATATTTCTTCGATTATTTTATTGGTAATTTTTCGAATTGTATTGATAATTTTTCGATAATTTATCGATAATATTTCGATAATATTTCGATTTTTATCGATATTGTTTCGATATTTATCTATAATCTATATATTTAAAACAAAGTCATGAAATGTGTTACTCATCGCATCACTCGAGAACTGAACCCCCCAATTTGGCTGATTTTTGTTGTTGTGTTCTTCTCGGTCATCCCATTCTATGCCCGTCAAGAAAACATATAAAATGCAGCCGGAAAAGTGTGAAAATCGTGAAAAACAGTCAAATTCTTTGCATACTTTCTGGGGTCGTTATTAATTTATCTATTAGCGCAAATTGTCATACCGAATTGCATACTTCCGGGGGTCGTCATAATATGGCGATCGAAACTTCTCAACCTCATTTTATTTCAAAAACTTTGTACAGTGGGGTTTTCGAATTTGCTGTTATTTATGGTCGGGGAGTTCTTCCTTCTTCCCTCCCTCCGCAGGGTCCACGGGAGGGTACTTCCACTACTGTAAATTCATGTCCGAGCATTGCCGGGCGTATTAAGCTAGTTTTAGATCATTTCCACTTCATTCTCGATCCATTTCATAATTTTGTTCCAATTCCATTTCGTTCCAGTTCGATTTCGTTCCCGTCATTATTTTCCATCAAATACAAGAAACGGCTTCCAAATCGGATAAGTATTTCTGAAGATAAAGAAAATTAAGATATTTGAGGGCTCATTGGCATGGGAGGTGGGCGTGTTTCTTATACATTTTTACATTCTTATGAATTTTAAAATGGATTTAAGACTAATTGATGACACTGCACCAAGAAAATCAATGAAATGGTGTTCAAAGGCTCTCAAAGGTATTTGAGCTAACGCAGAACATTTGCAGAGAAAATTAAAACCTGTCTCTTCAACCTCTGGGTCTATATAACCTTTGCATAAAGCTCACATGTTCTTAGCTGCTTAAAAATTGTATAATTCCTTCAAGTTTTAAATTTAAATAAAAATTTCCTACTCAAAAATCAAATTAGTGTATGGAACATTTCCTTCTACTCCATGTAGAGTCTGTCCGTAATAAACCCAAAAAATAGACGATGTGGCTTATGGGGTTGTTTTTATCTACAGCTACCCCAAAATTGGTACTTCCGTTTTTTGTAATTTTTTGAGTGAATTTTTTGTAATATGTGAAATACGTTTTTGTTTACATGTTTCACATGCTGCTACCCTAACGTCAGTATTTTTTAACATTCCAAATGTTTTTCGGGACTAGCATATATTCAGCAAAAAATATGACAAATATTTTTGATACTGCATCAAATACATTCTATGAATGTTTCTTTTTAAATAATATTTTATATAACGGAGATAAGAATGAGCAGAAAGTGAGTTAGTATAAATAAAAAGTGTTAAATTTTTTGTGGAATTTTTTGTGAAATTTTATATGAACAGGCTTTTAGGAATATTCGGGCCAAAATGCCTAAAAGAATGTACATATAACAATTGATAGCAAAATGAAAGATACGATATGAGTGAGCCTTTGAACATTTATGCTTTTCGTATGTCATATGTGTGAGTAACTCTCTTATCACAGTCTACTCCAATGAAAGAGGGTTTCCCGAAGAAAAGAAAGTCCACATAGAAAGAAAATTGTAATATCAAAGCACCCTACCTGTTTAATTATGCTAAATTAAAGAACGGCACCAAGCAACGAAGACATAGGTAGTTGCGGTCGGTATTTACAGAAATGATACCAATAGTTGGTGAGTTTGTAAATACCCGCAATATAGTTTTTTTATGGTCCTTCTCTTTGAAGTGATACAGAAACGGGTAATTTCCACATCTGGTAGCAGTTTGTCAGTCTGGATGGAAATTCCACATACACAGCGGAAGTGTACAAATACAAATGTACACAACTAAATAGGATCTGTCTCGGCCGATAATGAGGCCCAATAAAAAGATCCTTTGTTCCGCGAAATAGATAATTAGTGCGTTGCTTGGGCGGACCGTTTATTATACACACGATGGGACCGCAATCGCATCGTGTACATAGGTAGTTTTAAGGTATTCGTATGTATTTGTAGGTATTTATTTTATAAGGTATTATTTGTAATTTCTAAGTAGATTTTAAACTATAAATAAAGAGTTCAGTTCACTGGACAAAACAGTTATCCCATAACAACCGAAACCTCGTGGTAAGCTAAACACTACCCTCAGATTCTATGCTCCCAACTCTTTTACAAAACGAGGGTTACTTTCACTACGTTTTTATACGAAAAACCACATCTTTTATTGGCTTTAGGAAGAAAAGATTAGAATAGAATAGAATGGAAAAAAGTGAAAGCTTGGGGGTAGTTCTAATACACAAGTGAACGCTAGTGTGTGTTTGTATGCTTTGTGGGCGTTAGTTTGTATCCATAGCCACACACATGTGTGTAGTTTTTCCGTGGATCGCAGGATACTTTTGCGTACACATATTTGGTCACGCACATGTTGAAAGGAAGGTTGGGCATGGAATTTTTCTTAGGCAACTATACGTAATAGTTTCACAAGGCTTGTGCATCATACTGCGAGCCTAGTACAGCGATATGGTAATATTGTTAGTTTTGAAACACTATTTTTGATAGTTTTGACACATACATGAGCGTAGAGCAAGAATGCGATTGTGGTAGTGGTTAGAGCGGTGAATACAAAAAAAGGTTGAGTGTATTTAGAAATAGAATAGATAAAACTAAGCATTATAAAAATACATTTGTTAACAAAACTATTATTAATTTTTTTCTATTACCACCTAACACACTCATCAGTTGTATTATCAAACTTACGCTCAATGTCACCGCGGCCAAATTGACTTCGACCCCGTTTTGTGTTCAAAATAATCATAAATAAATAACTAAATAATTACAGGGCATTATAAATCGGTGGCTACCTACAGGAAATTCTGTTTGCCATGTCGTAATTTATGAAAAATACGATATTATGAGCGCCAAGTCGAATGGAAGCACAACGCTGCGTATGAAGTGTGTATGCCGCTCTGTCTTCCATTACAACTGCTACAAAGGACTTTCAAGCAATGTGAAAGGACTTTCAAGCCAACACCCGTGAATAGGTTAAAGAAAAATCCTTATCAGTGGTATGGTGCAAATGTACTCAAGGTGCATGTAAGTGAGTACAATTACGGGCAAAATAATAACAATAACAAATAAATATTTTACCTGTTTATGGAGAATGTCAACACCTTTAACAAAAAACATTGTTGATAAAGATTGCATAATTTACCTGTGCATAGCAGGCGTACAGAATCCGCTAGAGAGTGTGGGAGGTCCTCTTTTTTTTCCCTTGAAAATATAAGACATAAAAATGCATACTTCCTGTGGGAACACCTACAAGTTTACCTTTTCACCTGCGGGATAAGGAATAAATGTTTTTTTCCCACTTGTAAGCTTTGGCATTACACAGGGTACAGTTGTGATTTCCCACTAACAACTTTTCATTCCCGTGGCATTAGAAAGAATTTTTGTAACTTTCCCCCCACCGTTGTGGAAATAACGTTACAACTTTTCTTCTATTAAGGCCACAAACCACATTCCATCACGGCCAACGCATAACGTTAGAAATTTCTATGCAAGGAATTTCGATATTAGAAAGTGACAGGCGAACAGCGCTATGCGGTGGGTGTGACTGACATTAGAACATTTGCCTGGGCATACACACGCAAACACACACGCACACATTCGTGTGGAAAAAGTTTTTCTTTTGAAAGGTGGTTGAGCGCGAATTGGATACGCCTGGAAACTCTTGGTGGGTGGTGGGAGTCAACTCTTGTGTCTGCTTTTAGGTGTCTACACTGTCATATGTTGTTGTGGAATCAGCTGTTTTGGGGTGGATGTGGGATACTTGTGTATTCGTGTGTGTGTTTGGGTGGGTTCATATTCAGGATGTAGGAAGGATATGCTGAACAGGGTAGGTAATATTTTACTGAAAATATGAAATAATTTAAAAATAATATATTTTCGAAGCATATTTTAAGGGGCATTGATATGAATTTTCGCTAAAGAATTTTTATAAGCATTTATTTCAGCCCCTTCAGAAAAGACCCACCCTGTATCACATTATTATAACCGAAATTGCCCTGACACATTGGAGCACGTAAAATAGCTTCGTTATAGGTTTCATAGAACATCCCATACGTAGGGGAAAATGTGTTGCCAAAATTAAAATTAAAAATAAAAATATATATTAGCAGGGCGCGCTTCAGCTGCATTCCACAAATAGACACCCTACGCAGCGATACTGCCAGCCTGGCATTTAAACATTTCTGAAGCTTTGAAGATTACAAACTCACTTAGAAACTCTTTGACATTACAATACAATCACAAAGATGCGCATACTTGAGAGCCATTCAGCATTTTGCCTTTGATGGCGCTGCTCTTGCACTGAAGATCAAAAAGCGCTTTCAACGTCTAACTGCCGTTCGAGTCGACTTCAAAGAGCCTGTCGGCAGGGCAAAGGAAAATTTAATTTTCCACTTTTTATCGTTTTGCGGTGAAAGTTGAATTTAAAGGATATGCTAACAGGCTGGCATAATTTTACAAGCGTACACTTTGCACTCCAGCACATTTTACTAAAAACAAATTTCGAATTATAAAAAGTTTTGTTGATTTGTTGTGTGTAAGTGTGTGTGTGTGTGTGTGTGCTTTGTGGTTTGTTTGGGCTGCGTCGTTTGCTTATTTGTTTGTTTGTTGAAGTTTAAATTGGTTTAATAAATATTTAAGGACATCATGTGCGGTAACAACACACACGCACATAAGTGTAGGTACACACAACAAGAAAAAAAAACACATAAACACATGTAGTAGTTGTGTGTGGGCAGTGCGGTGGTATTTGTGCTTATAACATGCATATGTATTTAATATGGTGTATTATTTACACTTTTAATGTATTTAAATGTAATTCCTTCCAGCTGCTACATTGAAACCTGGCCACGCACACACACATTTGAACGAAACAATCCACCAACACACACAGCCATATGGCAACAAAGTCACACACACAATGGGGCCGGGCACTGTGACACACACACTCATTCGTATTTCGGTGTTGTATGTTCGCTGTTAACACACACGCATACACATAAGTATATGAATTACGAATAGGTTCGCAGGATGCGGGCACAAGCATCAGTGGCACGCCAGAATCCTGCAGACACACAGCCATGACGCCTTCGGTACTTTTTTTTTTGCTGCTGTAGAACGTATTTGTACTATTCTGTTTGTTTCACATGCCGCATATGTTTAGACTTGTAGTACTTTCTGATAGGGGGGGGGAGGGCAGTTGGTGGGTTACGGTGTATTGTGCTTTATGAGTGTAATACCATGGCATTATGTTCTTGTTTGTTGTATTTACAAATATACACAAGTATAAATATGCTGTTCCGACTATATGAAGGCGTAGATACTAGGGTAAATAATATGGCCAGGAAAAATAAAAATAAAGTCTATTATACTACACATAATGTAAGTGGTTATGTTTGTTGTTATTTTTTTTTTGTGGGTCTGCCTCCTCTTGCATGGGGAAAACAAAGTTAAATATTCACTATACATATACGAATGGGTACATATGCATTGGCAATGTGTTAGTGGACGATTGACCAGAGCACAATACTATCAGTGACCATATTGATTCTTAAGCTTACATAATCAGGGCAATAGGTGTTGAAGTTCATTCAAATGGGAGAGAGGAAGCTTCTGAAATGTGCACATAGTATTCATTTTTAATTCACAGACCAACCGATATGGTTGATAAGGTCATGCATTAAATGTGAATGCATGTTTCTCAGTTGCTTCGCTATGTTCATTGCAGCGTACAGCTTTCAATTAATTTATCGCACATTTCCGGATACTGCCCACTCGTCGCATGGCTCTCGTGCAGCTTAAATGAGGAAACTCTGCGCTGAGATATCGCCGCGACTTAATACGTTTGTTGACATCCAATTACAGCGATTTCCTTCCATATCACAGCACGAAAGACCAAAGCTGAATGAATGCATTTTTTTCGTTTCTTTTATTTGTCGCTATGAAAGATAACTCAGGCATTAATTTTTCCGACTTTTGTCTTTGGATGACTAAAAATAATAACAATAAAACGAAAAATAAAACAAAAACAAATTGCAACAGATTAGCAAATTGCCCGGAGTAGCAACGACAATTGCGGACGGCTGTCGTCGTCGCGAGCAATTGCAATGAGATGAATAAGACAGAAAGTGCCAGGGAGTGAAAGAGATGTGGAAAATATGTATGTACGTACGTAGCTACTAATAATAAATGCATGCATTCAAAAGATAAATAGTCAGACGTTTGCAATTACCGCATGCAGCACATGGAAGTACAACAACCTCCCTTCCTCATGTGATATGCTGTGAAGTGCAAGTGTATGGCAAACAAGCAAATCTTGAAGGTTTTTGAACCCTCAAACGATTCAAAACAATCCCGAAATAAAGAAATCACCACTCAAGCGACATAAGCCAACTAAGCTGGGCAACGAAAGTGAAAGTTTTGCACAAGTGGACGCTTTGCTGCTGCTCCGATACGACAGCGCTTCAAATCAAAGTTTATTGCGCTCAGCCAAGTTAATAACACCGGCAGCACAACACCACCAATCACGCTCACAACATTGTCAGCAAATACAACCGTCCAAGCACCACCACACCACACCACCAACTCACTGACTCACTCACGGTTCCTTTGCAACAATTGCCAAGAATGTTGTTTTTGCTTTTGTTTTTGTTGGTTGTTGTTGCTGTTGTTATTATTTTTTACTGGCCATCTTCTTTGCTTTTCTGGCGCTTAGCACGCGATCATTCAGCAGCACTAATATAAATCATGCTGCATGAGATCCGCTCTGTTCGTCGCTCCTCTTCGCAGAAATCATACAATTGCCTGACTTAATCATGTGGCTTGCGCGACGCAATTAGAGTGCAAATATGCGCAATTATCAGGCAAATTAAAAAATGCTAAAATGGATTTGGTATTCTTCTGACTTTGTTGTAAAATCAAATGAAATAAATCACTCGGGCGGAAGTAGAAGAATTGATCATAAAATTCTTGTAAATACAGACATTATAACAATGGTCAAGGGCCAAGAAAGCATGTAAATCGGATAGTAATTCGGTTAATTTAGGGTTGCTAGTTAGTTTTTACTGCTAAATACATTTTTATGAATTAAACAAATATTTAAGAAAATACAATTATTTTCCGTTTGATTGATATCTATTAAAAAAAAATTCAGTGCAAAATTTTTAATAACAAATTTGAAAAAAACACATCTTAATTTGGTGGCGCTGTAAAAAGAGCTACCCATAAACGAAAAATGGACACAAAAAATTCGCTATGTAGGCTTAGAGAACGTTAAAGACAAACAGTTTATGCTGCAGGAATAAATTATTGAAATGTCGAAATAACTACCAATATTTAAGAGGTCAGCTGCTGCCCTGTTCACGTCTATGACTATCAGTGATTTAGAGATTTTAAGTGTATAATATAAACTGACCTAGCCTAGTCAGGGGCTATATTATCTATATTATAAAATCCCTGTGTTTGTGGTGGATTGTGAATGTCCATCCAGTTGTTTTTTTTTTTTCATACTTCCCGACGAAATAGAAGGTTTAAATTTTATACGAAGCTTTGTGAAGCGGGGCTAATGATGAGAAAAATCTCAAACTTTGTAAAAATAGGCGTGGCTACCGCCCCTTTTACTAATTCCTGGCGAAGGCAGGCTTATTAGCTACACTCAGAAAAAAAAAACATAGTAAAATCAAGTACAATCGTATTTACTCCTTCATTTTTCCAACTTTGAAATAAATTGAAAAAAATCTTAAAATAACTATTGTCAACGTCGAAACAAAGTTGCACGATTTGAAATCAGGGTCTGGCAAACCTAATATAAATTGGACAATTTTTGAAATAACCGGAAAACAATTTTAAAATAAGTTTGTTTATTTTTGAATTTAAGTTGAAAATAAGTTAGTTCGTAGTTGTTTCTAAAATTTTACCAGACTTTCATTAACGTTTCTACTTGTTTTAAGGTGTTAATTTATGTATAAAGTATCATTGGTCGTATTACGAAGTTCTGGTTCGGACAGCTCATTGGACTACAAGTGAAACGCTGGGAGGAGAAACTAAATGAAATGTACTGACACCAGGGTTCTTTTTGCCACAACAAAATGACTAGATTAAAACAGGAGAGTAGATATCATTTCTTGCGTATAGTAGTAGAACTTCTAGAATAGAACTTTGTAGAAAGAGCAGTAGTTTAGTATCGTATGAAACTCATATAAATTTTTGAGGTGTAAATTTCTTACAATAGTAGTAGAAAATACCTCGAGGGGAATACTACCGAAGAGGTGGTGTAGAAATTTAAAAAACAACGCGAGTGTAGATCTACTCCGATAGTAATAGAGTGAGAACACTGACGACACTGTATTCATTTCAAGAGATTGTGAAGTATAATTCAGCTTATCGCTTATCAGCCTAACTACCCCGCGGGAAGTCAAGAGTATCAAAAACGCTTCAGATGTGGTCTTTAGTTAGCGTTTGACAGCGATGTAGAGCTTCTCAAGCTGCACTACATTTTTACATGCATATCCTAAGGAAGTAGTAATGCTGTTTATGTAGCGCATCATAGGCATATTATAATAAAAAATGTATCAATTGAAATTTTTCTTTTGATTTTAATTCGAAAAAAAATGCAATTTTTCGTTCGATTAAAGTCCACTCAAATTGCAATTCATCAACAGTTGAAGAGTATCAATAATTGTTATTGCTTCTCAATTGTATTCTGCACTCAGATCAAGCAACATAAAAAGCAATTAACACATATTTATATCTCTTGAAACGAAATACAAATATTTGAATCAGACTTCAATCATAGTATCACTTAAATATTGGCTTACTATGATCCAACTACACTTAGCCATAATCTCGTTTGCTAATAAACGCAAGCCAAACAATTTTCCAATGATGCAATTCTCCTGAAATAATGTGAAATAATTGCCAGCAAACAATCAAACGAAACGAACAAACAAATCCAAATGAAACTACTTAATAAAGTTAACCAAACGCCGCAGCACGTGTAGTCAATAAAGTTCTTTGAACTTTTCGGTGTAATATTACAAAAACGCACACAAACATACACATGAACAAATTATAGAAAAAAAACTTATACACAGAAACTTAAATTAAACAAAAAAAAAATAATAAAAATACAAGCGGGTATTGGTTTCTCGTTGAACATTAAAAGAGAGGCAATACCAAACAATTTGGATCACTCTTAAATACATTTAATACAAGAGATACACACGTCCAATTTGGGTTACCACGGAAATTAAAAATTTTATGGCAAATATTTTACTATGACGAAACCATCGAATTCCATACGAAATAAATTATATTTGGAAATCATACCGAGAAATTAAAGTTTCCAGATCATTCCTTGGAAAAGCTTTCAGAGTACACATATTACATTTTTTTTTATTATGAAATTAATTTTATTATTTTTTCGATTTAAGAGAGAGCGTTCTCTGCTGTAGCATAAAAATACAAAAGCGTTTTGTCTACTCTTACCACAACGTTCATAAATAAAGCCAACTTCATCATGAACTTAGTTGGGATGCTGTTTTCCGCATCTCGTATACGCACAGCGGGCCCCACACCAATACACACTCCATGCGAGATCATCATTTTCCACAACAACAAGTTTCAACAAAAACAATAACAAAAAACAACAGAAACTTTACACTCTTCGAGGAGACTTTTCTCTGCGACAACAAGTTGGAGACAACAACATAAGCGGCACCAACAACAACAACAACAATAAAAACACCATGAATAACAACAACAGCAAAACACAAACTGAGAAAAAACTATAGCAACAACATAACAAATATTTTGTTGGAGAGTTCATTCAACCTCGCCCCAGTGAACTTAGCTGAGGTTATTTTTACTTTATGCTCCTCCGCGTAGTGCCCGTGGTCCCGTCCCCGGCTGTAGTCGTCGTCGTCGTCGTCGCCGTCAGTTGGTAGTAAAGCTTCGCCCGTGCGGCATCGCCAGTACATATTGTGCAGTATATTTTCATTCTGTATTTTTCTGTATCGCAGCCAAGTTGCTGGCTTTTCTGATTTTCTTATTTTTTTTTCCCCCCATTTCTTTTCTTTAGTATTTTCCATAGTTTATTTTATTTTTATTGCTATTGTGGATTTTCTCTTGGGCACTTGGGAGTTGCTTCGCTGCAGTCCCATGTTTGCATTTCTGCTGTGCTGCTCATGAAGCGGTGGGCTGCATGGCTTCGGGTGTTGGGATTTATAGATATGATTTTTTCGTTGTTGTTGTTCGAAGTTATAAGATGCTTTTGATGGTTGTTTGTGTGTTGTTAAGTTTGGTTTCTTCCTCAATGGTGAAATCGTTTCGTTTCTTTTCTTTTTCTTTTTGTTTTTCTATTTTTTTTATTATCGTTCCCTCGGTTTTATAGAGAAATCATATGTGAGCGAGTTGTAGATTTTGTATTTTTTCCAATTGTTTTTGTTTTTCTGTTGTGTTTGGCTGTAAAACGCTTTCCTAGTGTTTGCTTTGTACATTAGCTGAAAAATGGTGGTGTTGAACTTAATCGATGGTGTTAAGTGTGGTCGTCGCCTGCATGCAGATCGCTCCTAAGGGCATTTCGAGATAGGACTTGATGCAATTAGCCTTGCGGGCCTCTTCGATTCAGTAGAGATTGTGTGTGGGTTGGAAGAGCTTTGTTAAATATTACAATGAGGCAGAAAGTTTGTGTATGTGTGTGTGTATCATTGGAACGAGTTGGTATACACATACAATTTGTCTTTAAAAGTGATGAACAAATTTTGGTAGGATATTCTTCAAATACAATTTTCTTTTATTGCATATGGAAAAATCATTTTATGGAATATTTCACCAGATGCTAGGAAAAAGTTTAAAATATTCTAGATACAAAAATTAAGCCATATGTCGTCCAGGATTTTAGTACACAATCACAACAACAAGTCATACAACAAAATTTAAAAATAAATAATTTTTCAGCATTCAAAATGTGTGCCCACAAATGTGCATTTGCATTAAGCTAGACAGTGCAACGATTTAAAAAGAAAACAAGAAAACACCAAAATAAAACAATTTTTTGCTCGATTAATCGACTTACACGCAGAGAAAAAATATGATCGCATAGATCATACTATTTTGCTATAATAACATTATGATTGTAGCGATCATTGATGGTTGGGGTGTCAAAGCGAGAGATCATAATATGATCAGGCAATAATATAATATGATTGGATATTCAATAATGATAATGACAATCATATAATGATCGGTTTGAATGATAAAGTTTACATATTTTGAAGAAGGCTTAATCATAACATGATTCCATTGAAATATAGTTCCGACAACCATGTTTTTTCTCTGCGTGTAGCAGAAAATTTTGTTGTTATTTTTATGAATAATTTTTTGCGTAAGTTGATGCCATTCGATCGATCGATATATACTGGCTTGCGACTTATTGTTGCTCCACAAAGAGCGAACCAAATGCAGATGCGAATAGGCCAATGACCGTGTGACCGCTGCTGTTTTGTTGTAGTTTTGAGTGCCATTGCAACGTGCTGAATTTACAAACACAAATTTTCGTCTTTAGCTGCTCAAAGAGAAAAATTCAATTTCATTGATAAGAATTTCAGTTTAATTTTTTGTATTTTGAAATATGTTCTACAAGAGTTCTTGCAGGATCTATGCTGCCTTTGTCACTCGACTGCATTCATTACTTTGTTGGATATTCGGTCTTTTATAATTTCTTATTATTCAATTTCGTTACTCAATTGCATTCACTTCATTGTGATTGTTTGGCGATCACGTGTTTTGCAGTATGTTACTGCCGCTGGTTTTTGTTGTGCTAAAATATGTTAATGCATTTAGGATTGTTGTAGTCTTCGCCACAGCGAGTGATAAGGTGTATGTATGGTCAATAATTAAGGCGAATGTAAATTAAAGTTGGATCATGTCGGATGGGAGGCGCAATCACGTTTTAAATGATGCCAGTTTTTTTTTGTTGGTGAAATCTGGAGTAAAAGTCCATGGCTGTTCAGTAACGTCGGGTACAGAATTGATTTGAGAAATTGTGTTAATTAATGGGAGTTACGTGCAAAGGAGGCACTTTGGTCTGTAAGGCAATCGGTGATGAAATGCAATTTTTCTTTATGTTTGGGAAATTTTCGTATGATTCAAAAACGTTCAAGTGTAATTCACTTGGATTGGATTAAAGTTGTGTTAAGTTACCCGAAGTTTAACTTTATCATTCCCATTCTATGTTCTGTGATAATTAAAATAATACATACCACAGATCATATCTCATTTCATATCTCAATCATCTTAAGAAATATTTCCAGGAATCCCAGTGTAATCTGTCATCAAAAAGCCACACACTGGCATAATTATAATGCTTCTAATTAGTACATAATCTACAAAAAAAAAATTTAAAAAAACAATGCACCCAGACAATATCACAAGATAAAGGCCTACAAAGCCTCATCTGAGCTTAGCCAGAAACTTTCATTAATTTTTACGCAAATGACCAAGACCACATACGAGACAAAGAGGTTTTTTTTTATAGACTATTCCAACGCCATTGTTTGGCGAATCAAAGCACGCATGCGCCGAGCCGCATCCAATGCATACTGCATTTGTTGCATTTCCAACGAAAAGCAATTAAAATGCACTTAATGCACACAACGGCTGGGAAGAGAACAGTGAAAAGGCTTTAAGAAGTCTGAAAAAAAAACCAACAAAAGCCAAGAGGCTTAAAAGTGGCACCTTTGGCAACAAAAAAAAATACTTAAGAAGCGGAAAAAAAAATCTGAAATTCTTCATTTCTTCTTCTGCGGAGCGTGTGTGCTCAGTTGATTATCGCCTTAACGCTGCCAAAAATACGAAAAGTAGGTTAACCGTTATTAGCCATGTTAATGCCTTAATATGCGTCACGTAGCAGATTTCTGGAAATAAATAAGAATAACACTGCGACGAATCTTACCAATTGATCAAATACGATTTTTCGTGCATGTACCCACATTTCTTCGATGCCTTTCTTTTCTGCATTGATTTTCAACAGGAAAGGGTTCATATATATGCATCTCGATAGAGCTTTTACAAGTTCAGCATTCGCTCCGTAGAAGCAAAGGCAGCCGCCACAGCAATTGGCCATAATAAATTATCATCTTGGCTTGAATGTAGGGCAAAGTCGTTAAGTTGCCTGTTTGGATTTGTATATCAGTTGGTATGCAGTTTTGTGTGTGTTTTCTTTGTGCTCTCTGTGCAATTTACGATTAGCAATGCGGAACTGTTTGCTGCATACACGCCCTGATACCATAGAGCGCCTTTTGCTTTATTTTTGTTTGTTTGTTTATGTTGGGCCACTGATACTTAAACAGATAATGCACAACAGCATTGAAGGGTGTTTCGGTTAATATTTCTAGTGGGATAAGCTTTTGTCCAGTTACAGTGCAACGCAACTCCTCAATTATTGAAATACACGTGGCCACTCTATTAACGAAACTACATAAATTAATTTTTGTTCGAGGAATGCGTTGGGTGAGTTTGCACTGCAACTAGACAAAACATGTGTCCAAGGGTACACACGCCGCTCAATTTTCTTTAAGTGCTAAACCGATCTGAACCTCTTTTTTTAAGAACAGTCTCTTCCCACCCAATGAAGCCAAAGCAATCCGGAAGCCCACGAAATATTTGCAAGACTGCACATAAATTCTGGTGAACGGTACCAATTGATACCAATAACTATAAATGCAAGTCAAAAAGATACATGCAACATGTTAACCACAAAAAAAGCACCGAAAATGCTTCAAACTTTAATTCGAAGAGACAAACAGATAAAACCTGAACCAGAATTGGGTAAAAAGAACTCAATGAACCACAAAATGAAATAAAATGAAACAAAAAAGAAAAACCAAAAAATGGCTTCGTTTTGCATTCTGCAGAGCAACACGGCTGGCCTGACTGCCTACCGTGGCACCGTGTGGTGGCTCAATCTTCTTTGCGAACAAACAACACAAAGATGTTTTGCGCTAAGCGAATTGCATTGGGATGCACTTTGGGGACCAAAGCGGGAACCGTTGCGTTAACGTAGCTGCGCCGTTCTGTGCTGTATTTTAATGGTATTTTATGTGCGATTATCAGCGGCAGTGGCTGACTTGACTTGATGAGGGCACCCAATCCAATCCCGAAGCCAAGCCAAGCCAAACCAAGCAACCAAAACGGAGAACGTGTCTTCGGGACAAACGGTTTGCTGTGAGGGGAACTTTTGCTGTGTGTCGTTGGCTAAACTGTTTCTGTTTCTGTTTCTGGCTGCTGTTGTTGTAGTTCTTCTTCTTCTTCATCATGCTACCGCTTACTGCTTTTCATAGCTTATAATGTCTTCCTGGTATTGACCTGAATTTAGGTCACTCGTACGTTGCTTGCTCGCTAAACTGTTATTTTTGTTGTTGTTGTTGTTGAAGCCGCATATGCAGTATTCGCTTGTGTATTGGCCGCATCTGATGTTGATTCTGCTTTCGTGGCATTAGTTTGGTTAACGTTAACTTATCGGTGGGATACAGTTAAAGTTGTGAACTCCAATAATTCTTGTGGTTGTCGTTTTGGTTACACTCGAGGAAAATTGTTGGTAGGAGAATTCGGAATGACTGTTTTGTTCTTACGGACAATATAAGATATAACTGTAATAAAAAATAAAAATTTTTTAATAAAACTCAATTATTTTTTAACAAATAACAGTTTTTCTATTGACTATGATTTTTCTGTAAATGCAATAAAAAAAATGCAACTTTACAAAATTTTGTATTTTCCACTAACTTTTTTCTTTAAACGTAATATCTCATTTGGCCGCATCATGCTTTATTTATTGTGGTATGCGCTTCCTTGATGTAAATTTTAATTAATGTTGAAGTTGTTTTTCCAATCTATAATGTTACCGTTATTTTCGTGGGCTACAAGCGATGTCATCTTTGTTTGCTTTATTTAAGTGGAAACTGTTCTTGGCGAAGTTATACAATTTCCAGTAAAATCTAAATCTGCAAGTACACTGCTGAAAAGGATTCCTTGTTGTATATAGGTATACCTTTAGGATTATACTGTTGTGCTTAGCATAGACTGCTCATATGATATTTTGAAAGTTCTGAGTTATTTAATATTTTGTGAGCACACATATTTACCTAACACATTCGATACAGTGATTTCTGAAACATTTTTAACTTTTTTCCAATTTTTGCTTTTCATATTTTTGTTCGAGAGTCAATGAAGATTAAACCGCCTCACGTTGTATGGACGAAAAAAAAGTGGCCCGGGTCACCTCCTGAAAATGAACTTTGGCTTATTTTATGGTTGTTCTCAAAATATTTCGGCTCTAGCAACTGGACAATTCACAAAAAACCTCTATAAATCAAGATTTATGAAATAAAGAACATTAAAAAACTATACAAAGTCCCGCATTTCTGCGATTTTTAAAAATAATTTTTATTGAATTTTTTGTAGTTTTTTTTTGCATTTTGGTTAGGAAAAATACTTTAGAAAAACCCCAAAACTTTACACAAATTTAAAAAATTAAAAAATGTTAGCTATCACAAAAATATTGGACTTGTGCTGGTTTGTGTAGTTTTCTAATTCTGATTCTACAATCAGTCAAGCCTAAAAGATCTTGTCATACTTATGTACTGTAATAACATTGCCAAAGTATAAACTTCAATATCACACAAGAAAACGAAAGACTTAACACCTTCATAAATTCATTCTGGAAAAATGTCATTAACAAGGCTAAAACAACATTTTGCCACCACAACATAAAACAGCGACAGCGAGAAACACAAGCTTGGCCAAGTCCAAGAACACAAGTCAGCAGTACTTGACAAAGAAATTGAAACTTTTTTTTTTATTTTATTCTCATTTAATTTTTGCAAAAACCGCAAAAAAACAATTTCCAGTGTGGGGGTTTTTGGTAAAGAGTGAAAAAAAACAAAATATTCGCACACTTCAACACACTGACACACGCACACTATTGACCCAGTTTCTGTTTTCGTTAAATAAATAAACAAACAAAATTAAAGTTTTTTTTGACGTTTTTTTTGCCAATTGTGCAAACCTGGCTGCTGTGTTGGAGCAAAGGTTCTTTGTTAATTTGCGCGTGGACTATTTTTTGGTGGTTTGTTTACTCTTTCGGTTAACTTTATTTTTTTGCAACGAAGTGTCATTACTTTTTGTGCTAATTTAACAAAAAAATCTTTCTTATCAATAGAACTTTGGGCACTTGTGTGTACATATCTACTTGTAGATAACTTTTCAATTTGCTCAGAAAGTGAATAGTTTTTAATGAAAGTGAATTATTTTTTAATATATGTTAAGGATAGAAATGTATTTGAAGTGGAATGTTTTTATTTATTTATTTTTAAATCATATCATTCAGAAAAAATTAAATATTTTAGGTTCCACTCTCAATGATCTATGTATTAAAATTGATCTCTTTAGTGTACGAGTGTCTCTCTTTATGAGCATTTTTTTTTTTAATTCTTCTACCAAAGCTGAAATAATTGGAAACCATATACACTCAAACCCACTAAGACAGCACACCTTAGGTAAATACCATTAAAATTATCAAGAACAATAACCGAACGAAATACAATCGATCGACAAAACAACTGTACACATTGCATAATCAAAGCAGCGTTAAGTGAATGAGACCAAATTAAAAAGTGAATCTTCCCCAAAGAAAGCAAACCGAAAACGAATCGAATCGAATCGAATTACAAAGCAAATTGATAAAAGGTAAAGCAGACAGCAGTTGTTTCTACAATAGACAACTATCCCAGCGAATAGCACGTGGCACATTTGCCACGGTCAATAAACAGGAGCAGCGGATTCCAGCACCATAAAAAATACTAAGGATATCAAATTTATAAAAAAAAAAACGGTTATAGTTATGAAAAAACTGAATGACTCCAAAAAGGGAAATCACATCAGATGCCAAAGAAAATGAATTTTCCTTTCGATTTCCGGCATAGAAAGGAACAGAAGGTGATGTGGCCTTAAAGGTAGACAAATAGGATTTACATGTGGGGGAATTGATAATGAATATAAAAAACGAAAGGTATGAAATATTGAATAGCTAATATGAATAACGGCAAATCATATTTGAATAGAAGATTGGAAAGTTTATAAAAATATTCACTTTGACTATGAATATTCCCATTTGCTGTCACGTGTTGGCCACGCGCAATGCAGCAGCGACGGCGGCACCCCTTTAACATCAATTCCCTTCAATTTTCATCGACTCTCGATCTGATCGCTTTCAATTTCTTCCCCTTTGACATGCCTTTGCTGTCGTCGTCGTCGTCATCATCGTTGTCGTCGCATCTGTTAACAACTCGTGCCAAGGTGAAAAAGTCTTTTATGATTAGTACTTCTGTCTGCCTTCTTTTGCTAAAACATTCCGGAAGTTCTTTATGATTTTTTTTCTGCTGCCTGACAGTTTTTTTATGTTGTAATAAAATGAAAGGATTTATATTTCCTTGAAAGATCCTTGAAAAGAAGTATTGTAAATTACACAGGCTGTGCCAGTTGATGGCTTGTAAATCGATCTTGTCAACAGATGAGAAATATACAATTTTTAGTATGAAAATGTGTGTCCTTTTTTTTGTGTGTAAAAAAGTATCCTTTTTCTCTTAGAACATTCTGCAATATTCTGAGAAAAATTATTTCACCCGCTCTTTATAATTAATGCCACATCATTACTCATTAAAATATATTAAACTGCTGAAAAATGCACGATAGTAGACGCCTTTAAGCCTGGCTTAGCTGCTGTTAGTGTAGAAAAGTAGAAAAGCCTGTCCACAAAATATATTTCAAATGTCACGCAAAGTGGGCAGTGACAACAACGTCGGCTTTGCCCTTTTTCGGTGTCCTTTTCCGGCCACACAATGGACTCGACTTAAAAACCATTAACCATCGGATTAACTTGTTCAATTCTATTTTTTTACCACCACATTTCTTTCGGTTAAATATTTAACAATGGGTAACAAGTAAATCTGCGCAAATACCATAGAATCCGAAAACAAACAGGTAACCTTGTTGGCTATGGCTACTAAGGTAGCCCAAGCGTAACAAACACATGTTCTAGCAAGATCCTTTCTTTCTTTCGTTCTTTTTTCTGCCACCACAATCGGCACGCACTATTTTCTCTTGACCGAAAGGAGAAAAGTAAGTGATCCTTTGATCCTTTCAAGTTGACAATATTTTTTATTTTTCATAAAGTGCATTAGAGTATTTGCATAGTCATTTACGGGCAATTTTTTTTGTTTGACATTTAACTTGTTTGTTATTTGCTGGAAGGATTTAATGACTTTGACATGTGTCTGTGTCGTCATGAAGGTTACCAATATGTTTTTGATGATTTGCGACTAAGATTGTGGACTATGAAAATAATATTTTATTCAATAATTGTCAGTAAGCTTTCATTGAGTTTCAGATTGACTTTACTGGCTTCTAATGTGCCTTGTTGTGAGTAAAAAAAATATATTATTGACTTAATCACTCTATTACACTCAAAAAAAACCACCTAAATTAACTAGTATCCACCTCAAATCAAGCTAAAACGTTTATAGTCTGGTAAAGTGGAAAATTTTAGAAACATGTATGAATTACCCCACTGTGAACTGTAAAATTTAATTTCAAACTAGAGCGAACTTATTTTAAAGTTGTTGCTGGTTACCACGAAAATTCCCATTTCTATTTGAGGTCGTGTACATTTTTATTTCGAAGTGGTGCAATTTTAATTTAAGATTGTCTACTTCACTTTACAGTTGACGATTTTAGTTTGACGTATTTCAACTTTATTTTACAGTTATTTTAATGAAGTTGTTTTAATGTAGAAATAAGTACGATCGTAATTATTTTTTTTGTGTATAAGGAAATAAGTCCACTTCTTTCTGTTAGAAAAATTGCATACTATATAAAAAATCTCATTTGTCCGGATATTTCGCCTCACCTTCTAGAAGCCACCGGTGGACCTAGATAACTGTAATTCCACATATCGATACCTTAAAGCACAACCATCATATGTCAAAGTTTTCAAAACTCTAAAATGAAAAACAAGTTTCAAATCGGTATGTTTTGTTTATTTATTTGTATTTCCTCATTTTTCAATTACTTTCATTGTGATTTTCACAAAACACTATAAACTGTTCTTCTGAGGAATCCAAAAATGCCAAAGGTATCGATATATACCCTACACACTAATGTCTTGAGACCCCCGAACCAGATTTTTGAATTTCATAAGGGTGTGGGAGTTCAAAATGAGGGCGTGTTAGGTATAGTAGATTCTCTTAAAGCAACCAGTGGACCTAGGAAGCTGCAATTGCATATACAGTCGAACTTCCCTATAATGAATTAGCACGGGACTAGAAAATCACTTCATTATATAAAAATTTCATTATATAGAAGGTTACTATAGAGAAGTTCGACTGTACTATAATTTCATGGCAAGGATTCTTGAGCCATATTTTTAGTTTATACAAAAGAAGACGTGTCAATTCAAAATGTGAACTTGTTATTTAACGGTGCACTAAGGTAAGCTCTCCTGACACCACCAGTGGACTTTGAGAACTGGCTGCAATTTCACATACATATATATTCTGTTCATGACCAGGGCTACGAATTAATCAGCCGGATTTTGGATTATCTGCGAAAGCATTGGCTCTCGATGAAGATTTGTTATTTGAAAGAGGGTGTGGCAGTTATAGTTTAGCCCAGAAAGTGTATAAAGAGAGCTCATAATAGGTCCCAGGTGGGTTGAAAAGGCGATCCATGCACTGCAAAGTGAAATGTGTTATTCATACACACCTAAAGTGTGTAAAACTTGTAGACACATTTTACACACAACTTTGAGTGTATAAAAACACGCATGCGTGTTAATAGAACATGCCAAAATCATGAATGTGTGTTTTTTTTTATTTATCAAAATAAATATACACATAAAAATTTGTGTTGTGTGTAAAATTACACACCAAAAGATAGGTTCATTTTGCAGTGTGGTGCAATACTCTTGCATGTTTTATTAAACAATTCTTTTTAGTTTTAAATTTTTAAAAAAATGGCAAGTAAAAATATTTTTTTTTACCCTGTATCTAAAAAAACATTATTTAATTTTTTTTTTTATTTTTAGCTTAATATTTTTTTTTAATGTAAAATTAAAAATTTTTTCAATTTACTTTTACCCAATTTAAATTTGGTAATCTCATGTAAAATATTCTTTTTAAGAATTTCAACTACCAAAATGTCCTTAGAATTTCCTTCGGGTGATATTCAAAGAAATTATCTGGGAGGAGTTTTGTATATCTTGAATCACCGAAGAAGAGACTCCCATAGGTGTACAAGAAAGGAATCAAATAAAGGATCAAAAGAATCGCAATCCAGAATTACAAAATAACAAATGGAATGAATGAATGAAACCCAACCGAAGCGAGAGAACCAATAAGAATCGAGGAGCATCATTATGTGATGCAGGTTTTAATGCCGATCATTAAAATTAAACTATAAAAACATACAAAAACTCACCTCTACCTGAGCAGACAGGCGGACAGACGAAGGGACTGAGAGGGAACGGCCAGAATTACAAATACATTTTTGCATACCTATGGCAAAGCGAAAAACAGCTGTTTCTGAATGAATCGCGCAGCCTACATGCTTCGCTCACAGAACATAATTTGTGATACCAGCCAAACACACCTTCCCTAAACGAAGAGACCGCATTGCAGTAGAAAACCATCTAAACAAAAGCCAACAAAAACATTCCGATACAACGTACTCATTCTAACATGCCGGAACACTAAGATCAAATGACTTAAGAGAGCCAAGCGACCAAATCAGGCAACACAGTCTGCCCAAGTGATAAGAGCACCGGCGGCCTTATCCCACACCTGCCGCCTACCATCTCTTTTGCACACACACACATGCTTGGATGAATCGTTCACTCACACCACGACGAAAACGGCCTCTCTCGCTCGCTCGCAGTTCTCTGATTTTGAACGAACGTAGTATTTCCGTTCAATTGTACGAAACATTTCGTAGAGGATTTAAGCTTACGACTTGACGAAAATCAAATCATAAGATCGACAACGTTCGACGAGTCAAGATCACACTTTTGCAAGTAAACGTTGCGAAGAGCAAGCAGAGAGACGTGTGCATTTCACAAGTGTTTTATTTTTAAAACAACCCATAAAAATTTACACAATTTTCAAAGCGTTTTTTTTCAAACAACCGAAAATAAAAAGTTGCAAAGCTCTTTATCAAAAACGTATATAGTATACACGTGAAAAGTGACGAAAATCCTTCAGTAAAACTTTAGCCCAAAAAGAACCAAATCAAATATTTGTTCAAGCCAAAAACAATTTCCATATCAGAACAAATAACATAAAAAAAAAATAAAAAAATTATTAATAAACAAAAAGACCCATACAAAGAATTTAAATGGTTTCGAAGTGTCAGTGACTTTTTAAATAAACTACAAAAGCACACACTCACACACTCACACACACCAACAAACGATTAAAACAAACCAAGAATTTGGTGATAATAAAGAACTTGCAACCACGAAAAATATCAGCAACAACAACCACCAGAAAGTTTCACACATAAAAGAAGATTCTTTATTGAAATTCAACAAAAATAATCAACAAAAAAACAACAAAACCAAACAAACTTTAGTGTTGAAACATACGACAAGTAAAAATATATTTGAATATTTTACCAAAAAAATACAACAAACTCACAATGGCTGCCTATTTGGATCCTACTGGTCAATATTGAGAAGCAGAAGCAGAGCGGTGGAACAGCAGCGAGCACGTCAACTCAACTCGAAGCATTATCAAATCCAGAAGGAGAGTGTATCTGAGAGCGGCAAGCTAATCGTAAGAAGGTTAAGCAGATCAGCTGTTTTCGTACATAGAAACTAGATAAGAACACTGAAGCGATTGTTTTTCTTCCAATTTTTTTTCTGTTATCTTATATAATTCTCAACAAAATGGCTAGCTATTTGGATCCTACTGGACAATATTAAGTGAATTTTAGTTAATCATTGATTTTTTTATTTTTTATACTGTACTGAACAAGTTTATTTACAACAAAATGGATTTCGCTTTGGATCCCACAGGCACCTATTAATTTAGGCCAATAATTTAAAAATCTAAAAATCTAAAATCTTTAAAAACTTTCAAAATATTTCCAAATATTTTGTAAAATTTATTCTTTTCATTTGAAAAATATACAAAAAAAAAAACTATTCTCAAAATGCAAACCCTCGACCCCACTGGCACTTACCGTCGTCCCTCGAGCACACGCGGTTCATCCAGCAAATACTCCTCACGCAGGAGCGGCACACACGATGAATTTCTAGATCCCACAGGACAATACTAGTATGAGTAATTTTTTTCTATAAAACAATCATAAATACCATTACTGCCTTAGTTATAAATTCATTAAAGTTACTGAAAGCACATTTAACTACACACTAAATTAGATTAAATGTTGTAAACAGTTTGGAAATGCTCTGCAAGGTGACATTTTCAAAATGCAGTGGCGCACGCTGGCTAAGTGTGCGCGGGCGCGAGGAGACTTCCAGTTGCCGGCGTCGAAGAAAGTTTTCGTTCGACGGGCAAATTGTGAAAATGCACTGAAAAGATTTATAAAATAGTTTTTATTTAATTTATTTTTTACCACTAATACATACAAAAACAAATACTTATCATACGAAGTAAAATTTTCTTTTCATACATTAAAAAAATTACACACTTGCACATGCAATATGGAATTTATTGAAATATAAACAATTAATCTGCATTAACATACATTTATCTGGAAATTATAGTTTTGTTCAATTGTAAACTGAAGCCCTTGTTACTATTTCAACTCACAAATTACATGAAAAAAATAACTGAATTCCTAACTGCATTTTTCCATACAAGTAAATACTTTTCGTTGTCATCATTTTGTTCTAATTTCTAATTACATTAATTTTTGTTGAAATGGAAACATGTAAAAAGTTTCTGTTTTGAAATACGTCAAATGTATGCAAAAAGTATTAAATTAAGTGTCATATTAGTGTGAGCCAAACAATCTACCCCCCCATTCTTTGTCATCTTCTCCATATTCCCATACAACGAGTTCTGTACTCAAATTTTACACAATTTTGTTTTGTTAATTTTTGTTTAAATTCATATTTTAATTAATGCAGTTATTTTTTTTAAATTTAGAAAACATTACATTGTTTTTATTCG
Source organism: Heteromyza rotundicornis (assembly GCA_951394025.1). Classification (NCBI taxonomy): domain Eukaryota; kingdom Metazoa; phylum Arthropoda; class Insecta; order Diptera; family Heleomyzidae; genus Heteromyza; species Heteromyza rotundicornis. The sequence continues at coordinate 71,219,111 of OX596012.1, read as the reverse complement.
TATTGTGTCAAATCAAACACATTTATTTTTTGTATAATATGAAATTTATTTGTCACTATTCATGCCTTTAATATTATTTAATTTATGAAAAAAAAATAAATATATATGAAAATTATATTATTAATTATATCGTAGTGTTAGCAAAGAAAATATTATTTATCCACAAAACATATATGAAAAATAAAATATATAAAAAATTATTTAAAAAAATACATAATTGTGCATTGTTTTTATTGAGTGATGTTGAAGTTGTTCATTGAATAAGATGAGAAATGGTAAGTATGAGTTGGTTGTCTCTACTGGGGCAAGGTTGGAAGAGATTGAAAAGGGTCGATAAATTCTCTGTTTTGACAAAAATTTTAAAAATATTTCAATATTGACCGATCATGACGTGACTAGAAGAGCTCTGGCAAAACAATTCCTCCTCGCGTTCCACCTAAACGGCCACCTAACAGACCACTGACCAAAGCAGCACCACCCACGGACCATACGTGCAGACTTCACCCACTACTACAAGGAAGACATCAGAAGATTCACTGACCAACCCCATTCAAACGGAGACTCTACGGTACCGCATTAAAACAGTTGAATATAGAAGCGGTTCTATCAGCTATAAATAATTACCAGATAAATATTGTACTGAACAGAAGGCCTCCGCCTGTAGACGAGGAAGGGCTACCAGATGTACTTTAGCGCAGCTGAAATCTGGTTGGAACCGACGTCTGATTTGCTACATGGCAAGAAAGCCCCCACAATACGGCACACCTCTTTTGTTGCCCACTACACCTTGCACAACGTACCCCCCAATCCTTCTGGACACATATCTGCGAAATGGCTCGCTTCCTCGAACTTAAAATGACAGACCCCCATCTGACATGACAGACCCTGACCAAGAAGACATGAATGGTACATACGGCAAGAATATATATAAAAAAAGTACCATGAATGTATGGAATACTGTGGTGTACTTAGCACACAAAAGAAATAGATTTCATATTATTTACTAGCCAAATTGGTGCCCAATAATAATTCTAAAAATTGTTTATGGTAGGTACTGACTTAGTAAAAGTTCTGTAATATCACAATACCAGAACTCACATTTAAAGTAAACGAATGCCCTACTATGCAAATTTTATAATGACTGAACTCAAAACCTTAAATCTTTTTAAATGATGACAGATTTGAAAAAAATACTGAACAGAAAAAGAAGCGAAGCTATGGATCCATATGTAGTCCTTTTGAAGCATGAAACCGCCACTCTAATTGAACCTAACCACTTTCAAAATGTTTCCAAAGTAGATAGAATAATAGCTACAGTAGTCATCTGACTGAATTCTGTGACCCCTTCTTATCTATTGGTTAGGGATTTGATTAAGCTCATGAAGATTATGTTATGATACGAGTAAATCAATGATTATATATAAAAAAAAGAAACCCTGCACAAAGTCCGAGGAAGTTATCGACAGCGGTTTTGAACTTCCAACTGGCAAAAACGAATAGAAAACGAATATTTTCTGATTTTAAAAATTTTTCTCAACAAGCCGGAAAACCCTTGGAAAATAACAGTATTTTTTTTATTTGTAATCTGTACAAGTCAGTATATGATTCTTCTTTGCGAGAAGGGGTTTTCCAAAGCTACACACAAATTAGTTAAACATTTATTGTTTGAAGCTAAGTAATTAACGTCCAACAGCAATACAACTGCCAAGGCAGTGGCGCCACGTAAAACTAATTTAGGAAAATCTTGGTGCAAGGGAGGCTTGTTCCGGGGATTTGGGGCAATGCGCAAAAATTAATGGAATATTTCAAGGGGCTAGGGGCTCAAGTACATAGTTCGGGATTCGTATAAGAAAACATCGTGTGATAATCGGCAGAATCAATACTTCCAATAACAAACACAAAAAGGTGCTTCTGACAGTATCTCGTTACTGCCAGTTGTAAACATTATTGTTGTGCTCATGACGCTGCAAAGTGCAAAACAAATGTTCGAAAATAAAACGAGGCGAAGCGTATGCATCGGTACCACCACACGAGCTGGAAAATGTCGCATTAAATTACGCACTGCGTTTTCTTTGCGTCACAAAACACACCTGAAAGCAGGAAAATTGCATTGCACTGAGGAGTCGGGGCGAGACTGTATACCAAGCCATGTGTCAGTTCGTTCGCCTGATTGCCGCAGAATAGCCTCCAGCAGAATCTTTTAATGAAAAGGTGACTGAAAGGCACACAAGATGGGGCACACATACAAATGCTTCGGCGATGTAATAACAAGAGACGAGCATAGAATTTTTAAGTCCAAAACGCACTTGTGATGAACGAAAAAATTGCTCAAAAAACCAGGCGGAAGTGACAATAACGAGAATGTGTAAATTGCTAAATAAAAAGCTCAAATTATATTAAATTTGTAAATCGAATTAAATCACATACACATGTGAAATTGAAGGCATCCACAATAGCGACAACAACTGCAACAAACAACCACGATTAGTTCCCATACTGCATATGTATGTATGGAAGAAAATGCCATGCATGCGGAAGTAAAAGTTCAATGCTCGTTTGTGCTCCACAAGTGATTAGGTCAATAATAACACAAAATTGCAAAAAACAACAACAACGGCTGCAGCAGCAGCCGCAGCACTAGCTCTGACAACAACAAGTTGTGCAGCCGCCAGCCTGCCAGACAAACAAATCCGCAGCCGAATGATGTATGCTCCAAGCCATAAAATGCAATAATTTCCAAGTGCAACAAAATTCCCTCACCAACATAACTAAACGAAGCACACCAATACAGTCAACCCAATTGAGAATGAAAACTTCGACTGCATTGCATCTCTTTGGTGTGCACTTAGAATGCAGTTTCCAACTCTGCTAAGCTTTGAGCAACTTTAAGAGCAGCCGTGGATATAAAACAGGAAAAAAACCCCACTGAAAGCTTTAATTAGAAGTAAGCGCGCGCGGTGCAGGAAGTGCTCTTTGAGTGCGGATGTGGTGGCCGGCAACAGCTTCTAAAAATAGAAGCTTTCAGTTGTTGTTCTTTTTGCTATGGTGTGTGTATGTGTGTGTGTGTATGTGTGTTTGTGTTTGTGCAAAGTGTGAAGTTCAGGGAAATCTTCTAATCAGCTGGGAGCTGCGTGCTTGTCCCCATCAAGGTTGTAACTGGGGGAAAAAAAAAAGCAAAAGCTCTCAATGCATTTGTTCAGAAAAATGCAATGAATGCTGCCTTAGTTCAAATTGTATTTGTATTTTTCTCCTTATTTGGTTAGTCTAGAATTTAAATCGATGTTGAATACTAATTTTAACATTGTGCCAGCTCAGTGTTTACAAAATTATGTTGGTGGCAACATGGTTGCCGTTCCATTATATTTACTTACTTTTTTGGTAATATGCGGACTGTAGGCTTTTAATGCGCCTTTCGAGGTTTGAATATGGTCTGCATAAGCTAAGGCTGTTGTCATTCAGAAAACCTAAGAATTTTTAATTAGTTTCTTAGAAACTTTCCAGAAACGCATTCGAATACGAACACAGCGAAAAAAGTCTCTCCATTACAAGTAAATTTGAGTAAAAATTTTAAATACCAAAAAAAAAATCGTATCAAAAGACTGGAAGTTTCACCAAAACTCCAGCGTCACCGTCCGGCGACAAATCGAGCGGAAAGCGTACAACAAGTGTGTGGCATTTTGTTAGGCTCTTTTCGTACGCGCAACAATTAACGTACAAAATTCGATTTCTGCGGACGAAAAGAAATATAAGTTCAGGCCTGAGACAAAGTGTGATTACCCTACACTTTGCTTTGAGTTGAATAAAAGAAGAGAAGATTGGCACTGCGATTACTTCCCAAGGTATCCAATGACCATATACTCACCTGTCAATTTTTAAAGAACCTCCACTAACATTATGTCCCCAAGGAATTTTTTGATTATAAAGGAGTCGACAGATAGTCTCCCAGTAAGCCTTTTCTTTTGTGAAGGAATGTACTACAAGAATCCAATAAACAATTAGACATAAGAACAGCCAATTACAGTTAGCGACTCTTAAAAACAAATACATATTTTTCAGTACCTTCAGACCCCATTCGATACTATCCGTTGTCCTAATTTTTAATTTTATCCAAAGATTTTATTTTTTTTTCATGCACCGACATGGGATTTGCGATTGAATTCAATTGTAAGGATTAGTCATTCTCCTATTAGGATATTTAAAAAAATTCAAATATATGAAGTGCAATTTTAAGAATTTAAGAAAATACCCCTTATCACATGGGTGTAGGGTACACTCCGCTCAGCCAAAGAGTCATTAACCTTTTGCCTAGTTTGGGAGATACAAGCCAAAAATGTATTTAAGCGAAGCGATTGGCTTCAATGAAATCAATTTACGAGCGAGCTACGATATGACGAAGATAGCAACAACAAAATACAACGACAACCACTACGGCAACAACAACAACAAGACCAACACCAACAGCAGCAAGAAGAAACGAACGATTCAGCCCATGTACCGTTGGAAATTTCTTTTGCCTCTTTCACGTTGGCTTAAAATGTGGGTCAAGTTATAATGTGTGCGGCCAACTTAACGGTAGTGCGGGACGTCGTCAGAAACAAAAGCAACAACAACAACAACAACAACTACAACGAACACAACGAAGTGGTATGGGGAATCGAGTTAAACACACGCGTTTTCATTGTAGCCATTGTTGTTGTTGTTGTTTTTATTGTGTTTTGTTGTTGTAGTTGTTGTTGTTTTTATTATTGTTACTGTTATGTTGTTGCTGGTCTTTGTCATGCTCCAAACCACTTTACAACTCGATCATGAGACGCTGCCGATACTGAGACTAAAACTGAAGCTGAGCTCATAAAGCCTCAAAAAAGCCCCCCAAAAAAAAAGTCACAACACACAACAATCAATTCAAGAAGCAAAAAAGCCAAACCTGAACAAAATCAAAAATTTGAAGAAAAAAAAAACAGTTCAAAATCTGTGGTAGCCGCCAATCGCCTTTAACCATCCGAAGCCACTTCTTGCGACTTTCACTTAGAAAGTTCTGCTCGTGGTTATGAGGCGTCTTTTTTTTTTAATTTTTTCTGTTATTATTTGTTTTTGTTGTGTATACTTTTTTGTGGATCTTTGAAATAAACATGTTTGTTTTTTCTTTTTTTTTTAAGTAGAAATTAATTTTTTTTTGTTCGAAATGAAGTGAAAAAAACAAACAAAATCTTTTTCAACGGAACTGGGTCAGTAGAGTCGATCAATCGAATGCGTAGTAGTTGGTGTGAATGGGCAACAAATGTGGCTAAGACCGTTGGGCGTTAATGAAAGGAAACATACTCATACAGTATATTGTAGAAATACAATTTTTTTTTATTAATTTAATTTAAATAATATAAATAATTTGATGTGAATATATTTTATTTTAATTTAAAATTTTTTTCTTTATAGTAACGAGTAACTGTATATACCAATTTAATTATTTTATTTAAAGTTACATATAATTGAATGTTAAAATTCAGATTTTATCGAGCTCAAAATTAATAATTTTTTTTTGGTTTTTAAATAAATTTTTTTAAAAACTCAAAAAATAAATAAGAAATTATTTAATTAAATTTTCTATTTTTTGTTTATTTTTATTGAATAATATTTTTTATTATTTTTTTTATTTTATTACTAGTAAATCACCCGTGACTTCGCACATATATATACTAGAACGCCCATATTATGAACTGCCACGCCCACTTTTAAAATCAAAAACCCTGATCCAGAATCTCTATATGTTGACTAACAGCATCCTAGGTACATTGGTAATTGCAGGATAGGATACATATAATGGACACGGTTATATTTTGAGCTGCCACGCCTCTTTCTCGAAAAATCCCAAATCTGGCTCAGGAATCTTTAGCCATGGACTTACTAGCTCTCTAGCTCCTCTGGGGGCTTATGGAATGTGAGGACAGTCAACTGGACACACAGACAAACATCAGGATTTTATATATTGTGATTATTTATTAATTTTTTCAAATTTAATTTAATTTTTAATGTAATTAGATTAATTTTTAATTAATGTTATATGATTCCATGAAATTTCCTTAAATTTTCCATTATTTTATTTAAGCATGTAATTTTAATTAATTTTATTTAAATGAAAAATAAATTTAAAAAAAAATTTAATTTATTTAAATGAAATGAACGAAATTAATTTAAATTAATTAAGTTAAATAAAATTTATTTAAATTATGGAAGTTTAATTAATTTTCTTTAATTTTGTTCATTTAATTTAAATAAATTAAATTTAAATTAATTTTATTTAATATAATTTCATAAAATTTCATTCAATTTTATTTAATTTTATTGCCTACATCACTCCTAAAGTATCGTTGTTTGCGGCAAATATCGCTAATTGCTAGTATATGCAAATAACAAAAATTACCGATAAGAAGCTACAAAATCGAGCTATTGAACTGCTTAGAAGCTGATGACCATACAAAATACAATAGAATACGATTTTCTATTCTACAGGGGCATAAAACTTATGAACCCTAATCGAGAGTGGTGCAAAATTTATTCAACGGAACACTTCCGGGTTCAATATTTCAAAAGAATTCCATACCATAGACTTCCCCGTATTCACAGAATAAGCTTTTTTACCAATCCCCACAAGGCACATCAAATTTTTTAATTTTTTAAAAGAGAAACTTTCTCAAATGATTAAAGCCAAGCTAAACAAAAAGTCACCTTTTGACTATTTTAACGATAAAAACGAGACAAAAAAGCAAAAAATAAAAATCAAAAACCGTGCAAATAAAAGCGCGTGCTTAGAGCGAAACTCGCTAAATTCCAAAGATGGCGGACTTCCTTTTACTTTTCAAAGCCACAAACGATAACTACTCAAAATTGAACGGCAACAAACAAAACAATTGAAACTATTTCACTGCTGCTGGTGTAGTGTGGTGTGTTGGTGTTTCGTTTGGTTTTCATGCTTCATCATTTAATTGTCAACTTGAAAGAAAAATAGCAAAAAAAAATTTATGAAAAATTGCAACCGAACATACAACACAAAGCCTCAACAGCAACCAGAAAAGCCAAGCAAATGAATGAAAAATTTTCCATTTCATTTGTCGCACCACACACACACACACACAAAAGCTGTTGAATGCGATTTTAATCAGAAAGGTCAATGACATGAACTACATTTCTCAAGTGTTGTTGCTATTTTGCTGCTTTGGTGATAGTTTATTTATACAAAGCACTACGACGACAGCAACAAGCAAAAACCCGCAAAGACGCGAATTCACTTTCTATTCCATTGAAAAATTGTTCAAAAAAGTGAAAAACAAAATAAAAATGAAAACTACAAAATCGAAAAAAGGAAAAAAAAAAATAAATAATAATAATGAAAACAAAATCAACAACGAAAGTGGTAAACAACTTGAAGACCAACACTTGAGCCAGTGTTGCCCATTCACCGCAACTTATCAGCGGAAATTGAAAATTGTCTACGCTCGGAGCGGGCACAACTTTGAAAGCGGCTCAAATGTGTTTTTAACGGTTTCCGTTTGTTAGCTTCTTTGAGTTGTTGGTGTTATTGTTGTTGTTTATTTGTATTTTAAAGTGAACTAACTCATTTGAATTTCCAGTGAAAATTTCACCCAATCAATGTTTTGATAGACAAAGTCACTTGGCATCGAGCCGAGGAAGAGGAAACGAAAAAGACGAGGAAGCTTTGGATTGATTGGATTTTTCGCTGAATTTCTCTCATTTGAATTTGCAAATTTCGTTTTGTGTATTTATTTGCATATATTATGTTTCACTTATTTTCAGCGCTTTTTTTTCCACTTAATTGAAATTGATTCATGAATGTTCAAGTGATTTGTTACACTTTGTGTAAAGCATCTTAACAATTTTGAGTGAATTTCTGTGTGTTTTGGACAATAAATTTTGCAACTTGTGTTATGCTTTGTTTGTTTCAGCTTGGAGTTAGTCATCGTGCATTCGTGTATTTTTATGTTGCAACTAATTTCACTATGGTTGGTGAATGACGTATTTTTATAGATATTTTTCAAAATGTGATTCACTTGCTTGGATAAACTATATCAAAACGGATTAGGAAATGTTACATTAAAATTGCCATGCGCTGCGTATGAGTAACTTTAATTTATTTTATTCAGAATGTACAACAATTTCGCTATTTACTTTATAGTTTAATGGCAGAAAAGTTAATTAAAATAAAAGTTAATTAGAATAAAAAAAAATCGATACCAGCAACGGTCTAAGCTGTTGAAAAAGAAATGTGAACGTGTCCCTTATCGCTTTAACTAACAAAATATGAAAATTTCAGTTAAAAATTCTTCATTTTATTTGAACGCTAAACAATTTCCATTAGAGGCAATTCTGATTCAATTGAATTATTTTCTTTTTATCCTAAAAATAAAATGTGAAAAAATAGCACACAATTGACCGCAATTCGCAAGCATTTTTCTCTGCAAATACACAAATTATTTCTTGTTCAAATCGAATTTCTGAAAATACTCACAGTGAATTTCCATTGACATTCAGTACTTTTCACAACAACAACAACAACAACGAAAATAGACAAAAAATAGCCACTTTACATTACGAACGCGTAGAAAATAAATATAAAAGCTATACAGGCTGCACCTCAGGCCCAGTAACCATTTTGACAACACCAACTCACTTGGACTTGGCCAACAAGACGCGTGCATTCAGTGCCAACAAAAGTGTCAGCTAAACAAATGCAAAAAGCAACAACAACAGCAAAAAAAAATGCATTATTACGACTTTCGCGGCAAATTGGCATTAGGCGAGAAAGTGCGTCCACACCGAAACCCTAGTCGCAGCCGTCAGCTTAAATACAAATTGGCCACATTTTGCACATGAAGTGGCCTAAAAGGCAAACGAAATGGCAAAAAGGCAAGGCAAAAGTGTTTTTTTTTTTCCTTAATGTTCGCATTGGTGGAACTCATTCGGAGTTTAGTGCACGTACTTTGAACACTTTTAGTGTCTAAAATGACCGAGCAGACGAGGCAAGTGAACAGAAGGAGGTAGAGACCGAAAGACGGTTGCTGTTGGTATTCAAAGCCCCTTCGTCTCCCTTTCATGGCAGTGTGAGCGATGAAAAGTGTTTTTCTTGTTAACTTTTCACTTTTCATTTGGACTTGATTTTAGTTGTGTGCAACTGAAGATGGTTGCTGTTGTTGTTATTTTCGTTTCTAATTTTCGCTATTGTCATTATTCTCGTTTGCTGGCTCAGACTTTGCTGCGAGAATGCAAAATTAGCCATTCCTGCAATGCGTCTAAATGCAGTCCTAAATACGAGCGTGTACTTACTTAGTTATGGCTGGGCTATAAAAAAAAAGACTAGAAAAAAAATGAGTTGGTCTGCGGTTTGTATGTGTGTACTCGCTTGTGCTTGTTCGTGGCTTTAAAATGTCTCCAGCAGCAGCAGCAGCACTTGACGGTTGGCAAGAGGGAAATAAAAATGCGTGTACGTGCTTTTGAGGCTTATTTTGGCCTAGTAATGCGTATTGGCCCATTAAGCGGTGCGTTTAGGCTGCTGCTGGTTAAATGAGCCAACACTTTCATATTCTAAACATAGCCGCTGTCGGCTGTGGACTTGGGCTGGGGCCAAAATAGCTTCTTTTTTGTATTGGTATTTTTGAGTTTGTTTGTCTTTCATTTCTCCGTTCGGTGCGAGGAAAATCCAAAGCCGCCACGAATTAAGAATGCGTTTTTATTGCTTTTTGATTTTAGGGTGTGCGAGTGTGTGTGGAAGTTTTACAAATAATAAGTCAAGTGCAGTTTAAAACGAAAGATTGATACTTTGTATGAAATTATGTGTGACCAGGGACAGCGTTACGGGGGTCTTGATTGGTGGGTCAGTAGGATTCATTATTGGGTCCATTTAAATTTTTGGTAACATAAGATTACACTGTGCAACAGTAGAGACAGGCTGTCATCCTATATAACCAATTTAAAGGTAAATAAACGTACTTGATGGTAAAAATTAACCCTTTATTGAAAAAAAAATTTTTTAATTTCGGAAAATTTAAAATATTTTAAAAAGTTAACGAGATATAATCTTTTATATAAAAAGTTGATAAAAGTGTGTATAATTGACTATTTTGACAAGCATAAAAACAAAAAAATCGGTCAATCCATTCTAAGGTTAAATTCATTTCAATATCAAACTTTGAGGGGGGCTGAGACCGGAGCGATGCGGTCTTAGATTGGAAATCGGTATGTATTTCCAGGCTCATACAAATTTGGACAAAGTTATACCAAAGATTTTAGGTCCTACAAGTCCTGTTCTTGTCCTATCCTGTACGCACACAGCCCCAAACCCTATTGAGAATTCACTACACTAACTTAATACTTTCACCTGGTGAAGGAATTTTTCCGCCCCCAGACCACGACCCCAAAACTGTTACACAGTGTTAGCACAAATGGGTTAGGTGGCTTTTGAAGCAATATTTACATAACACATTTTTACGCCCAACCACAAATACACAAATTTCAGAAACAAAAAAATATTTTTTTTAAAAAAATTAATTTTAACACAAAAAATTTGTTTAAAATTAAACACCAAAAAAATCTTTAAAAAAAAATTTTATTTTTCTAAAACAAAATAATTTTTCGTGAATTTTAATTTGGTATTTTGATGTATTGAATAAAATGTGACTAATGAATTCTTATACAAACCAAAAACAGTTTATCCAATAGATACAACCTTAGTACGGTGAACAAAAAAATTTGATCTATCTTTTTTGTCAAATGGATAAAATTTTTGTTCAAACTAAACAATTTTTAGTCAATTCGATAAAAAATGTTTGTTGGCTGTATATTTAGAAAAATTTTGTTAATTTTTTTTGTGTGTACGAAATTATTTGATAAACAATAATTGTCAGAAACTTTAAAGTAAAAAAACTTAGTAAAATCACATCATTCTCCTCCTCAAGTAACACCCAAATGAAATGTTCATAAATCACTTCCTATTCAAGTTTTTTCGCATACATAAGCTTCTTTATCATCTTATCAATTATGGTTGCTCATTATCTGGCCATGTAAATGGAAACTCGTGCCAGCAAAACTGCTCCGCACACACACCCCACCACGCAGGCTTCCTCCATAAGTTTCTTCAATGCGATAGTTAAAACTTGTGACATCACAGAAACGCGAAAAAAAAGTTCAATGGACTTTTGAAAAATCGCTTCACCCAGCGAAATACTCAACGAAAAACAAAAAGAAAAAAAGAAAAAAAAAACCAAAATAAAAATAAAAAATAATTTATAACATTTTATTGCCAAAAGAGAAATCGCACTACACAGCAAGTAGGAAAGAGAAGGTGGCGACGAAAGGAGTGTGTAGGTACGAGTAAAAATGCAAGCAGTAACAAATTTCCACAAAAAACCTTAAATAAAACAATAAAAAATTTATAATTTAAATAAAACTTTTAACTTTTTGTTTTGTTTTTAATTTATTTTTTGTATATTTCAGAGATAAGAAATTCCACACAACAAAAAATATACAAAACTAGTTGCCAACTCGTTAAACACCCTCTAATGTACGTCAAAACAAAAAGTGGCACTTGTCTTCTCAACCAAATCGATTGGCAGAGCAATTACTCACGAAACTCTCTACACCCAAGGAAAGAAGACGAAACAAATGGAATATAAAATATAAAAGTCATACAAAAAATGAGACAATGAGTTGCGTAATTTTGTGTGTTTTTAATTTTTTTTGCCATATTTATTTAAATGCGATTATAACACCACCTTCTCAATTGTTGTGTAATTGTGACACGGCAATTAATTAATAGCCGCAAGCTTAAGCTTAAAAGGTGTTACATTTCAATTAAAAAACCATTAAAAATGATTTTCGACAAAAACACATACAATCTTTGTGAAGCCTATTTAGAGTTGGCTTAGGGTATCGATTCGATTAACATCGTCATCATCGTCATCATCATCATTATTATCGAAGCTAGCAAAACAGCTGATCGCTCATTCAAACTAAGCAGAATTGAATAACAAAACGCTGATCACCTGTCGGAAAAAGTCTCGTCGACCGGCCGGCCGGTGAGGCGCTTAGAAACGACTCAGAGACAGCTACGCTCATATATTATTCACATTATTCACACTTCATTTGACACATGAGAACTTTTCTTAATTTCGTCTCGGTTTGGGCTTTTATCTTTTTTGTTTATTTTTTTTTTGTTGCCTTTTTGTTGATCTTTAAGCTCGTATTACATTGTTCGAAAAGAATATTTGAAGAATTTTATGAATATTTACGAAATATTTTAAGACTCTTTTGTTATGCAAAGTGGATGGAGCGTGTATTGTAGACATTTTTATAGGCATTTTCGGGCTGTTAGTGGTTATTTGTAATTTCTTCTTACTTGTCGAATATTTGCGTGTAATAAAGTTCCATTTACAGACACCGCGCTGTGAAAAGAGTATAAATATTTCTGCATACTAACATATCTAATTTAAATGCTACATTGTACAGAAGCAGTTGAGTTAAATCTAATTTATTTGCTTTGAAATCTTATAATTTATTATGTACTAGCTTATACCCACAGCTTCGCTCGCAATAATTTTGCATTTTCACGTCAATGTATAAATGTTGTACTATGTATTATTTAAGCAACTGAAATAAAAAAAGGTTTTCTCAGTCTCTGCCCATTCACTACCCAATACCGAATCCAAAACATCACCGATATCCCTATAATGTCCATTAAAGCGGTTAAAAAATTTAGCGCGTGGCAATTGGCGATTCGTACATTTTCACAATCACCTCTCTGCCCATTCAACACCAAGCACACAATGCAGAATTTTAACAAAATTCCTTGAATAGGGCCTGAGCTTTACAAATATGGGGGCTTCAGACGTTGGTGTACTGTAAATTTTAGTCAATCCTCTGCCCATTCAACACATTTTACCAATCATGAAGTTTATACGAAATCTTTTAAATAGAACCCAGGTTAGAGACCTTTAAAAATTTTAGGGCGTGGCAGTGTGTGGACCGTATATATTTATGATTCCCAGCACCAAATCCAAAATATCATCGGAATCCCTTTGAAAAGACCCAGGTTATAGAGCTTTTTTTTTGGGCGTGGCGTGGGTGGTCTACATATTTTCGGAGTTAGCACATTCATCACCCAACACGTACAAGATTTCAGCGAAAATGGTTAAACACTGCATGTAGTAATTTAGAATAATATTTGACACGCCCACCTCGAACGCCCAAGTTAATGAAATGGCCTATGACAAGGTCAATGAAATCACCTACATTTTGATATGTGTTTCATTAAAATCGGTCAAGTACTTTCTGAGTTATAAGGGAACAACCTGACATACCCACATACATACTCACGAACAGTTAGAAATAAATATTCCCTTCAAAATCTCAAAAGAAAAATACAATTAAGAATTCATAGAAAGAGTTGGAAGAATTTTTATATTCTGGAATTGGCTAGAATTGATAAATTGAAGCTTTATTACAACTGGATGATTAATCGATTAACAAATTAAGCGATTGAGTTATTAATTAATATTTTTATTTTCGTAAATTCGATAAAATTAATTTTATTATTAATCGCAGAACTCAATTAGTTTATTGAATGTCTTTATTCCCATCGAAATTTCTTCAGTGCAACACTTTTGGAATAAATACAAATGCCCACAACTTCCCTCAACGTGACAAAGTATTGACAAATACTCCAAATGCGTACATTTATTTTCAAACTCTCTACTTCCTCATTATGCATTGTTGCAACATCAGCAAAAAGTGAGCTCAAAACATTTTTCCAGAAACAACCAAGAACCAATCACTCCACCTTTGTCTGAGCTGGGTTCAGTGGCCCACTAAACCGAAGCTCAATGTTTTTATTCATTCCATCGAAAAGTCTGTCTGAAACATTTGAATTTCTAAAATGCAGTTCGTATCAAATGCAAATACGCAATGCGACAGTAAAATCGCATTTCAGCATTTCACAACACTTTTAGAGTTACCTATAAATAATTGAAGAACCTCTTTTCCTCCAGCCTAGCGCACACACGCTGCAACAACATGTGAAATTCTCAACGATACTCACACCAAAAATATAATCTGCTAAATTAGAATGTCAACAAAGGCGATGAAAACGACGAAAATGGCCTACGTGACAAAGCCCCAAGCTGTCGTTGTAAGTGGTCAGTGTTTGAACCTCCTAACCCCACCCCCCCCTTTCCCTCACTTCTAATGGCTTGACGTTAGGCCATCAAATCAAATTCAATAAATTTCTACTAAACCAAAAAACTTGTAGTCATGCTGGGATTTACAAGCTTTCTATGCATTTCGAGTGTGTCTGTCTGTTCCTCGTGCCTCGTGAAAACGCATGTGCTGCCGTCGAATTTTGTTACTATTTTTGGCTCTCCTTGCCCTGCGGATTACTATATTCTCTAACCAAAAAAAATATAAAATAAAATAAAATTCAATTCAAATAGACGAGAAATCCCCCCAAAAAAAAACGAAGCAAAAGAAGCAACTCCATGAAGTTCATTGAACTATTTGTGAGCTTTTTCGGGTTTCTTTAGTTTCATTTGTCGATTATGGTCTCATAGAGTTCGGGTAAAAATGTTTGCTTGTATTCTTCTTTTATTTTTGGTTTATTATATTTTTTTGTAGATTTTTTTTTTGGTATGGTCGCCATAGTTCACGTAAGACTTTGTAAATCATCAAAAATTATTAATACCCCAAAAGAAATAATATTAGTTGTTGTGGGAAGGTAGTAAAGTTACATGTAATATGGACGATGAGTTTTTATATAATTTAAGCAGAAATATGTTTATTAGATTGTTTCCCTGAAAAGTAAGTTCTAAGTAAGTCCACACACTCAAAAAATTAATGTTTTTGAGGAGTATTTGTTGCAAATGCTGTATACTTTAAGAGAAAATACTCTTGTATTTGTCGTAACTGAAATCGTAGACAGCAGAAATTAATTTGATGGAAACGTTTTTAGTTTCTCACAAATGCAAAAACCGTTTCTTTCAAATACAGCCTCCTCGTTATTAAAAAAAACTTAGTTAATTTGTCGAAATTTTTTTCGTAGGCCTTAGCAGTTTAAGACTAAAATGTTGGCTACACAGAAAAAAAATGTCGGTAAAATTAAACGAAAAAAGTTGTTAACGTACAACTTTTTAAAATGTGTGAAAAACCTGAATTTATTAACCGTTAATAAAATTGTTAAAATAAATCTTCAAAATTCGATATAAAATAGTTAAAATAATCAAAAAAGTTGTTGTTGTTGTAAGTTCGTTTACCACAATTTTTGATAAAATGAGAATTTTTCACAAATTTACTAAAAAATTTAACCGACATAGGAGGGTTGATTTACCGACTGTGTGTAAAAATCCCAAAAATTAGATGATGGACTTGATTTCAGCCGAAAGATGGCGCACTCATCTCGTCTTGAGACCAAAATCGACTTAGTGACTTCTAACTGAGGGACGATGATCTGCAGAAACATTTTTCTATCAAAGGCGAATGAAAAAATATATCAGGAGTTGTGAGTTTTTGTAGATTTAAACAGAATATCGAAATATTTGCGAACATTTTTCAATGGGTGTTAGTCCCTATTTCCAACAAAAATTGTGGAAAAATATTTAGTGAATGTGAACAGAGAAAAAAAACTTCATACATGCTTAATCATGGGAGATGGCAAACTGATTTTCTGATTTTGGGAATCCGGGAATAGAATAAAGTATGGACACGAAGAAGAAGAAGAAGACGAAGTGTAAGGCGTGTAAAATACACACTTTAGGTGGTATTAAATGAGAAATACCTTGACTATTTAAGGCACTAGCAACAGAGTATTGACGTAATATTGTGAACTGGTGAGAAATGAAACGAAGCTAGAATTTTCATGTGCAGCACGGCTTAATAGTCAACTAAATGAAATACGTATATTTAAGAGCTTTATGCAATTAAGTTCAATCAACTTTTAATTCAATTGCATTTCCATTATTATGTATGTAGTATCGAGACTCGTTTGAAGATATACTATTTCTAAACATCAAAAGTCGCACTCCAGCAATGCATTTCCTTATATAATGGAAATGAAAATAATAAAAAAAAGTAATGAAAAAAAAGTAATAATAGCAATGAATTAAATGTGATTCCATCGATATCTCGAGGAAGTGAGCGAGCGATCGTGTAAAACAGCACACTAATATGAAACAAATTACAAATTTCACTCGGTCTTAATGAATTTGCCTAATGAGCTACGTTTGAGATCAGTGGGCATTTAAAAATAACCAAATACTATCACTTTCTCATAGAAATTGAACAAATTGTCAACTTAATAGAACTCAAGCTGAGATCTTAGCAAATGGACTCTTTTACACTTCTAAACAGATCCAAAATTAATATTTATTTATTTCTATGTTCTCCACTATTCAAATCGTCTATGCATGGCGTAGTGTTTAATTAAGTTTCATTTCCTATTAAGATAATAAATGAAAACCCATTGAAAAAAAAATAACAATTGACAGATTTCTACGTAACAAAACCAATAAAATTGTGCACGCGACAAATGGTTTGTTCGTAATCGTTTGAATTGCAATTGAATGGGGGAATAAAAAAATCTAAGTTCAGAATTTTTGTTGCTTATTCAGTGTGCGGAAAATTGCACAATCATGGATTTTTTATTTAATTATTTTTTTAAGTGGAAAAAAATGTATTTTCTATATTATCTAATGTAAATACAAAATATGCAGAAATTACAAAAATACCCATTTTGCCTAATATTTTCTCATTTCAGTTGTCCACTTGCCATCTGTGAGCCCCGTCGCTATTATGCGGAACTAAATTCACTCAATTAGCACAGTTACAGTAACTGTAACAACAACAGCAGTAGCACAATATTGCACTTATTAAATGCAATATTTACACACAAAAAAAATGAAAAAAAAAACGAAACAAAACAAGTTCAAACCCAAGGTTGACATTTCAGACATGACGCGTTTTTAAAATAAAATTTCCGATTGCAATCGGAACATGTGTTTAGTTTAGATAAACAAGTGCTAAAACTACTACATAGAAAAAATTATGGAAAATGGAAAATTTTTCTAAAAATAAAAACTAATTCAATTAATTGGAGAGGATATTTTAATAATTTAATTATTTCTTTCGGTATTTATACAATTTTATATTATTTCAGGAAAAAACTAACCAAATGCGGTCGCCAAATTCCCAATCCAACCGTAATCTAATTAAATAAAAAATCGCCCGCTTCCTGTTTGCGTTTTCATTATAATTTTCATAACTGAATACTTGTAATATTTTTAATTGATTGTCGCAGCAACGAGTGCAACTGTTCATAATGCTTAACCTTTATGTATATCACATTTGTGTTTTTACTGCTTAATCACTTTATAGCATATATTTAAATCGGCTCATTAGTTAAGAATTTATTAATTATTAATTGCGTAAGTGTTGATAAAATTAGTTTACTAATTTATATATATAAAACAAATGAATAAGTTATGTAAGAAATATTGACTTCAGGGAATTAACACAACTCACGATATATTCATGGAAGTAGCTCAGTTTCTATTCATAGAAACTGGGCTAGTTGTTGGGAGCTACTTGAGAATACCTTAAACAACTTCTGTGAATTTCCACCTGGGCTGTTTATATGTTTTAATTGAAATTATTTTATTCGAAACTGACCTTTCGCAAAAACCCGGTTTCCTATGAATGATGAGCCTAATTAGATTTTTACAATATTAAAACAATTCCACAAATAGAAATTATTTATGAGAGAAATTATTAGAAATTAAAAGAGGAAAGAGTAGAGTGATACAGGGAGAGAAATGTTGGCTCATGATTTACGATTGAGGTTAGTTACGAACTTTAATCATTAATTATGAGTAGTAGTCACAAATAATGCCATTTAATATGCATATAAATTGTGAATACACCATGATTAAGGTTTATGAATTCTGTGATTTATTTATTAATCTCGAAGACTAATTGATGATTAACTTAGTCATAAAACTGCACGTGTTTTCTTGAATTATGAGATTATTCATTTTTTTTCATGATTAGCTGAGCAATATACGATACATTTAGACACTTGTACAATAATGTCATATGTTAAGTGGAACAAATCTATTAATAAAAAATCATAAATTATGTTTTTTTCTTTTAATAGTGTTTATGACTAAGAACTCATGATTAATGACTACTTATTAATGAATCAATATCATGATTGATTTTTACATATTATATTCCTATAACGCATGATTTCAGTAATCATTTCCCTCCATGTAAAGGTACATACCTAAAATGTATATTCCTTATTTACTTTAATAATTCTTTGAAACCAATTGAAGTCATCATATCAGTAAGGTGGCAATGTGAGTGTGATGTGAAGCACTGGCTAAAAATAAACTTCTTTCCAAAACAAAAATTATATAAAATTAAGGAATTTTAATTGGACACTAATTACGGTTTCAATTCTTAGTGCTTAGAAAAATTTATGGACATTTGGTTGCATAGTGTTTTTAATGCGACACACACTGGTGTGAAATTCGATTCTAGCTGGACAAAGGTAGAAGGAGTTGACCAATCATTCTGAAATTTAGTGTGTAATATTGTGTGCAGTCCCTAAAGTTTTGGCATAAAAATGGTAAAAATTGTAACAAAGGGCGTGGCACCTCGCATACAAAAAAATTAAAAAGTGGTTTAAAAGGTATTTTAATGCAAGAGTTTACATAAAAATTGGTGTGGTATATTTTTTTGGCACTCTCAGGGGATTTGCAAACAAATGGGCAAGATTAAAAAATTGGGCGTGGAAGGTTCCACTAAAAAATTAAATTATAATAACTTTTATTATACATTTTGAAATATAATTTTTTTGAGTTTTGTCCACCTAGAATCGTCTCTCAGACCAGTGTGCGACAGTAAGTTTCTTGTGTTTCTGGTGAAAAAAACGGTGAATTTGCTAAAAATCGAATAAATTCTAAATATAAATGCCATAAATAAAATACATCAAATTATTTGATTGCCCACATGTTTTGAAGTGGAGTGAGATAACAAAATAAAAGATTCGAATTCGCTTGAAATTGTTTTGTTTTATAATCACTCACTTATCAAGAGCTCGTTAAGCTCGTTAAACTAACATCATAAGTAAGCGAGGCATTTGAATAACGAACCGGTGATACCAGCCTATGTGAACTTATTTTAATTGATTTACTAAAGTAATTTGAAATGTGAAACACACTCATTTCGATTTCAATTCTTAGTGCTGTCAAATCCATTTCAAGGCTAATTTGGGGAGTGACAATTTACTTTTAGGTGATAACTTATTTAGTTGTTTCCGAACTTGCAGCTTAACTAATAGCCTATAAATAAAGCAACTTAATCCCGAATAGGATTGGTTTTTTTTTTATAAATTATAAAAGATGCATTTAATTTGTTTAAATTATTCCATAATATTTTAAAATAAAATAAAAATTTTTTAATGTTTTTTTTGCTTGTGTGATTTGCTTTTATGGTTGCCAATGGGGGGCAAAGGGGCTACATTTATTCATGTGATTAGCTGGATTTTTTCCAAATTTTTTTTTTGCCAAACAAGTATTTTTTTTTGCTATTGTTCGAAAATTTAATACAAAAAAATTAACTAATAAAGAATAAAGAATGCAGATTATAAAACATATAAAACAAGTTTGCAGTGGGAAGCACTTGCGTATGTAAAATAATACAAAAAGGTTGGTTATACGTTTATTTTTTTAGTATGGAACACTTTGCTATTTTGTTACCCTTTATCGATGATAATGTCGGGAGTGATTTGTGGCCATTTAAAGTTCAGAGTTGGCTAATTTACACGGCGGCGCCTGTGCTTTCAGCTCTTCCAATGATTTCCAATTGATATCATAAATAATGAAATTATATACCAAAGATCAATATCGCGACGCTTTGTTTTAATATTTAGTTTTAGAATTATTTTGTTTGTATTAGTACAATCGCAGTTAACATCAACATCAAAGTCGTTTTCTAAGCCGCTCGACCAGACGGCCTGAGAGACACACTCACACAGGAAGGCTCAAATTAAAATACCATATCAGGCGTTGGCAATAAATCAAAATTCAGCATTTGTGTGCGTTTTTGTTTTCCCTCTGAGTTTTAGCGGATTTTTTTCCATGTACTTTATATTGTTCTATTAGCACCACGCCCTCTGGTGTGGAACTAGTTTAGCTCTTAATTCTTAGAGTCATAAAAAGCGGTTTTTATGTTCTTCATATTGAAATTAGTGTTGCTAAGTTATTAGTATAACGATTAGCGTTGTGCAGCATTTACGTTCGCTTTGCTAAAGGTTACAAGAGAGTTGTAAGATTTTTATAAAAAAAAAAATAAAGGGGATTGTGGGAATTTGCGTGCTGCACCAAATGACATTGGGATGAAGTTTTTTTTTTCTATTTTCTTTTTGCATCAATTTTAGTCATGTCATTGCACCTACTTGTCTGAATGACTCAATGTATGCCATAACGTTTTGAGAGCTTAGGCTGTCCTCATATTTATTAATGCGAATTCAGTTGCAGTGGCGCTCGCTTAAATATTGATAAAAAAAAACTGAATTGAATTACCAAATCGGAAATCGAGACACTTCAGCCAATCGAAAGGCAATTTCTTAAATTACATTTCTTGTGCGACAGTGGATAACCTTCATGGTTCTAATTGTGACGCCTGAAATAGAGAACTGAACTCAAGACCAAGATCAAGCGTCCGCCCATTCGCCACAGACGCGAAGACTTTTAGTAAATTAAACGATTGATCGCTTCCATTTGCAAATCAACAATAATTATTGTCACAACGACATCAATTAGGAATCATTCGAGCTTCACACACTGTGCGGCAGCGACAGCGGCAACAACATGTTCGTACGCTTTTCCGCATAAGTTTTAGAAGCTGCCAAAGTGCAATTGCCACCTGCCGATCGATGTACATACAACAAAGTATCTAATTGCTGGTAAAACTATATTTATAAGAAAAATATGTATACACACATATCTTGTAATCATGCTAATTTTATTAATCAATTATTGAACTTTAACAACAACTGAAAAAAAAATCACAAAAACAAAACCAAATTGACATTGCTGACCACAAGAGGCGTAGTTACTAGCGCACTTGGTCAACAATTGCGTGGTGTTTGGTATTGAAATGAAACGAAATCGTTAAAAATTGAGTTTATTTAATACTCGACAGCGGCAGCAGCAACTCAGCAACAACTAAAATCATACCGAAAACATGCAGTCGCATTTTGTTTACATGCAAATTGACATAATTTGCTTATAAATGTTTTAAAATCTGTGTGCATGTCCGTCTGTCCTTCTGTCTGTCTGTCTGTCAATCACCACATTCATGCATTCATGCAATTCACTTTAAAAAAAAAAAAAACGGAACGGAAAAACAAACGCAGACGCGACATTTTACAAGAGCAAAACACCCGCGCTTGAGCAAGACTTGGGCTGTTTGTGTGTTGTGTGATACTTGAGCAAATATGCGCATGTGCAACATTGAATAAGCGGAAATTAAGTAAGTTACCAGTTGTAATATTTAATGTCAAAAAATGCACAATACTTTTTATGAAGTGCCTGATGAAGTTTGTAAGTAAATACATAAAATTTGTTTTTCTTCCTACTCCACCCTGTTCTTAATGCAGATAAGGTTACATATGTAATGCATATTGTTTGGTTATCTTTAAGTTATTAAATTTATTTTATTTTAATTTATTTTGGTGAATTGAAGAAATATTTTCAAATTGAAAAAAGGAATGTGAAGAATTATACCCAAATTATTTAAAAAAATTTACTTTAATTATTGGTTAGCTGGGCTTAAAATATTTGAGCGCTCAAGCAACTGAATATAAGCTGATACAAAATATTTGCATTAAATTAAATATTTAGCTTATATCGTTCTATCAGAGACTGCACTTTCGTTGGTCCCTGTACCTATACAAATTAACTATATGAAACAGGGTAATGGAATTCTCTCAATGTCACAAAGCAGAAGGACGACTATTATTCATAGCAAATGTACAAACATTTTCTACCAGTGCAGCAAACATCAATTCAAATATATATTTCCCTCAACCGAGAGAAGTGCTGCCTACCAGTAGGGGTGATAACTGGACACTGTCTTCGTGGACATCACGCCTTTAGGATGGGTGTAGTGTCCAAAAGCTGGTGTCGGAACTGCTGAGGAGGAAACGCTTGAACATCTGCTCTGCTTTTGCCCAGCGCTTGACAGATGCAGACTCAAAATACTGTCCAAACTACAAATCTCTCGGCTGAAACACTTCACTTTGCTGACCAAAACTTTTGGATTCGATTGAGATAACAAAGGAAGGACTGCATAGGGCGAGGCAACAGATAGTTGTGGTAGCACCATGCACCCAATCGGTCTACACATAGACCCCCACTCTAATCTAACCTAGCTTATAATTAGGATTGAGCGCATAAATGTGGGAATTTTAGAAATTTAGAGGAAGCAAGTAAGTATACACTGAGAAAAAAATTTAAACGTACCGAACCGTTGTCAATTTTAAGCCAAAAATTAATTTTCAGACGGAAATGTTGTTGTTTCACGACTGAAATTGTAATAATTTATGACTGAAATGTTAATTCTTAAATAGTTTTGCCCATTCGATTATTAGTTTTTCATACAAATCCGACTTTTGAACTTGTCTTTTCCTATACCTGGGATTATACCAAAAAAATACAATCGTAAATAAAAAATCTACATTCAAATATTGACACTGTTTCACGTTCTATTTTACAACAGAGCGGTGTTGATTTTTTCAAAGCGATACCCGTTTCAAATCATAACCATGCAGTTTTGGATTTTTTTGTCACTTAAGTCTCTTTTATTTATCGATATAGTACAGTCTTCTTACTTCACACCTAATAACATTTTTACTATTTATTTGAAACTTATTTGTGTACTATTGGGGTTTGGGTCTACTTCAGTATTAAGTAGTTACAATTAGTATCGAAATGGAAATATTTAAAAAGTTTTTGTACGAGCGAATTGTATACATTTCAATTATATTTCTTACATCTATTTGCACACATTATGTATATTCTTATTATGTATATTTTTATAGGAAATATGTATTTTCCAATCGTTATTGAGTGAGGTATTGTCTTTGGTGTTATTTGTGAGATCATGGCGATTGTAATCTTTTACAACTACTCAAATGTGGCCTCTTGCACGACAGGTGGTTGTTTTCTTCAAAGAAAGGACCTCCTAAGCGAAAGGCAAAAAAGGTCAACTTGTGGGTGTCATAAAATTTGTTAAAATATGAAAATCATTTTCATAAATGTGCAAAGTTCTATATAAAACAATTGTTTTTTCTCTCACAGCAAGCAATTTGAGGACATTTGACATTTTCGTATCATAATTTTTCCCTGGGAATTTCAGGGCAATTTAATGTTTCAAATGTCCTTGTGCAGTTATTACATTACGCGTATGAAAACAAAAGTGAATTTGCTTTGCCTTTTCAAGGATCAAGGATGAAAATGAAATCACATTAACCTTGCCAAATCCCCAAGGTTGTATACAAATTTTACTTTCGTTCTTTATTGAACGAGTTTTGAATATATTTGAATATGTAAAAAAATAATAGATCAATATATGTACGAACCACTTTTTAGAGGCTTACATGTATCATATTTCATTCAAGAAATACCCTACCTATCCTTTTGAGAGAACCCCTTTGACATTTCCTTGCTAGATTATAGAAAACAACCCCTTTAAGATTTTAAGATTTCACATTGCTTCAACACGAAACGAAAGTAGCAGCACCTTGTGACTCATGTGTTACGCCCTCATTACTTTTTACTAAAAATATGTGTTGTGATTTCATAAGAAAAAAATTAGTTCAAATATTGATTTCCAATTGACATCTGTGAACTCTTTCAATGAAATTCACTTTTTTGCTTATACAAAAAATTTAAAACTTAGAACCTTTCCGAAGACAAATGAAAGAAAAGGTTTAAAGCCTGACAGCTGTCAAACTCGCGTGACATTTTACATTGGAAACTTGGCACATGCCAATACATTTTTTTTTTACACTGGAGAATAGAAAAATACTAGCTATGGTCTGCCCACGATTTTATTTCATTTTTTGTGTTCGTCGTAACCATTTCGAGACACACTTACTAATTTCTATAATTACTATGGAACATTTTTGATACTTCCGGCAGCTACTCTGGGCGCAGTGTCTGGAGACACTGTCCGCAGTGCAATAACCTCTGCCCACTGAAACAATGATAAATATCCTTGAACTTTTGTACGGCGGAACATTTCCAATAAAATCTATTCGAAATTAAAGAAGAAGCTATCAGTCGAAATGGAATACTTTTTGTGTCCTGTGTCTCGGCAAGCAGAACGACAAACAGACAAATACACGTTAACTTAGTAAAGACGAGCAAACAAAAAAAAAAGAATCGTTTGGCGGCACCCTCACAAAATTATTGAGCACACAGCCATCATTCAAGCGGCATCAAGTCCAATTCTATAAAAATCTTAACTCAATGATGAACTGACAAAAAACCGAACAGTCCAAGGAATGTCCGTCTTGGCTGACCAACAGCACCCTAAATGTTTTTACTCAGTTAATTCTGCAAAAACCTTTGTTTTTTTTTGTTGCTGTTCTTAGATATTGTAGGGATCTCTTGGAACCATTCGATCCTATGCCATTCGAAGCTTTACTAAGGCAGGCCGAGTATGTTTAATTCTAATCATGCTTTTGGGTATCAATCGTTTTGATGTTTTTGTTTTTTTTTGTTGTTGTTGTTTTTGTTTGAAATTATATATAAAATAACATATAATTGCAATATTATTTCCGATACATTTTAAAAATGAAAAGGAGGGACTGGCGTGTTTTTTTCCCAACAAAATTGCATTTAAACGCTTATTTTTCGGCTTTTATACGAACGCGAACGTATATCATTTTCAGGGCTAATTAAATGTGCAATCGTTGAGCCACCGAAAAATATTTATTATACAAATTATAAATTATTAGTTTTTTTTCCTGTTAGTTTGTTAGATACATTTGCTGAATGGTCGGTTGGTTGCATGCAAAAATGCGATTCGAAATCATGGCAATTGCCAAATCAAAAGCGTTTTTATGGCATTCTTGATTGGTTTTAAGTACCTGCTTAGGTATTCGAATATTTAATTAAATGTAGTAAAAATTTGAATATGTATAAATACATACATTGTAGTAAATGGTAAAGAATGTGCGCGCTGCAGTCGAGCATCGAGCATTCCAAGAACCTGCAAGCCTCTCTTGGCTAATAAATTATTCAACTGGGATTAGTGTAATGCTTCAATGTAATTTATTATAGTATGTATTTACTTACCATTTGAATAGAATTTCTCGATTCTCAATTCAAATCCAATTCACTTATCAAATGTGCCATCTCGCTTAAGTTAATATAATTTTAATTACAAAATTAATATTAAATTTAAATCGCCAGCACAGCGTGTAATTGACCTCTTTCAATGCAACATTCTCAAATTGATTACGCTGAGCGAAGGCACAGAGAGACTCGGGGGCAGACCACAGATAATGGAAACTTTATTTAAGGCAATTTTTTAAAATAAAATAAAATCAACACAATCACATTTACAATATTGCATGGCGTTGAGATCTTGTGAGTGCAACGACCACCTATAAAAACAAAACATATGCACAATTATTTAAATAAATACCAGCATTTTGCAGTTATCATGTAAATTACATGAACTTTATAAAAAAAAAATACATATTTATTTCCATTTCCATTTCAATAAAAATAAAATAAAAAATAAATTTAAAAAAAAAACAAACCTGAGCAATTCAATGTCGAGGTGCTATTCGCTTGCAAAACAAAAACGCTGCAATAAAATAAAAACTTAAGCAATGATTCGTCTGAAATTCATTTCACTTGAATTAAAGCAAACTCTCACAAAACTCACTTAATCTTATGTTTAAATTGTATGTAAATGAAATAATATAATATAATACAACTAAATTCAAGCAAAATAAAGAATCTTCTTGTCTAATTTCACTAGACGACCTTGTGATTTCATAAAAGTTTATTGTCCTTTTTTGTTGCTATTTTTTGACGGTTTTTTTCTCTCGCTTCGCTTCCACTTTATGCACTAATTTTGCTTAATTCTGTTGTAGCGCTGCGAAAACTAGTTCGAATCGCCAATGTTTCGAAGTCAACCAAAATTCAAAATGCATTTTTATTTATTTAAGTTTATGTTAATCGCTTATATTTGTATGCGATATTATGCCAAATTTGCCGGTTTTAATTGCAGTTTGTATTTATTATTGTTGCCAATTGGAGACTTCATGCCAATCGATTCAGGTTTTGCGGTGCTGTGTATTTGGCTGAAATAGTTATTTAACGTCATGTTTTAAATTATGAACGTTTTCGTATTGTATGGGCGTTCTTTTTATTTTTATTAAGCTTTGTTTAATTATTTTTTTGAAATTGGTTTTTGGTTATTCTTGATTAATAGAATTACTGCTAATTAATTTTAGCTTTGAACTTGATTTCGATACTGGCAGGTTTTTTTTGTTGTTTTTTTGTTTCGTTTATGTCCGATTTTTTGTTGATTTTGTGGTGTCGTACGTCATAAATATGTAGTGGAAGATGGGGTAGTTGGACAACTGTTTGGTCTCTGGCTAGGTAAAATGATGTCAGAATGTATATATACATTTGAAGATTTGATGGTATTTTTAACATTTTTTTGGTTCGGTGTATTTTTTAATATTTTAAGAGTATTTAAAACTGATAGGGAGATGACACATAGTGACCTCAGATATATGTAGGAGCTGCGGAGATGACGAATTATATGGAAACTATGAAGCTTTTCCTCTGTCACACTCTCCTCTCTACAAACAAAGGCTGTCAGGTCTTTGAGAGTACAAGAAATCTGGTAGAGTATATGACCTTCTTCTACGAGACCTTCTTAAATCCATTCGAAGCTCAAATTGGATCCTTGACAGACCAAATGTGTGTACGACCGTATTTTCTAATTTTTTTTAAACTGTGTATGAAAAATTATATTAAGCACTACTTCACAGTTGTCCACTTTACCCTTCTTTCCCCTTAATGTTATGAAAGGAATGTACATTAAATAGGTCTCTGAAGAAGATTATAAAGAATTTTTTCTTGCATTTGTATGAATATTAAGTTTAAGTTATGCCATGAAAGCGAAGACGAACTGCTTCAAGTTTGTCAACAATACAAACAGAGTTGACAATTTATTGCTTTTTTTTATAATTTGAATATTTTTGTATCAGGTCTATAATCCGTTTGATTCAATATTTCAACAAGTAATAAATTAAGATATTTTAAAGAAAAGAAAATTAAAGAAAAGAAATTAAAGAAAATATTGATACCTTAAAGCACAATCATGCTATGTTCCTTTTTTATGGAAATGGGGTTTTTGTTGTTTTTGGATTACTGAGAAGAACCTGCATCGAATAGGCTATTGTGGTTTGTGTGAATCGAATTGAAAGTATGTGAAAACCGAGGAAATAAAATTCAATTTCCGTACAAAACATATCAGTTTGAAAACTTGTTTTTTTGCAAATATGCACATATCATGATTGTGCTCTAAGCTATAGACTGTACAAAGGAGCTGCTATGCCCTTTATAGGGCCAGAGCCATTCTGTGATATTAGTGCACACACAATTTGAAATATGTTCAGAAAAGGAGTACGGGTGGACAGATCGAACTATTGCTTAGATCTACCTTGGCTACGAAGGGCCAAATTCCTCCTTGGTAAGTACAACAAAAGGAGGTTTGAAGCTTGTATCGGGCTGAGTAAGAATGGGCCTCTAATTCTAACGGGGTTCCTCCCTGGTCACTGTAGACTGAGGGAGCATCGCACGAAGCCGGGCATTTCAAACGACGACTCATGCAGATTCTGCAATGAGGGTGAAGAAAGTCCGGGTCATTTATTGGAGTCCTGTTGAGCAATTATCCACACAAGGAGGCGCGTATTGGGAAAATACTTGATGCTTGAGCATGATTGGTTAAACCTCTACCCTCTACTGATCTTGAAATTCCTTCCGGATTTAGAGTTAGCGGAGGTCCTCTAAATATTGGCAGAGCAATGGTTGGTGATACTTGGTCTCGAAGTAGGGGCACAAAAGACCAACTGTCGCAGTGCAAATCCCCTATGATAATTATTGTTATTATTATTAATTTGACAGTGTCAAAACTATCACAACATTTTGGGGATTTTAGTGAGAGTCATTGATATTGTTATAATCGAAATAGGAGGTGACAAGACTTGTCATTCATTTGTCATTATCTCTCATTGCTAAAAAAAGACTCAGAATTTTTTATAAAATTTTGTTAAAACTTTTTTTTAAATATTTTATTTGTTTTAATTAAACGATTTAGCTGTACCCATTCTCCCAAGTATTTTCAAGCATTTTCAATTGTCTTAATAAATAAAAATGTCCACAAAACATCATCCGCACCGATTTCATGATCATAAAGGTCAGATTCATCAGTCAAGCAACCAGCCAACCGCGCAGTAAACTAGACCCAATTCAGCGAATGATCGCGAAATCTCTCGGAACAAAGAAATGATATTCTATTCAAATTGAATCAAATTGCTTGTAAAATATTATCAAATTGACGGCGACACTCGCGAGGGTGACGCTTGCTGGCTTGATTGTGCGACAAGGTTAATGCGGTTTTACCTACAGAAGCACGGGCGCTGGTGCCCCTGTAGAGGAGGCTCAAGTGTAAAAGTGATGCGATTACAAATCACATAAAAGTTAGAAAAGAATCGGGTGTAGGGAAAATTGCAAGCAAACAAACAACGCGAATGTGAGTTGCATTGAATTGCATACTCACCTCGACTTGACGATCAAATGAGCCAGCATTGAACTTGATCATTGAAAATGAAGAAATCTAATATGATAAATACGTGCTGAAGATGAAAGAAGAATGTTTGGAAAATTTTGTATTTTCCACTGAATTTGAGAGAATTTATTTCTTTTTCTTTTTTCTCTAACTCAAATGCAATGAAAAAAAAAACTCTAAAAAAGTGAAATATTTCTTTCTTGTTCGCTACCGGAACTTCACCCATTCAAAGTCCATGATGAAATCACGTTCCCGACTTGCCTCGAGGTCCGGTAACTGAACTTAATCCTGACTAGACACCGGCCAAACTAACAGTTGATAGTTATGTGCTCGGTATTAAAATATCAAAATGTTATTTATGAATGCTGTGACATTTGTCGAAAATCGTGATAAATTTCTATTGTCAACCGCAACGGTCGCCGCCGGACAGTAGCATATACAACATGAAATGCGGCGATCGACATCTGGGCGCGATCATCATGATGTCAATGATGTCATCCATACCAGATCAATTGGCCGATATGTGTAGGTACAGTACAGTATGTATTTGAGGTGGAGAATATTAGAGCATTTTTAAATTTAGACGATCGAACTGCGACTACCACGCAACAACGGCAGCCAGTGTGTTTGTTTCCTTGTTGTACATTTTACATACACACAAAAATCCGTAATTATTTCATGAAAAACTTATTTTAATTGTAATTCATAAAATATGCATCAATGGAGTAACTGTCAATAATAAAAATACCATGTTGACCATGAGAACATGTTAGAAAATTAAAATACAGACCCCGTAAGAATGTTACAAATGTTAATAGCGCTCAGGTAGGTACGCTTTAGTTTAGTTTATAAATTAAGCATTAATTGCATCAATGGTTGGGGCGATCTCGCACGCCGTTGTCGTGGTGCAGCATACGCAAGAAATGAGTCAGAGAGATGGAAGAAAAAATGCATTCGCGCTGTCAAACGCTGAAATGTCAAACTACTTCGGTGCAATGCTGCACTCGTTTATGGAAATGTACACAAAGTCACTACGTGTGTGTGACATTTTTGCTTAAAAATTCTGAATACTGAAATACTTTATACATTTCATTTCCAGTTCTTATTAATATACTGAACTTACTTACGTCACTGTCAAATGCGCTTGAAGACGCTCAAGGCTCTCATCCCCCACTGGTCTCAATCAAGTGTCCGGTCTGGGCGTTCTTGTCGCCAACGTCAATACTTTAATTTAGAATATCTTTTTATATTCAATTTCGTTTTTTTTTGTCCAACAATTGTCCAACATTGAAATTAGTATTGTTGGTAATTCTCGGTTTGCGCGAAACCTGTGTGAATCTCGCACGGCAGACACATTAACAATTACCTGAAAGTTTTAATTTTATTCAAGTAAATGCAGAAATGCCTTTGTTCTGATTGTGTTATGCAATAAACTGTATTTAAGAATCACACAGATGGGACGGCATCTTCAAGGATATTTCCAGTCTTTCGAGCGAGTCACACAAGCAAACCTTTCAGCGAAATATAAAGCAAAAAAGTTTTTTTTAGTGCACGTGTTTCGATTTGGTTTTGGAAACAATCAGTGCGCGAAACAAGTTAAACTCGTCAATGATCGATGGCCAATGGGGCTGAGTGTGCTTGGTGGGGGTTTGATCAATTGATTAAAGTTTTTTTTTGTTATCTTGTTTAAATAAAATTACCCACTGGCATTTGAATGAGTTTTAGATTTTTTAGGTGGGAAAAATATATATTTTAGAAGTGAGGTTATATTTCAGATAAATATTACAAAGTAAAACATAAAAATTTGTATTAAAAAAAAAAATTCTCCCAACAATGCATAACCCAACAACAATGCATTCTTTCGTAAGTTTTTTTTTTTTGCTCCAAATAATCAACGTTATGCGATTATCATCAATCGAATCACAATTTTGACGAAAGCCTTTCAGCCCGGCCGCGTTCCAATGCGGCTTCTGCAGAAGAACTCTTAATCGCGTGTCGTTTGGATATCAAAATCGATTGACTCTTGCTTTCAATGTGAATCGTTGCTGCCTTTTTTTGTTTGAAGAATTTCTTAATAAAAAAGCTTCTAACTTAAAAAAAAAACCAAACGATTATTTAATTTTGATCCTTAACGCTGCTTTTGTCGTTTTTTTCTTTTCCATATCAATATTTTGTATACGTTTTTGTTGTTGTTGTTGCTCAACTGCAGTTTTTTGTTTCGCTTGTGAGTATCAATGAAATGCCAATTTACCTGCACAAATTTTTTTCGCCTGGAATTTCTTCATCGCGTGCTGATGCTGATGCGCACTTTGAGCAGCAACAGTAACCAATTCGTTCAGGTCTTTTGTGTTTTATAAGCTTTGATTGAATGTGGGTAAGAATCTCTGAGAGATTCCATATAAGCCAACTTATGTATGCAGTAATTGAATTGTATTCAGTTGGCTTTTGGGTGTACCGAAATATAAATTAAATGTTCAATTATTGCAAAGAAAGTCCAGGGGCACAAAAATTACAAGACAAAAGAAGAATTACTTGAGATTCTACACGGAAAGCAAGTGAAATGAAAATTCGCTACTATTATTTTCACAACACTGCAAAGTGAACCTATCTTTTGGTGTGTAATCTTACAACACACATTTTTAAGTGTGTATTTTTTTTGATAAATACAAAACATACCTTCTAGATTTACATTAACACGCATGTGTATTTTTTAAAGCTCTTTAAGCGTATATAAGCGTGTAGCAAAAATGGTACTAAAAATGTTATACACCCTTTAAGTGTATTGACAGTATACAGAAAAGTAAGGTTTACACACAAAAGGCATACAACACACTTATGAAAGTACACACGTGACGAAAATTACACGGGTGTAATTGAAATTATTATAATTTTCTTTTATTCTCAAAATCTGTTCAATTAACACGTTTTCCGCTACATAGTACACGATTAAAATTACACATTTTTCGTTGCTCTTTTGCGCTTTAATAAAATAAAAGTTATGGTGTGCTATAAATATAGGGGAGGGTGACCACCTACTGACACCCTAAGTTTGTGAGGTTATAACTTTCGTTTGAAACATAATTTTGCGGAGATCTCGGGTTCGTTTAAAGGCTGAGTTCAATAAATTACAAGAATTTTCAATGGAACTTAAAAATTCCGAAAACTACGAGTTTGGCAGGAGATCTAGCAAAAGTCTCCAAGCTCAGCCCAGCTACTGGCACCCATTTACAATTATCTGTAAACAATCGAAAATAAAGCATAAACCCTAGTATATAATTTGCATGTGTTGTTTATTCCATCACTGTGACCATTTGATGTTTCAGTTCAAAGGATTCGTGAGATTTTATTAGCAAAATAAATGGAAATAAATGGGTTAAAGTTATGTTTCGCTTCCTTCAGCTTCCCCCTAATATTCAGAACCCTAGTTTTTGCAAGTGAAATAGCTCCTTTGCATGTTGACCCATTTGAAGTGAACAGCAGGATGTTTACACGATGTGGTGTCAAGGGTGCCAGTAGGTGGGCACTTTTGCTATTCTGACAAAATCCCAGAATCCTCATTCCCATTTCACAATATTGTTCCATTGTTTGTCGAAAACGTGAAGAATACAAATAATCTAAGAATTCCAATCATATTTTCATCTACATTGATGAAAAACAGTTGAAAATTCACTTAACAAAGATGAACAATTTTATATCAGCCTCGATTTTTTCGTTTTTTTTACGTTTCGACGACACGTTACAACTCAATGATTTATGAAAAGTTAAGGGTTAATGAGATGACACTTTAATACTAAGCACATTGCCGTTGTCATCGCTACGAACGTCAGAACTGATGGGTGCCAGTAGATGGGCACCCTCCCCTACATATTATATGTGTTAAATTAATACACTTCTTACATGTAAAATGTGTCTACAAATTCACCGCTGAGTTTTTTTCTTTTTCCAATTTTGTTCCTTTTCCGATGACTAACATTTATGAAATACTTCAAAAAAAATACCTGACGCATATACCGCGCTTAGTTTTGGCATGCACCATGCACCCAATTACAGCCTAGAAGTTGCGTCTAAAAATTACAACTTAATTATAAACTGCAAAAATACCAAAATACATAAAAAAAAAAAAGAAATAAAATTATACAAAAAAATATTAGTTCAAAATGTGTAGGAAAATCCATAAGAAAATAAGAAAAAATAAAGTTGAATACGAGCAAATTATGCCACACACAAGCGAATTCGCTGTGAATTACGAGTATGTACGCGGCAAATGTTGTTGTTGTTCAATACTAATTTTCATTTAATTGCATGGAAAAACGCCACAGTGAAATCGCCGAACGAAAATGCACCACAAGAAAAATCTTCCGCATTTGTGCAATCAATTGGCAAGCGATTGAATTTCAAAAATTTCAACAGAGGACAGCGAACCCACAGAAAAACTCACAGAATAATAGTGAACTGTAAATTAATTCAATTAAATTTTGTTAAATTTTAATAATTTAGTGGAGTTTACCATGTTTACTAAGTCAAATTTAATGCAAACACTTTCAAAGATTGCCAACTCCCACCCAACTTGCAGCGAAAACTTTGCTCTAAATACCAGGGAAAACTTTCTCTGCTACGTTTTGCCGTTGCAGTTGCAGCATCACAACTAATTCGCAAGCGTCAAAAGCAACAATTGCAAACGAAATGCACTTGGAACTTGGAAACAAGATCCGGTACCAAAGAAGACAAGATCATTTGCGAAAAGAGAGACAGTCCGACAGACAGACAGACAGCGAAAGTGAAATCGAAACGCGAAACGATAGCAGCAGCAGCAGCAGCAGCAGCGCCGTAACTGGGGGCTCTAAAATTGGCAGCGGTAGAGTTACTTTGAATTTAATTAACAACTGAAAGTAAAAAGACTTCGGTTCGGCACGGTGTTTATTTCCTTTATGAAAGAGGAACAGAAAAAATAAAAAGAGAATTCTGAATGAAAGTGATATTTGCATTTCGAAAGAAATTTCCAGACAATACAGTAAACCCCCCCAGGGCAGTGAATTTTTAGAGTTCAGTGAACTTTGAGGAAATTAATGAGATCAGTTAAAATGAAATTAAAGAGAAACGACTGACTCACTTCTCACTTTTAGTGATTTGTAATAATAATAAATAAAAACTTATTCGTGGAAGGGAAGGGGGCGCAGAAAACACTCTTCCAGATTAGAGAACTTTCCCTAAATCAATGACAGATCTTTGGGTAACCATTTATTTTGGCAAAAAAAAAATACAAAAATCTGTCTGTCCACTGTCCATCACATTCACTTAATCACGAGATGGCCATAAATCACGCAAAATTATAAGTTTATCAAAACTCGATTGAGATTATTGGAAAATTAAAAAACGAATAAATAACATTCAAATAAGCTAATAAAAGCTGATAAATTCAACGAACGCTAACAAGTTTAATTTGTTATTTCAATAAATAATTTATGCTAATGAAATAATTGCAAAATGTTAATAGAAAATAGTGGAGCAGTTAATTGCAAGAACAAAAAACAGAAGAGAAGAGCAAAACACAACAAGAGCAGCAGACATTCTTTGTTGAGCGACTGGAATTGAAAATGTAAT
This sequence comes from Heteromyza rotundicornis, assembly GCA_951394025.1. Classification (NCBI taxonomy): domain Eukaryota; kingdom Metazoa; phylum Arthropoda; class Insecta; order Diptera; family Heleomyzidae; genus Heteromyza; species Heteromyza rotundicornis. The sequence continues at coordinate 71,184,572 of OX596012.1, read as the reverse complement.
TTACAAAAATGAAATCGAAAGTGATTCCAATGAGTGCACTCTAACGCCCTGCAAGAAGGCGGAGGTGATTTAACGTCACAATGGATGGCGTCAATCAATAATGAAGACAGCAGACAGCGGCTCTGTCCTCCCCAGCTCTAGCGCCAGAGACTTGGGCTAATTAACATTTTTAATTAGTCAACTTCTCCTTAAATGTCTTAATACTTGACATTAGCCATCGATTGGCTGAAATTATTATACGCATTTGAAACAAACAAACAAACACACATATAAAAAGACAATCCTCAACCGGACGGACATTCCATTGAGATTAATTGAGATATGAGCTGCTTAGTGTCGCCATTCTTGCAGTTTGATTCAATTGGCAAAGCTTTCAAGCTCTTTTGTTTGCCAGTACAACAAATCGTAGTAGCAACAATACCGTCAAATTGAATTAAAATATAAATCATTTATTTAAATTAGCCAACACACACACACACATTCTGCCTGCAATTTGTTACGTTAATCACACTCACTCATATGGTTAGTGTGTGTGGTGTTAAATAGGTGGGGTTGTCAGTCTGCGTCTCGTCTCTTACGCCCACTAGGAACCTGTTGACAATGGTCGGTTCCGCCACAGTCTAAAATCGGAATTACATACTTTACAGATCAGCTGATTGATAAAAAAAAGTCGTCTTGCGTTTGAGCACCGAACACCCCAAGCTCTCCTTATAATTTTATAATGTTATTGCTTATAATTGGTTTGTGTTCTCAACTATTAATTGCTGTGTGGTTCAATCAATTTAATTGTAGTAAAATTGATTTCCCCACTGCAATGGTCAAGCAGCCACTGTCCATTTGACATTCCAATTGGTCACCACCACCACCAGCAGCAGTTGACATTCAATTTCCTTGCCGTCCGTTGTGTGTTTTGCTAAGTTCTTGCGAGCAATTTATCATAATTGCTGATATTCATGTTATAATATTTTTTGCTCGCATTCGAATTGCGGCAAATTGCGGAGGCGGAGTGCACTTTTAATTCATTTAAATAATTTCAAACGGATTTTGTCAATTAACCGCAATTGAATGTTGTGATAACATCTTTAGAGTTGTAGGAGGTGAGCACAGCACACATTAAAAGTTTCCTTTTGACTTGCATGAATGTTACCGGAAAACTGAAGTTAGAAGAAGTTTAAGGCTGGATTGCAGTTGGGACAGACAACATTCACTTGCATTGTTGTACAGGGAAATTAAGAATGTTTTCGAAGAGTATTTGTCTGAAGAATCCAAACATCTTTCCATTGACAAGTATTCTAAGCTGTCTGAAATTGGTAATACCATTCTATCTTCCAGTGCCACTAAAACAACAAAATATTTCTTCAAAAATAAATTACTTTTATTTCACTTTCCTTGCCAGCAAGCAAACATTTTCGAGCGTGACATCCCGTGGCACATAGTAGTTCAGTGAAGACTCATAGCCATTCTGCCGCAGGAACTCCAATCGCGCATAGTCCAGCACGCGCTTGCACATGAAACCGATTTGCTCCCGTTCAGCCAAAGTTAGGCGCTGAGTTGAATTGATGTCCGTAATTTCCTGAGGCGACACTGATTGCTCCTCTAAAGCTTTCCGGCGTTCGCGACTCATGCCAGTGCCGCAAATCGCCCAGCTGACCATCTTTGTGATAATAACGAATTGGCGTGGCGTTAGGTTGTTCGCTTGAAAGAATTCCTTGCCCACAAAAGAGCGCCAGTCGCAGCGATGATGACAGCACAGAGCAATCATAACGAATTCTGTAGAAGCAGCCACCGTAGAATCCTTGTTATTTGAAGTATTCGAAGACTGTGTGATGCAGCGTAGTGTCAAGTCAGTAGCGGCCCCACATAAATGCTTTGAAACGGCCACATAGCGTTTGCTCTTCTTCAGAACATCCAGTCGATCCATGCGCAAATCGGCTATGTCAGCGCGTATGCGATTCACTAGCGACCTGTCTTCGATTTTATTATCTTTTTTGTGACGCAACGACATGCGGTCGACCAGCACTACTTGGGAGTTCGTGAATGCACCCTGTTGCAGCAGTTGCGCCAAGTAGAATGCCAGTTGTCCCTTTCCCGCGCCAAATTCAATGAAACTTGTGGATTCCTGCAATTGTTTTTCACTTTCCAGTATGCCGAGGAGTGATGCCGCCTGCAGTAGGTGCTTTCGCGCCTCATTGCCGTAGTGCTCTTGTGCTAGTTCGCCATCCAAGAGTTTGTGACGCTCTTCCAACGTTTTTATTTGCCCCTCCACGTACTTCGCATGTAATTCTTTTACTTTTTCGGTTATTTCAAAGAATTCTTCGTCCTTCAGTTCATTCAGTTTCAGTTTGCTGTAGTCCTCTGTTTCATCAGGTGACTCTCCCGCATTCATGCCACGTTCAATGTAGTCCGGCTCATCTTCCTTTTGGCGTGCGTTGCAGATCTTTAGATGCTTCTGCAGTTTATTTTTGTACACTGTATGCTTTCCATCTAGTGGACACGGTATCCTCTGGCCGTCGTCATCTTCTTTGTTTGTGGCTGGAAGATGTTCTCCGCAGAATTCGCGCCCTTTCATCACACTCATTTTGCAGTGCCTTTTCTTGCGATACACCCAATGGTTGCATGTCTTCTCGTCGGTGTCCGCTGCTGTCATTTTTCTTTTCTTGGAATCAATTTCCGCGTCAGACATTGTATTTTTTATGAAATAATCTTTTTATTTTCTTGTAATTCAATAAAAACAACAGCTGACAGTGGGGATGGCCGATATATCGGATAATACTATCAAAAATCGATAATTGTTCGCAAAAAAATTGTACATTAATTCCAGTGGAATATAGTAGAGATATGATTTAATATATCGGTCAATTCCATGGCTTTATTTTGAATATTTCATATTGGAAGAGGCCATATTTTCTATATAGATAAAATTTGCTTAACTATTTAGATATATAAATATCGATATTTTTTTATATATCGCCCACCTTTAACTTTATCTGTTTATTATTTTGTTGAATATATTTTATTTTCTTATCAGAATTAATGAAACACACCTCCATTTATGAGACACAGCTCGCACTTCATGTTGAAACAAACAGAACTTTCAAAACCAGTGCTGCCATACATACGGAATTGTGAAATTTTCAGTTAAAATACAGATTTCCATTTAAATATTCTAAAAATCGGATTGTCTGAAAAAAATCTGTCAGAACTTTCGCACTTTGTTCTCGTACACCGTACACGGCCTAAAACCGCTTGTGAAAACCGCTTTTGGTTGAAAATTTGAAAAAATCTCACAAAACCTCTCACGATTAGAAAATTATCAGAAAAATCTCAGATTAGTTAAAAAATCTCATTTCTAATAAGCCATTGAAAAATTTCAATAGGAGATAAATCTGTTCGATGAATTCTGTTCAAGAATTATTTCGTTGAATTTAATCACCAGAAACTATTTTTTTTAACAAAACACTAAGGGTATGCATTTAAAGTGGGAAACCCCTCGAAAACGCGCACTTGCTTAAAAGAACTGTCAAATTTCATATATTTTGACTGCTCACAACTGAATCTTTCCGAGGGGTTTCCCACTTTAAAGGAATCGCCCTACTAAAACATTGCAATAATTTTTTTGTACGGATTTTCGGATTTTTCTTACAGTAAAAACCTGAAAATACTTTCAGGAAAAAACATTTGGCAGCACTGGTCAAAACTGACAGCGGCAGAAAAAGCGCTTTAATCTGTCAGAAATCACAAACAATTTTATAAACGTTTTTCTATAGTCTATACAATTTTGTTTTAAATTTTGGATAAATATTTTGCTATACTACGAAAATATTTGCCTAAATACCTCATAATCCTTTAAAATGTAAGTGTACACTTTAGAAATACCAATTTGAATAAATGGCCAAAGCTAACCTCACTTTTTCAGGGCTCTCGTCAAACCCAAGTCTGAACTGACACCGGAAGAACTGGCCCGCCAGGAAGAGGAAGAATTCAACACAGGACCACTATCCGTACTCACACAATCGGTGAAGAACAACACTCAGGTCCTGATCAACTGCCGCAACAACAAGAAGCTGCTGGGACGCGTCAAGGCATTCGACCGCCACTGCAACATGGTGTTGGAAAATGTAAAGGAGATGTGGACGGAATTGCCGCGTACGGGAAAGGGAAAAAAGAAGGTGAAACCCGTGAACAAGGATCGATTCATATCGAAAATGTTTTTGCGCGGCGATTCAGTCATTCTAGTACTCCGAAATCCATTGGCCACGGCAGCAGGAAAGTAAAGTCAGCGGAGATTGTGTGTTCCGAGGGGGCGGGGTTTTTTGTAACACGGACATGAATTAAATGAATTATCCAACTGAATCATACGAATAAAGTCTTTCTATAAAACTTTTGCTGATTGAAAGCTTTATTTGTTCCATCATGAAAATATTCTCCAGCCACATCTCAATTGCCGGATAGTTGCTTGTGAACTGTGGGCACGTAATCATCATACTGTGCCTGATAGAAGTTGCCAGCCACCGGGTCACCCAAATTATATTTCCTAGCGAAATGGGCGGCACTGAATTTGGGACGATTATTCCGGCTGGTATTGCTGACGCGCGGTTCATCTAATTCCATTGTACCAGCAGGTTGTTTGTACAACAAGAAGACATAACGATGCAGGCCAGTACCTTGAGGTGGGCCCGAACCCACATAGGCAGTGATCACTTCACCATTCTCCACAGCACAGCCGGGAATATTGGCGACCAACCAATGATGGAACTCACGAAATTTGGGTTCAGCGCGGCTGGGTGCATCGGGATCGGTCATAATCAGCGTATAGTAGGCATTTGGCTCGGGCTCCCACTTTACGGAGGGTTGCTCTTTTACCTGTGTGGGCGGTAATTCCACACCCTTTTCGGCCACTAGTCCATCTTTATAGGTGATCTTTTAATGGAAAGTTTTTAGTTGCTGTTTTTTTCATTTGTTATTGACTTTTTCTCACCTCTAGAAACTGGTTTGGTGGCTTCGGTATTACATCGGGCACCACTTCATGCAATTTGAAGACCTTTTCCACTTCATCGGATGATTCAGTGCCCGAAGTCGTTGCACTGCAAACTGCAATGCCAATCACAACAATGCAAAATGCATTTAATAAATTATTTCTAGGCACTGACATTGAAGTACTTTAATTGCTTTTGTTTTTCGATTTTTTATGGAACAATTCTGAAACTTAAATTTTGTTCGTCTTTATGGTGACTGCGCTTGGTTGGAAATGATTTGGGAAATGATGCAAACGGGTTTCGCCAACAAAAAGCTTTCAACCAAAACTTTAACAATAAAAGCTTCATTTCGAAGTGATTTATGCTTTGCGTTTGGGCACTTTTATCCATTTGTTAAATATGAAATATGGAAAATACTAACAAATTTGATTTCATTTCTTTTCTTTTGTTTTTTTTAGTCCACTTTTCACTTACTTCACCTTTGCCTATGGACCACCAGCCAATATGTTGACCACCATCCAATATTGGAACTCTCGAAATTTGGTACCTTTGCAACTAGGTGCATCGGTCCACTTGACCTAAGTGAGGGTCAATTCCAGACCTTTCTCAGCCAGCAATTCGTTTTTATAAGAAACATGATTGCATTAAGTTAATTAATTAAATTACTTTTGTTTCTTTTTATTACCTTTGGAAACTGGATAGCTGCTGTTGGTTTCATTCTCGGGCACCACCTTGTGTTTCTTGAAGACCTTTTCCGGCGCCAGGATCAGTCAATGCACTGAAAAAGATTGTGTCAGTAAATATTAACCAAAAGAAGGCAATTATTTTTATATTTATCATTGACATTGGTGGGGGCTATGGTTATTTGATTTTACATCCTTCCTATATACTAAACAATTTGTGGTTGTGATGGGAAGTTGTTGAATTGAATTTTACAACCAATTTTGGTTATATAATCGTTGCTAATTACTTAATTTTATCGACATGATTTAGAGTAGAAAAATGAAGTAAAAATATTTCCTTTGACTGAATTGTCTTGAATCTTCCAAGACTGTTTACTATTAACATCCCAGATTGCAATAAGGTTAAGTAGAAAGATACATTCTCAATAAGAAATTAAAACAATTGAACTGAAATGCTGTCAACTTCAATGAAGTACTAACGGAAATGCTGTCCACTAAATGAGTAAGCAAAAATTTTAATTTCAACTTTAATAAAAGCTTACTTTTATTAATGAAAGAATTTCCTGCACGCAAATGAGTCAATTCATGGTGGAACGAATTGTTTAACAAAATTGTAACAATGCACGATTAAAATGAAATGAAATTACACTTATTAAAATACATGACGTTGGGTAAATATTCTGGTTATTGTTTCATGGCTGCGGTTTTTTCGCTTTAGCCGGTCACAGCTTAAATAACAAATATTGGGTGGTGACGTTAAACGTTTAATAAACGTTTAATGAAGCATAATTAATGTATAATATAATTTATGAAATTAAATTTGTGTTTGGGTTTTTAATAAAGAACTTAAATGCCGTAATGTTATATTCTATAGTACAATGTAATTAGGGCAAAATTAATAAATAAAAAAAATTATTTAACTTTCATGTAAATTTCATTTTCCCTTTGTAAATTAAACGACTGAGTTAGTTTCAGTGGGGCAAAGCTGACTTACAAAAGATACCCTAATTGCGTCATATTGAATCCGCCGTCTTGAATTTTGAAATTTTAAATTCAAACTTTTCCATACCTGTCACTAGGGTGCGGATTCCTATGCATTAAGAAATCAAAAATATACACTTAAAATATGCATTTAAAAAGTGAAAATATGCATTAAAAATTGAAAAATATGCATACAAAATTTCCACCAAAACAAATAAAACAATAAACATTTTTTTAAATTTAAACCCTACAAATTAATCAAATTAATATTGTTTATATTTACAGTGTTCAAATTCATTTATTAACTTTTAACAACACGATGATTTACGATTATGGAGTACATAAAATTATTGTTACTTAATTACTAACTATAATCATTAATTGTGAATATTAGTCACAAATTATGCGAATTCGTACATAAACTATGCATATGGATTGTGAATACATTATGATTAAGGTTTATGAATTTCGTGATATATTTTATTATTCTTGAAGAATAATGGATGATTAACTAGGTCATGAAACTGCACGTGTTATCATGAATTATGAGTAACTGGGTTGATTGTCATGAATTGCTGAGCAATATACCATACATTGAGACGCTTTTACAATAATGCCAGGGTAGCCGAATCGGTTAGGCGTCCGGACTGGAGAGGATGATATCGGTTCGAATTCCGGGAAAACTGAATTCGTGAAAAAGTTATTACAAATTATTCTAAGCAAGTTGGCAAATAAAAAAGTAAAATTAAATTAGCAAATAAAAAAATTTTAATTTATTTAATTGGAAGTATGTGCTCAAATTACTATTACGAATGATTTATTTATTCTCACTTAAGCCTAAAATTATGAATTTTTAATCATAATTTATGATTTTTGCTTGCACAATTTATTCTATCTGGTCATTGATTATGTCAAAAGGGAAAATAATAATTCATGTTTAAGTGGAACAAATCAAGCAAACAAAAATCACAAACTATGATTTTCACTTTTAACAGTTCTTATGATTAAGAATTCTTGATTATTGACTTCTAATTAATGGATCAATATCGTGACTAATTTTTACTTAATTGATTCCTATAAGGCATGATTTCAGCAAGCATTTTCCTCCGTGAAAAGAAAAGAAATAAATACAGTGACTCGCATAAGTAGTTGGCATATTCTTTTCCATGTATAGTGGCTCACAGGACATTGGTGTCATTGGAAAGGTTTATTCAATTTCTTTCGAATGAAACATTACACCCTTTAATCCGTAAAGTACACTTCGAGAAAATCCTGGTTGAAAAACGATCAACTTTTGAAATTTTTTTCGTGGCGCTTACAAAATTTTTTGAATTTTGTGACATATTTTAAAAGTTTGATTTTGGATGAAAAATTACCACGTTTTATCATTTTAAACACACTTACCAAATTACGAATCTGTTCAAAAAACTATAAAAATTCATTGGAAATTTTTTGAGCATCCAAATTTTATTTTAGATAGTTTTTTTTTCAAAAAGCGTCACTTCTTATATTAAAAAAATTTATGATAATTCACCTGTCGTGTAATTGTATACAAACCCGTTTTCAAAATTCTCATCGAGCTGAAAACAGTTTGGGATTTTTTAAATTTAAATGCAAAAAATCAAGGAAATATGGCAAAATATGCAGACAAAATAACTAAAAATATGCCAACAAAAATTTGAAAATGACCAAATATGCGAAAAGATACGCATGCAAATCGATACAAAATTTAATATCAAACTTTCTGATTGTACACTCAAAGAATTAATATGTTTGGAGCACGTTGGCTTCAAATACACAAACTTAAGCGAAAAAACCAACAAAAAAACCTTTGCTCCAAATTAAGTCATTTTGCAGCAAATAATAAATAAATTTTGAAATATTTTTTGAGTGTAAAGATATTTAGTCAGTTTTGTTTTAGCATAACGCTTAAAAAAGTATGCATTTGTATAAGAATCCGCACCCTACCTATCACATTTCCTTCTTGGCGTTACAAACATGAGATCAAAGTGAATATACCCATACCTCATGAGGTATAGGGTATATCGTACATATCATTTTTAAAAGTATTGGACAATTCTACAAATAGATTGTAAACTTACTGGATACGAGTACATTCTAATTTCGCTGCATTAATGATCGTAACAAGAAGAAAATCACTTATTCTATGGGTTCTTATTTCACTTGTGTGGCCACTCACAATGTTTATTCAAAAATTAACCAACTCTTTTTAATTAATGACTGGTATGAACCTAATTGACCATACCCATATTTATTTGTGGGTGTTACCACCATTCACATTAAATGCAAATTACACTTAATTATTCGAATATGTAATTCAACGTTCATTAAAGTAATTAGAAATAATGACGGCAAATTAGTATAAAACTTATTAACTCAAAATAACATCAGCCAGAGGTTGCCAAAGGAAAAAACTGTTAACACATTTTACTATTATTATAAGGGGGACTAACTGTTGGAATGAGTTCTGATATTTGCATGACTAAACAGTTGAAAGGAAGTCACGGAATTCTCATTTAATTTGAGCAAAAGAATAAAATAAAAAAAATCAAAACATTTCTTTGTTTTTCTTTTAATATTTAAATTTTATTGTGCAGTCTAGTATTTTCAAAAAACAAAAACAAATATAAATTATAATTTTATGTACATTATCGAACTAGTCACTAGCTAGTCACAGCTTTTCTTCTTCTTCTTCTTCTTTTTCTTGTTTTCTTTTTGCTTTGTTTTGTCCAGCCTAGGCGACCTTGTTCCAAACGATCCATTTTCACTTTCAACGCATGTCACAACATTTCAAAAAAAGCCATTAATTTATGCAACGCTTTTGCAATTATTCATTAACGTCAACAACGTGCAATAAAAAAAAACAAATCTACAGAAACCAACTAAACGACATTTACAAAAAAAAAAGCAAAAAAAACTAAAAATCAAATTAATATAACACAAAAGATCGAAACAAGTTTTGAACCTGAAAGATATTCAAATTAAAGGTCAATCTACAAGCCCAACTGCTTGTATAACTGCGGCACGTAATCGTCGAACTGGGCCTGATAGAAGTTGCCCGCCAGCGGTGAGCCCAAACCGTATTTGGCCACAAATTTCTTAGTTGAAAATTCGGCACGACCCTCGGCACTGGTGTTGGTCAAGTGCTTCTCATCGAAATCCAATTTCTTGGCTTGTTTGTACAGCAGGAAGACATAACGATGCAGGCCAGTACCTTCGGGCGGACCCGAGCCTATATACTGACTGAGGACCTCACCCTTGCTGATGTCCATGCCCGGAATGTTGACCACCAACCAGTGATGCCATTCACGCCATTTCGGTTCGGCGCGACTGGGAGCGTCCGGATCGGTTAAGATGAGCGTATAGTAAGAGTCGGCATCAGCTACCCAATTCACTTCGGGCTGATTTTTCACCTGAGTGGGCTTGAGCTCAACTCCTTTGTCGGCAAACACGCCGCTGTCATAGCTGATCTGTTATGGACGAAAGTGGCAAAAATAAGTTCTGATTTCTGAATAGTTCCTCACGACCGTTCCCACCTTCAAAAACTCCTTTGGTCCCTCGTCGATGACATCGGGTATCACCTCCATGAATTTCATAAATTTCGTTATTTCCGTATCCTCAGCCAGGGTGAGGGTGGCTCCAATCACACACGCAACCAAGAACACTTTAACGCTCAACATTTTTGATCCTTTTTACTCTCCCGAAAATAGCTCAAAGCAATATTCTCTGTTGATACCACTGGCGATCCGTCCGCGATCGCTGCTGATATAGCAATGAACAAAATGTGAAGATTTTCGCTTTAGATGAGCAAAGCAATCTCAGCACGTCAGCAGAGTGGCTGCTGGTGGAAAATTATAGCCCAGGTCAAAGCTAAGCTTTGCGCAGAGCTTTTCAACTTGCCTCATAAACCATTTGAATAACAGTTAAATTGGAACCGGATTGGTGGTCGTCGTTTACATTTTTTTTATTTTATTTTATTTAAATATAGACATTTCCATAAAATCAGCTGTTTGCCGGTTAAATAATAATATGAATTAACATATTCTTTTCACCGAAGCCAAGCTATGATTTTCGTGCGCTACACTAGTCTGGGGTGAGCATATTGATTGCAGCATGAAGTGTGTAAGGGTTAAAGTGGTTTTACGGGAGACGTAGTAGGTGTATGTCCCCCTGTTTGGCACTTTAGAAAATCAGAAACATTTTAAGGTCATAACTTATGACTCATAAGTATAAGTTGTGTAAGGTTATATTAACTGTTTCCCATTTTGTGAATGATTAGGGTGACTGTCTTTTTAAGCAAGTTCTTGATTTCTTATTTTTTCTAAAGAGGCTTAAGCTTTCAAGAATTGCAAAAACTTCATGTAAAAAAGTTTTGCTCAAGAAAATTGTAAATTCGAAATGCTTTACTAAAAATGTCATAACTCTTGGTGAATCGATTTCGCTAACATCTCATGATTCGGAGAGTTGGACACGAGTACTACCATGAGAAAATTTGGTGGATCCCAAATGGCGGCCTAAGTCTCATTTTATATTTACGAAACTTGGTATTGGGGAGCTTTTGGGGCCGCTGATTTCGGTAAGTACATGTCCGAGCAACACCGGGCTAGTGCCCCTTTTATCAAACATTCCTTCATTGTGAATAGAACCGATATCAGATGCTAAATAATGAGGCCCCAAATAATTTTAAACACATACTAGTCCGGATATATCTGCCTTTATTTTTTTCTGTCTGTGGCAAACGTTTATAGTATAAGCCCATAAAATATATGCCATAAATAACGAATGCTTATATTTTGTATGAAAAAACGGTTTCTACATAAATACTCATATGTTTTCATGGCCCTGCTGAAGCTGTGTTTTCTATGATTTGTTCACAAATATCACATCGTCGTCTTTCTAACATAAATCACTAAGTCCTTTTTTTTTCTAAAAACGAGAAAGTACGCCATCGTTTGGGTCTATAGTAAATCTAAAATCTGTGATAATAGCCTAAGTCCTGCATTGACCCTAGTCCAAGTTACAAAAAATAAAAAATCACAATCTACAAATTTAAAAAAATGTTTACTAAGTCAAAAATCACTAAGTTCATTTTGCAAAACAAAATAAATGAACTAAGTCCTTTTGCCCCAGTTTCTTCGTCCATGGGCCCAGGAAATTGACAAAAAATGGTTCTTCTATGAGCCAAATCACATTTTAATCCGACGATTTTTAGCCGAATATTTAGCAATTTCTTCATAAAAGCAAAATGTTTGTCAAACAGAATTAACTAAGTCCTTTTGTTAGGATTCGACCCTGGGCCTAGACTTCCAAACAATTTTTTGGTGTGTTATTAAAAAATGATTCGTCTATGCATTGAGGCCAAGAACATTCAAATTCGACTAGTTTTGGTTGAATTATTTCTCATTTTTATAAAGAAATCTTTGTCAATCAGAACTGCCTAAGTCCATTTGTCCTATTGTCTACGTTCCATTGCATCGATTTTCAAAATTTTCTGTGGATTATTGCCCAAGGTTATTGTATATTTTCGTCTTTAAAAGCAAATATCTCAAAACTATAAATTTAGACTTAGAAATTTCTGTTAGAACATCGACGATATTATCAGTATTGTATTGAATCCACAACTACAAAACATTGGATCTGCTCGTGTAGGGTACATATTTTTCTGTCATGTTCGGAATTATCGTTCTTACTTCTTGGAGCATGCGTTTCAGCGTTAAATGCTATTTGAACCGGTTCGTTATCATTAAATGTAAGTGACCTTATGAAATCGGTTTATTTGCAATTAATTATAAAGGCTAGGCAAAAAATTAAATACTTGAGTTACGCATTGTATAACAAAGCTTATATATTGTAACTACTCCCACAAATGCTATTTAAATATTCGAAGTACAGCCGGTTAATGAGCAGGTCCATTTCGGTTAATGAGGCAGCAATTTCAAGTACTTGACAACATGAAGTATTTAATATTAATTAAAATTATAAAGGAACCAAAATACCTTTTACTGATAAAATAATGTGTGCATAGTAAAATCCACTAGTCTGCCAATTATTCGGCAATAAACTAAAAGCAATAAGAAGATTATAGCCATTTCTAGAATATTTCCAATCTCATTAAAATGACATGCAGACATTTTTATTTTTTCTTCGTTTATTTATACGTATTCTCTCATGTAGTACATTCCTAATGGTTTCTGTTTCATGTTGGCAAAGCAAACAAAATGAAATGAAATGAAATAAAATTCCATTAGCAGACAATCTCCATATTATTTGCTCATCAGGAGATTATATGCAAATGTGTTAAGTTCATTGAACTAAAGGATTTTCTACTTTCTTGTGTTTTTGCAATGATATGTTGATATTTCTGATTTTGTTTATTTATTTTTGTTCTTAGTAAAAGATTTACGACTATTAAAATGAATTTGAGAATTTAAATTAATAATGACTGTGGGAAACGAAAAAGCCAGAGAAGACATAAAACTAGAAATGAAGAGAAAACAGAGGTTTTTTTTAAACAAAATTTCGCATGTGTTTTGTTTTATTTTTAATTTGCATTTTCAATAAATTAAATAAATATTATTTTACATTTTTATAATTTTTTGGATGTTTGTTTGGTTTTTTTTGTTGTTGATTTTTTGGTCGAAGTTCGAAGAATGGAATAAAAGTTTATAGATAAGGAAAATAAAGGGAAAGGAGAGAATAAAGAATAAAGAATAAAGAATAGAGGAAAGTAAAATTGGGTACAGGAAAGTATAGGATAGAGAGCAGTTGAAAGTTGGAAAGGAAACTAAAAATTGATAGTGAAAGAAAGAAAGAAAGAAAGAAAGAAGGAAAGAAAGAAGCAAAGAATAGGAAAGATTCAAAGAATGACTAAGTTTCTAAATGTTTGTAAATTAAAATTAATTATGTCCTACATAAATTAATTGGTTTGATTTGTCCATTGTCTTGGTCAAGTGCATAGTCCCTGGTTGTTCCTAATTTTTTCAAATTTTTCGTCGATTTTCCCGTTTTGTTTTGTTTTAAAAAGTATGTACAAAAACCCTGTCCACCGCGACACAGTTCCGCATTTTCGTTTTGCTTTCATGCTCAGAGAAATCTCCCAAGATTCTCTTCGCAAGAGCCTCTCACTCTTCGCACTCTTCGACTTAAGACGATGTGCTGTAAGTGGACGATGAGCCAGTTGAGCTGCCTGCATTGGATGAGTACGACGAGCTGCTGGGATGGTATGAGTTGTAGGCGAGATTTTGCGAGTCCCAACGGGCATAGGGGCCACCGTTCATTGGCTCCCAGCTGCTGGGATCGTACGAGGAGGCAGTGCTGCTGGGTACACCGTATTCGGCAGCGGGCATTGGCATAGGCATCATGGTCATCTTCATGCCACCCAGTTTCTGGATCAAATTGTAGATGAGGAAGCCGAGCACCAGCTTGATGGCGATTTTCGACAAAATCAAAGCCTTGAATGCTTTGAGTCCAATCAGCGACATCAGAATGGGCATGACCACCTTCAATTTCAACTTCATGAGCAGCAAGAGGGGCAGGAAGAGTTTGTCCTTCTTCTTGTCACCGCGAGCTGGAGTGAATCGAATGGAAATGAAATTAGAGTCCAGAAAAATAAACACTTCACTTTATCCCCTCCACCTACCTTGAGTTTGGGGCACTTCCATTTCGAAACCACGATCGGCACGATAGGACACAATCGAACTGGCAAACACCGTCTCAGGCAATTGTACCCGAATTTCGTTGGTATTCAAGATGCGAGCCACACGATCCACAATCACCTTATCGATGACATCGTCGTCGAAAGCACGTCCACTCACATCCTCCTCAATGCCAGCCACAGTATCCAAATAGGTCAGCACCTTCTCCTTCAGGCAATGCATGGCATTGGCATGGAAACACTTGTCCACAATGGACGAGATCAGCTCATCCGAGCTGTGAATGCGCGCCTCACCCACCGAATTGTCAATGGCAGCAGCATTGATCGTCAATGGCGCTGCAGCAATTAGCAAACAGCCGACGAAGGCGACAAAGGATGTGAAACGGAACGCCATCTTGAATTGATAGCGTAAAGTGAAATTTCGTGTGAAAACCAGTGAACAACGAGCGTTTCCAATTGCTGCTGGCTGGCTGGTGTCTGCACGAGGGAATTGATTAAACGACAATGTTGAACAATTGTGCGAGTACTCATGATTTTATACTGCCGCTCCCCGAAACTACAATTGAAGCAGACCAGAGGCCGGCCATTCGAAGAAGAAGAGCCAACCTCTACGAAGAGGAAGACAGACAGCAACGATGACGGCGCAGAAGAAGAAGAAGAAGAAGCGGTGACCAGTGCATTACAGTTGGTGTACGCTTGTTGTACATTTTTGGAGACCCCAAAGGCCTAACCAAATATTGCGTTTGATTGATTTTTTGGAGAAGCTCAGCTATGCTTACGCACTCGGCCAAGCTTTCTTCAAGCGAGTATACAAAAAGTTACGAACCAACGAATCAACCAACCACCCACCTTAGCTGGCTACTATTGTGGTGTATGATTGTTGTTGTTTCTGTCAACCACTGTTGACAATTGCATTTCTTTGAGCCAAACACTCTTTCCTTACAAGCCATTCCGAGACTTCTACCTCAACACTGTGTCGCTCCTCTGCCTAATTGGTATGCAAACCCTTGACTCTTACGCGGCTTATAAAAACAAAAGAAAAAGAAAATAAAAATGCAATCAACTCTACCACAAAAACATATTTTAACGTATTTCTGTTGTGCCAAATTTCAAAAGTGTACGATTTGCATTTCCCTTAAAACGTTCCATCGAACAAAATCAATTTCGATCCAAGTGCACACTCGTGGTGTGGAGTTTGCCGGAACTTGTCTCTAATTTTTTTTGGTTATGAAATACACTTTTTTGATTCAGTTATTGCCAAATTGGTATTAGAGCCGGTTTCGTGCTGTAAATAATTTCCGTTGACAATTTCTTTTAGTAAAAAAAAAAATAAAAAAAAAGGAACGTCAAATATTCGTAACTCATGTTGCCAACCGCATAATAAACATAATAATTATAATTTGTTTTCATCCAATGCATATATGAAATTCTTATAGGGCTCGCATTTTTAAAGACTTTCATTACTTTGATCGCTTATTTGTGTTGAAATTTGAATTCCAAATTGTGTCTCGTACGTGCTAATGACAGGCGCTTCTTGTATGCCAGTACACTAGAAAAAATTTCACATGGAAATTGAAGGTTGTCTTAAGAGGAAAAGTAAAAAATTTACTGCACTGATATTGTACAGAAAGTAAAAGGAGCAGAGAATATCAGTGTATAATTTCAATAAACGCTTAAAGGGATCTAAACTATAGAACATTGCCGTGTACAGAAGGACCACTCTTTACATTTTTTTAACATAGGACTAACAGTATTTGCTAACAGTGGTTGCAGTTAATGTTTAACAATACAGCGGTCGTGTTGCTTTGGTTTTCTATTGTTTTTGCTAAATTTCTCCTTCATTCGTATAATATACAAAAAAAAGCAAAAAATGTAAAGTGTTGTCCTTCTGTACACGTCCATGTTCTCTGGTAATACATATATTCGCTATAATTC
The DNA here is from genome assembly GCA_951394025.1 of Heteromyza rotundicornis. NCBI lineage: Eukaryota > Metazoa > Arthropoda > Insecta > Diptera > Heleomyzidae > Heteromyza > Heteromyza rotundicornis. The sequence goes on along the minus strand of OX596012.1, from coordinate 71,168,322 downwards.
TTTGATAAGTTTTCGTTATCTGTTGGAAAAATGTTTCTTTAACAATTTGATAACATTCCGATAACATCTATATATATAAAAGAGACGTGTATGTTTGTCACCAGTAGACGCGAAAACTACAGCACCGATTCTCACCATAATTTATATATGTGTTCTAGGGGTGAGTCGTGACATAGGATAGGTTTTGACACGCCCACTTTTACCGCCCACAAGATAGTAAAAACTGCTATATCTCAGACGTTTTTGATCACAAGAAAATGAAATTTGCCATGAACATACTATAATATCCCAGCCATAATCTGGGCTGCAAATGGCCGGGAATAGGCAATGGGGCGTGGCACCGCCCATACAAGTCAATATTTGAAAATGCTGTAATAGCGCTCCCACACAATGTTTTCCAACGAAATTTGGAAAATGGCTTCATGGTTTTAACTCTAAGCTAAATGCAACATATCGGCGTGATTGGCCAAAGAGGCGCGGTACCGCCCATACAAACCAATGTTTCAAAGTGCCATTATTGGGCTCCCATTGAATATTCTTCAACGGGAAATGGTTCTATGCCTTCAATACAACATATTGGAATTGGACAGCGGGGCGTGGCAGTTCCCATACAATTCAATATTTTAAAAATGTTACACTTGGGCTGCCGATGAACATTTTTCAACGGGACATGATTTTAATTCTAAGTTCAATGTTACATATGGTTTGAATTGAACAGCGGGTCGTGGCACTTTTCATACAATTCAATATTTCAAAATGCTACACTTGGGCTCCCAATAAAAATATGTGACAAATGTTTTCATTAATTTATTATGACCTTAAAGGCAAAAATAACTTTTTTAGGGCCAGCAAAGCGGACCGAGCCCTGCTAGTTTATTTAAAATTTTAGACCAGCGATGCCCGCACACATTGTCACATTTTGCGTGTATGTTGGAGATCTCTCGGCGAAATATTTTGTTGTTGGTTTTTAATTGATTTCATAAAACCAAGCGACGAGGACCTGCCTTCATCACATCTCAACAGAGACTAGATTATTTGTCTCGTACGCGTGCCCTTAGCGGTGTGAATCTTTTACCGATTCACCGTGAATGTGAATCGGGCAATGCTGTTTTAAACACATTTATTGTTAACAGTTTTTTGTCCAGATTTCGAAGGTATATCGGATATTCGTAGTATGTCACTATATTTAGTATTACCTACAACCTATGCCTAATTTTGTGTCACAGTGTTATCTATCAAATCAGAGTATTTTCTGTCAAAAAAATTTAAAGGAAGAACATTATTTGGCATTGAATATCCGCCAATACATTTTTTTAAGTGTACAAAATATATGTACAATGTCTTCATTGTGAGTGACAATTATTATCGTATGGTTATGGCTAAAGAGGTAATTGGGTTATTGAAGCTATTTAGAATATGAATTCTTTAGAATTCCTCTTCCTCCACACTTCAATAGTGAAAGTGAATAATAATAAACATGCCGAATACAATATATCACACTTATACAGATTGGCATTAAATTTTCATAGGATTTAATTTGATCCTCATTTAATCTTTCCACACACACTCTCCCATCCATCAAGGGCTGCCATCCATCATTTTGTAATTGCCACAAAATCCACTTTATTTTAATAAGCAACTTGACATTGGAATCTGTTTACGCAAACCGTACAAATTTCGGCATTGAATAATATTTTATGCGACATCAATAAAGTGGGCACTTTTAGTTAAGCCGCCGTTAACAGCAACTATGTATGTATATCAAGGACCACAGTAACAACTTGCTGAATTCAGGAAACTTTTATGGCGTAGCAGCACCTGTCACTGGCAGTTGGCATCCTGCGGCAATTCCACATGGAAAATACAAACACTCAACAAGGAAAATGTTAGTTAAATGATTCGAATGAGTGCAAAAGTAGAAGAAAAACGGAAATTTGTATTTTGAAAATTTAAGTATTTATACAGGAATCAGCGACAGAACGACATAAACATTTTTTGGTTACAAATTACAGTTTTCCTTTATTGAATTCAAAAGCAATAAACCAAGTCTAGGTTTGCAAACAATTTCACTTTGGGTCCTTGCGTTGGCATTTGTGATTCCATTTTGTCAGCAGTTTCTATTCAATACCGCTACCCGATTCTACTATGTATGTACTAAAATGTCTTCTTTCCATACGTTTTCAACAGATGCTGTTCAATGCGTATTTTTCTTTCCTAAAGAATATATAAAATATAGAAATATTTATAGTGGCGCTTAAGGTAAAGTGAGTGGTCATATGGAGCAGTGACGCAATTGAGAAATAGAAAAAATGCCACTTTTTTGATAATAGAGTGTGAAAGTGAAAGATTCAGTACAGGATAAATCACAGGAGGAGCCTTTGCAAATGTAGGAATAGTTGTACTGAGGTCAACACTTGGTGAGAATAGTGTGAGTATGTGAGATTTTGTGGCGGAATATAAAATTCACCACCTATTTTTAGAAGCATGAGGGTGTTAGTCCCAAGTAGTCCTTATTTTCTATTAACTAGAAAAGAGGCTGTATAATTTCCTTAAATTGTCCTAATTTCCTAAAAAATTGTGCATCTTTAGTTTGTGATAATATTCTGAAGTACGCTAACAAAATAAATTCAATTATTTTTAAATATTTAAATATTTAATTTCTAACGAAAAGTACTTTCATTTCAGCATTTTATCTGGAAAATCAGCCATTTATCTACAAGTAGAAAAAATCAACGAAGAATTTGCCAATTTTACAAGGAAAATTAATGTGATAATCCCATTTACATGCATGCATGAATGCAAAATGGATTTTCCACGTTTCCTTCGTGCAAGGAGCTGACTTTTCCATGGTAAAATGGATTGAAATTAAAGCTGATTGATTGTAGTACCTAGTACTACATTCATAATGAAACTGCGGAATTTTGAAGGGAAGTTAGTTTCCAACGTAATCATTCTCGAATGGTGCCAATGCACCATCTCATTTCCAAAGCATAATTCGATTAAACGCAGTTTGGTGTGGCTGCGGAAATTGCCATTTTGACAGTCATCAGGGGCGGCAATGCTATTATGTAAGTAACGGCAAATGAAATAACATGCATAATGACGCACGTACACATGCCACGGATTTGGGGATTTGGTTATGTGAACCAGAGAAGAGCGTCGGTGCACCGAAAACCAGTTTCAAGCTACTCGCCAAAACCCAAGTGCAACTCCCAACTCGAATCCGTGTCGACGGATGCCACAAGTGTTCGGTGCTTGTGGATCCGAGTTCGTACGAGTGCACACGAGAAAAAAATAAAATGCTTGTGCCATTCGGCAAAAACTCGAATGACCTGGATAGTCGGATTAACTTGGATAGCTTGCGCATTGAAGTTGCTTGTGTGCGCTTGTGGGTTATTTGAAGTACGGAAAATGTTCGTATTTTGTATGTAGCATTGAATTTGTCGTTGATAGTAGGATTAACTTGAATAGCTTGCGCATTGAAGTTGCTTGTGTGCGCTTGTGGGTTATTTAAAGTACGGAAAATGTTCGTATTTTGTATGTAGCATTGAATTTGTCGTTGCTTGTGTGCGCTTGTGGGTTATTTGCACTACCGAAAATTTTCGCATTTTGTATGTAGCATTCAATTCGTCAATTATTTCGTGAGATATTATAGCTGATTGATTTTATTAAAATATAAACACTTAATAATTTTTTAATAACAAAAAAGGAATAGTTTTATTGAAAAATCTTATTTGTAGCAAAAAAAATAAAAATAGGAAATTCATAAAGAAAAACTTAAAAAGCAAAAAAAAGTATGCAATTTAAATTTTAACTTAAAACTATAGAATTTTAAAATTATTAAGAAATCTTAAAACTGAGCTTAAAAATTAAAAAAAAAAAAAAAAAAAAATGATTTAAAAAACATAAAATTATGTAATTCATTAGAAAAAAACTATATACATTATAAAACCTTAGTTGCTATATCAATTTTTTTATATGGATTCTTTGAACATTGAATTAAGAAATATTATACTATCTACTGTCTTGGGAAGTACACGATTTCTTTTCTCTACAATAATATTGCCATTTCACTGCTAAATGATGTTTCAATTGCAACTTTCAAATTACAACTAAACGAAAATATTTTTAGGACATAGAAAATTAGCTGCTTTTGCATATGTTTTTCACAATTGCAGCAATTTTTACCGACACGACAAGTGGAACCATAAATTTGGGATTTTCCTAAATCCAAAATTCGCGATTTCAAAAGGGTTAACAAGCTGATCATAAAAAATTATGCACAGTCGTTTCTTTGTTAATATATTGCAACAGCAAACGCATTCTTCAACAAACAACAATGAGACAGCGACACCAAACCGCAACATAACAAAACAAATTCTTACGCAGCGCGACACATTTGGCATTTGCCTATCGCAAGCAGCGCTGTGAATAGGACATCGCGAAGGAGTTCGTCGCAACTCGACATTTCTCGCTCATAGCAGTGAAGAAAACAAAGCGTAAAAAAGTGTAGGCGCCAGCGGTCGAACAATTTTCTGATCACATTTTTATGGTGCGACTTGTCGCGTTGGTAAAGAGTGCAGTATTTTCATGTCCTGGAATTGGTGGAAAAAATGTAAAAGCAGCTTATTTAAAAATTACAATTAGAACATCGATTATTTGCGCAGTGAATGAACCCCAAAATATTACGAGTACAATTTATAAAATACATAGATATATTCTACATTATAGTAGACAGCTATAGATATTGTTTCTTTACTGAATAGTCAAAGAATTTTCATACAAATAATTAAATAATAGTCTTAGAATAATTTTTTTCTTTATGGACAAATTTTCATGCGTTCAAAAAAAATAAAATTTGGTGCATTGTCTAAAAGTAGCTGCATTAATTTAACAAATTTTTTCTCAGTGGAAAAATTAGCATGTGTCCAATAAATCTAAAATTTGTTGCACTCTGTAATGCCAACAACATTATTAAAAACAATTTTTCTATGTGGAAAAATTGTATGTGTACAAAAAAATTAAAATTTTTGCACGGTGTAATAGAAAGTAAGTTTTTTAAAACAATTGTTTTTACCATTCCGTAATGAATTCAATATTCTAAAATTTTCCTACATGTCGCACGAAACTTAACAATACAAAATACGAACATTTTCCGTACTGCGCAGTGCGCACTGCTCATTCAACGCAACTTGAGCACACAAGCTATCCAAGTGCTTCCGCCTATCCAGGTCATTCGAGTTTTTGACGGATGATGCAAGTGTTCGAGAGCGGCAAGTGGAAGTGGATTCGCAACTTGCTAAAACAGCGGTTAGCTTGCCGGTAGCTTGTGGGCTAAGCTACTCGGCGCTATTCTCTGATGTGAACCACATGTAAACAAACGCACAGACAATTTCCCATCGTCTCCAATAAAGTTGTCATCGGCATTTCAGTCATATCATTATTTCATGTGACATGCACGAGGAAAGCGATAATGATCGATTTCTGAATCGAAAACCAAACCGACCAAATGCACTAAAAACCACATCCAACCGACATGCACACGCTTGTCTAAAATAAACAAATTTCGTTGTTTTTAAAAATGTCCAAAGTAAAAAAAAAAAAAAAACTATGGGGACGAACATGGAATGAAGAGTGATTCAAAGTATTCGATGGTACATATTGCAGGCGCCGCACAGTGTAAAAAATTACGAAAATATTGCAAACAAAAAATCGTATAAGATGGCCATTCTCACTTTATGATTATTTTTTTTTGTACTTTGATCGAAATCGGTTTAGTATTTATCAAAAACACATGGAATGGTATCGGGATCTGTGTGATCTATGTGAGGCAAATCGTCGCCAGCCCAACCAAACCTTACAAAGCATGGGGAGGTTGTCCATTGTCAATTCGCAATTCCTTCGAAATGGAAGCAGAAATTAGAGGAATGTCAAATGTTGGAGTCCTTACCTCAATAACTTCAGCAGCTATCATATGAAATGACAAAAGACTAGTAGGAGAACTATTTTCCGTCTAACCGAAGCTAAAATACCCTGCACATGCGAGTACGATACATTCTTAGACCATTTGTTGGTATTTTATCGATATTTTATCAATAATTTTTCAATTGTTTATCGATAATTTCCATTTACTTTTCACTACCGATCCATTTCAAACTTTTGTTCCAATTTCATTTTGTTCCGGTAAAATTATATTTTGTTCCAGTTTCATTCCCGACATTATTTACAATCAAATACAAGAACCAGAGTCCAAATCGATTAATTGTTTCTCAAGATAAAGGAAAATAAAGAAAGTTTACAGCTATTTTATATGGGAAGTATAACGATTTTTCGATATTTGATAGACTATTTTTCGAAAATTTACCGATGTTTTATCGATAATTTTTCGATATTTTTCGATATTTTATCTATATTTTGTATCGATAATTTTTAGATTATTTATCGATAAAAAATATTTTTCAATTTACCGATCCATTTAAAAATTTTGTTCCAATTCCATTTTGTTCCGGTCCAATTCCATTTCGTTCCAGTTTCATTCCCATTTCGTTCCAGACATGATTTCCAAACAAAGAAAAAAATCGCACCCAGATCGGTTCAGTATTAGTCAACATAAACGAATTTTGTATGGGAGTTAGCGTGGTTCTTATCCGATGTTGCCCATCAATTCCGTTCAATCATTCGCCAAAATTAGAGGAATGCCAAAATTGATATACACTCTGGGTATACAAATGGAATAGCTTTTGCTTCACAGTCCACCACATTGGTTGAGTGCCAAATTCATTTTGTGTTTCAGTTGACACATTCAATGTAAGCTACTTCAAGCCAATTCAAAATATTTGGAAAACTATTTTCTTTAAATTAATTTTGTCTACATTTGCCATTTTGATACATTTTCTATAACCAAAGGCAATAAATCAATCCAACACACAAACAAAATGCCACAAGCCACTTGCAAGCAATTATTTGCCAACCGCTTGAATTTAATTCCAATAAAAGTATTAGCAAATACAAAACTCAACAGCCACTGAACATTAGTCACTTTCAGGCGGTGGCCTCAAAGAATGCCTCCACTGGACCCAACACACAAAATGGAATGGAATAAAATCAAATAAAGCGAATAAATAAAATAAGCCAATTCTCCTTTTGGCCATTTTGTATGTCAATAGATTTCGAATTTGCATACGCCGAAATGAAATGGATATTCGGTGAAATGCTCAAGTTCCATATTTGCTTAAATGAATTTTTATTTTCAAGTTAGACCAAATTGGTACGGGCTGGTGTGGCTGATTGCTATTTCATGTTAAAGTGGCAATGAATTGAGGATTGTCTGTGGAATTGCGGAGCTTTTTTTTTGTGTGAATATTTGATTTGCCTTATCGGTCAGTAAATGCTTGTGTGTGCCCTTCAAATGAAACGTTTAGAATTTAATAAAAATTTCATTGCACAATAGAATAAATTCATAAAATTTCAATATTTGAGAAAATGAAAATTCTTTAAACAATTAATTAAAAATGGTTAAAGAAAATGGCAGTACGCCTCTTTCATTGTGAAATACTTACTCTTTTTGTGTTTAACTATTTTTTTTCACTGCCTGGTCTGTCATTTTACGCACTTGCCTAACTGAATACCATTTAAGCTAATTGAATTACTCATGTCCATACTCACTCGCATGCATACAAGCTTTTAGGTCATTGAATACTCTTCGGGAATATGTATTCAATTTCGTTTCAATTAAATGTCTACTGTATAAGCCAAAGCGACGTTGGCCAAATCCAATTGTTTGTTTACAATGGACAAATTGATTTTCAATTAATTGAGATGGACATAGTAATGGAATTTGGCATTAAATGAAAGTTGATATATTGTATGTGTGCACATATGAAGTGAGAGACCAAAAAAAGGGAGAAGTAGTGGTCATGTGCCTACTCGTAGGCACTTAACATTTCACATGAGACGACGACACCAGAAATTATGCGAATGAAATGAAATTAGCTAAAATACACTTTAATTGGCTAATTAGGACGCAAATCAGAAGCAGGCAGGCGGCTAAGTAGAAGCAATAAAAATAAAAAGTAAAAAAATACACACGCAAGACATCAAATTAATGAGGACATTGAAGTGAAATTTCTGGCTTGGCAATAAGAGATATCGAAAAGGCGAGTCAGACTGTCTGTGCGTGTGTCATTGTCAGACAGTCTGTCATTTTGTGTGTAGGTAATTCTGAGCGACTGAAAATATGTTAATTTTGAATTTATGTCATTTCACTGATTTTCTTTCGGTTACTTAATGTATGCGTGCATTTGAGTTGGTGTGGAATCAAGAAAAAAAAAACATTTTTAGGCTCTTTTTGGTAAATGCTTTGAGGGATCATTTCTATAATGTAATGATGTCTGAAAATTGTGTTAAAAATGTTTGTATTTGTATTTTTCTTTTTGGTTTTGTTTTCTTTTTAGTGAATGTCCTTCCCAATTATTAAATTTTTTAAATAAATGTTGAAAAAGTTTTAAAATTTTTGGTTGCTTTTAATTTCCTTTCGTTTTGAATTTCAATAAAATAAATACAAATTAAATTTAAAATAAATAAATAATCAACGTTTAACGATTAACAACTTAACGTAGAAGTAAATGATGATGAAAGGTCCTTTTGTTTTGCAGGCAATTGGATTTTTCGTTCATTTCTTTGGATTGTCCTTAACACCCACACACACATTTTTGTGTTTCTTTGTTCGTGTGTGCGTCTGTGGTGATTGTATGCGAAAACGACTCAAAAACTTTTCATAAGAATTAACATAGACTTTTGACCGAATTTCCTTTACAATACAAAACACCACGAATCGAAGGAGGTATTGTCTCTTGCCTCGTGCTTAGCATACTTTTAGGGATTTTAGGAAGTTTTCTTTTGTTAAATTTTAGTCTGGTAGGAAGTTTTTCTAGGCATAGCCATTGTAGGCCAAACTTTGAGCCGACTCGATTTGTTGGTACTGCTCGATAAGAGGACTGGCGGAGCGTCCATCCCAGGGACCATGGGCTGTGATGTGGGCAGAGTGGTGTTCAGCGGCAATCTGTGGGTGGGAAGAAGACATAGAAAACTTATTTTTAACATGGGAAAATAAAAAAAATTAATAAAATTTTTTAATTAAGTTTCAAGAATAGTTTTTGTATTGAAAATGAAGCTGTTGTATTAGCAAGCGAAAGTATGTTTTCCGGCACACATTCAATGAAATGGATATTGATTGCAAGCGATGCTAGTTGAAATGATAGCTTTCCAGCGAATTTTTTGCAAATTAAATGAATTTCAATGGAGGCGAATTCTTAGTTTTTTTTGCATGAATTTCTGAGTAGTGTGTACCGAGGGAAAAAATGCCTTTGATTATATTCTGATTATGAGCTGAGCAGTGTCTTCATGCCCTACTACGAAATTGTATGAATATTTGCTTATGGATTTTGACCTTGTGAGCATGATTTTCTGACTGATTGGATTTTGAGGGGGGGGATGTGAATTCTTAGTTTTTGCATGAATTTCTGAGTTGTGCTTTACCAAGGAAAAAATGGATTTGAGGGGGTGGAGGGTGTTTTTAAATACTTACCCAAAAGGCATACATTTTTTACTCATCTCACTAATTTCCCTCTTCTACATTCAATCTTTTTTAAACAATTTTTTTTTTCTATATCATAACTTTTTTTTGTTCACATCTTCTTTCCTTACGCTGTCTCTAATTAACATCCCACGACAGCCTAAAATTGTACAAAGAAAAAACATTAGATTAGCTTACCTTCTTGCACAATTGGAAAATGGCCAAACCAACCGACACAATGAACGAGAAGAAGCCCAAGGCTAGCGCATTGAAGGCCTTTATCTTCAGTATGCCAATGGCCATGGGTATGACGGTGATGGCCTTCAGCAGAATCAGAACCATAATGGGCATGGCCATCTTACGCAGGCGATGCTTCTTGCCTAAAAGTATGCAATCGATTGTGATGGGATTTTTTGGGGGGTTTGTTTAATATTTTCACTGTTCTCAATGGAGTAAATTGCATGCAAAACACACCCTTCTTGAAGATGTTCCCCTTCTTACCCTTGCCTTCAACCACACCGGTGCCAGGGAATTTCACATTAACGCTCAATTCATCATTGGCCAAGTTGCGTGCGGAGACAGTGACTTTGGCATCGCCGACAGGCAAGTCCATGGTAATGTCGTGTCCTTGAATGTAGTTCTCAACGGCATCGAAATAGTCCGAGCTGCTGTCGCTGGAACGTCCTTTGCTCGCTGCGGGAGCCTGATAGCCGTTGGCACGCACCTCGACGTCGGAGATCTGTGAAATTGACGGCAAAAAATTGTTTAATGGAAATCAATATTTTCAAAATGAAAGGCACAAAGTTCACAAGGAGGCAAATGATGGAGGAAAACTAATTACACTAAGAGAAGCGAATTTAATTTGGAATTTTCAATTAATTCATTTTCAAATCAATTAAGAATATTTTAACAATCGATTTTGTAGTGCCTTTGAAGGCTTAGTGGGCGTAATTAGTGGTCCAACCCTTTGACTTGGCAGATGAAAATTAAACAAATAAATGGCCCCTCCCACCCAACTCACTTTGAAGTTATCTTTGCTCATCACAGTATCCAAAAATCTCATGGCACGCACTTTGATGCACGCCATCGAATCATCGCCGCTCTCGCATTTGTGACTCTCCTCGTCAATCATGCTTTTCAAGTTGGGTGATGGCTTCACTGCCGAAGCGGCACAACTCGTGACTGCGGCCAGGCCCAAAAGTGCAGCCAGGATTAAATATCTTGACGTCAATGCCATGATGCGTTCTCGTTTCGTTCAAATCGAATTCAAAGTTCCCGTATATACTCAGTGCTGCTGCTGCCGTTCGCTTGACCACCACTCGCCTCGGTGAAGGAACAATTGCGAATAATAATTGTTTTTCTATTGTTCACGATTTTTATACTGCATAGTTGAGTTTTTCAATTCGAAAAGTAGCCGAAAAAAAAGTCCAAGAAACAACAACAAAAAAAAAAGAAACGAAACGAAAAAAGCGGAAGAATACATAAAAGCAAAATGAAACGACAGACGCAACCCTGAACGATCGAACGCCATCGAGCTGCTCTCAATGCGTGTGATTGGCTCCAAAAGAAACGCAAGAAGTGAGACTCTCACTGCAAGCCATTGAGAGCGGCGAATGCACACGCTTCTCACACCCTGACGTATGATCAACATTAATTCTCTTTTCAACTGAAATTTCATTCATGAGTTCGGACCGAAGGGTTTTGTACATTTCAAGCACGTTTTTATTGATGCTATCATTTATGGCGAGCAGCAAGTGTTTTTCTTCTCAATTAGCTGACAATTGTTTACGTGCGTTTGCAAGAAAGAGGAAAAAGAAATTAAAGTCTAATGGAAATGAATGACTTTTTGGTTTAGCGAATTCTTGAATGAAATTGTTTGGAATTTTTCAGCTCCATTAAAAATTTCCTGGTAATGTTGTGCTTCTGTTGATGTCGATTATATGTAAGTTAAAATTTAGAAAATTCTCTTCTCATCACTTGAAGTTTATGGGCCGCTTCTGTGTGTCTTTAAGGCCGAAAACATTTTAATTTGTTAATTGAATTCCAAAAGAAAAATGTTTATGTTTGCCCACTTCTGTTATGTCGCACCATTAAAAGACTTTTCACATTTCAAACAAATTGGTTGTCTTTTTTATGGACTCTAAAGAAGACCCTTTATGTGAATGGAATTTATTCCAAGACTGTTTTATTTGTGTTTTCGTCATAATTTTTAACTCACAAATCCCCTGAATTTTTTAATAGATTTGGTTGGCTATTTTGTTAAACGAATTTTGTTGTTTTGTTTTATACTTACAAGAATTATATATTACATTAATTCTTATCTCCTTTCCATGTAATTTACCGAATATTTTTATCATTTTCTTTTTATCCTCTTCCACTAGTTAATGAGCAATCGCAAGCATAACTCATCATTCAATATTATAAAGTTCATGGGTTAATAAAATGGCCCAAGGCATAATTTATGCGACCATCAATTCATTTTGTAAGTTTGACTTTGATGAATGTATTAAATTTCCATTTATTTTTTACAGTTGAGTAAATTTTTCAGAAAAAAAATAGAAATGTAAAAAAGCTTTTTTAGTTCTGCTATCGGAATCCTTCAAACTATGAACAAAAGTCCATTGAAATATTAAGTAGTAAAAAGATATGAAAAGATTAGGTACTGAATAATTTATAATTAATGATGGCACAAAGGATAATTTTATTGGAGCGTAATTGTCGAATAAGGGAGTGAATGGGATAAGGGTATTAAAAGAACTCTTAGGGAAAAGAGTTTTTGGAAAAGTTGAAATCGTTTAAGAACTGGTAAGAGAATTACCTTCGGTATGGCCGAACCTAAAATACATATGCGAGTACGATACGTTTCTAAACCATTTTTTTTGGTAATTGCAACAAATTTTCTTGGGTATTTTTTCGAAAATGTTTTGATGTTTTATTAATAATTTTTCGATAATTTATTGATAATTTTTTGATATTTTCTCGGCAATTTTACGATCGATAATTACCATTTCCTTCAACTTCTTTCTCGATCCATTTCCAAATTTTGTTCCAATTCCATTTTGTTCCGGTCCAATTCCATTTCATTCCAGTTTCATTCCCATTTCGTTCCCGGCATTTCCGACCAAATATAAAGAACCGCGTCCAAATGGGTTCAGTATTCTTAAAGATAAACGAATATTATACAAATTTGGCTGCCATTTTGTATGGGAGGTAGGCGTGGTTCTAATCCGATGTTGCCCATTTTCAATACCGTCCAATCATTCGACAAAATAAGAGGAATGTAGGCTATAGCTCAAAAGCTATGGCAGTTATGGTGCGAAATCACAGACAGGCAGACAGACAGACGGACATCGCTATATAGACTCAGGAGGTGATCCTGATCAAGAAAGTATATAGTTATCCATACCGGACACGCCTCCTTATGGGCATTACAAATGGTTATACGGGTATAATTAAGACTTTTTAGCCAAAATATTTTTTAATCAATAATAATTGTGAGTAAAAATGCTTATGAAATCATGGGTCTAAAAGGAATTTCGAGCTTCTATGACATGATGGATTTTCCGCAAAGAATTTAATAAGTTTTATTTCCATTTGGGCAAAGCAAAATGCATATCGTCGATGGTATTATCACGAACTGAAAATAAATAGGAGCTACGGCATTCATGAAATAGAAAATTAGTCAGTTACACCAGGTCGTGATACTGCCGACAGGGTATTCCATAGGAAATATATTACAGTCGAACTTTCCTATAATGAATTCGCAGGGGACCAGAAAATTACTTCATAATATAGAAACTTAATTATATAAAAGTTCACTATAGAGAAGTTCGACTGTATTATGGTCAGAAACAATTTAAATATGGTTTAAATTTAAATTTAAAATAGGAAAGTTTCAAAAATTGCACCAAAAATACAAACATTATAAATACTATCATTATAAATACAAACATTTCAAGCTGCATTAATGAAACAGAACTGAACTATGCTAACCCAATAAGCTCTGAAATTGATTGAAATGATGGATGGTCGCATGTCAGGATCAACGAATGCAATACAACTGAGAATATATTTAACAATATTTTGCAAAAAATTGCGAATAAAATGCAATGCGAACGCTTGAAGCACTCAAACGAATACAATGCTCATCACAGCAAATCATAACTTATATTATGCAATTCATATTTAAATTGAAGCAATTTTCAAATAGTCCATGTGCACGGATATTTCATGTCATTTGCAAGCATTTTAGTAATTCATGTGCATTCTGTCAAAGGTGAAATCGATTCCGGCACCAAATTGCGTGACATGTGCAGATGAGGAGTCAGGCGACATCCCAACAATGGCAATGAAATAGAAAGTGTTTTTCAATTCAAATGCCACCTGACAAAAACAACAACAACAAACAAACCAAACGAAAGTGAAATTAAAATTTAAACTCTCAATTGGACATTGGCAAATCAATCACGAAATCAATTTTTTGTTGCTTTTTTTCTGCATACATTTGAGTTGAAACAGTTAAAATATGAATTCCAAATGGTTTGAACGCACTCAAAATTCAAATCGAATCGTAGGAGCAATAAAAATTTCACCCAACCAATAAATAAACGCACGAAACCACCACTGAAGCAATCGCAGCAGCGAGGCTCATTAGAAATTCTGAGAGCATTCACGAGCGCTGTCAACGTCAAGTGAAGAAATTCGAAAACGCATTTTCAATTAAGTCGTACGACGAACGTTCGGTAGTTCATGGGGTGCGTAGCGAACTTTGATGTTCGATGAAATTTGTAATGAAATCGCTTAACGGACAGACGTACGTAGAAATCATTTTCGGAATTCTTGTAAAGAAATTGTTTTGCAAAACTCCTGCAGCAACACAAGAGCTAATGAGATGGCTTCAAGCGCCATTTTGAATTGCTGCACGCATCTAGGCATGTTGGCTATGCGTTTGGGGTACGGCCTGTTGGTGAGATTCTTCACATTCTTTTGGTTTCAACTTGGCTCTAACTCTTTGTTGGCCATCAATTCGATTTCAAACAATTGGCAAGGCAGCTGCTCTCTGTTCGATGGCTTCATTCAATTGAAATGTGGAACTTTCACTGGATTTCTTTCGGGTGGGCTTGGAAGTTTCTAAGCACCTTGTTTCGGAATAAAGTGGTCGTTATTTAATGCTACAAAAGGAAGTTTTTATTGACGGTATTTCGGGTCCGTTTGCCTTTGCAAAGTTTTAAGAAAATTCAATGGAATACAAAGAAAATATGAAACCATTTGGTATCTACTTTGGTCTCTTGACCCCAAGTAGATACATAGTAAATACAAACTAAATTCCAAATGGTTTCATATTTTCTTTGAATTTCCTTTAAACTTTGCACTGGCATACGATTCTACATAAACTTTTTTTCCATTATAAATTAAATTTTTGATTAAACCAAAATAAAACTCCTCCATGTTCTGAAAAAAAAAAACATAGAGGACCTAGCGTTCTTCGAGATCAATTCGTGGGAAATAAAATTAAAATGAAAAACAAACTGTTCTTCTGCCTTTAGAAACCATTTCTAAAAATTGTTATTGTGGAAATATTTTACTCAAGAAAAAATGTGAACAACATGGCGTATGAGTAACATTTATTACCTACTTCAATATTTAATACGATACTTGTGTCGTAGGGTATTACAAATTCCAGGGAGTTAATAAATATTTTAGCATCAAGAAAATCCATTTTTCCATAAAAAATTGCATTTAAAATTGTTCCTCTTGGTATTTGCTACTCTTGAGTATTAAAATTTTTGTAAACTAATACAAGAGAAACTCTTGCGTTGCATATCTTTGCCATTATTATGATCTTACCATTTTCGTCTTATAAATGCGCATTTTCCATCATTGCAAAATGCCATTCTTCAAATAAATGCTCAAAGTGGTTCGTATTCCATGTATTCAATGCCACACAATTTCTTCATTCTATACATTGAAAGCTTTGCAGTGCATAGGTTGAGGGTATCAATTCTTATTAAAATACATCAAAGCAGAAGTCATCTTTAGAAAAACTAATCTTAAAAGAAACTAAAATGTTCAAGTGCATTTGAAGGATTAAAGCATACATAATAATGAGCCCTGCAGATGGAACATTTCATATATATACGTCAGTTCTTCAAAACAACATAAATTACCCAAATGCATCCAGAGCTGCTAAGTAACTGCAAAATCTTCAACGTAACGAACTAATGGTACTTTTGAAGTATGGGAAGTTGAAGTATTCTATCTGCCGAGCCCATTAAGTAAATGAAGATGTTCGGCAAACAGTGACGGGCACTTGTTAAATGTAAATCTGAATATTAATGGAAATGTTGAAACCATTCGATTCGATTCTTTAGTTATTTAAAATTCTTTGTGAGTCATTAACTTTGGGCGTTCGAGGTGAGACAAATATTATTCTAAAAAGCTCTGTAACTCGGGTCTTATTCAAGCGATTTCGCTGAAATTTTGGATTTGGTGCTGGGTGGTGAATGTGCTAGATGGGTGATTGCCAAGCCCCAAATTTCTATAAACGTAACTCGGGCCCCATCCGAGGGATATCGGTGATTATTTATATTAGGTGTTGAGTACTGAATGGACGGAGGGATGACTAGAAAAATCTATTTTTATATCAGTTACTTAATTAATACATGGAACAACATTTATACATTTACATGAAAATACAAAATTATTGCGAGCGAAGCTATGGGTATGAGCCAGTAAGTGTGACCTTCAAATTGGCTCAGTATCAAATGCATGAAAAGAGCAAATGCAATACGAATTTTGTGCAATTATTTTGATAAATTCCTACACATGTTTATGGTGGGGCTAAACGCCATTTCACCTTATTGCAGCTTTTGGCAATTGACTAAAATTTCATAAATTAAACATGAAATCAAATAAACTTCAGTGGAAATTTGAAATTAAATAAACCTGAATTTAAAATCAATATTAAAATGTTGTGTTGTGTTTCGTTTTCATTTATTTTACATAAACTTTTCAGTTTTAATAAATATTTACAATGTAAGGGAAAAACTAAGTACATTTGCCGTCCGACAATTACTACATAAATTTTGTACATTTTTAGTAATAAATAAAAAAAATTCCATTTCGAACAGAAAAAATAAAATATATAAAAATAAATACAAATCTTTGGAAATTTGTGCCACTTAACCTTAAATAAATAAATAAATAATTGTTCTTGTTCGTTGCCATTTGGTTGGTCGTTTGCGTTTTGATTGTAAAAGTATCTCTTAACGTCTGTTTTGTCCAGCGAAAGCCATATCCTGAGCATCTTGGGGCTCTTGCGACGAACGCGCCCAGGCATGTGGATCCCAGGCGGGGGCAGCATGCTCCAAGTGTTCAACATGCTCGACATGATGGGGCAAGTCCAAGTGGTGGTCCAGGTGGTGATCCAAATGATGGTCCAAATGATGCTCGACATGATGATGGTCCAAATGGTGGGGCACAATGTGCTCAATATGGTGGGGCACAATGTGTTCGATGTGGTCGTGGTGGTGTGGATAATGTACCACCTCATAGTTGACAATCTGAAGAGGATTTGTTTTTTTGTATTATTAAAAATATTCCATTCAACATTGCTTGCAACACTTACCTTGGGCTTGGCAATTTTAAAGATGACCAAAGCACCAGACAGGACTAGAGAGAGCAGACCCAAGGTCATGGCCTTCCAGGTCTTCAAGGCAATCAAGCCCAGAGCGAGTGGCACCATCACAAAAGTCTTCAGCTTCAAGCCCAAAAGGAAGGGTAGAATCACCTTGCGCATGAAACCGCGTCCTTTAAAATGTCCCAAATCACTTCATTGTTACATTTCTCCTTAGCATATCACAAACATTGTTCAACTTACCTTGAACGTCACTGCGTTCTGCCAACGGCACTACAGCACCCTTGGTCAAGGCATTGTTCAACAAGAAGCCTGGCACCAGAGCACGTGCCTCGGCACTTCGGAAGAATTCGGGCGCCTTAACGCGTAGCGCATGGGTGGCCAAGAAGTTGTCAATATCATCGAACATTTGTTCGCGTGAGTCCACTGAGCGGCGCTGTGATTCCAGCTGGCCCGTGCGCACAATCGACAATTTGTCGGTAATCGAAATTTCATCTTGCTGCAGGGCTTCATTGAACCACTGCATGGCCTTTGGGGTCACACACGAGACACTGAAGTCCTTCAAGCAGCTGTCGTACATATCGAAGGCCAAATCTGTTGCCGAGCGGGGGGATTGTGCCCAGGCCCCACTGACCGCAAGCGCCACCACCAAAACAATGGCGTACCTATTCATCCTGTGGGTGTGCGTGCGTTTGATCCTCACTTGACTCGTTGCGTAAAATTTCCAATCAATGGGTGGCTCTGTGCGTTGGCTCTTTCTTCGCAGACAATCCAAGCGGATATGTAAATGGCCGTTGAGCTACCTGCCGTTTTTATACGACCGTACTTTATTAATTTAATTGCGTTTGCGATTCACTTGAATTTGCCTTCAATTGTTTTTTTTTTTATTTTCCCATTTCACTTTGGCCCTCACCTTCGTTGGTTTATTTTTGTTTCTTGCCTTTCCTTTCCTTTCGTTTTTCTTTCTCTTAAGGTGTTGGTATTCTGTTTTGTTTTGGTCATTTAGTCCGTTATGAAGTCATGGAATTTCAAACATTTTCACTTGATGAACTAACTGTACATGCAATGGCGGGTGTTGAAAGGCGGAAAACTGAGTATTTACTTCAGAGAGAATACTCTCTCTTTTCTTGAAAATTTTAAATAGAGAAAAGTTCAGTTAAAAATCCGCTCCCAACATTTTTTTGAAACCGAGTACACTAGAAAAGTAACCGATAGTGTGGGATTTAAATGGGCTTGAACTAGAGAGTGGACTATCTTCGGCTATACCAAAGCTGAAATACCCCCACACAGTAGGAAGAAGTACCTCGAACATAAAATTATGTGGTCTCAAGACCCCATTTTGAGCCACCTATATATAGTTTTTGGAGTCCAGACCATGTCCAAAATCCGTTTCTAAAAATTTCCAATCAAATCGCCAAAAAAAAAATTGGTCTCAAGACCCCAACCTTATATATGTGGTTTCAGACCATGTCAAAAATACGTTTCTAAAAATTTCCAATCGAATGCAGCAGTAAAAAAGACTTCAAAAATGTTAACCTTTTTTTTCGGTGTATGGGAGCCACGCCCAGTTTTTGTCCGATTTGGCTGATTCTCGAACTTGATCTCAGTATTCACGAGAAAAACATGTACCCAAAGTTTCAAGTCGATATCTCCAAAACTGCGACCGCTATTGTGCGGACGGACAGACGGACAGACAGACGGACATGGCTAAATTGACTCCGGCGGTGATGCTGATCAAGAAAATATATACTTTTCCATACCGGACACGCCCCCTTATGGGCGTTACAAACGTTGTGTCAAAGTTAGTATACCCTGCCACAGTGAGTGTGGGGATATAAATATGATAAAAAGTAGACCACTAACAGTAAAGTAGCCTATACTGTTCACTTACCCAAGCTCTTCAAGCATGTTGGTAATAGGTTCCGGACCGGTTAACATGCTGGGTATGGGTACTCGTGATTACTTTATAAATAATAATAAAACAGACAGGATTTTGACCGGTTGGATCTCTATTGAGTCATATAACCAACTTGGCTTACCCTTCAGTATCCCCAACCATACCTATTGAAAATTTAATCCGATTACTCCTAATGAAAATTCTAACCAACTGTTACCACCACTAACAAATGGCATTCTCACATTAAAGCGCGTTGTCAGCCATAAATGTAAAAATGAGATGGCAGTGCAGTAAATTCATTAATGAAATGTTAATGCCATAATGGCTTGTTATTCAAACCGATTCTCGCTTCGTTTTAACCAATTTCATGTGGACATTGTGAGTGTTGCCTCTTTTTGGCGCTAACGCACATTTCGGACATACTTCAACCGAAATCGAATGAGGGAAATCAGGTTGTTTGAATGTTGGAACGTGCTCAGAAAATCAATTCGAATCGACGCTTTTTTTTTGGCAGTGCATGTGAAGATGACGCGAAGGAGTCGCTCCAAATGCTAAATTTGATATTCAAATGGTATTTTTTTGCTACTTCGACTCTTACATTTTATTGACTCTGAATGGCGGAAACAATTTCATTGATTGTCGCTCATTCGGGCCCTAGCAGTATGGCGGCATGACTGCTACTGTGCAGCTCTTCCAACTGTCGACATTTGACATTTGGCAATTCGATTGATGTCACTGACTGACTGGCAATGGGGGGGGAAATAAAATTTCCATTTCCGCTTATCTTCGAGAATTTCGATATATGTGACTTGTGACTTTTGCGAGTTCAAGGAAATTCTTTGCAAATTTGTTGGTTTAGTGCTATGAAGAAGTTTTTAATGAAACTTAAAATTTGTTTATGATTTCATTTAATGGCATACCTGCGTATTTTAAGTAATTAATTGTTATAATTGGGTTGTGGATGGAAAAAGAAAATCAAAAAGTTAAGACAAAGTACAAAGAAATTAATATAAAATTGCATGTTTTCATTTATTAATTACACTGTGCATACCAATCAAGGTACGGAAAAGCCAGCAAGCACTGTCTGTCTGCGAATCATTATATCAATACTCATTTATAGAATTCACCTTTAAATTTTTGCTCCTCTGTACATACAAATCCTCAATATCCTTTATTATCCTGGCTATGGCAGCATTCGCTATTCCAAATTCGCTATTCTAATTTGGTAATCTTATATTTTTTTCAAGTTTGTAACCATGCAATAAATTGTATTTGTTATATCATCTCATCACCGCAGAAAGAAATAGAGTTTAAAAAGGAAACCAAAGATCATCGTTACTAGTTTTTGTTCGAATAAAGTAAAAGTGCAGTAATTTTGTGATTTTCTTCATAACTAATTACAAGAATTAGCGTACGCGATTCTAAGCTTAATTCCAAAATAGTGGAACTCTAGAGGTTGTGCTTCAGCTGCTATAGGGAGAAACGCGTACATCCTACAGGAAATCTTCTGGTCAAACAGTAACAATTTATTATTTTCCGAGCTATAACTTTTAAACCAATAATCACATAAGTAAATCTTCAAGGTAAAAATTGGAGATAATTTACACTCATCTAAGTCCCCACTAGACACACCTAAGTGCCCCTTAGACATCTAAGTGGCAGCGGTCGATACATTTTTCCATACAAAATTTTCAGTCAATAAATTTTTCCATTCTACAAAAATGTTCGGTCGATAAGATTTTTCCATAAAAAATGTTTGGTCGATACATTCTTCGGTCCATAAATTTGTTCAGAAAAAATTTTCGGTCGATAAATTTATCCCGAAAAAATGTTCGGTATTAAGCTCTGTAGCCTCGTCCACTGTCCGTCTGGTCCGTCTGACCGCCTGTCCGCATACCTCCCATACAAAATGGTCGCCAAATTTGTATTATTTTCGTTTATCCTTAGAAATACTGAACCGATTTGGACTCGGTTTTTTGCATTAGGTTGGAAATTATGTCGGGAACGAAATGGGAATGAAACTGGAACGAAACGGAACAAAATTGTAAAATGAAGTGAATGAAGTGGAAGTGGAAGTGGAAATGGAAATTATCGACAAACAATCGAAAAATTTCGATAGACCCCGGGATCCCGCTTCTTTGTTAGTGCCGAAAATCCCGGGATTCGCACTGACTAATCCCGGGATTTTCGGGACAAGTTTTATGAGCAATTTTTTCAAAAATATGCCTTTTAAAATGGGAAAAAATTAATCAATTAAATTCTATTTGTTTAGAAAAAATTTAAAAATTCAGGAACTTTTTCTATCATGAATAATTTCTTTCAGAATGGTTTAGTTTTAGCAAGGACCATAGTTTTTCATCCAAAAAATGTTGATAAGCATTCAGGAAAATACTTCGAAAAGTCGGATTTTTTTTGGAAATTTCATGTGTTTCATTTTATTGGTTTGGAAAAATTATTTATTTTGTTTTAAAGAAAAAAAAAATTAAATAAAATAGCCGAAAGGTTTATTTATATACTCGTACATAAACTATATAAGTTGTACATATAAAAATATGCAATACGCATTGCAGAAACTTGTACGAATGCGTGAAGATAATTTAGGCATATTTTCATTACGTCAACAGATTTAAGTAAAAAATAGTTCCAAACTGTTTGCAAATTGATAGACTATAAAACAATCAAATTCATTTTTTTTAAATGGAAATCGGATCAAAAAATACAAAGTTCTACAAAATATTCCAGTCAAGAGTTGTTCGAGAAATGTGGATCAAACTACACATTTTTAAAATGATCTTATTCTGACCGGAAACCCAAGATTCCAAAAACCAAATCGATTCCAATCAGTATTTTATTCTACATATTTTAAAGTTATTCAAACTTTTTTCGAATATTCCAAATCATAGGTGTGATAAATTCAATTTAAAAAAATCCAATAAAAACCTTGAATATTGTTAGATTATTTGCACAATTTCAAAAATATTATAGTATGGGTATTCGATGTAATATAACATTTTTATACTAAATTTTGGTTGAATTGAAAAAAATCCAAATCCCGGGATTAGTCATTTTTAAATCCCGAAAATCCCTGGATTGGCAAAGGTATCGAGAATTGACATCCCTAGTAGGTACTAACAAAATCTAATGTAACACTAAAAGTTTATAGGAAATTGCCATAATACTTTGAAACTGTATTCGAGTTTACTAAAATACCTGTCCAACGAATACATAAGTGTTGAAATCATGTTTACTGTTGTAAAAGTTTAGCTATTTAAGGTTGAAACTTTGTAGGTGATTTCCGGAAATGAAAAATTTGTGAATCTACTTTTCTATCAAATACTAATTTCTATGGTATTTATTTTTATTTTCGAGTCTGGCTGGTATACTGCCAGACAAGTAACTTTATGAATTGTTATAATAAGCTCTAGTAGACTGTCAATTTTAAATACAAATTTCTCAGAATTATGATTTATTAAAAATATTTTCTGCGTTCACCTTTTTAGCCTACAGTCATAAAATTGCAGCTAGGCTTTACTTTCCGGAAGTTGTGAATGGATTTTCAATGGGGTTCCTATCTATTGAAGTTTCATGGAATGTATTTAAGTGGTTATACATTAATTTGCAACTTTTACATAATCAAACTAGGTAAAGGAGTTGTTAATAATTTTGCTACTTCTAACAGAAGGCGTGTATAAATTTTAAAAACTTTCTTACGACTTCTTTTGTATTAAAATATTTTTTGGTTTACAATCAAAATTAAAAACAATAAACAAAAAGAAGTAATAATATTAATAATTTTTTTTATTAAAAATCATAATTAACACGTAAATATTGTTAAGAATTAATATAAGTAAATAAATAAATAAATAATCTTAAAAGAAATAGTATTTCGCGAAATGAAAAATTGTAATCGAATGACTTTTTATGTATATAAATATTTGTTTGTTTATAAGCTAAATAAATAAGGATATATAACAACAAATTTCGTTGAAGAAAAAAACTACACACTATATGCACTATGACTACGCTTTGTTTAGAACTAATACAAGTTTCGATTTCATTTGAGGGAAAATTTTAGCAAAATAAATAGTAAAAAAAGTATTAGAAGTCAAATAAATAAATTATGAAATATTATGGTAACGAAATCGAAATTCGTATTATGTTTCTCACACACATAAGTAAGGGAAATTATTTTATAAAATTTAAGGCAATAATGTAAGGACAAATTTTGAACTTGGTAGTGTAGAAGTTATAAAAAAAGTTGGGAATATAATTTAACTACTAGTTAGGACACACATACGATAGATAGAAATACTAAATTTAGTTGGAAAATATTTTTTTTTTTATAAGTTTTCCTTTAACAATTAACTTAAAAAATATTTTAACGAAATACTGCTATTTACAAAACTTAAAGTGAAAACAACACTAAAATATTCAACTTTGTTGTATGCGAAAATGACTTTAATTGTATGAATGTCCAGCAATGGAGCCAGATCCAGCGCTACGGCAGTTCTATTCGTTCATTAGTCGTATGTTCTTTGCACCATCAGTGATAATTTCTCATATTAGCTGGAAATTAGTTTAACGCTTCCTCTTCTTTTTCTCCTCATCACACTCATCACTCCGTATTGATGTTGCACTGCGGATACAAGCGCAGACAATCCTTGTGATCCTGGCCATCTCGCGCTGCCTGTATGAGACGATAGAAACGCATAACCGCTTGATTCGTATTCGTTACGGGTTGCAGTTCGCTGGTGTCGCTGGATTTGTTGTTATTAGTTTCGAAGTTACAAGCAGCAAGCAGCAAGCAGCACATGGAAGTAAATTGAAAACAAGTTAAATCAATTAATTATCGACTTAGGTTGGTTCGTTTTATGTTTCCTTTGAAGCTGTAGGCGCAAAATAATCATCGCGCAAAAACCCACCAGCAACTCTGTTAATTAATTTCGAAATCTACTCAGTGAAGAACTTTTGCAAGTTGTTTTTCAAGGGATAAGTGCTGTTAGTGATTTCGGCGAAATGTCGGAACGTGTTTGGAATTTTATTCCGTTGCCCATTTGACTGGGGGCCATGTTATGGTGAATGTTTTGATTTTTGTTTCATTTTGGCTATAAACAGTTGAAGCGTAAATTGACCCTTCGCCATTAGAGATCAAACTGCATATTTAAGTGGGCAAGTGGGAACCTTTTTTGCTTGTGCTGCCCTTGAATTGAATTTTTGGTTGGAGAAGTTTGGCTCAAGATTCCTGGAGAGGATATTGAGGAAATGTACTTAAGTAATTTCAAAGGACAGACGTTTCGGAAATGTTTGTGTTTCGTCATGCATACAAGTGAACAAGGTCCATTGACTTCCATTTGAGATTAAGACAGCTCAACTAATTAATGTGGACAATTTTAATTCCCACTCATGTGCATTTCTAAAATTCATCGTCACTTGTGTGAATGTGTGAAACAATTGAGAACAATTGTGGAGTCCATAAATCTAAAAATTCTTCATACCCCCCTGAGCTTCAAATTCAAAAGGTGTCACAGTGCAAAACACAAATTTACTAGACAATTGAAGCAAATTGCTGTACAACATCATCATTCATCATATTTATTGGCCATTACGGCATCAGAGCAGGGTAACATCGAAGTGACACTAAAGGAGGATCCGTTGGAAGCATTCAATTATGAAAATTTCCTTTCACTGAATGTAGCAGCGAATGGCTTCTCCTTGTGTATGTATGTGTGTTACGTGCGTGCATCTTTGCTTGGATGAGCTTGGGTGGCTCAGTCAGCTGACTGACTGACTGGGTTGAATGAGCGGGTGAGTGTGAATTTTGTGCGCATTTGTTTTCGCTTCGTTGGATTTTTCATCAATTGCTGCTGACTGAGTGGAATACAAGGGACTGGCATTTTCATGCCAAAGTGATTTTTGCTTTTTATTAAAAAACAAACTCATGCCGAAATGTTTCTTGTCAATTGGCGTACAAAATTTACATAGCGTACAATGAGGGGGGGAGGTTGGAAGATATGAAAAAATTCCCTATTTTCTGTACTATTTTTTGTGAAATTTGTTTGGAATTTAGAATTTTTTTATTAAAATTCAGACCTTTTCAATTTTAAATAACTTCAATTAAACTTTGCCATGCCTTTATGTGAACAGAAGTTCGTGAATGTTACACTCAACAGCAACTATTGTTGAGAAATACAATTGCAAACTAGTAGAACCTGCAGCAAAAAACTTTTCCTACAGCCAAAAAACTCAACAAAAAAACTACTGGCAATAATCACAAACAAACATTTTGAATTTGCTCGTTATCGCTTTTACATGCAGCTTTCGCTGCTTACACGTGTACACACACACACTCAAGGCTTTTGTGCGATATTGCTCTCACGCTGTGAGTGACATAGCTGCTCGCATTTGAAATGGAAATGACGGACGACACATTTGGGGCAAACACACATGCACACAGGTTTTCTCGGTGTACTCATCGAAATTTGCAAAAACCTTCAAGTATACTTGCAAGGAACTTTCTTTCAATTTCTTAACAAAAGGCTTTTCTGTTGGCAATTTTCGAATGCTCTGCGAAGCGTTGTGCAAAGTTCTTTTTGCCCCAGCCCGTGAGTTGTCACGAAGTTATTAGAGCAAACGTGCAGAAATTTGTAGCTTTTGACAAATGCCCAACAATGGGTGCTGGAGTGACAAATTAATTCCGGTGCCAACTTTGTGATGCAGTTGCGTTCAATTAAATTGTCCAATTCGATGATTTCTCTGTTAGACTTTTTCCATATTTAGAGCAGGGATTTACGCTTTAAAGAAAGTTTCAATTGATACACATTACACATTTTCCATACAATTTCGATTTGTGAATTCCTCACCAAATCGGCGTGAAGTGAAATCAAATGATGGAAATTGTCAATTGCCAATTTAAATCCATATCGCCCAAGTCTTTTTGGTCTATTGAATTAAACGCCTTTAACGACACGTGCCTTAATAGAGCACTTAAAGAAAATAGAATCAAATCACTTTGCTTTGTACCGATGCGTTCGCAAAATGGCGCCATTTAAACTAATCACCATATCAATTATTTATAAGGTGTTTCTCCGGGCAGGTAAGAATTTACTCTTTGGCTGCTGCCCACTTTCAAGTGTTTGTATGCACAAGGCAAGTGTTGGTATGTAAGTATTTTATTTTCCCTCCTTACCGACTCAACTCCGCCGAAACGAAATTGCTGTGCGGACTGTAACGCGTGGGATCCTTGTACATGCTGCACACCAGCCGCTCCTTGCACAGGTCATCCGTGACACCCAGTTGTTCTACGATTTTATCGATTTTCAACAGCATGGGACTGTAGAAGGGGTCATAGTTCTTTGGCATTATGGGCTGTGTGGATGAAGGAAAAACAAGAAATTGAATTAGTTGAATTCTTCCGCTTCTTCTTCTTCTATTATTCTCATAGTTAAGGCACACCAACCTGTCCGTCCTGCACGAATGGCTGATGGTCGAGTATCTTTTGTTGTTGCGCCACAATGCGTTGCTCCGCCTGGATGCGTATGGCTTCCTTGAGTTGAGCGGAGAGTTCCGGCTAAGGAATATAAATAGAAAAAAATAAAGTAAGATTGAACAATATAGAAATAAATATATAAATTCATAGAAAGAACATTTTAAAATAAATGAATCCATAGAAAAATAATAGTTGAGGAAAAAAAGAAGAATCAAATTACTTGTTTAAAGAAGAAGATTGTTGCCTATGGCATTGGAAAAGACTTAAAGGGCATAGGCATAATACTTTTTGCATGTAAAATCAAAAGTGGCTGCTACTTATGGAAGATTTATTTGCTTTAAAATTCGCGAGATTAAAATGCATTTGGGGAGAAAAATTTAAAAGGTTCGTGGATGAAGGGATTCGTTATGAAAGAACAAACAGTAGCTTTGATGTTGCTCTTAAATGATGACTTCGAAAGCCGCCCGAAGGCAGTAAAAGATTCATACACATAGAAATGTTTACTCAAAACTGTACTTCAACTGAGACTTTTATCAAGTTGCTAGTCAATTTGTCTTTAGAATTTCTACATTTCCGTTTTTTTGCTCACTCTGAAAAATACGAAGATGTTTATTTAATACTAGCCTAATACCCCGGCTCTGTTTGGACCTATACTAACAGAAGTGGAATTACCCTCTCGTAAAAACTCCCGTGAAACTTCCCGTGACCCGTACGCTCCCCCACCAGAAACAGCGAAATCAGCGAACCCAAGAATTCCCCTATAACAAGTATCTAAAATATAAACAGATTTTTCAGAGTTTTGACTTCCATAGCCTCAATAGTCTAGTGGTTCGAATCCTTTTATAATTTTTTCATTATTCCTTTCCTTTAATACCTTGGAATTTGAGGTGACTTAAAAAGTCCACTTCAACTTTTCTACTTTGTGATGTAAGAAGTAATAGTTGGTGGTCAGGCGAAATCGAAGAGTGCGAAGAGGGAAAGCGAGCTTGCCGACTTTCAAAAGCATAACACTTGCCTCGGCTTCGTTCGTTCTTCTCTCTCAATGTCTCTCCTCTAATATATCATCCCCTTTCCGAAGAGTCTACTCAACATTGTTGAAATAAACAAAAATTGCCTGTGTTGAATCTTTAAAAAAATTTATTTGATACGTCACACTGTGCACTTTTTCTACTTGAAAAGTGGCAAAAAATAGTTCAAGTAAATTTGAAAAATTTGCTAATTTTAAAATTTGTTGTTGTGATTCTTATTGAAAATTCCCTGAATTTTTCAAATATGGTTTCTATTTCCGTGTATCTTTTCTGGTTTAGCAGATACAATAGCTAAAAGTTAGGCATTTATAATTATTTTTTTTGTTTTTTAAAAATTTTAAAAAAGGGTATTTTTTAAAGTTTTGTTATGGATAAACGCTTTGAGATTTTCGATGTTGGTTTTATTTATTTGATAGGTGTATTCATTATCTTTCGAATGAATGTAAACTGGTGAAAATTCAATATGTATGTCGGCTATAGCAATTACGAAAATGAAACCTTTTTTTAGTTTTATTTTTTGAACTTTAGCTAAGCTTTAGCACTTTTACCTCAAAAAAAGTGCACTGTGCGATATCTGGAATTTTCTGATAGTAGTACCTCGTGTTAACCCTTAAGAATAACCAAAAATCCGTCCATCAGTGGTACGGTTATGGCATTTTTAGTAAACCTTTCCGAATTTACAGTTATAGTTTAAAGTCTAGGGTGTCACCAGAGCAGACACAAAGAGTCACACACATAAATTTCAGAACTACAGGTTCAGCGGTTTGGGCTGGCCGTTGATGAGTCAGTCTATCACCAATCAATCAATTAAACTATAATTTTTTGCAATTAAAACAAACTATATAATTACTTAATTACTTTTAACTTTTCCAGTTCATTTCAATACTCAACAAGAATCCAAATTTACCAAGCAAAAACATAAACGAAATTCTAGGAATTACACCAGATCAAACCTAACAACAACACACTTTCACAATATTTCCTCCTGATATTGAAAACAGTGCGTTCAACTTAATTTGAATTACAAATATTAATTGCTTGTGGCTGCACTGTTAGCTTGTGGAGTGGTGGTCAGTAACTTACAGAGCATACGACGTAGTACAATAGCCATTATGCCATAATCATCAACCCCATGTTGAAGTTGATATTCTAACCTCAAAGCCGAGAGACTCTATTACGGACTATTAATTGAAATGTTGTGTAGGCGGTATATTCCATGAACAACTATTGTTGTGGTTGAATGAAGCTTAAGCGCTGTAAAGTAAATTGCACAGTGCACATTTCAGTGCATGCAAATCTGTCCTACAAGTAAAGATATTCGATGACGGTTTCTTAAATTCACTGTAATGCAATAGGGGATCTATTCACATAAACTACCTTCGTCTACAGTGATGATGAGTGTTGTGAACTTCTCCTTTACCAGTTGTAAAGTAGTTTTAATTTTACGACAGGACAGTGGACAATCCTTAACATAAATTATAAGTTTTCAGCATAAAATGTATGGTGAAATTGGCTGTCAAAACATTCACAACCTTCCCTCCTTTTACTGCTTACAACCAGCAAACAGTAAATAATTTTTAAAATTGCACTAACTTGCCGACAGCAATTATTTATTACAATACCCCGTGCAAGGCCATGAAAATGCCAACAACGCCTCTCTGCATGAACTGCATAATTAAAATGGCACTAACATTGACGCTTTCATTCATGTAATAATGACACAAAGAGACGAGCAACCCTAGTCTTCAATTCAAGAGCCAAACTAGCGATATTATCTGGCGAAACTATTAACAACAACAACAACAGCAATTACTTCCGTTTTATGTTAATTTTATGTAAATTCCCCCTACTCAGGCCCTCAACATGCCTGCATTAAAACTAAGTAAATGCAATAAAGGCCCTAATCAAGCATTGTTGTACTTTAAGCGGAGGAAAAAAAAACACGGTGAGCCAACTTAACGTCTTAACATTTCCAATTGAATTGACATGCCAAAGCAAAACTGAAGCATCAAAACAACAACAACAACAAAAAGTCAAATATGCTCTGCCATCGCTAGTGTTACTTCAAGTGCAACAACGTCAACTCGTGTTAAGCACGTTAAAGCGAAAGTGTGTCAGTAGAGGCATACTATGTGCAATGTTGCCAAAGCATTTTGCAGCAAGCGCACATGCAATGTCATCGCAACGGGTGTTGTGAATGATATATACGCCGGGGCGTTTATGGAGGGCAATCAGTGGATTGTGCTATGCTGTCTGCTGGTTTTTGTTTTTTATTATTCGTCTTCCTATTCGTGTGCTTGTCACTCAGTGGTATCTGCCACTTATTTTGCACATTTTTCGCGTTGCATTTGCTTGATGAAAATTAAATTTTAAATCAGAATTTTATTTTTTGCTATTTTGCCATTTTACTAATGGAATATTTGAGATTTTTCTTCATTTTTTTGTTCGCATTTACATAATTGCAATTGGTTTAGATATCAGCCAAAAGCTTTTATGAGATTAGCTTTTAAGGTTTAAAGTCTGCGTGTGTACAGTTTTTTATTGTTTAATGTATGCTTATATTCCATTTATATCAATATTTAAGCTAACTTAGATTATTTCTATTTCACTCGCTGTCGCTCAGTCACAACCAAAATAAACAAAATTCCTTTAAAGATAAATTTTTCTCACAAGTTGAAGTCCTTCGAACCGAAAATAAAATAAGACAAATACAAATTTTCCATATAAATGCCGAACGAGACTATCCTGGAATGTATCTCATTGACATATGTATGATAGCGAAAGAAGAAGAAGAAACGGTAAATATTTGATATGCCGCGAGAGTTCAACTCGTAGTTCGGAGAAATTGATTTGCATAAAGTAACCGTTGAACTTGGAAGCCCTAGCAAAAATAAATTGATCCAAGTGTAATGAACTTTCGCAGATTACACAGTTCGAAGAAATACAATTTTGTGATATTCTGGAAGCAGAGCTAAACATAAAATGCTTGTATATATATTTCCTAGTACATATTTCCTGGTTTTTTTGGATCAGTTGATTTTGAGTTAAAAAAAATCAATTGGTTTAAATTACTCATTCGCCATGTATGCAATAATCGTCACACAGTGCGTATGAGTAATTTTCACAATTTAATTTTTTTTAATTCAAATTGATCGAGAAAAACAACGAGATATGAACGTATATTTTATATTTAACATTGATTTCATATATGTATAATGTACATAGTATATGCGTCTGCCTTGATGTTACTCGAAAGTGTAACTTTTTCTGAAATTGTTATACTAGGCGGATGAGTGATTTGCACACATAAACATTTTTAAATAATTCAAACGATTCAGCAAATCGACGAGATATATATTTTTCTACCCAGTGTCCTACATTCAGAAAACTACACATTCCAAAAACAAAGAAAAAGTTTCCTCAAAAAAACATTTCCAAATTGAAGAAATATTTCCTAAATTTATGGAAAAATTTCTTTCTTTCAGAGAATATTTTCTTTAAAACAAAGGCAAACATTTTCCGAATTTTCCGAAAATTATAGAAAAATTTCCTAAAATTGTAGAAAAATTTCTTCTTTTCAAAGATTTTTTCTCTAAAACAAAGAAAAAAGTTTCCTTAAATTAAAGAAATTTCTTCACTCAAATGATGAAAATTTTTCTATGGCGAAAAATCAATCCCATTTTTCCTCAATTTGATAGCAGTTTTTCCTCAATCGAGGTAAGTATTTCTCTGGGTGTAGGGCATATTGTGTCCGTTATGGAAAAGTATATATATTCTTGATCAGCATTACCTACTGAGTCGATTAAGCCATGTCCGTCTATCCGTCTGTATGTCCGGTTCTTTTTATCGGTTCTTTTTTATCAGTTCTTTTTATTTGGTTGGAAATGATGGCGGGAAGGAAATGGGAAACTGGAACTAAATGGAATTGGACCGGAAAAAAATGGAATTGGAACAACATTTTTAAAATGATGGAAAAATAATAATTATCGATAAATTTTGAAAATTTATCGATTAATAATCAAAAAATTTTCAATAAAAAATCGATTTATTATTTCGATAAATTATCGAAAAAAATCCATAAATCTTTATACCTTCCATTAAAAATAGCCGTAAATTTCTTTACTTCTTTCTCTTGAGAAATGCTTTACCGATTTGGACGCAGTTTCTTTTATTTAATGTCGGGAACGAAATGGGAATGGAACTGGGAGAAAACTTTTAAATGGATCGGCAGTAAATCGATAAACAATCGAAAAATTATTGATAAAATATCGATAAAATAACTAAAAATTTTTGATGGAATTAACAACAATATGCATGTGCAGGGGTATTTTAGCTTTGGTCAGACCGATGATACTTGCAGTATGTAAAGGAGATCTTCGTCATGCAAAACTTGTGTTGCACTGTGTTTTATTTGCATATATTTCGTGAATTGATTTTAATACAAATAAACGATGACCAAAGAGTTGTTTTTCTTCTTTAAACTATTTTTTGTTTTTTCTCTTTATTTTAAAAACATATTTTTTCTAGGGGCTTCACGCTACCTATTAAGTTGTTATTTTGAACTCAAGACTGTTTTTTGCTTGTTGAATTGAAATTCCATTGAGCGAAATAGTCCCAAACAAACAAATTCAATTGTTCAGAAAAGAATGAAATTTTTGCCAAATAAATGCTTCGCTGGTTATCAAAAAGGATATCCTACGCAAAATTAGCCACAATAATGAGAAAATATTCTATAGCCTTGGGCGAAAATTTAATGGTGCAAAAGGCCAAAAAGGGTTGCAACATTTTACAAAAAATTAATAAAAATAAGAACTCATTGGTCTGAAAGGAAAGCTTGACCCTTGAACGAACAAGAATTTAGTTGGTTAAGTCAACAGTTCATTTTCATACGCACCCAACCTCAAGTATTTACATTTACATTTGCATATAAAATCATAATTGCTCGCATCGTGAAACGTCAATTATGTTTAATTTCCCTTTTCACTATTTCTATTTGCATGTCACTTAGTACGTACAACAAAAACATTTTCCATAAACGCCTTAAGTACCAGCACACGCAGCTATTTCCAATAACTGCCAGCACTAGACGAAATTGATGGTATTGAAAAACTTTCCATTCGTTTCGCAAATGAATATTGACACTTTCTTTCAAAATAGGAAAAAAAAAACTGTACTTAAGAATGTGAAATGCTAAGCTTTTAAGGCACCTCCGCAGAGCTGCCGCTCGGTGCAGATGATTGACTGTCTTCTCTTTTCATATTCTGGTAATTACGGGCGCGTCAAATAGTTGCAATGCATTTTCATTGTTTGCTTTAAATGTAAATTTGTATTTGTTTGTTTTTATTTATAGGTGTTAAATGATGGCCACGCATTAAATATTTGCAATTGTCTATTTGCATATTTTTGGTAAATATTGCCAAATGATAAATAATTAATTTTTTAATTGGTCATACAAACAAATGACGCAGAACAGCTCCCATGGCATACGAGGTTTATTTAATTATAAAACAAAGGAATATTGTAAGCACCCTTACCACGCATAATTACATTTATTTGTATAGAAAATATATTAAAAAAATGTTCAATATAATAACTGTAAATGTATTAATTATTTTTAATAATTATGTTAAATTCACAGAAATACGCGGTAGGTATACATATTTTAATTTGCTTTCAATGATACTTCACAAGCTAACGAACACATTTTCAAAAAATATCAATTTCGTGTAATTAATTTTTAATTTTTTAAAAATTAATGCTTTATGTTCAGAGTAATTTGGTTAAAATATGTACATTTGCAGAATTGTTTTAAATTTTAGCCACACTCTTATTAACTCGATGCACTTCGTCAGCACATAAGCTGATTGCACACTGAAATGTTAAATTAAAATTTGCTACATGCATATGGTAGATTTTTGCCTGCTGTGTGGACTGAAGCTTGTTGGTTTTAGTTATTTATTAACATTTAGTCATTTAACAGCTGTTAAATTCTAAAGAGATTTGTTTACTTTGTGTTTAGATTTTCCAAGAAGGTACCAACAGTTTTAATTAGAATAAAATACATTTTGCTTTAACCTGCCCAACAGTTTATGTAATTGAAATTTCATTTAAATACAGCTTAAGGCAGATACTAAGTACAAAATTTCACAGAACTTTTCGGGACAATTGACCTTTTAATTAAATAAATTCAAAGAATAATTATAACAACTTCTGATGCTGACAAAATCATGCAATCAACTCAAACGTAAATAATCTGAGTTCCCTTTGAAGCAAATATGTTGTAATTAAACTGAAAACTGTGACACTTAATTAATACAATTGCAAAAGTAAGTCTGTAAAATGAAGTAAAACCCAAAAATAAATAATAAGTAAATCTGAATGGACATTCCTTTCTCACCGAATGCCAATTTAAGGCAACTTAATTTAACATAAGTTAACTTGAAACGAACGCCTACTTAAATGTATGGTTTATTGGCTTGAATTATTAACTCTTTGGAACAGATTGGACTACGGGTGGGAGCTCCGGTATGGCATAGCCGTTTTTCTAGGTTAGGTCATTAAGTAAACAAATCTTTAATATTTTTGGTAAAAATTCATTTCGAAAATTTTTAAAACTTTGCTAAAATTTGTTCAAAATATTCAATAAATATAAAAAAAAAAATTCGAAAATATCAAAGAATTAATTTCGAAAATTTTTAAAACTTTGCTAAAATTTGTTTAAAATATCCAAAAAATATTTTTAAAAAAATTCGAAAAAAAATCGAAGATGTTCGAAAAAAATTCGAACATTAAAATTTTTGTTTGCAAAAAAAAAACTTTTTAATGCATTTTACTTTTTTTTTAATTTCTTTAATATTAAAGATTTGTATAGCCAACAACATGACCCAACCTAGAAAACTGCTAAAGCCATTAGAATGCTGACTCTAATTAACTTTACTCACCCGGAGTGCAGTCTGTTCTCGTTTTCAACAAACCCTTCCTATTCTCTAAAACATATAAAAAAAACTACAAATTTATACACTCACCGAAAGCTGTTGCTGCTGCTGTTGTGGATTACCCCTCGTGGGATCGTATTGTGCAGCAATTTGAGCAGTTGATGGCGATTGCTGTTGTGGCGGCGGCGGTGGCGGCGGTTGTTGTCCATGTCCATGATTTCCATTTACGGAATTCCGTGATGGCGTATAAACTGGTCCTGGCGCCGACGAAGGCATTTTTAGGTTCGTACCGAATATGCTGTGTGCGAGAGAAACGTAATTTAATTAGTAGTTAGAAGTTGAAAAACATTTCCGGTTTCCGGTGTTTAATTTCATTTTCAATTGCATGGTATTTTGTCTGTTGTTGTTTGAGGTTTTTCATTGTTTTTTTATGTGTATGTTTTCGTCTTGTGTACCTTTGTTTGTCTGGATTTAAGAATGGATTAAAGCTATGACTAGTGGCGTGTGGTTTTTGATATTGGTGTGGCTGTTGTTGTTGTTGCTGTTGTTGTTGTTGTTGTGGATATTTTTGTAATGGTGGCGGTCTTTGTTGCTGTGTCGCTGGCAAACGTTGCTTTTGTTGTTGCAGCTGTTGTTGTAGCTTTTGTTGTTGTTGTTGTTGTGATAGGGTCGGTTGTGTGCTACCCAAACCCCACGAATGTATTTCGTTGGCGTCATTTGTGTGTGGCTTGAAATGATTGGAGTTCTCGTCAATTTGTGCAACGCGATGCACGTCACTTATATATCTGTAAGCATGTTTGTATATTTTTATAGATGGAAAATAGTAGGCAGAATAAAAATAGATTTGCTAAAATTGCATTGACGCAACAATTGACAATTGGCATTTGAGTGATGTGTTAATGTGAAAATGAGTGTCATATGAACGATGATTGCTTGATTTGTTCTATTTATTATAATTGAGTATACAACGAGTCTCTTATACTCACTCTGACCCCAGACCCGGTCCAGAATTCTCCCAGCCCTGATCGAAATGCTCGTGCGAATGGGGCGGTCCATAAGTTTCGTGTATGGGGGCGCCATGCAAATAGGCCGAAGGGTGTCCCTTTGGCGGATGCGTATAAATAAGTTCTGGCCCGGGATTGTGTTCGGCATTGTGCCAGGCAGGAAGAACCTGAAAATGAAGTGAAAATAGAAATCAACAAAAGAATAAAGAATTCCGCAGCCACCCACAGCACCCACGAGAGAAATTTCAATTGATGAGTTTGTCAGAAAAGTAATTTAAGTTAAATTTACATCAACCTCACTTCCGTTCGGTTTGGCACCAACTCACCTCACCTCACACACACACACACATACATATATTTATATAAATTAATTAAAACTTTTCCTTTTACGTAGTACGGAAGCACACTTCGTTATCAATTCACTTCTATGTCATCCTGTTTAGATCATTCTCCCAGCGAAGTTTCAGTTTTGTCAACTTTTCAGTGATGCTATTCTCTCTCCCTGTTCTTTTTTTTATATTTAATTTTCCTGGAATTGCGCAGTCTTTTTTCTTTTTTCTTTCTTGCAATATACGAGTATCGGAAATTAGATCATATGACGAAACCAAAACTCTGGCAATGGCTTCTGTTATTTGTGAACTTTTGGTTTTTGTTTTCTTCCTCCACCATCCCACCATGTTTGTCACATAATTGAATAAATTGAAATTGAATAGACAGCAGCAACACACTTTGCCCTATAAAGCTACTCTGGTGTCCCTTAGCATGGTACGAACAGGACAAGTATAGTATGAGATTGTGTCGCAAATAAAGACAAACAATTTTATTTATTTTATTTGTTTTACAATTTTATAAATACTTATAATTTTTTTATAATTTTTTTAAATTTACATAGTATTTTTGATAATTTGTTTGATAATTTTGCGATATTTATACCCTGCACACTAGTCACACCTTTTGTAGCGCCCATAAGGATGAGTGTCCGGTATAAAAAACTAGATATATTCTTGATCAGCATCACCTCCTGAGTGTATTAAGCCCTGTCCGTCTGTATGTCATTTCGGCCGTTAAATGCCGGCATTTCGTTTATTTTGAGAAACACTGAACCAATTTGGACGCGGAACCAAATTTTGAAATGTATCGGGAATGAAGTAGAAATGAAAATTATCGATAAAAAATCGAAAAGTTATCGAAAAAAATCGAAAAATTATCGATAATATATCGAAAATTATCTATAAAATATCGAAAAGTTATTTATAAAGAATCGAAAAATTATCAATAATAATGTAAAAATTATGATAAAATATACAAAACTTATCCAAAAAAATTATCAAAAAAATATAAAAAAACTATCGTTAAAATAACGAATATTACCGAAAAATGGTTTAAGAACGTATCGCACTCGCATGTGCAGTTACGGTCAGACCGGATATATTTCTCTACTAGTTTTTTACCAGGACAGTTTTTTAATTTTTAAATGTTATGAGAAGTAAATTTGTTTTACATTTAAAGCAGCGTGGGGCAAGCTTTGGCTTTGACAAAAGGTGCAGCCAATAGTTTTGCATTGCAAATGAGAGAATTCTGAGCTGAACGGAAAATCTTGCCCTACTCCGTTTTAAAGAACCCTTATTGAATTGAATGTGTTTCTTTTATACCCAAGCGATGGACAAAGATTTTGTAAACAGGAAGCTGGAATCATTTCTACGAACATAATTCTAGCAGAGTGTATTCTTTTGTAGTATTTAATTTCCTTTTATTAAATTTTGTTTAGAAATTCGATGACTACTTTCGTACTCCAGTTCGCACCGAGAGCTTTATTCCACGTACTTGACTTTGAAAAAATAAAGTCAATACACGTGTGCAAAATAAAATGCGTATTGATGGGATATCGTATGCCAAATGCCAGTCACTTGAACACGATTAGGAGGCAAACATGCCAAACACTTGACATTGGGAAAATAACATTTCAATTATCTCAAATGCTGATGAAAGCTGATAAAACGCAAAAGATGATAATCAAGATGATGTCACAATCAACAGAAGAATGCAGGATGTCACAATAGTAATACAGACACAACAATTAAGGAAGTGATGAGATATGCCTGTGAAGGAACCTCCAAAGCATTCTAACAATCTAGGCCCTTGAAATAGACAAGCACATTGTCAAAAATTTCAACACAACTCCTCATGTAACCATAACCACATGAACTTTGTCACTCGCACGAAAGATTTCGAATGAAAGCGCCACCAAAAAATGTTTGACAAAGTGTGTGAAATTTGCCAAACAATCAAGCGACTATGACGACTACTCGTACGCATG
The DNA here is from genome assembly GCA_951394025.1 of Heteromyza rotundicornis. Classification (NCBI taxonomy): domain Eukaryota; kingdom Metazoa; phylum Arthropoda; class Insecta; order Diptera; family Heleomyzidae; genus Heteromyza; species Heteromyza rotundicornis. The sequence continues at coordinate 71,130,445 of OX596012.1, read as the reverse complement.
CAAAGCGTCTCGTTTGTAGAAGGCGGCTGCCCTTTCTTGTTGTATTTTATTTTAGTTCGGCGAAATTGTTTTTAATGAGGAAAACGTGAGAAAATTTACTGCGGATGTCATGTTTTGGTAAAACAAAAATTACTTGATTTTCCAAAGCAGCACACAAGAACCTCTTATTACAGCCACGTTAATTAATCAACGAGAAAAGAAACTGAAAGCAATCACATTTCCACTTTCATTTTCTATAACTGTCAAATCAACGTCAAGTTTTCGGCATGTTCACGGGCAAATCTGATTTAATTGCGAAATGCATTTGACTTAAGCATCTTAACTATGGGATTTTGATTATCACACACACACACACACACACACACACACACACACACACAAGCATAAACACATTCTCAATTATACATAATTACGAATTCACTCACCGTATGCTGGTGATTTATCAGATGGTGATGATGATGATACTTGGTCGAGTGATAAGTTGTCTGATAGTACGAGCACAGCTTGAACAGATGCGACAGTGCGGGGAAGAGGAATAGTAGAAATTTCAACAGCAACTTCTTGGCCGCACCAACGCCAATCACAATGGGCAGCAGCCAGAACAATTTGACTTTAATGATTTTGATGATCAACACTAGAGCGAGAAACGACAGCAGTATTTTGCTCTTCAGGAATTTCTCTGCGGAAAGGAGTTGAAATTGAAATAGTTTTTGATTAGTTCGGTGAATTGAAGAATTTACCCCCACATTTTGTACTCAAAATAAATTCTTAAATAGAATAGCCACCCTTCCTTTACTCACGTATTTTTTTCATTATTATCTTGCCGGCAAGTCGTGCCTCAACTTCCTGTTTCGGTATCATCTCCAATTTGGCAATGATGCCATTTCCTTCAATTGAGCGTGGTGAAATGCGGAATGTTGCCCCATCGAACATCATCTCCGGCAATTTGAGTTCGATGTCGTGCGTCATGGCGAATTTCATGCTTTTGCCATACAATGCATTGGTGACTTCCTCGATTGGTGTTTCCGCTGCCGTTGCTGCTGCAGCTGCCGTTGGTGGATGATAAAGTGGAAGAAAATGTTAAATATTTCAAGAAATTTCTTTTGCACTGTTTGAAAGACTTTTTTTGGTTTATTTTTATTAAGTTGCAATTAAATTTTCCACTTAACATTTGATGATTGAAATCAGTGCAGTAGCAAAGAATTTATTTCGGAGAAGGGGGTCCAAAAACGTCCAAAAACGTCCAAAGGCCTACACTAATTTCTTATGAAAAATTATTAAAAAAATAGAATTTCTTTCTCGACTGGTGATCATTTTTGACGGTTCTATAACCTGTTCTAGTCCAATTTTGAAGTTTATTTTACGACATTAACAATATTACTATTTCCCTATTAGATTTTCCATTTAGCTCGATATAGATCAACCCATCGGAAAATCAAGCTTTACAAATGCACTAATTATACTAATTATACAAATATATTTCTTGTCCTTTGAAGCACTTAGTAGCTTTTTTGTAGGAACTTAAAATGAAATTTGAATTTATTTTGGTAATTGTCACTCATGCATTATCATAATGTTATGATGGACAATTGTCTCCACTCTTTTGGTAGACTACTCGTATTTTTATTAGGCAAATTCAATGTAGACTCTAGACTTGAAAGAACGTATCCTACATATATATTAAAAATAAAAATAAAAATAAAAATAAAATTAAAAATAAAAATTAATTTCAAATTAACATTTTTTTTATTTTGGCATTTTATTAAGTGTTTTGGTTTTTGAAGAACCAAGAAATTATAATCAATTTGTGGATTAAATTTTTTTGGATTTTCGAAAACAAAAACGCTTGTTTTCTTAATTCCTGGGAAGATATGACATGCTCAGAGGAAAAGAGCGATAAAATGTACTGACGCTCCATACATTTGATCGCTTTTTTATTCTGAGCCTGTCATATATCTTTACTATTTATAAAATTTAAAAGTAAATTTTGTTGTAACGGGTATACTAGCAAACAAATTTTCGTAATTTTTATTTTTAAAACATCAGAGGTACTTGTGCCGAAGAAGCGAGTTTTTTATTTTTGAAAGGTAACTATTTTAATTTTCGGTATTAAGTTTTTTTGAAACTTTAATGCTGTGCTTGCAGATTTCAGGATGTTTCCATTTAGACAACCTGTGCTTACATTTCTTGTTGCATTTTGCTTTTCACTCTCTTCTGCGCAGAAGGCAGAGTTGGAAGTTCTGTATATTAAGTAGAAATTGAAATTGAACTTGAAATACTACCATGTTGTTATGGCAAAAATGTTAGTTTCTGAAAAGGGTGAACAAATACACAACTTTTTTTAATGTTTAGGTACAGGTAAGCAATCAAATAAATATGAATTCCAAATAAAAATATATTCTTAATGAAATTCCTTGACAATGGAAATATGTTTTTTTACAAATAAAAGCAATCCTGAATCCTTATTGATTGAATTGCCACGAATAATAATTGATAACAATTTCCATATGCAGTTTTCAAGAGCTTATTGCTTAACTTCTTTGTTTGCATTGACGGAAAATGGATTCATTTGAACTGTCAAAGTTGAATTTCCGCTTAAATGTTGTGCATATCAATTCAGTTTCATGTGTACCCAAAGGCGACTTCACCTGAAACTGAATCGAAGGGACTTTAAGAGTACAACAAAATACAATAAAATACAACAAAAACCCAAAATTATGCAGTGCTTTTACTGTAGCTGCAAATGATGGAAACTTCTTTTGTTTGAGGACTACATAAAAGCACGTTCAGCTTAAAGCGTTTTTCGTGTTGTTCGACGTCAAAACACAAACAATGAACGGAAAACAATAAAAGAACAAAATAGTACTCAGAAGTGGATGTTTGAACTTTGTAGTGAAAGAGTTCAGAAAGTGTTTAATCGAAAGGTAAAGTGGTTTCGGGTTCAAGCGAAAGGCGAAATAACAATAAATTCCATTTAGAACAAAGGAATGGTAAGACAATATAATTTTTTCTACTTCATAATTGGAAATTTTCGTTTTGTTCTTAAAAACAAAAGAAAATATCTTTTTCAATTTTATTGCAGAAAAATTCAATTTAATTTATTTTTAATTTTAAAATTCTTCTTTAAATTGCACATAAAAAGTAACTTTCCGGATATTTCTTTAATTTTAATAAATTGTTTACTTCCCGTTAAAATCATTCCGATATCGATTTACGTAACTCAGCCAATTTTATTTACTTTAATATGTTAATCAAAATATACTTTCTTTCGAAACTCCATTAAGTAAACAATAACAATGCAGAAAATACCCAAAAGACCCACACCCAATCACCAATTCAACAGAAATCTCTCAAATGTTCATTTAATTTTTCCTCACAGTCCGAGCAGTTCCAAAATAAACTACAAATATTTACAAAACAAAAACAAAATAACTTCAACACATGACTCACAAGACGAAAAGCATCGAAAAAAACTCAGGCGAATTTGGCAGCGCGCGCACGCACACGTTCGAGTTTAAGTTGAGTTGGACTTGAAAGAAAGAAAAAAAAGAGTATCTGCAGCAAGTGAAAGTTTAAACAAAAGCGAAGCGATACATGAAAGATCGAACGAGTAGAATTGAAATGCAAACGCCAGCAAAGCATACAAAATCTTTATACCGTAAGCATTTTAATTAACACCACGGATTAAGTAGGTGAGGAAAAAAAATGTAAATGAAAACGAAAACGAAATTCAATTGCCTGTTTGTTAGAAGCAGTGAAGAAAAAGTTCAAATCGTTTTGGACGGGGAAACGAGGAGATGGAAGTGATAATTGAAGGTGAGGTTGTTGTCTTAAAGTATTGACAGTGAATCTCTTTCAGTTGTACTTTTTTTCTATGATATCTTCATGGATTTGGAGTAGTAATTGATACGATCTATGTATGATTTATGAAGTTTATCTCCATCTCACTTAAACTAATGTACGCAATCGAGGCAGGATATCTCATTGATAAAGACTCTAATTGATAGTTCAATTTGACTGTAATGAATGCCCATCACAGAATGTCTGCTCTGTGATTTGACAATCATTTCCTACAATTAAATGAAAAGTGCCACCATACCGCTGCATAGAATGAACACTTTTCACTTTCTCTGCTAATCATAACTTCTTGATGCTAGTTTGTTGCCTTGAAGAAGTAATCGCTAGCCCACATTTCGTGTCTGTGCTATTAAAGGGGTCCATTTGAGGTCGTGGAAACTTTGTGTTGGCCATTTCTATGACGGATGCTATTTTGTTCATGCACTGAGAAAACTGAATGTACTGAATTAGGACAACAACATTTTTAAATTTTTTTGAAACTGCCCAATGATGAATTGAGACTGAAATGTTGTTGTCTCACGACTGAAATTGTAATGTTTTGTTACTGAAATATTAATGATTTGAGACGGCTACGTTTTTGTTCCACATTTGCCCATTCAATCAATAGCACAACCCTGCAAAATTTGAACGTTTTGAGACTCCATAAACCAAACTTAACTTCCTTAAAGGATTTTTAATATGAGTGTATCATAACTTAGAGTTATGATACACTCAAAAAAAATTAATGGCACTAAACCGTTCATATTTTTATACCCCCACAGCATCACCGCCGGAGTCAATTTAGCGATGTCCGTCTGTCTGTCCGTCTGTCCGTCTGACCGTCTGTCCGTCTGTCCGTCCGCGCGATAGCGGTCGCAGTTTTGGAGATATCGACTTGAAACTTTGGGTACATGTTTTTCTCTTGAATACTGAGATCAAGTTCGAGAATTAGCCAAATCGGATAAAAACTGGGCGTGGCTCCCATACACCGAAAAAAAAGGTAAACATTTTTCAAGTCTTTTTTATTGCTGCATTCGATTGGAAATGTTTAGAAACGTATTTTTGACATGGTCCGAGGTTCCGAAGCCACATATATAAGGGTCTAAATGGGGTCTTGAGACAATTTTTTTTTTTTTGGTTTTTATTGGAAATTTTTAGAAATGGATTTTGGACATGGTCCGGGCTCCAAAACTACCTATAATTGGCTCAAAATAGGGTCTTGAGACCACATTTTATGTTCGAGGTACTTCTTCCTACTGTGTGGGGGTATTTCAGCTTCGGTATAGCCGAAGATAGTAAGCCATTACACATATGTGTAATGGCTTGCTTTGAAGATAAATGTTACCACTAAACGATGACGTAAATAGATTTGCTTAGAAAAGATTAGCTTATTTTTTCATGAATTACGGAAGTTGGCCAATTTGGCCATATTTTCACTCTTTTAACCTGAATTTTCTATCCCTGACGTGATAGAAAATTTCTTGTTCATTCAAAATCCTTTAAGTAAAGTTAAGTTTAGATTACGGATCAAAATCTTGATGGGTTGTGTAGTTTTTCATGCAAATCACATTTTTGAACTTGTCTTTGATTTTTCTTACAATTTCATACAATTCATTCTGAGGCAAACAGAAAAAAATCCACATTTAAATATTGACTCTGTTTCACGTTCTATTTTAGAATTCAGAAGTGTTGATTTTTTCAAAGCAATATCCGTTTCAAATCATAATCATGCAGTTTTGGACTTTTTTTCTCAGTTTAGATTTATATGAAAATGTGAGAAAGCCTTCAAATTGGTAATCAATAAATCAGCATCAACATTTTAATTGAATGACTAATAATATTTAATTCAAAATGGTTAACATAAAATTCATATCGTAAAACAATTTAACTTAAAACTCTTAAACACGAAATGAATATCGTTCATTTGAAAACAGTCACGCAAAAATCACTAGACCACTTCAAATCATAAATTTGCAATTGAAAACAAACAAATTGAAGTTAGTTGAGGGCATTGACAAGCCTTTTGAATTGAAAACTGCTACGAATTTCTATTTGCAAAAATTTTAGATGAATTATGGATACAATGTGCAGAATTTCCCAGTGAATAAGTCTAGTGCATTGGATGCTTGCGGGAAAAGGAAATTGACCAAATGCTCTTTATTTGTTAAAGCTAAATACGAAATTTGAATGCAACGAGTTGATGTCTTAACCAGAAATGTGTAGTCCGAGTCCTAGTCAGTGGCAGTATCAGTCTTCTTGGAAACTTTTGTGTTTGAAAGTTAGTCAGAAATGGTTTGTGATTGCTTGATATGAACTGAATTCTGCTGTATGAGTTCGAGTCGAAGCTATGGCAATTTGCGATTCAATTCCAATTATGTGCATCAATGGAACAAATCGGAATTGGAGAACGAAAGTGCATAGGAGTTCTCGTAAAAACTATCATGCGAGAGCTTTCAAAGTCCTGTTTCAACATTAGCAGAAAGTGACTTAGAGAGCTGTAATTGGACATTTCGTCGTTTGTGTGACTAACTGCAGTATTTCATGTAATTCATGCGAAAATGTATAAAAGCTAAGGTGGTTCGTAAAATTGATATTTGGTCAGAAAGTCATAGGAGCGACTGGCATGATGCAAGGGTTATTCCATCATGGACACAGGGTAACTATTTCCTGGTTGAAAATTTAATTGCAAATTCAATAATTTTTCTTCAAAATAAAATGCACATAACAGCAAAACTCACCAGCTCCTCGTCCCTCGTGCGGAATTTCATTATTCAGCAAATGTTCATCTGCTTCGCCGCCTTCAGCAGCACCACTGCTACCGCCACCCTTTTCAGTTTCCTCATACATTGCGGCAGCAGCCGCTTCCGTTGGTCCGCCATTATTACTTTCCTCGTAGTCAATTTGATTTTTGAAGAATTTCAAACGCTGCGTTACATTAACGTCATTCGCATCGAGTGCCTCGTTCAGATACACATAGACGTTCTTCTGGAAGCACGAGAAGGTGGGCCGGCGATAGCAGTCGCGTATGATGCCATCCCAGAGTTCATTGCCGGTGGAGAAGCGTTTGGCGAATTGCATAAATATGGAATCGCTGCCACTTCCGGGCCTGGCAGGTCGTCTGCTATCGCCATGACTGGACGTGCCATTTTGCAGCCAATCAGCTGTCGTCGTTGTCGTCGTCGTAGTGTTGGGCATTGTGGTGGTGGTCATTGTTGTCCGCGTTTCTGTTGTTGTTTCTGTTTCGTCTTTCGCGTGGTCATTTCGCTTGAATGGTGTCGTACTGGCGTACATGACATCCGCTTTTGCTTGCGCTGCTGCCGTGAAATTGTCAATTGATATTATCAAGATGGCCATTGTGAGCAGCCCGTGGTGGCGGCGCATTGTGCTCATCGTCTGGACGGTTGTTCTTGTCCTACTGTGCTGATTTCTGCTTTTGTCGTTGGTTTTACTCGTTCTTCGATTGCCGCCGATTCGATTTGTATTGCTTGTTAAGATGCTGCTGCTGTTGTTGTTATTAATAATCGCTTGCGGCCATTTGGTCCAATTTGGTAATATCACTGGTGTTGTTGTTGTTGGAATTGAGGATGTCATATTGATGATGTTTGTGTTTTTCTTGTTCTCGTTGCAATTTGTATGTAAACAGTCCCACTTTTCTATTCGTTTCATTTTCTGCATTCTTCCACTTCTCTTTATTGATTGATTGTATTGGCAGCACTTAAAATTCTTTTTGTTTCAAATTAGTGTCAGTTTAGTCTGAATTCCTTGGGCAATTTCTGTGGTTAAAATGAGATATTTTATTGGGTTATTTTGATTTGACTACTTTGGGAAATCTGTGTTTGATGGGTGTCTTCTGATTTCATGAATGCATATTTTACTATTTTACTAGCATAAATCGAGGGTGGTAGAAAATTTAGGTATTATGTTTAAGAAGCTATCAGCTGTAGGGTAAAAGCAACGATATGTATGTACGAGTTTGTAAACGCCTATAAAGTCATGTTGAACCTAATGCATCTGAGGTATGTTAACAATTTCTATCCACTTCATATGGAAATTATGTTGAATCGAATGTGAAGTTTGTGGTTTTAGTTTATCACTTCATCGTTTTACTCAACGAGAATCCGGCTCCAGATTTATCTGTGTGTGTGTCTTTCTGTATGAGTATTTGCGCATAAACAAGCGAATCTTTGATAATAATTTAGTATCATATGATTACAATTACTCTGTAGGAAATCGGGACGTAACCAGAAAAAAATTTCGGGGGGGTTTTCATAACATTTTTTTACTAATACTGAAGAACAAAACTATATATTGTAAACAAAATTAAAATATCGTTTCACTTATTTTCAAAATAAATCTTTCGGTTCTTCATTAAAAAAAGTAGATCAAAAAATAATAAAAAAAAGTTTGCAAAGAAAACCCTAAGGTTACTTTATGAAAAAATTATTTATTCTAAAACCGACGTATTGTGTTCATACATTTTTGATTTTATTACTAAAGAACATTTTTCAAAAACTAAAGTATTTACTTATTGTTTTTCAAATAAACCTCAAACTGTATTGAAATATATTATTGAAATTCATGTCTTTTTGGATTTGAGATTTCCTCTAATTGAGGAAATGATTGAATTGGCGTCATATTCTTTTTTGGCACACGAAAGTTTTTAATTACAAAATACATACTGAAGTTTCTCTTCAGTTCTGTCAAATTTAATAATTTGCTTGTATGTTTTGATTTAGGGGGGGTTCGACACCCAAAACCCCCACTCCCCCTCCTGAGTTCGTCCCTGATTTTATTTTAAAAATATTCACATTCGAATAATTATAAACTTTCACAAGATGTTTCGCTTTGATCTAAATGTCAACCGTGATATTCGGGGGGGGGGGGGGGGGGGTTTGAACACTGCAAACCAACCCTGGTTACGTCCCTGTTGTCCACCCACACAAAAAAAACTAGTTTCAATTACCATTGCAAGTCATTGGAACAGGTCAATTGTCTTCTTTTGTTTTTAATTGATTATAGTCTCCCAATTTGATCAAAGTGGTACTCCCTCAACTACTCCAAATGAAAATAGTTTAAAAATGATCTTATTTCAACTAATTCAGAAACTAGTTTTATTTCAAGTAGTTATAAACCTATTTTATTGAAACTACTTCAATGTTCTTTTCCCATAACTCGAATATTTTGAACCGCCTGTCTTCCACCGCGATTGGACCGCAGTTCGGGTTATTGACCTTATTTAGCATAACATTTGGACCAACTTTAAAATTGTCACATTTTCAATTCATTGAGACTGCTCCAGTCTCACAATTCTGACAGTTGGACCTACTCAACAGAATATTTGAATCAGTTTTAGGATTGTCCTATTGCTGTTGAATTAAAACTGGTCCACTTTTAAATTACAAATGCATTACAATTAAACTAGACTAAAAACCATTTTAAAAATAATTTTTTGGACTAGTTACAAAAGGATAGGTACACACATTTTTGGACATTTTCGAATTTTCCGGAGTTGGAGCTTTCAATCTTAAGTTTAAGATGTCGGAGCCGAATTTTCCGGTTTTGTGGACTATACATAGTTGATTTAAGGCCATTTTAATAGACAAGCGCAATTTTTGTTCACCCTCAACTTCGATCTAGTTTGATGGAATTGTATAAAATCTGTTTGAAATTTTATTTTGGCTTTTGCCATTAATCTGAAAATATTCAGTTCGTGGTTGTGTGCTTAAGCTCAACTTGTTTCTAATGAGACATTAGTTGAGAAGATTTCCAAGAAAATTTCATAATGGGTATTATCAAGCCACGCATAGAAATCTGGGTCAGTAGATGTTCACCGACATTCAAAGATTTTCCTAAATCTATTCCAAAAAAATAATTCTACAAAAATAAGTTCATTAAATAGCATAATTGGGTGACTTTAATTGTCATTTCAATGGACATGTGCCAATTGTGAAATCATTTTTAACTGCTCTTTGTTATCCGACATTGATTCAGTTCAGTGGAATTTGAAAAAAAAACCCAATAAAGAATTAAAGTCCATTCGCAGCAATGTCAATTGAGAACTGCTCCAATGATAAAAAAAAAGAAATAAAAGAGTAACACAAAACCGGAATTGGTGACAGCTTCTTCGGCACAATACCACGAAATGACAATGACAATAAACTCTTTACAAAAATGACCAACAGACATTTGTGTGCCAACTCGATTTACACCAACGTTTATGAGTTTACATATTTTTCCAATTATATTTCGAAAACGTTTTTTATATCTTCACACAGATTTAAGAGTGAGCAAAAAAAAAAACTTTCCTTTTTCGTTGAATGCTTTTGCCTTGATTTTGGCATTTAAGTTAACACTTTTTTTATTTGAAATTTTCTGTTCACTTGCCGTAAATAAAAAAAAAAGTACACTTTTACACTTGATTTCTCATCTTAGCCGGCCACTTTATTTTGGGCTGTCTAATGGCTGATCTTTTTCGATCTTTCGCCGTCAACTTGTCAAACGCAAGTGCCGTTAACAGCTCATTTCTCCAAGCTTTTCATCTGTGTATATTCTTTGAGTAATTTCACACATTAAATTTATTTTGTTTTGAGCTTAATTTGTTTCTTGCTTGTTTCGTAGCGCGTTCACACGAAATTGAAGGCGAATGCGAATGCGGCTGCGTGCGTTGCTAGCGGCCAACTGATTGAGCCAAGATCATGACCAATATTTCAACTTGCCCGAACTGTGTGCAGTCCAGAAATTGAGGCGTAAAAATTGTTACCTCGTGTGGTTGCCGTCAAATGTTGCTGGTAGTCGCTTGAAGATCTTCGCACAGCTTCTGATGTTGCGGCCCATCAGCACGTTGGCAACATTTCACTTTAGAAAGTCAGCGCACATACGTTGATCGTAAAAATGTTTCGTTGAGGTTGGGTTTTTGTTGTTGTTTTTTGCTTGTCGTTTCTACAGATGTGCGGTTTCGTTGAGTCTGCAAAGGCGGTTTGTGTGGATGCGCGCACGTTTAACGAAGCCTGAACCGTGAAAGACTTTGACAAACTTGTCTTGATTTTTATTTTGGTTTTGACTTAAAGCCGTTAAGGCATTAACAGCTGTTTTGCGACTTGAGCAGCCTTTCGAAAAAATGTTGCTGCAACAATTGCTGCTTTGACAATGTGACCGGATTTGCTGTTGCTATTGCTGGCTGGTGGATTTCTTTTGTATTTTCCTGTCTGTATTTGTATTGTGCAACGAATTCAAATCGAAGACGACTCTTGACTTTGTGCCTAATACAATCTGTAAATAAAACAGGAAACAGGTTGAATTTTTTACGATTCGAATTTATTTATGCAAATGTGAGGTAAATTGAAGTGGAAAAATTTTACAACTCAACGTTTGAGAAGAAAATCATATCTTGTGATCTTTGGTGTGGGTAAGGTTGATTTGTGCGTTGGAATTTCTCAGTGGTGAAATTTCGTTTAGAAATTAACTAATCATAATATTTGTAATTTCTCGTCGGACCTCTGACGTGGCTCAACTTGTTTATTGGTTTTGTTGCTTTTTGTATTTATTTAAGAAATGCAGAAGTGCATCTGCCAGACTACGGGCAACTGTGAGCGCAGTTAGCTGCAAACACACTTGTTTAGTTGTTACTCCAATTTTGCTACCCGGTAGATAAACTGGAAATCTTGTTTTGTTTGTGTCCTCATTTTTTTTTGTTTTTGGTCTGCACTTGCAACGTCTGCACGTACCTACTCTGTGCATTGGAGTTTAGTTGATGTTCCTGTTTTATTTTGGTGCCTATTTGATTGGAATTTTTTTCTTCTTTACATGCAAAATCTCTGCCATACATCATTTTGTGGCAGTTAAACTATTTTTGGTATTCTGTGGAAATATTTCACCAAACCCGTTAGAATGACCGTGAAATTGTTGTACAGTTGCATTTGGGATTAGGAGTTTGTGGGTGGTCAGTTAAGGCTTGAGTGTTATCAGTGAACAGTTCATATTTTCTTAACAAAAGAATTGAAATTTTTATTTGTTTCGTTTAATTTATTTACTCAACCAAATGTGTTTTTTTTTAAATTGTACAATTAAAATATTATCTGATGGATTGGTTTTAATTAAAATAAACGATTCATGGTAGTTGCATAATACACAATTGCAATTGAAAGCTTATAGCATGAATGATTGTGATAATATGTGATTATTGCAATGTTGACCGACACTAGTTTGCATCTAAGAAAGTCTTCTTAAGATTTCTAAAGCAAAGCTAATACAAAATTGCCGTGAATCTAGAATCAAGAGTCTTTATTAATGGTTTTTTAATATATAAAAAAATTGGTTGTGAATATCGTTCATATCTGTACTTTTTTCGCATTAAACTGCATACTATTAGCACAACCCCCCCTTCCCCCACACACACACACACAAAAAAAATCATACTGCATTTATAGTGAACAGTGAAACGAGTCTTTTCTACTGTATATAAAACTTGAACGTCAGACAGAACTCGATTAGATGCGGCAACATTGTATGCGAACCTGACCGTCCAATGTAACCTGAAATATCCATGCGTAGTGATATCTATAAATACACCAAAGCGAGGCCGGAATTGTTTCCTCCAATTTCTGCAAAGAACAAATACAAAACAAGAACCACAGATGTTGTTTTTAAAGTAGTAAAAAAAGGCGCTTCAGAGATGGAAATCACTCGCCCGGTTGTTAATTTGTTTTACTAAATCGATTTACTACTTTTTTTAAATTTGTGAATGAAATATTTGGTTTTTGGTGAAAAAAAAATACGAACGTTACTCATACGCAGTACGCGACACTCGTTGCACCCGGCGTATGAGTGATTTTATAATTGGATTTCCAAAAAAATGCAAACGAATTGATCTAGAAAGAAGCCGTCGCGACACACGGGTTTTCGGGGCTGTCGAAAGTTGTATTTTTTCTGTGCTGTTGTACTTGGCGGATGAGCAACTTTCATTCAAATCGATTTTTAGAAAAATGCAGTAAAAAAAAAACGACGGACTTGATTTTTTGTACTATTTCAAAATGGATTATTGCTCATGACAACCACGAAATGCACTCATAAAATGTCCTGTATTAATTAAAATATAAAAAGCCAAGGATGATTTAAAAGGAGCTCATAGAATTATCTGTGCGAAAGTGACAGAAAATCCAGCAAGACTAATTATTTCATATTCCTGTTTCTTTTCCTACACTGAGCCAAAAAAATGTACCATAAAATCTTCAAAAACATGTCAAATTGTATACTACTGCTTTATCATTAATATGAAGGAGTGGTGAATTGATGGGATACCAACTTAATTTTGATAAGGATCCAACGTAAATTGACATGAGAAAACGTAAAGAGAGAAAATAATTCGTTCCAAAGAAATAATTACGAAAAGGGAGAAAAAGAAAATGAGAAATGTATTCGTTGTAGAGAAGATAAAAACGAAGACAAAAAATAGGTGTTTCAATTTATATATGATGTCAAAATTTTCATTGCAAAATGTTTTTTTCACATTTTCTGTACTTGTGTAATTGTATTCGCACAGAAAAATTAGCAGAGTTCTAAGTCGTCTAAAATTATTCAACGCCCGTTTTTTATGGTAGTACGGCTGAGCCAGCTGCGGTCGTATGCGGGAATATGGGAATTCTTATCAATTTCTCTTACTTATATAAAATTCTTTGTGTGTAGGTTTGTAGGTTTGTATGTATGTATGTTTGTTCCCTTATAACTCAAGAAATACTTGACCGATTTTAATGAAACACATATCAAAATGTAGGTAATTTCATTGACCTCATTTGGGCGTTCGAGGTGGGCGTGGCAACTATTTTTTTAAAATGCAGTGTTTAACCGATTTTGTTGAAATTGTTTATGTGGTTTTGGGTAATGAATGGGTAACATGTAAATTCTGAAAATTTGCAGTCAGCCACGCTTTAAAATTTTTAAAGCTCTGTAAATCGGGTCCAATTCAAGGGATTTCGGTGAAATTTTAGTTCCGCCCACTGCCACGCCTTAAAATTTTTAAAGCTCTGTAACTCGGGTCCTATTCAAGGGATTTCGCTGAAATTTTGGGAGATGAATGGGCAGAGGGATGACTTGCAAAATCTATTTTTATTTCAGTTGCTTAAATAATACATATAACATTTCTACGTTAAGATTACAAAATTATTGCGAGCGAAGCTGTGGGTATAAGCTAGTTTCCTATAAATTTACAGGAGTTACATAGTATCGATAGGATATTTATTGATAAGTAGCGCTGTAAGTTTGATATTGTGAATTGATAATGCAGTGTAAAACGCGTTGCTATCAATTGAATAGTTTTTCATATCAATTTAACAAAAATATTGTCAATATGATATGAAAAACGAATGGAATGATACAATTCTTATCAAATTAACAAATTTTTGCAAATTCAAATTTATTTGATATTTTTTATCAGTGTACTCGTTTTAGTAAAACTTTTTTGGTTTACGCTAATGCGATTCCATAATGCGATTTTCTAATTGAAGTAAATTTCTATTCATCTTGCAGTTGCTATGGCAGAAAAGCCACTTAAATCCACTCAAGGCTGGAAGAAAAAAGTTTACTATTTTTAGAGAAACGCAATTAAAAAATTATTAAAATGTATGATGCCTAGTTTTAATTTTTGCATAACAGTTTCATATTGAATGAAATTATGTAAGTATGATACATTTCACAAAAGAAAAGTCTTTAATGGAAGAAGTATTCTATGAAGCGCAAAACATAATAAAAAATTAAATTAGAAAAGTATGACAAATGAACTGACATGCAAAGAAATTCTTTTTAATTCAGGTTTGAATTAAAAAAAAAAGTAATAATATTTCCAGCAGAAATTATAACAAAAAAAATAACATACTATGATTCAACATAATTGAAATCCGAGCTGCTCATATGTGTTGAAAGCAATTTTTCTTTCTTACGATATGTGTGTCAATTATTTTTGATTGTGAACAAGTATTATGCAAAAGCATATCAGATTATGAATTTTAATTGCAGCACGACGCGTTTATAGATTGAAAAAGACAACAAAAACAACAAACAGCAAATCTAAAACAAGAACAAAATGTCTGCAAGTCATTAACATCAATGAACCAATGCATAGAGTGTTATGCAATGGCACTCTATTTAAATAATAATTCTTTAATGAATGTGTGGCGAAAAAAAAATAAAAATAAATATGGAAAATTAATAAATTGACAAAAGAAATAAAAGAGTTTTTACGGTAAAACAAAAAATGAGCGGTAAACCGCTAAGCTCATCAGACAGCAGCAGCAATTAGAACTACAACAACAGCAGCGGCAGCGGCGGCGACAAGACAATTAAATCATTTACAACTTGAGAGACAGTTGCCAGCTACTTGCAATGCCATTTAAGAACCGCACACAGCTAACAAAACCAACATTAATCACACCTTAAGTGTGTTTACGCTTAGCTTGGAAGAATTTTCATTGTCTAACATTGACCGTAACCGTTTTTCATTTTCTTTTGCGTTTTGGTTGTTTCTCTGTTTGTTTTCTACACTTTTGTTTTTGTTGTTGTGTTTTTTTTACTCTTTGATGAGTTTTTCATTCATTCATTCATTCCTTCCTTCATTCAAGTATTTCATAATTTGCCATAAACTTCGTTTTGTGAGTTATTTGCTGCCAACATATGATGAGTTGATACCCTTTTTGCTTGGTCTAGAACGTGTTTTTCTGTTTGGTAAGCTCATGAATGGTTACATAATAAGAATTAAAGCTGGAATTCTTTGAAGCGGTTTCATCTCTTTTTTTTTCTGCTCTTCCAAAATGTTTCATAATACCTCGAAAGAAAGTAACTCGTCCATTGTATAGGAGGCGTATGAATGTGAATTTTAAATCTGCCTGTGTGTGGTCAGTGATCGTTTTTTTAGCTTTGTTGGGCTTTCGTGGAATTCTAGTGTGTGATTGAATTTGAGTTGCATGGACACAGAATGGCTAAAGATTATGACAATCCAACAGTGCAGGTTTCCGCGGAAATCAATTTGAATTCGCAAATTCGTAAAAGCTTCGTATTCGTAGAAAACGTCCTCAATTGTGAATTCATTGCATTTTGTTACGGTTTGCTTTCACTAAATCTGAGCTAACCACATTTTTTCTAGTTCCTGGTATACATATTTTTAGAGCTTGTGCAAATTGTTTCTGGAATTCTGTTGTTTCAGATATAGGAGAGAGTGGCAACCTACTGGCGCCCTAAGTTCTTGAGACCATAACTTTCGTTTGAAACATGATTGCGCAGAGTTCTCGGTTTCATTTGAAAGCTGAGATCAATAGGTAACCAAATTTTAAAATGGAACTTAAAAATTTCGATACGAATTTGACAGCAAAAAACCCTACCAAAAAGGTTTATAGTTTAAAATTTTTTATTTGTTGTTTATTCTTTCAGTGGTTGATCCTGACCATTTGAACTGAAAAAATCATATGTGAGATTTTATTAGCAAAATGAAAAGGAAATAAATGAAAAACTGTAGTGAAAATGGGTTAAAATTAAGTTTAGATGTCTTCAGCTTCCCCCCTTATATTCAGAACAGCAGTTTTTGCTAACGAAACAGCTCCTTTGCATGTTGGCACATTTGAAGTGAACAGCGCAATTTTTACACGATGGTAGTACACTGGGCACTTCCGCTATTTCACAATAATCTTTCATTGCTTGTTGAAAATGTGAAGAATACAAAACAAACTAAGAATTCCACTCATATTTTCCCTTTTATATTTAAAGAAAAAAACCCTTGGAAAACCCTTGAAAATTTAACGGGTAATGAAATGACACTAAGCACAATGCCGCTGTCATTCCCACGAAAGTCAGAACTGGTGGGTGCCAGTAGGTGGGCTCTCTCCCCTATCAATTTTGAAGTGAAATATTTTCAGAGCTTGTGCAAATAGTTTCTGGAATTCAGTTCGTTGAGATAGTCATTTATCTACGGAAATAATCCCCAAATATTTACAATTGAATTCAAAAAAATATGAAATTCGTTAGTGAAAATATTTACCAAAATACTGGGAAGTATTAATTTGAGTAACGAAGTGAAAATATTAAATTAAATTTTAAATGATTGCAATTAAGTTGTTATGTCCGTTTTTATGAAGAAGTATGATTTAATTAAAATGGCAAACCCCATTTCCGATAGTTATCACATTGTTAATTTTCTTCTTATTTGTTCGTTTTTCTTTCTGAAACCATTTTAGTGAATTTTTCTTCTACCTTTTTGCGGTTTCGGGCCTGAATAAATATTTATTTGTTAGCACAATAAACCCTTTTTAAGTGGTGATGTAAAGGGTTTTTAACAATTATGACTCTTCTTAGTATGCTGAGTTTGAGAAGGAAATAAGTTTCATTGCAGCCACAGTAACAAATCTAAAATAAATAAATTTTTAATCGCTTTTCTGTATGATAAAATGTCATAACTGTTATTATATAACAGAACAAGGCAAAAAATGTCATTTGAAATAAACCAAGTCATAAAAAGCTTGAGCCCGTTTGCGGCTTGGAGCATTTCTGTTCAAATCAAAAGACACTTTCGCTTTCTTGCCTTCATTTCGTCTGTGTCAAATGAAGTACGTCGTACGTACAACAGACCCTAATTTAATTGCATTCATAAATGACATGACATGCCATGCGTCGTACAGGCAATTAAAGTAAGTGTTAAGTACAATGTGGCATTTCTGTTTAAATGTCATGTAGCAGTTCATTTTTAAAAATTTAAATTTAATTATAAACAGAAGTTATGTAAAAACTTTTTATGAAGCCAATTGCCTATGCATGTGCATGAATTCTTTGAGATTGAGAGAGAAGTGATGTTATAATTTCCAAGATGAAACTTTCAATTTCAATTGGCATTCCACATCATTCGAATCACGTTAATCAAATA
The DNA here is from genome assembly GCA_951394025.1 of Heteromyza rotundicornis. Taxonomy (NCBI): domain Eukaryota; kingdom Metazoa; phylum Arthropoda; class Insecta; order Diptera; family Heleomyzidae; genus Heteromyza; species Heteromyza rotundicornis. Next base: position 71,112,711 of record OX596012.1, on the reverse strand, counting down.
ATAACAAAACGAATTTCGCTGAGTTTTGATACCATCGAACGCACAGCAGGCCAACTGCAATGGTAACAAAACTTAGGCGTGCAAAAATTTTTATTGCATTTAATACAAAAAAGAAGAAGATTTTTATTCTACTTTTATTTCTGTGCCAACATTGTAGCGAAGTATACCACAGCAGCAGCCATTGCAGTGAAGTGAAAATCGGAAAATCTGCATTAAATAGTTCGAAAAAGAAACCACAAAGAGTGCAATGAAAGATATGAAAACACTTTCAATGCTGCACACTGATTTTCATGAGTAATTTGTGGTTGAAAAAATATAAGCTGGTAAATTATAACAGATTTGCGAGCTTTTGTTTCTGCGGTTTCAAGTCATTCAATCACTTTTTGATTAGGAATAATTAAGAAATTATTTATGGGGGCATTTCTGGATATCGAGTTTGAAGGTTTTGTATGATCAGAACTGATACTTTGGTTGAGGTTGTGGTATTAGAGCGTATGATATCGAATCACACTCGGTCTAGACCGTTATTCTGAATGAGTAATTCTGGCTCGTGCTAACAGTTTCACCTATGAATCAAGGAAAAAAACTCTTTCAAAAAAAGAGGAAATTTCGTTCATGATTTTTGCTTAATTTAATCAAGGAAAATGTTTTCTAAGCTTCAGGCAAGTAGATATATGTGAATTGCATTCCATTGGAATTAAACATTTGAGTTATTTCATATAACATTTTCCATTTTGAAATCTGTCAATGATTACCGACATTTCCTGAAATTTATTTGCTCTCGTAGTACACAAAAATTCGGAGAAGTGCATTATTGGAAATGGAAATTACATTAATATGCGCCAGCCAAATCGAATGATGGTTAGTAGTACTTTTCCGCTTAATCAAAAAATCTAATCAACTGTCGACGAGCAAAAAACACCAATGTGGTTAAATCTCATTTCATCAGACTCAACTTTGATGTGTTTTGGCAATGAAAATTTCCGAAAACTAAATTTAATTTCCTCATCATGTTGCGGCACTAATTAAAAACCATGAAACGTTGTGTGGCCGGAATCAGTAAACAAAATGCGTTGATATTTAGTACAGTGAAATAATTTCAGAAGAGTTGTAAAGACTCAATCACTGCTGTTGCAATGTGTTATGTGAAATGAGGGATATTTTTAGAATTTCAATTAGAAATATTTGAATCGGTGAGTTGTACATCACAGGGACTTATTTGACCTTTGTTCAAATATCCATTTAAAGTAAAATGTTTACAATTGAAAATAATCGTATAAATTTTGCGAAATCTGCCAAACAAATAATAATACACTGAAAGAAGAATTAGGCGTATTAAACAAATTTTGTTTTTAAAATCGAGCTTTGTGCAGTTTCATCAAAAATAAAAACATGTGAAGTTTTAACTTCCATAATCAAATGAAGTTCGAACTTAACTTTAGTACTCTACTAAGTTGACTGAATTGACAGCTCCTATTCTGTTACTAAGATATAGTACATTTAGTTCTGAGGGAAAAAAACCAGAACTGCATGGTTACGATTTAGAACGGGTATTGCTTTGAAATAAAATCAACACTGCCCAATTGTAAAATATAACGTGAAACAGTGTAAATATTTAAATTTTGATTTTTTCTGTACGTTTGTACTTTTTTAGGTATAGTCCCAATTCTACAGAATGAATTGCAAGAAAATATATGAGAAAAATCAGAGACAAGTTCAAAAATCGAATTTGTATGAACAACTGTTGATCGAATGGGTAAAAAATCTAATTTGTTGTAGAGAATTGTCCATGGAACCGAACTGCATAATTATTAAAAAAAATTAATAACATACTTTTCGATGAAATTTGATTTAAAAAGTTGTGGAACAAAAATCATTACCATTTCAGTCACAAAACATTACAATTTCGGTCTCGAAAAAATAACATTTCAGTCTCAATTCATCAATGTGCCGTTTCAAATCATCAATGGGCAGTTTCAAAAAAAATGTAAATGTTGCAGAACATTCAGTTTTGGCTGGAATTGACAACGGTTCAGTTCGTTTTGACAAGGTTTCTTTTTGACTTTTTTCTCAGTGTAGCAACTAAATTTAACTATGAATATGCGCCATTGAATTTCAATGATTTTTTTCTTTTTAACACAATTTTTTCTAAGTGTACAAATACAACTACAGAATTCTATTGCGCTCTTCCGTTCTTCAGTTCCATTCCCAATCCCAATCCCATTCAATTTTTCAAAATTTCATTCTCATTCCACTCCGTTATAGTACAAAAAGACGAACAGATACACGGTACTCGCTAGATCCACTGAGAAGATTACGCTGATCAAGAATATATGCAAGTTTATATGACTGCCACGACTCCTTTTGAGCGGAACAAACGGTGTGTCAAAAGCATTGAGTGCAGGGTATACAAATAATAACATTGATCTGAAAGATTCAATCGTGTGTAAGCATTTCGAATCGCCATCAATATTAGCCATCAACTGTCTTTTCCGTACAAACTGAAAATTTTTTTAATGGTTTTTAATCGACTCAAATCTGTGCTGAGTTGACAGTGAAGGCAGTAACCCCCCGCAAGCACAGCTTGATGAAGATTTGCGCTTGAATTTTACTTTTGATCGCTTTTCGAATTTCAAATTTCTCTTTCACTGTATTCTTTTTGACTAGCAATGACAGATCTCGCATCTTTTGATGACTGTCTGGTTTGAATTGTGACTGTTTTGTGTTTTATGGTTTACGTTTTTCGGTTTTGATTTCATTCAGCAATAAATTAAGTCATTCGTTGTTCTTATCGCATAGAATTCAGACAAATAATAATGAAGCTAAAGAAATGAGTAATGAGAACGACTTGGATGAGCACTGAGAGAAATAGTTGTATGGAATACAAATCAGTATGAAATATGCTATGCGTGTAAAATATGCATGAATTGTAATCCACCAGTGTGCCGTCAGGAGCCAGACGCAAACTCAATCAATCATAAGATGTATGTAATGCAAATAGTAAAATATTCTCCTTTTTTGCACTCAAAATATTTTCGCCTTCATTGTTTACTTAAGAGGTGGTTACAGGTCTTTAAGACACACATTGTAACATTTTATTGGATGAAATTCATGTGAGCTGGCATCCAACCTTTAAATGCGGGAGAAGTGTTCTCGATTGGAAGGGAAAAGCAATCATTTATCATTAATTTCTTGGGGCTTGAGTAGTGAAAGTCATGAGAATGCCCTGAGAACGATTGAACCAGTTTAAGTTTTTCTTCCTACTTTCTCATTGGTGTCAATCAATATTCTCTTTATTCTTTAAGGAAAATTTATATTGTTTTTGTTTTGCACAGAAATTTCTCTCAGTCTTAAATTAATAGACAAGCAATTAAACATCAACTGAAATTTTAATGTTAACATACAATTTATTATTTTGGCCAACAAAAAAAAAAGCACGCGACGAACAACAGAAGCAACAAAAAAAACCCCGAAAGCCACAGAAAAACGTGATCTTGTGTATTAGAGCGAAATATGATTTTCATCTAGAAGGTAAAAGAAAATAAGTTTTAATGTGCGCACTTGCGCATGCGCTAATTACTGAAGCGCAAGACCAACTATGAAATTTATTATGATTTGGGAAAACACCGACGACTCACCGAAAGTACATACGAGAACAACAAGTCAAGAAAACCAAACAAAAATCAACCCAAAAGAAGGAAATGAAGTGCACACGAAAAATATGAAATTTCACTTTTAACACTAAAATGCAGCAACAGGGCAACAGGTTTATTTTCGCCTTTACCTTGCACTTCAGTTAACACATTTGCCTTGTGAGTGATAAGGCAATTGGCCAAAAACTCTCTCCAAAAAATACTAAAAACACGAATGCAAAATCTGCAAAATCACAGCTGATGACCACCACAGAACTGCAAGTATTTGGGTCAAATGTTTGCATTCTCCACTTTGTTGTTGGCTAATTTGTTTTGTTGTTTTGATTGTTGTTTTTAAATTGTAAATCGCCAAAACCATTAGCGGTGGTCACTTTTTTTTTGTGTGTGTGTACATGTATTTAACGCACCTTCACTTGAAGCCACTAACGCGCGCGCTCATCGTATCATTAAGATTCTCAACTGGATTTGACAAATTTCAATTCTGTGAACGTGTTCGAAATGTTGCGTGGTGTAGAATATTTTTCAAATTTATAACTGCAATTTGTACATATAACTTTTTTTTTTTACTATTTTTGGAATGCTTATGGTCTTGGCATTCTTTCACTTGCGGTTCTTTTCACTGACAACCACTACTACACTGGTCACCAGCGTCTATTTGCGTTGATTAACTGGTATCCGTTCTCTGTGTAAGCCCCTACTTAGAAGATTAACACGTGAGTGTGGGCTTGTGTGTGCGGCTAGGTTGGCGCGACGGTCTCGTTTCGACTGAAATCCATTCTGTGGCTGACTTTGGTTTTATTCAACTTGAAATAATGGTCTTACGTGATTCTGGCGTGCTAACGTGCTGATCGTAAGTCTGCAAAGTTGGCCAAACTTACATTGGGTGACGCCGGAGAGCGAATATAATGGTGAAAGAAAGTGTGGAGAAAGAGCATGAAAATGCCTGCACAAAGTCACTTGACTTTTATGGCACTGGGATGCCTTGTTGTTGCTTACATTTGTATCGGAGTTTGCCTTTGTTTTTTTCCAATAATGTTCAGCAATTATCCATAATTTGTCATTGGTTGTGGGTTTTCTATGTTTGCTATGATAGAATGACATTTTGATGAAATGGTTTTGTCACATGGTGTACTCGTATGCCAAATAATGTTTCAAGTGAGTGTGCTAGTTGACTAGATGTTTGACATTTATTGCCAATGTATACAAATAGAAAAATTTCAAACAAAAATTTCAAATGCAGTGAACTGCATTTAAACATTGTGACATAAATTCACATTTGCCAAATTCATGTGGGCGTGAGGATAAACCTAAAATACTGATAATATCGATAGATTTAAGCACAATATGCTATGCACACATAGACCACATATGGTTCCATAGTGATACCACAATATCTCTTATCGTTTATATAAATATTGTAGACCTTCTTCCATTGACTGTATCTAGCCCGAACGTGCCGCACATTTTGTCGAAGGTCCTAACACTTTTAAGTTCAGTGATTGTGACTTCTGCTAGCGTGTTGAGCGTTGCTCGAACAAGAATCTTCCATCCCGGTTAAAGGTGGACAATTGCAGAGTAGAAGTTTTAGAGTCCCATTCGTCTAGCAGTGTTCCGATTGTGAGTCTACATTATATTCGGGCTAATGACAGAAACTGGTTAGATTTCGCCGTGTCGTACGAGATCCAGATGATTTTTGTATAATATGTAAGTGGGTAATATGTTTCCATCTGTTACCAGAGGCCTGTTTGTTGTAGAAAAAATTTTATTGGAGAACTAATTTGTAAAGTTTAAAAATTTTAGGGCGTTTAAGTGGCCGGATCTTAAATAGTCAACCCTCTGCCCATTCACCACCCAGCAACAAATACAAAATTTCACCGATATCCCTTGAATTGGACCCGAGTTACAGATCTTAAAAAATTTTAGGTCGTGGAAGTGGGTGGATCTTCAATTTTTATAGTCAACCCTCTGCCCATTCACCATTCACCACCCAGTACCAAATCCAAATTTCAGCGAGATCCCTTGAATAGGACCCGAGTTGCAGAGCTTTAAAAATATTAAGGCTTGGCAGTGAGCGGACTGCAAATTTTCGGAATCCACATGTTACCAATTCATTAACCAAAACCACATATAAAATTTCAGCAAAATCGATTGAACACTGCATGAATTTTAGCATTTTATAATAATATTTGCCGCGCCCACCTTGAACGCCCAAAGTTAAAAAAATGATGAAATCAACGAAATTACCTACATTTCGACATGTGTTCTATTAAAATCGGTTAAGTATTTCTTGAGTTATAAGGGAACAAACATACATACATACAAACCTACAAACTCACAAAGAATTTTATATAAATATATAGATAAAATGTTCTTTGTTCAATAACGTATTAAAATTTTCATAAAAATTTGTCGATAAAATTAATGAAAAATAAAAAAAAGGCGAAAATATGGATGAAAAATAAACATGTGGGAAAAATGTTAAAAATATGGTTTTGAATATTTTATATTTAAATAAACATAAAAATTAGCCCTGATAATAACATTTAAATCACTTGAGAGTAGAAGAGCAATTCTGTTCTTATCCTTCGATTTTGACATTAACCATGGAGCAGTTCATCGGTCTTTGAGAGGATTATGTTCCTTTATATGTTGGCTTTAGTAAAAGTGTTGATGGCCTCAATGCCCCGCTCACAAGGCCGTTGATTTCATTTAATGGTTTTTCTTACATGATTGATGTTGATTTCTCTTATGCCAAAAATACTTTCTTAAATTTGTTGAACACAGTTTATCCCTAATCGTTAATTGACACTTACCTGGTTCTTAATAAGTCTGTAAGAATGTAAAAATCCATAGACTTAAATAAATAAAAAAATTTAAAAAATAAATAAAAATAAATATTTGTTGGAGGATATCTATCCGCATAGCAGTTAATGTGATATGGTGATGGCCAACGTTTTCATAACCACCACCATAAGACGACGCTGGATGTACATATGAGCTAGAGTGATGCCTTTGGGGACGTTCGTCTACTAAATCCAATAGTACTTCAACGATTTTATCAAAAGTAAATTTCATTTACTTAGTTAATATTTTTGTTGTTTGCACTTGACAAATTCTGTGCACACTTTCATTCCGTTTGATTTCTTTGGACAGAATAAATGGGAATGTGTTTGATTCATACTTAATTATAGGTGATAAGAACTCGACTTCTTGACTGACGTTCACTTCATATTCTCCCATTATGTTCAAGAATAATTCGAAAGAAATCTTGAAATATTTTAATGTAATGCTTATTTAATTCAATTTAGAAAAAATGTAGCCTAAAAGTATGCTTCGGACAAACACCTTACAAATAGTACAATGACTACAAAAAGTTTTCGCACATCGCTATGTAAAATAATGTTTAATAAATAAAATGGAAATGATAAATAAATAATATAATTGATTTTCCTTAAGATCTAAGTGAATGCTTCAAGATTTAAAATAAACCAGCCTCACGATAATCATCGTAATGACTTTCATACTCCGCTTCATCGTAATTGAATCTGGCATCATCTTGACTCTTTGCCTGAACGACAAAGTATTTATTTTTAATGATGCCGTTTCTATCGTGGATCTTCTGTTTTATTCTGTGCAGAATTCCTCCTTTCCGTTTGAATGGTTTTGACTTGATGGGTTTGACTGCTGTTGCTGCAGTGGGTGGATCCGTGGGTGGATCTGTTGTCGTGGGCTCTGTTGTGGTAGGTTCCGGGGTAGTAGGTTCTAGTGTAGTAGGTTCCAGGGTAGTAGGTTCAAGTGTAGTAGGCTCTGGTGTAGTAGGCTCTGGTGTAGTAGGCTCTGGGGTAGTAGGCTCTGGTGTAGTAGGCTCTGGTGTAGTAGGCTCTGGTGTAGTAGGCTCTGGTGTTGTAGGCTCTGGTGTAGTAGGTTCCGGTGTAGTAGGCTCTGGGGTAGTAGGCTCTATTGTCGTAATAATTGTTGTCGGCATTGTTGGAGGAATCGTTGGTGCAGGTGTTGGCAATGTTGGCCACCACCATGGTGGTGTGAATTGCCTCAGTTGTAAACTATTGTCTGACACTTCAATAAATTCATTTTCGTTCGAACCAATCGAAGTTTGGCTGTTAACACTTGGGCTAGGGTGGCCATATCCTGTTGATCCTGTTTTCACTGCTGCCACAGTACACAGCACCACAACGACTGCTAAAGTAGATTCACTGAAGCGTATCATTTTCGAATTATTTTCGCTAGTCTTTTTGTTGTAATTCCCAAGCAACTGCATCTTACACCTCGGAAGAGGGAACTGAACATTTTGCAGAAATTTCTTTCATTTTATATTGAAACGGAAAGTTGTCAAATTTTTGTACAAAATTTAGTATTTATTAGTATTAATTAGTATTTATGTTTAAGTGAAATTCGGGCATGAAAATGCTGAAAAAATTGTATTTTAAAATTTGTATTAATTTTTTATTTTAACACATTTGCAAAGGCTAATTTGTGATTTTGCACCAACAACTGATTGTAGGTGTTAATAAAACAATTCAAATTTTTTATAAATGAATTTTTACTATAAGTAAAGCATTCAAATTTCGTTTTATTTAAATTTTTTAAATTCCATAAATAAATTAATAAATTATTTAACTAAAAACTATTTTTTTTTAAATAAACCTTAAATATCATTTCACATTTTTGCTTCCTCACTTCTATTCTACATTCTCCGCTTGCAGATGCCTGGGCAACTCTACTTTCAGCGAACGTGCATAGCCACCATAGCCGCTGCCGCTGTGGCCACCACTGTAATGCCCGCCACTGCTGTGGCCGTGTCCTTCATCATGACTCACCGAGTGCGAGTGCGAGGAACTGTAGACAGGCTTGGCCACAATTTCATACGTGGTGGACTTGCCACCACCGCCAGCCAAGCTCTTCAAACCCAACACGCCGGACAGTGTCAAGGCCATCAGAGCGGCCATTAAAGCCTTGCCCGCCATCAAGGCAATGGCACCCATGCCAATGGCCATCATTGTGCCCTTCATCATTAAACCGGCCGCAATAATTGCCTCCATGCCACCTTTCTTGCCGAATTTTCCCTTACGTCCCGTCTCGACGGCAGAACGTGCTTCCTCCACGGTGGTGGAATCGATTAGCTTGAAGCGTAGGTAACGCGTTTGCAGAATACTGCCCAATTTTTTGACAATGTAGCCATTGAGGCGCGAACTGGGATCGTTGGGATAGCTGCGTGCCACTTCTGGAATATAAAATTTTTGTTTTAATGAAATTTGTTGTCTGATGTTGTCTTCTGAAGCGGCTTTTGAACATTTTACCTGCCATCATATCAGCGGTCTTTGACTCAGTGGCATTTGCATCCTTCACCACACTGATGCCGGGCATTAAGCTCAGCTCCTCCTTTTCGGCCAGACGTTCGATTAATTTGACAAATTCAATTTTCAAGCACATCCAACTGAATTCCGAATCACATTCGCCGAAGGCACGTTTCATGGCATCGCGTTTGCCACCGCCAACGGGCGTAGCCACTGTACTATCCTCGGTGTGATTGATTGTGGCAGCCTCCGAAAATTTACACAACAAAATGAAAATGGCCACATAGAACAAATACTCCACAGTCTTTTGGGTCAACATCCTGAATGCTACTAAGTGTTTATTTTGAATTCCTATTAAATTTAATTTGCGTAGACAAATTAAGCAATTTGACTACTGTTTGCTTAACGGTTGAAGTTGTTACTACTGATCGACATTAAAGTGATCTTTGTTTTTATACCAACACTAGAAACACACAGAAATACAATTGCAAGTAACAAAAGCAATTGCTGCTTGCCGCCCTTTCACCGCTAGGCCACACAGTTTTTTTTTTTCATCTGTTGTTGTTTTTGTGAAATAAAGCAACAACAAAACTCATAACAAACATAATTATGGTCAAAATAAAACGTTGATTTGTGGTCGAAATTCTCTCTCTCGTTGACTTTGGGTCTCAGAATCACTTAAGAGCCAAGACCAAAGAAAATTCCCAAACTCACTCAAGTGTACCGAAACCGAAGACACCACAATCACCAACAGTAGCCGTAGCAGCAGCAGTAGCTAGCTACCACTCATCATTTGAAAATGAAAGCAAAATCTGCAACAACGCACTTTCCCTTGCGCCAAGCTATCCACGCAAATCCACCATACAAGTTACAATAAAAAAAACACTCGAATTTGAAGAATTTGTCTCCCAACTAATTGCGTTGCCGAAATAAACCTAAGTAAATTTTAATTTATTAGTAGATGCAAATAATTATAGGCACACAAGAGGCAAATGTCGCATGTCGTCTGACGCATGCATAAACGCTTCAATTGTTAGCGCAGACTTCGGCTTCCGGTTGTATGTGATTTTCGGCCAGACTTTCAGCTGAAGACTTAATTTGCTTGCTGAGCAGCCATAGTTGAGGTATTTGGTTGGCTGTTGTGAAGAGCTCAGCTGGCTGTGACAGATTTGGAGTTGGTGGTCTGCGGGGGCCTCTAGAAAGGCAGTGACATCTGTCGGCAGCAGTGGTGCTTATTAATTTTCCCACTTTTTTCTTACTATTTAATTAAGTAGTTGACAAAATGGAAATTTTCTATTTGCTTGTTTGGGTTTTTTTTTTTTTTTTCCATTTCTCCTCTCCGATGCGGTAATAAATTTTCTGTCAACTCACGCTTACATGCCTGTGACACATTTTGTGGTGCATAGTTCAGAAGTTGGAAATGAGATTGTCATTAAACGGTCTCCGCAAATGATGTGATTGAAAGTTTTGTTCATTTACTGTGTGGTCGCTCGATTGAGTGTGAAAACTAATTTGAGCACAAAAAAAAGCTTAAGTAAAATGTTTCTCTTGGAATTAGAATCGCAGAGTAAAGAAAAAAAAAATCCAACATCTTCATATTCGCTAATTAAATGCAATTAATCAGTTAAAATTAGAAAGGCAACATCTACATACAAAAAATACTTTTCTTTTTCTTCGCGCACCTCTTCAAGTACGCCCAGATTCATGAATGAGTTGATCACTTTTACCGCTTAAATTCAACAGCAACTGAATACATAAAACCAAGCAATTTCCCGCCATTAGCCAAAGACAAAGTTGCACAAATGACCAACGCACAGTGGTCGTATGCCTCAAAATCTAGCAATTAGAGCATTAAACCAGCGCACAAATTGTTTACTTTTTGCGCTCAGCAAGTGCAGCAGGCGCTTCTGGCCTCTTGGTGGTTGGACTTTAATTATTTTCCTTTCGGTGATGATGCTTTTCGCCATCATCGTGGTTTGCGTTGATGTTCTTGTTGCTCTTAATCTTGTTGCTAACGGAGAGCTAAGTGATTTAGTTTTGTGCGGTGATTGACGCTCTGCTAATTGAAGGCATTAATAGAGCGAGAGTATTTTTTTTTTGGTTGTGGTAAAGTTGCGTGAATATCGCTTATCGGATTATCTGTTTGCTAGACTACACAATCTTGATAGTCATACACACAGAAAGAAAACCCATTGGAGAAATAACTCCGATCGTACTTATTTCCATGTTAAAGTATCTTCATTAAAATAACGGTAAAATGAAGTTGGAATACGTCAAACTAAAGTCGTCAACTTTGAAATAAAATTGACAATCTAAAATTTAAATGCACTACTTCAAAATAAATCTTTGTACAGTTTTGAAATAAAAATGCACGACCTCAAAACGAACTCAACAACTTCAAAAAAAGTTCGCTGTATTTTGAAATGAGATATTCCAGTTTAAAGTGAGGTTGTTCCTACACCGAGAGAAAAAAATAACAGTTTCGCTGTTTAAAACTGACAGTCGAAAAATTGTTTAATTGACAGCGAAAACTATTAAAATAAAAGCGAAAACTGATCATTGTAACAGTTTTCGCTGTCCATTAAACAATTTTTCGACTGTCGGAAGGTTTTTAACAGTTTTTGTAACAGCTTTTTTTTCTCGGTGTACTTTACCAAACTATCATGACGGTTTCTGCGTGATTTGAGGTGTTTGTATTTAGGTGGTTTTTTCTCTGGGTGTATTATACCCTGCACACTAGTGTCCAAGTCGCACGATAACTGTAGTAGCTTTTGAGCTATCGACTCCGAATTTTGGCATTCCTCTTTTTTTTGGCAAATAGTTGGACGCTATTGAAAATGGGCAACACTGATAAGAGCCACGCCTACCTCCCAAATTTGTATTATTTTCGATTTTCTTGGGAAATACTGAACCGATTTGGACGCGGTTTTTTGCATTTGGTTGGAAACTGGATCGAAATGAAATGGGACCGGAACAAAATGGAATTGGAACCACATTTTGAAATGGATCGGGAAATGGAAATTATCGATAAATATTGAAATTATCGAAAAAAAATCGATAAATTTTCGATAAATTTTCGTAAAATTATCGATAAAATATCGCAAAAATGGTTAATTACGATTTTTTCTTGATTTAAAACGAACTTAAAATTTGATTTTTTTCCCCATACAAGTGTTTGCCCGTTTTGGCCGTTCTAGGGGCTTTTCGGGCTTGAAATTTGAAACTTAAGAGTTTTGAGTGTATTAGCATTATTTAAGCCACTATCGGAACTGACACCATTGGCGCAACATCGTACAAACTTCGTGCTGTTCTCTTCAAATGTGACAACAATCAAAGTATCTATTTCTCTTGCAAAAACTGCGGTTGTGAATATGAGTTGGTAGCAGGAGACAGCGAAACATAATTTTAACCCATTTTTTCACTTATTTCCATTTATTTTGCTAATAAAATCTCACGAATAATTTTCAGTTCAAATGGTCGAAGTGAACCACTGAAAGATAAACAATACATAAAAATTTATAAACTTGTGTTTGTTTTTCATTTTCGGTTTTTTGCAGCGAATTGTAAATTGGTACCAGTAGCTGGGCAACTTTTTTGGAGGGTGGATTTTGGAGACTTTTGCTAGATCAGCTGTCAAAATCGTAGTTTTCGGAATTTTTAACGAACCCGAGATCTGTGCGAAATTATGTTTCAAGCGAACGTTATGACCTCAATACATCAGGGTGCCAGTAGGTCGGCACCTTCCCCTACATATTTGCCGCATTTTGTACGAATTTTTTTTAAAATCGAATTTGTATTTGTTTTTAGACTTTGCAGACTTAACTGTGCAATTACTTTAGAGGAGTGTAAGTATCCCATCCCTATTTGTTTTTAGTTTCATTTTTTGTGCAGTTATTTAAATGAGTCAATCTCTGTAGTGATAGTTTATATCCCTAATGAAATGAGAACGATTTGAGGGAAATTTCATTTAATGAATTTGATTTATTCAATTGCTTCACTTTAAAATTACTATAAATACTTAATTAAAATTATATAAAAATAAATTATATTTTGTTGCTTAGTGGATGATTTCATTTAGCTTAATGCTTATGTATGACACTTCTTTAATGCTTTTCTCAACAGTTGCCGCAAAAGTCATGCGAATGCGCACAAAATTTCCATTCTAAATAAATATAAACCTGAGCTGTAACTTTTAGCTTTTGAGCTAGCTGCAAGCATTAGTAACAATTTTTGGCAGCTGCTTCAAAATAAATATTAAATATTATGAAATTATTATTTGGTATGACTCGTCGAGCTTTTGTTGCTGTCCTCTGGGTGTTTTTGTTTGGTGTTAATGGAATAAATAATTTAAATAATTATTTACGTGTGAAATAATTTAAATTTGGTTGTGGTTTTTGTTTTGGTTTTCCTAAGAGTGGTCCATTTTCATAACATATTTTTGGGGGGTGTTTTTGTTTTTGGTATCCTTTTGCAGTTCACTAACTAAATTCTAAATTTAATCTTTTGACTACTAAAAACTATTACGATTTAGTCATTCTTTTTTTGGAGGGGAAAGTGACATGGGATAAGGATAAGGATAAGAAAGGCACATAGAGAGTGGGTAGAAAGGTAGAAGAGTTGATGGGCGCGGCACTTATGGTCGCTTAGAAGGGTTGAGCCAAACCGTAGTGGTTGTAGGCCAAATCGGAGGCACCAGCCTGACCATTGCGGTTCCAGTCGGAGTGCACAATTTCGGCGTTCAATGGGCTGCCAGTGATGTAGGCAGTGGTGATGTGTTCCTTCTTCTTGCCCAACAGATCCTTGAAGAAAGTGGCACCTAGGCGGAGAGAGAGAAAATATTTATTAAATTTAGTGAGTTTAGTGTGGAAATGAATTTTGCAACTCACCAGCGAAGATCAAGGCCAGGAAGGACACAGCCAAGCTCTTGAGTGAGATGAACTTGATGATCATGAACAGAACCTTGACAATAACCGCCTTCTTGATCTTCAAAGCCAACAGCAGAGGCAACAACATCTTCTTCATTTTCTTGCTGCGCGATTCTGTAGAAGAGGAAGATACAAAAAAATGTTTTATTATTTTTCAGATATGCCCGCAAGTATGCTTGGGTTTTTGCTACATAAAAGCTTTTCTTACTAAAGTTAAGCTCACAAGAGAAACTTGAAATGATTAATTGTGCAGCCCTGAAGTATGCAACATTATTTTATGGCTACCCAATTGTATGCTGTATGCCTTCAAAATTAATTTCAAATTCTGCTTCACTTGCATTTCTTTCCAAACATCCCGCCGCTTTCAATAACATCAAAGGCTAATAAAACAAAAAAAACTTTGTATGCCCAACTATTAAAAAGTTCTTGTGTTTCCGTACTTTGCGGTGGTGAACTGTTCAACAATTTTCATTTCATTTAAGGGTAAAAAAATAAACATAATAAAGAACCGAAAACCAAAACCAACTGGCCAACAATACTTCGAACTTGGTCGGAAGCCGAAGCGCCGTTAGAGATGGTGTAGCAGCAGAGGCCGCTTCTCAACATAATTACGCTTTACATTTGAGAGACTACGTGCGTGCGTGTGTGTGTGTGCGTTTAATTTGTTTTAATTTGGCTTTAAGGAGTGGCTGCCTGCCGCACACTTTTGTTTTCAGCGTTTAATATTCAAAACTGTTTGTTCGCCATTACTTTAAAGTCAGCTCAGTCTGTCCATGTGAGTGTTTGTATGTTTGGAGGAAAATTTCACTTTGCAAAATTGCTGTTTCGCACTGGCGTGAAATTCGAAAGTTTCACATTTCTAGCGTATTATTGGCCGCTTGTTGGCTGTGTACTTTGTTGCAGCATTTTACCAAGTGGCATTAAATAACAAAAGGTAAGTACATATGGCAATTATGGAATATTTCTTGTTCTTTTTGCGGAACATATTTGTTCTTCTTCGAAGTCGAGCAAATAAACTATTCTTTTCTCAAGAAATGGAATATGAAAACAGAGTTTTCTTGAAGTAAATGGTAAATAGTGAAGAATACTACATGAAAATGCCTTGGAAAAAATATTCAACTCCGTTTCTAGTTCCCGTAAGCAGCAAGCAGCAAGCATCCTTTCAACAGAATACCCTGCAGTGTTCTGTCTTATATGGCAATAGATGACGGGAGTCAGTCAAGCTGACAGTTGACAGTTGACATTCATGTCTATGATCCTTAAAGGAATTTAATTTATAGAATTTATAGTAAGGATGAAATATTTTCCAGCACAACGAAATGCCCTTCACTCAAGACTATTTCATTAACATTTTTCATCATGAGCATTTCACAGTTGGACACAAGCGTCTGGCTGTGGGCTGCTACGGTTTCTGACTAGTTGGCATTTGTGTTGGGGCTTTATTAAAGCAGCGAAGTGAGTTATGATGAAAAGTGGCTTCACGTTATAAGCTCTAACTTGGTTAGTGAACTCTCTCTCTGTGTGTGATGCACATCTGTGTCTATGAGTGCATGCACGCAGTGAAGGTACTAAAATACCTATACAAAACTGCAACTAAGCAAAACGCCACTGCCTCAGCGCCCAATCAGTTACTTCGATGCATCATAAATTTCCGTATTCTATTCCATTCTATTGCTATTTGCTCATCAGTGATAAATTGCAAATTTCTAACGTCATCATCGCCATCACAGCGAAAAAAAAACTAATCTCAGCTGAAGCGGCTTCCATTAGTTCATGCTTGAACTCGTTGCCACTCAGAAGTGTATACAGTTATGTTTATTACTCAATTCAGTTTAGGTCAAAGTTCAGCAATGTGCAAGCATGAAGAAATCAATATGAATTGTACAAGTGAGTATCATGGCAAATGGAAAACAGAAAATAAGCTCAAATCAGAACAGTAGCTTCGGGGGGGCAGGCTGATGGTGGCAATGTTGTGCGACATTTGCGGTTATAGAACAGTAGAGAGGAGACAAGAAAGAAGAAAATAATGTCTTCTTTGTGGAAAATTTGTATGAATTCAAATGCAGCAGCTGGCATAATTTAAAGCTTTGACGGTTATTATTCATGGGTGTTTTTGTTGTTGTTGAATAATGTGTCAACATGGCATGGCTAGGAACGGAACGGAACTACTATACAGTTCAGACGGATGTTGCTAGTCGTTGTGAGAAATAGAGGTTGGGCTTAGTACGTGCCAAAATGCCTAAGTTAAATTGTTTGGAGTACATTTCCGTTCCGTTGGACAGGAGAAAGTCACAAGGTTCAGTGTTGATTTTGGTGCTTTTTTTTTGTTACGTTTTTTGATTATTTAAAGTTTGTATATGAAACGTGATCGCACTTAAGTGGATAGGCAAATGTATTTCGATTGGGAAAGCGGGCTTAAGTAAACATGAAATTTTTTATGAAATGGGAGAAGAACTTTCGCGCAAGGAAGGATCAAAAATATTATTTATTTGACTAAGTTTCAAAGGATATTTGAAGGAAAGGAAAAATTTAAATTTAGATTTGCTTGGTATCAGCTTTGTTGCTGCCTAATTTAACTATGTGAGGTAAAAACTAAAAACAGAACTTGTTCTTTAGCCTACTTCCCCCCTGCAGTACCATTTAAATGTATATTTACCTTCAATGCCACGACCGGAGAACTCCTCCTCAGCCTCCTCGTCCTCATCGCCGGGGAAGGACAGACTCAATTCGTGCGAGGCCAAATACCGTTCGGCACGATCTGCAAACGATTCCACAGCCTTGCCAGCACCGAAGGAGCGTCCCGTTTCGACGCGTTCAACGCGTAATCCACCGAACAACGGCACCGACACTTCGCCATCGATCTTATTAATCATGTTGACTAAATCCTTTTCGTTGTTATCCTGCGATGGCAAGGCCACGGCACTGCACACAAAGGTGGCCACGAGCACAACACATACGAATTTCGAGCACATTTTGGCAAAAATAGTTTTGATTTGCGAAGGGAATTGGAAAGAATTGAAAATGTCGAGGAGAATTTAATTAAAAATTTAATTAATTAAGCCGTTCGTTCGATCGATCACACACCACCAAGGCGATTGAAGGTTGAAAATGTTTTGTGCTTGATTGAGTGGCCAACGGGGCTATTTATAATTCGAATATGCGACACTACTGGACTGAGCATTTCTTTCTTTTTCCTCAACGCAAACGATACCAAATTTCGATTACACTAGAAGCCAATGCAAGAAAATACCCAACAACAAAGCCCACAGCGACAATACCGACCGCAATAGTTGTTGCATTTAAAATTTATTCAAATTTCATGCGATTCGATTCGATTCGATGGTATGAACGGTCTTCAATTCCGCCGCCACACATATCCAAAATGACAATTTCTTGTCCAAAGTTGATGGGCAGGCCGCCACTCGGCACATGTGTTTCGTTGTAAGTAGTCTTGAGCCAACGGCACCTACCTGCCCCACGACACCGCCACTACCTTACACATTGCCTCAAATGAAAGGGAAGTCGACCGTTTCACACCGTTTGCCGTTTTGTCCGATAAGGCATCCACACCTACTACACCCAATGCACAAACATGGCAGCAGTGTCCTATTTAGTATCGGCTAGTGTCCACAATTAATATGCATTGTTGGTCACGTTCGAGTATATGTGACACTACGTGACTTAATTCGTTGTTGATTATCCCGTTTCACTGTTCCGACGTTCCAAATTCTTTCGTCCGCCAGTTTGCTAGTGGGTTGGCAACTACAAAAGCCAACATATCGAAAATTTCAAAAATATTATTAATATTTTTGGCTTGTCTTCTCATAATTGCGATTGAGTTTAATTAAATTTGCTGTTAGCGGTGCTAAACGGTATTTTGCCGCTTCTGGTCTGCGGAATTCTTGAGTTTGATTTCGATTTGATTTTATGTCAGTTTTGGCCTAGATTTTTTTTCAGTTGGGGTTTTGTTGTTTCTGTGTTGCGGCGCTTTCGATTTCGTTTCGGAATTTTCCTTTTGGGCATGCTTTGTTGTTGACGCATCGCCAGCTGCTTTTTGTGCTGTAGAAGAATCTTGTGTTGATTGCGTTACTATGGCACAGTGGTTCATGTGCAAATTTGGATCTTAAGAAAAATGTGTTCCTTTTGTGGCTGTAAAAAATCTTTTTTTTAGAAGAAAGTTTTTGAAAAGTTTGTAACTTAACTTTGTGTACTTAGTGCAGGTTTCAGTCAGTTTTGCATTCACTCTCTCCAAACATTTTTATAATAAAGGTTAAGCTCCAAAAAGTAAGGATACCTAACAAGCTCTTGGACATGTCCACCTATTGGACAATTACAGTTCCGTGGATCTGCCCATCTAATGGACACTGTAATTTTGACTCTCCCGAATCTCTCCCGAAACCTTCTACCGAAATATCCTTCCTCGAACCCCATCTGACATCATCTTAGCGAAATAAAGTCGAGCAACGGTAAAAGTAAGACGAAGCATAGTAATAAGGCTTTGAAAAATAGCATTTTTAAGGAATTTTAGAATCTCACATAATATAATAGTGAGCCATTGTCGGTGGCTTCCAATCGAGCTATTGACCTTCGTAAAGTTATGTTTCAGAAAAAGTAATGACTTAAAACGAAAACGTGTCCAATAGTGGGGCAGACTCCCTTACTGCCGTTGTACTATTCCATACCGCAAGGAACATAGTGAAATTGTACTTTAGCTATTAGTAGAGAGCTGAATAAGCTTTGAAGATGTACATTTAAATTAACATAAAACTTCATAGACTTAGGCTCTATGGTGACTAGATCTAATTCAGTATAAAAGTACTTGAATTTAGTTCTTTCTTAATGCTGTATTCGATTGGAAATGCATAGAATTGGAAATGTATTTAACATGGTCCGAGCTTCCAAAACCACATATAAATGGGTGAAAATGGGGTATTGAGATTACATTTTTTTTGGTGGTTTGGATTGGAAATTTATAAAAACCTATTTTGGACGTGCTCCGAGTCTCCAAAACTACCCATAAAAGTCTCAAAATGGGGTCTTTAGACCAAATTTAATGTTCGAGGTACTTCTGAATGGATCATACTATATGTGGGGTATTTCAGCTTCGGCATAGGCGCAGATAGCTTAAAATTGTTTCAAAAAAATCTAATGTTTTTTACTTTAGTTCCACTGTGCCCATAATCGCACTATGCCAAACGCATTCAACTCAAAGCAGAGTACTCATACTTAGCCATTTTATGCACGTATAAAAGAAACGCCAGCATTAGACCGACCAGAATAGACTCGCACTGAAGAAGACACATTCCAAGTGGAATTTATTACTCCTAAAAAGACCACATTCGACAGAGAATGAGTGAGTATGAGTGTGTGTGTTGTAAATATGCTAACAGCGGAACACTATTAACCAAAAGTGACACTTTATGATGGCAAAAGAAAGTTTTATGCTGTCATTGCTGCCGCTACTACGGCTGCGGCTCGTTCCAATGAATTATTTACAACTACCAACCAATTGAGATACAAATGTGGTCAATAGACAATAGAATTAAATGCTAATTTGGTTTCAATCAAGTGCACTCAAAGTGGCTGCCAGGTGGTATGATAGCCGAGTGGCAGGGAGTGGTGTAAGCTTAATTTAGTACACACATGATTGGATTAACTGGATTGTGGTAATTGCCCTGCGCATTAGGATTAAGTGAGGAATTTTAGCTAATTATGGTAATTGGAAATTCAATACATCTCACAGCGGGATGATGTATTTTGGCCACAATTAATATATGCTTGCTTAGTCATTAAATTAATGTCATTTTTATTTGTTTCTATATGGAAAATAGCATCCAACCATTATAATTTAATATAGAATCTGCTTGAAAATAAGTAACCACTTCAAGTTTAAGTATAAAAAAGCTCAATGGTCTCGCGACACTTTCTTTTCCGTGTTGTTGTGCTATTGCCATTGGACAGGTGTGTGGTTGTGTTTGTTTTGATTTTCTAAATCAAAATCGAATTCCACTTCATTTCACATTCATTTAAACATATCCATTCTGCTATTGCGATTACATTTCGATTTATTTTAAAAGCACACAACTGTGCTTTGAGAATTTTGGAAAAAGTAAGCCTTGCGCAGTTAGTTTCCATTTTAGCTTCGAAGTGTTAGGTGGGGCAGTTGGCTGAAGGTCTTATTTAAAACTTATATAAATTTATTTCATTAAGGGTTTAGAATTGATATATAAGGATTATTACAACGAGATTATCGTTATCTATCGATCTGTTTATACAATGAGATTAACGGTCAATTGACAGTAACGAGATTAATTATGACATTTAATTCCATTTGCTTTTTTGTCTGGCTCTTTTCTTTCTATCTTTGTACAAAAAAACGTGGGTGGATAGAACGGAGTTGCACAGAAAAATATGAACAAATAAATCTTGATTATTTTATAATCGCGATAAACTCAAAATGGTGACAATCGCATGTATGTAAACGTACCCTAAGAAAAAAGTCCAAAACTGCATGGTTATGTCTTCAAACAGGTATCGCTTTGAAAAAATCGTCACTGCTCAGTTCTAAAATAGAACATACATAATTAATAAAAAAAAAAATGTTTTTTTTTCGATAAAATTTTATTTAAAAAAAGTTGTGGAACAAAAATGTAGCGGTCTCAAATCATTAACCTTTCAGTCACAAAACATTACAATTTCATTAGGATACTTGTCTCGGCTCTTCGTAAAATATGCAGTTGTCCCCATTTCTCCATGCCACCAATCATCATAGCCTTTCCAAAAGAGTCAAAGTCGACATTGTTGATATAGACAAAAATTACCTACATCGACTATTTTTAAAATTTCGACTAAAGTACATTTTCCTTTTTAACACTGATACAATAATTACACTTTCCGACAAATGAAAACTTTTGGAATAATTCTGGAATTTTGACAGTGGCTTAAGGGTAAATCAGGGTCGCAGATCAGGAATCCGTACTCAGAAAAAAATCTTATAAAAAATGAGTCAATAGGATGCAAATACTATTGAAACAATAATACACACAAAAAAAAAAGTAGGTAAATCTAACCAAAAAAGACGATTAAAAATGCAGCAACCAAGAAACGTTGTAAATGGAACCGACTCAAAGTTGTTGGCGTACAATCAAATTTTGTTGGCGTACAATTAAAAATTGTTCGTATATTACTTTATGGAAGACAGAGAAAGCAATTATCCAATTGAGCGAAAAAATAAATAAATACATATTAGAAAAAGAATGCAAAAAAAAGATAGCTGATGTGTTTGGTATTTCTGTAGATGTGTTGTATTGAAATATATTTATGAAGCTTAAATTAATTTAATGTAAGCCCATGACTTTAAAAACGAGATAATTTACATTTCGTACACAAATTTGTCGGGCAACATCATTTCTACTGCGAATATATATAATATTCATTACTTAGAACTAACGCGCTTCCACAAAACGCAATATTTTAATATTTCATTAAGTTTACAATAATATTGTAATATTGAAATTAATGTTTTCCCTGGAAAAAACGAGCTGAAAAACATTCTGCACAATTTTTAAAATCGTAATATCACAATATTTGTTAATAATGAATTATAACATAGTCATAATTTGATTTTAAAAATTGTTTTCGAAATATCAAAAATGTAAAATGTAAACAAATTGGACGCCATCTTCTAGTGCTGCGAAAATTCGATTTTTTTGTATTCGATACAACCGGATACTTTCTTGTGAATACTTAATAATTTTTACGATAATTTTCATTCAATTTTGATTTGAAATAAAATCTCTGAGTAAAGTAAATGCACGTAGCAATTGCTCTAAGACGTTTTTATTATTACGACCCAACAATTTTCATACAAACTTCCCTAAAATACCAATAATAGTATCGCATACTAATGGAACCAAGTACTTCATGAGTCAAGTGTCGAATATAAATTATTCATATATTATGCAGCACTTGTTGCTTTGAGAGCGAAAACGAGACAGCCATATATAATAATTTTTCTCTCTTGTATTAAATGTCATGCTGTTTCAGAATTATGAAATATTTGCGGCATGGTTGCATTTCTGCATCGAGCGATGACATTGCGAATCATATGCCGAAATACGACCATGCTGGCAAATCATTTAACAATTTTTTGACGATTAGATTAACCACAACAATTGTAATTGTTGTTTGTGTTTTCCATATAAAATAAAAAATTGTTTTTTTACAACGTTTTTTGGTTAGATTAACCTATCTTTTTTTTTTCTGTGTATGATAATACCATTAAATAAGAATTTTAATCAGTTTTCCTATTAATTTTATTAGTTTCTACTAATAAGTTTCTACTTTTCATAATATTGTGTCCTATTTACTCATTTTTATATGATATTTTTCTGAGTGCGCGGTCAGTTTTGTTACATCTAGATATCTTGGAATCGACATCGCTGACCACAAAAAAACCAAAAATAAAATTGGCAAATGCAGATCAGTTTTTTTTGCAAAATTAATTTTTTGACAAAAATAACTTTTTAATTTTTTTTTTTGTATGCAGATTTAGTCATGTTGAAAAAAGTTGGTAGACTATGATAGCCCGGCACAGAAAGAAAGCTACTCTATGATATTGCAGTTTACCTCGTTTAAAATATAAAGTTTTGTTTTTCAGAAAATGTTTCAAAAAAGCAAACTTTTTGTTTAATTTTAAATTTAAATTTAAAGAAAAAATCTTTAAAAAAATTGGAAAAAAAAAAAACAAAAATCTGTTTTTAGGAAAAATATTTCCAGTAAATTTTTTAAATAGAGAAAAATATTCAAAAAAAAAAATTTGTTTGTCAAAAAAAAATTGTTTTTTAAAAATTTTACACATTAACAGTTTTAGCAATGTTGATTAAGATATTTACCGACACTTATAGTGATGTTGGAAATTATGCTATTAAGGCTTAGTTTACATTTCCTGGTACAGAAAATTTCATGTGAGTAATTATTCGGAAATTGAATCGAATAACTTCACACTCCAGCCACTGGCTGTGCAAATAAGCACATACAGATTAGATGAAATGCAAATTCATTGAATTCTGCTTGCCTAGCACAACATATGCAAAGTCTGTAATCCAATTACGGTAATTCAAGCACCGTCAGGCCACGCACATACACAAATCGATAGAAAGGACTTGAGAGCAGGTGCGATATAATGAAATGAAAGTGAACTGCTTAATTTGTATTTCATATGAAGGATTTTATTGACTTTGTATTGGTTTGTACATTACTTTGTAAATACGTAAATGTAATTTAAGAAATTAATTACTAAATGAATGAAGTTACAAATGCAAAAGTGTATTTGATGGTTTCTTTTACGCTTTTGCTACGTTTAATGTTATTTTGTTCGTCTGTCATTTTATATTTAAGTAAATGCAATACTTTGACGTTTCAACTAGATGTCACACTACCACGTGACGCACGTCACGTGCGGCTATATAGTACAATAAATTAATATTCTGTTTTTTTTTTTCATTTGTTTAAATAAATTACTACTGACTAAGTGGTGTTGGTTTTTGTTTCGAATGAAGGCACATTTTTGGCATATTTCCGTTGCTGTGCATACGCCCTACAACGCACTACCGTTCGCCTGGCCAGCATAGGCCAACTCCTGTGCATCACCGTTCATGCTGCGCGCATAGGGATAAGCTGAGGAGGCGCCCGAAGACCAGCCGCTGGTAGAACCAGAATTCCAGCCAGCATTCGAGTTGTAACCAGTGCTGGAACCGCCCAATTTGCTGCCAAAACCGCCGAACAAACGAGAACCGCCCACAACCAAGGCGAGCAGGAGAGCAATCTTGGCCACAACGATGGCCTTGAAGGTCAGCAGAGCCAAACCGCCCAGAAGAATAGGCACCAAGGCGAAGACCTTAGCTCCAATGGCAATTGCAATGGGACCCATCATTTTCTTCAACTTGCCGCGACCTAAGAGGGGAGAGATTGGAATTGGATTTCAATTAAATACTTTTCAACATTTTGCCATTCATTTCTTATGTGACTTGCCTTCATCTAGAGCGCGTGCCACTTCTTGCGTGGTCTCAGCGGGAATTTTCACTTCCAAATTGTGTGAACCAAAGAAGTCAGTAGCCGTTTGCATGGCCATATCAACCAAGCGGCCATTACGTTCCTCAGCAGCCTCGGGCAATTGTGAGTAGATGTCGTTTTCGCTCAAAGCCTTGCCGCTGCGCTGCACTGGACTGGCAGAGTCTCTGTGGAAATGAATGAAATGCAGACATGCAAACGTTAGTATAGTAATGGGAAAGCAAAAAACCAGTTATTAATCGATAACCTAAACTAGTAGTTAGTAGTAACTAGGAGTTGTAAGAAATATTCATTCATGAAATTGACTAGCTTCAAAGCGGGTTTTATGGCATGTGTCATTGCCAGTGATGTGGTCAATGGGAAAAAATAATAACCACTGACAAAAGTTATTCATTGAGAAAAGGTAGGAAAATTAATTTAAAATTTAATCAATTGAATTGAATTTAATTTTTAAAAAACTCGTAGATTTTATTGAGAAACCACTGTGGGATTAAGCTATGACGTATGATCCTTTACTATAACACAGTCCCTTTTTTAAATATCAAATTAATCAGATGACTTTGTCAGATGACTTTGTCAGATGACAAAAATGCTCAATAATTTCACTTTAATAATTTACGAAAGCTATTATCATTCTGTGTAGTCCATTTCAATGTTTAAGAGGTTCCACAGGTCAATATCGAATAATATTTAAAAAGTAATCCATTTTGTGTTTTCCAGAGTTCCTTTTCCCATCAAGTAGTCACAAATTTTCACTTTCTTTCAGATGGAATGGAATGAAATGTTCCTAATTCACTTTTAATTCACTTTTATTTTTTGAACACAAACACACCTCTTGAATGAGACACCATTCATGAGCTCGATATTATTACTCCTGGCCGCACGATTCAGGGCAGTGATACCCTTGACCGCAAAGCAAGTGGTCATATCTTCACTTTCGAAGCAGGAGCCCAAGTAGCGGGCGGCACGGGCCAAGGTACTGCCATTGTCACTTTCTACGCGATTATCTTGTGCACTTGGTGCGGCCCAAGCACAGCTGACAACCAAAAGGGTCACGGATGCAATTGCGAACACTTTCATTTTCGATTATATTTTTTTCTACAAATTTCGCGTCGAGTTAATATTCCTTTTTTGTGTTGTGGCGGCGTGTGTTACACTTGAGAGTGTTAAGATGAATTTGATGTACTTGTCTCAAGACGGTCACCCTTTTATACCAGGTTTCTTAAAACCAAAAGCGAACCAACTCTGCTGCCGCTGCTGCCGAAAAAAGCATTACAAAACAATTTAACCGAAAATTAAACAAAAATGACAGAGAGCAACGGCAAACGTTGGGGCCAGAGCTGAGAAAAGGAAGCGCGAAAAAGTACAAAAAATGTAAAAAACTGACGCACTTAAAGAGCAGACCACAAAAGTCATACCAGCGCAGTCACACAGACACTCAAAATGGGCCCAAAAAAAAAAAAAAAGAAAAAACGAAACAAAACAAGAAGAAAAACGTCAACACATAAAAGAAGTTAAGTGAATATGCTTTTTGAGCCAATTGCTGCTTGAACATCAGTCAAACCCAAAATGACGCTGTTGCTGCTGCTATCGCAACTCTGCTCTGTCCACAGCAGAGCTCCAGCGTCACAAAAGTCCGCTTTAACATCTTCGAACAATTGGCATCATTTGACTGATGAAATTACAATTACGCATACGCCCCCAAAAATTTTGAGCAACATGAAATTTCTTTACAATGTGTAAAGCACATTGCGCTCATTTGTGGCGCTGACTATGACTGCGCAGCAGCGCAGATGCTGCACAATTTTCCTCTCAGTCTATATACTCTTTCTCTCATTCATTCATTCACTCTCTTCTCCTGCTTGTTGATATTTTCTGCTAATGTCAATATCTTTATAAGCCGGGCCTAAAAACGGTTCGAATTAAAATTATGACTAATTTCGAGATAAGCTTTTGGTGTGAAATTGTTTTGAACTGAAGTCGCTGCTGCGGTCGGTGTTGTGAGAAAGGGGTTTGTCTGAGGTGTTCGTATTTGACCTAATTTTTTTGTGATGAAACGTATTTTTCGTGATTTGTGAGATTGCCATATTTCCTTGTAAACATAATAGTCATACTGAACAATAAATTAAATTATTTTAAGTAATCAAATAAAATTAAACAAAATTAAAAATAAATAAAACCAAATTAAAATATATGTGGCGTTTTGGGAAACCATACTCTTTATTCGTCGAATCAATTAAATAAAATTAAATAAAATTGATAATATTAATAAACCTAATGAAATTAAAAAATTAATAAAATTATTAAAATTATTAAAATTAATAAAATTAATATAATTAATAAAATTAGTATAATTAATAAAATTCGTAAAATTAATATAATTAATAAAATTATTATAATTAATAAAATTAATATAATTTTTAAAATTAGTAAAAATATTAAAATTAATAAAAATGTTTAAATAATTAAAATTAATAAAAATTTTAAAATAATTAAAATTAATAAAAATTATATTAAATTAAATAAAAAAATTTAAATTAATAAAATTAATAATTTAATAAAATTAAAAAAAATTTTAATAAAATTAAATTAAAAAAAATTAAGTAAAATTCAATAAAATTAAGTAACATTAAACAATTAATAAACAAAATATATTTATTATATTTCTAAAAAAAATTAATTAAAATTAAAGAAAATAAAATAGTAAACATTTTTTTTTATAAAATAAAATAAAGCAAAAATAAATACCTTACAAAAAAATAAGAAATAAAAGAAGAACTGGAAAAAATTATGGAAAACAGATGACCATTTAGTCCATTCCTTGCGTAGACATTTCTTCAATTCTTCATTTCAACGATTTTCCTTATTTTAGCTTATTTGTGTACAACAAACTTCTTTATGTTGTCTACAACAATTCGACATTTTATGGCTCCTACATAACAATGACCACAACCCATTTCACAGCAACGCACACCAAAGTGGCTTAAATGCACTTACAGGTTAACCATCTTAGCTGACGTTTTTTTACAGTCTTCATTTTATAGCACTGAGAAATTCCAAAAGCAAAAATAAAATGTAGTTGTGTTAACATGAACGCAACTTGTGCATATAAAATTAAACTAAAATAGTTTGGAGTCTCAAAAGAAAGACTTGCTTTGAACTGAGCTTGTCACAGCTTTGACGTTTTGTAGGTTAACAAGGCAGACATGGAAATGTCAGAAAAGAGCAAGACATCAACACAAAACATGAACGACTTTTAATGCCCGGCCACTTGGTTACTTTGGCCACACCACTACTGCGGACGTTTGCATTCATTCAAAAGTGGAAGTATTTTTGGTTTTAATATCTTTTTTTGTTTAATATCTTTTTTTGTTTAATATCACTTTCATTTGTAGGGGTTAAACAAAAGAAATTAAATTGGGGATTATAAATGTGAGTTGGACATTTTTGTAGTTGTTAGCAGTCAATTGTCAAATGGTAAATTGAAAGCGGAAAAGAGGTCAGTTGCCGATCTATAGTTAGGGCGGTACATTTTACATTTATTGTTTTCTTAGACGAGAGAGAAAGCGAATAGATGAATCATTTCTATTTTTTTTTTATTACGGAATTCTTTTACAATTTATTACATTTTTAGAATTGTTGTGTTGTAAAAGAGTAAAACTTTTCTCACCACATATCGCATAGCAACCGCCTGTTTTACATTTCTCCATTCATACATAAGTCAACTGCCTCCGTGTAGTTTTGCAGCATTCCATCAGTCTGAGTGGAAGTGAAAGTTATGTAATTTCTGGGAATTTGCGAATGCCACACGGAAACCGGATTTGTGTGGCAAGTGCATCATTGTTGATTGCCTTTATGTGATTAAACGTCATTGGTAACAGTTGCTAAGTCCTCAAACGAAAAAAAAAACAGTTTGTCTCGCTTCATTCTCTCAGCAGTGCCCCATGACTACGAATGACTCTTTGCAGTTAATTCAATTATTACATTTTCTATTTGACTAATCATGACAGAGCTTAAAAATTTTATCAGAATAGTAGACACAAAGTAAATAGTATGCTGCTTTACTTTAGTTCCTACTTAGTATCTGCCAAATCAGTATATGAAGTAGGAACTTAAATTTACTATGAATATGGACCTAAGCCTCCTCGTATTACCAAATTATGAAAATAGAAAAAAACATTCACCAGAAACCCATACCAATGCAGCTGTGTTTGTGTGCTTTCATTGGCTATTCAATTTCAATTGACATCCATTATCCAAATTAACCTAAACAAATGATTGTTTTTTCTACCAACAAATCATGTTTAAATACTCGTTCAAATCAATTTCGCTTTTAAAAATCATTTCACTTGATTCAATCTCTGCCGTTAGCAAGCAAAACAAGTCATAAAAAATTTTAAAAAATATACAAAAATCACCATCTCCCCCCGCTGTGCACAATTAAAGTGACAACAGCACTTGCGGCACTACTCCAGTATGAGGCTTTCGTTTGGGTGAACATAACACATAGAGGGCTAATTATTTGGTCAAGTTGCTGTTGTTAGGTGGTAGCAACAGGCAGCTGTTGCCAATAAGCATGCGAATCAATAGCATAAACAGTGACAACAACAACAACAAAACCGCCAATATCATAATCAGCCGCACACAATTGTCATTATGACAATTGAGCAAAATGGTTTCGTTTTGAGTTTTTTATAAAATTTTATTGTTGTGTGTTTGTTTGGCGAGTGCTTGTTTGTGTAATCCCCCATACCCCACACTTTTCAAACTACATACGCCTTTTGTATATCAAGTCATTTGTAATTGATAAATAATTTCTCTTTTCTACTGATTTTTTTTCCGTGGTATTCGCCTGTCTTTTCAAATATACTTTTGACAGCCGTCACATTCTTATGGGAAGTGAACAATTTTTTTTTGCAAACACACCCGAAATGCTGAGTGGCAGTCACTCAGCAGTTGGCAAGTTTTTTCTTTTTGTTGGTGTTTTGGTTTTTCGCAGTTAGACTCTCTTTTTTTGGATTGCCTTTTTCTGGTGTTTAGCATCGTTTTGCAATTAGGCTCATGAATAAATTGTTGCCAATTTCTTATGCTGCTTTGGTTGCTTGTTGGTCTTGTACTCGTGGTTTTCTAATATGGGTGTGAGGATTTTTTAAGGTGCTGTGCGTTGAATGGAAAAAGTCTTTGATTGAATTATGTTGACGAAAATATTTTTTTGTACGTCTGCACTGAGACAAATTTTTTTATGAAAGATTTAATATGTATTTTTTTAAGTGAGCTAGGAGTACGAAAATGCAACAGACAAGTTGAAAGACAGATTAATGACTATTATTATTTGCCACCACGATTATCAATTTTAGGTGAGTAGATTTGAAAAAAAGGGAGTAGATATCATTTCTTCTCTAAAATAGTAGAATTTCTACGAGAGTGGTAGAAATTACTTTCAGGATTTGTAAAAATAGTAGTAGTTTAGCATCGTATGAAACTCACATAAAATTTTGAGGAGTAGATTTCTTATAATAGTAGTAGAAAATACTTTGCGGGGAATACCGAAGGAGTAGAAATTAAAAAAATCAACGAGAGATTGGAGTAGAGGGAGAACACTGCTATATAGTCTATCTATGTCGAAAAGCTTGAAGATGAAATTATGATGAAAAATCGGAGAGAAAACCAATTGAAGAATCATCATCACAATATATAAGATCCCATTGTTTGTCCGTCCGGATGTCTGGCTCCACCTTCCCAGTGCAGCTCGAGAGCTGAAATGCCACAAATAGGTCGTGCGTACCCATGGCTTGAGACTCTCGAGAGAAATGTTTTATTTTCGAAAAGGGGGCATGACAGTTCAGGAAAATGG
This sequence comes from Heteromyza rotundicornis, assembly GCA_951394025.1. NCBI lineage: Eukaryota > Metazoa > Arthropoda > Insecta > Diptera > Heleomyzidae > Heteromyza > Heteromyza rotundicornis. The sequence goes on along the minus strand of OX596012.1, from coordinate 71,082,896 downwards.
GCGTGGCAGTTATACTGCTTTCCTGAAGCCACCAGTGGACCTAGGATTTTATATCAGGGGTTTTTGATTTTAATAGAGGGCGTGGCAGTTTAAGTTGAGTTCAGAAAGGTTTCAAAGGAAGTCAACATTTTTTTTTTGGATAAGAAATTATCTGTATTTATGGTTATCGATGTTTTGTCCTATCTGAAGATTCGAATTAGGGTTAGAAGGACCACTACCTTCCATACAAATTTTGTTCCCAGTCTCGATCTAATAAAAACTCTCACTGGTTCATTTGACTTTCATATATGGAACACCCTGTATACCTGGCTCATAGAAGTTTATTTTCATATAAATATTGCAAGACATTGAATATTTTTGTTTGAGTGTTGGATCAGAGAGTCAATATATTTATTGTTCAAAAATTGATTATTTATCCTAACAATTATCACTTACTTTGCATACATTTTCTACTTGCTTTCGACACGTTATAAATAATTTTGACCCAAATAACGAAATCAATTCGCAACGATCAATTGAGCAAGTTTTATAAATTGGTGAGACCTTGAGGAATAATTTAAGTCAAAACTTCGATCTTTCCTAATACAACCAAACATTTTATGATCTAAAATTTTCACCTTAAAAAAAAACTTTCTTCCCATCATTGCCACAAAAACTGAACTTTTCTGTTGGTAATTGCATAATACAATTAAGTGGCTTGATTGAAATTGTAAATGCCTTAGAAATGTGATCAATTAATTAACGCTTTTATATATTTGGTGGTATTGCCCAAGCAGTCATTCACTCATTCACTCATTCATACATTCATTGAATTTTGCAGTACGCTACAATGAACCGCTTTTATGCAGTTATATGCTTATAACGGTTTTATGCACGCATAACTTCCGGACTTCTGGCCAAGCGGCAACGAGAAGAAATAAAAATTATTGAAGATGATGTAAAAATTAAATGAAAAAGAAACAAGTGAAGCAAAGGCAGATAAGTTGAAAAAAATTAAAAAAAATTGAGAAGAAGAAGAAGCCCTTCTGCAAATCGGGTGCTCCCAACTCATCGTGAGGCAGAAGCAGCGAACCGCATAGCGCACGTGTGTGAGCCTATACCAAGTGACCGACCGCCGGCTGCCAGTTGAACGCTTCACTATCATTGAAACATGCCATACATTGTCTGGCGGCTCTGCAATTACGCTTCAGATTTTAATTTCTTTTGCACGCCAGCAGAAGAATCGAAATTGGTGGCATCACAAGCTGATCAAGCCGTTTAAATGGTTATTGTTATTTTTTATGATTGTAGCCATTTCGTTCGTATTGTTGTGGGGAAAATGCCATCATGGAGCGCCTGCGGCATTTCATACTACGATCAAGATAATTAAAAGTTAAGTAATGCGCGCGAGTGCCGTGCGCACACACACATACACACACACACACCGCCAGAAGAATGAATGAACGAAAAATGGCCCAGATCAAGAGATAACGTCCACGACAATAGCAATTAACAGCACCGCAACGGCTTCGATTCAATTCATTGTCAGTGAAAGTTCAGCAGGGCGCGTTGAGAGGCAGGCATTGAAATCGCAATTGCGCTTGGCGCATACACCACCCAACGATGCCTCTGCCAAGTGTGGGTCTTCTTCGAGCATATCTAACATATCGATCGGATCTCACAGCCAGCAAGCAGGCTAGTAGACAGACAAATGTTTGCTTTGTGCTTGGTTTGCCCACACACAGTTTAAAAAACGTTTCTTTGAAACGCAGCAATGACGCCGAAATCGAAATTGTCATGCATTGACAATTAACAAGTACCGCTCGCTGACATACTAGTCGCTGCTTCTACCGGGCATGTTTGTCGTATTGTGTCGCAATCGCAATGCGGCTCTAGCGAGATTACCTAACTTTGGTCTTGGGTCTCTTCTTCCGCTTGGCTTTATTTAGTTTTTATGATTTTGCTTAACTTTTTGTGTCATCAATTTCACTTTCTTTTGGGTTAAGCAAACGGTAAACTAAACACAAACGAGTGACAAAGCTTGTCATTGACAGTGTTTGCGATTTGAGTTGGAAGTTCTTTTCGGGCTTAATTCGATCATTTTTTGGGGCATTACTCAACAGAGTTGATCGTGGGTAAATGTGATTTAAGAGGCAGATTTGAATAGAAGCAGTTCGTTGGTGCGTATGTTTCAGGAACGGAATGGGAAATGGAAATATAACAGGAACGGAATGGGAAATTGACCGGAACGAAATGGGTTTGCAATAAATTGAGAAATGTAACTAGTTTAGAAATGGAATGGAATGGAATGGAATGTAATGGATGTGGAATGGAATGGAATGGAATGGAATGGAATGGAATGGATGTGGAACGAAATGGAATGGAATGGAATGGAACGGAATGGAATGGAAGTGGAATTGAAGTGGAATTGAAGTGGAACGAAATGGAATGGAAGTGGAACGAAATGAAAATGAAACAAAATGGAAATGGAACAACATTTTCAAATGGAACGGGAATTAAGTGAAAATAGGAGCTATCGAAAAATGATATTTTAGCTTCGGTCGGCTAGTAAGTGTCAAACTAGTTATATATTATTGTATTAATGTGAATATTTACTTTACTAGATTATTTCCTCAGTTTCATCCGTGTATTTATGCAAAAAAAAGACAGACAAAGAGAAGGAAATAGGAAGGAAAAACTATTAATAGTCTAGTAATTCAGTTGAAAAATAGCTTCAGTATAATTTGAATGACACGATTCATCGTTTCCGAGTATTCAAGCCAATCATGTTTTCCAATATGCTGACTGAACAACACCCACAGGCGCACTTTTGCTTTTATCGGTAAGACAAACTCCTGAAGGATTTGAAAATAAAATAAATGGCAAACTGTTTACAAAATATTTTTCTGTTTTCTTTTCATAATATTTATTTCGGATATTTTTACACTGAGCGAACAAACACATAGTAGAATAGAATATTTTTTATTTAAATGTAATTTGAATATTTTAATATTAGGAAATCAGTATTTCATATAGAATTAAAAAACTCGCGTATTTAAATGTTTTTTTTAGAAATAAAAAACTTCCTTGCCGCTGGCTAGTCTTGAACCTACGACCTCTGGAAATTGGAAAAAGGAAATTCAAACTTGCCTATCTGTATCCTAACTGAAATATATAAGCAGAAAATAAAAAAAATTGTTTTTGAGTTTCTATTTATAGATCTAAAAACTTAAATTTGTGAGACTTTTTGAAAAAAGAGGTTCGAATTCTGGGAATACAGAATTTGTGAAAAAGTTGTTACAAATTAGCAAATAAAAAAATTTAATGAAGTAAAAAAAAAATAATTTAAAAAAAATGCAAATAAAAGCAGAGAAAATATTTTTTTTGCAATTAAAGTAAAAATACAATTTTGAATACGCGCATATTTGATTTAAACAAAAACAGCTAAGGAGCACTATCAAATACGTTTCTATTTGATTTAAATACGTTTTCATTTGATTTCACTATTTTTTCCCTCAGTGTAGGTATATAGAAAAAATATGTGGCCTTTAGCTTCAGCTTGGCATTCTAATATTTTATTTTCTCATGTGCCTACGCCCGCACACCATTTCGAAATAATAGTTAAAAACTGAAAGTTTTCTAGCGAAATATTTTCTCAACTAAAAAACTCAACTCACACCCCAGCGTTAGGTTCAGACAAGCACGGCCAGCGCGAAATGTGAAATTTTACCAAACAATACAAAAGTATAAATAAAAATATGTAGAAAATAAACAGCAACAACAACAACAATATGTTTCTGACAAGTGATGCTGTTTGAATTGACGTTTATGCTGTTGCTATATGCTGCGTTTAGCAATCATAACTGCTACAGCAACAATAACAACAGCCAACAGCCAACAACAACAACAGCAATAATAACAACTACGCCCAAATGTGCGTATTTGGGTTAAACGCATAAATTCCAACAGGTGAAATTGATTTTCTTTTCATTTGTGCAAATATGAACCGTCAATATTGACAGACTGAGAAAGTGCTAAGCATGGTCAGGTAGTGTAGAGTGTGTGTGTGTGTGTCGGGCGCATTGGCTTGCCTCACCCTGCCTTGTGTGTGTCTGACTGTGGGTTACGTAGATGTTTGGCCATAAATTTTGTTATTAAATTTGAGGCATTGACGTGTGGCCAAATATGGTTATGGCAAGGATTGCATATATATTTTGTACCGCCTAGAGTCGGTCACAGGCCCTACCCTAAATGCCGTTCTTTACTGTAGCGTTAAGATGTTATTTCGTTTATTGCCCGCTTGGGGCTGTCTGTTTCGGTGTATCGCATTTCCACTGAAGCCAATTGTTGGCAATTGTGTCGTCAGGTTTTTTTTTTTTCCCTTTTTTTTTTATTGATTTTTTTTTATTGATTTTTTTTTATTGATGGTACAAATTTATTTACTTGCGAATTCAATCACGTGGTTGTGATGTGAGAGACTTTTTTGTGAATTTTGAGGGCTTCGTTGAAAGTGTGCCGCGCTCGTTTAGGAATCAATAGGTAGCAACGGATTATAAAATATTTAAAAATTTCCACTCACTTCAGTTCATAGCACAAATCTACATGAATTTAATTTTAAAAAATTTTTATTATTTAAGGTAAGAACACTCAATGTTTAAACGCATTTAATCTAAAAATATCTACAAAATCTTTAAAAATAACTGGGAAATAAAACAATGAAAAAAAAAATGCTATTGACGAACGATTCGAATTGATAGCATATGGAGCAACTATAAAAACGGCGTGCCATTGTAATTGTGATGCGGATGACGATAGAGGCTACCCAGCACAGAATCCTTAGCAGCCACCTCACCACCCACAGCCACTGGTATATACTTCGAACGATGCTTCGATGATTTCAATTTACTTTCATACAAACTGGTGCCGCCCAAGGCTAAATCGTTCCAGCTTGCTGCACCGCCACCGCCACTGACAACGACACCTTCGCCATGATGGTATGCCTTTATGGGCGGCAGATGTAGAATTTCCAAATGCGTACGCTCTTGGGCCGCATCGTAACTGCCACCACCACCTCCGCCAAATATCCATTTCAAAACCAGAAGACCCGATGTTACCAGCGCAATTTTGCTCATCACAAACGATGACGTCGAGAGTGCCGTCAGCATTTTCAATATCAATGGTAGAAGAAAGGTTTTGGCAATTAAAACGCCCACCAGCAGCGGGTACAGATATTTCAGCATTTTGCGACGTTTATGAAACTTGCCGCGACCTGGAAGAAATGTGTGGGATAGAAGAAATGCGGAAAGGTTAGGGCCACATTAGAGAGATGATTAAATGAAAAGTTATTTTTAATTAGGAATCACAAGCGAATGCCTTTCAGCTAATAAAAGCCTAATTTGTTGTTTATTTTTGTCTTGTAGAATTTTCCATTAAATGTCATTGACATGAATGAGTCTTAGTCCTGATTGCTGTGATATTTTTAAACAACTTCAGAAATAAAACTCACCTTCTTCCATTTCACTCAGCAGTCGCTCGAGAGCCTCCACCTCGGAGTTATGACTTAAATTATGCCACAATTGTATTTTCTGCAAGTCCATCTGTCTGCGGTGCTCTTCCTCCTGTTCCGCATCCTGCTCCACGGCCGCCACAATGGCTCCACCCAATTGCACCGCTGTGGGTATTGTATTCGCACGTACCACAACCGTGCGATAACCGCAGGATATGCCACAGATTAGCAAAATACAGCGCCACATTTGTAGCCAGTTTGGTTTCTACGTGAGTTTTCAGAACTTTCGAAATGCCAACTGCTGGCTGCTTGTAACGGAAATAAAATTGCCCACTGATATGGCGTTTGCAAGAGCCCACCCTCAAATAAGAGCAAAACTTGCAGAAGAAGATTCTTTGTAGCTGAGAAAACTTAACAAAACTAACTTCACTCAACTCCTACGAGTGGCTCGTTGCACATGGACGAACGTGTTAAATGCATTTTGATAGTCTAACCAGAATGAAAATCGCATCAGTTGGAGAAGTAAGCGAAAATTTCCATTGTATTCTTTCGCTTTTGTTCGCGTTCTAAAGTAAAATGTGTTGAGTTGTTGCGGTTGCTTTTGATTTTGTTTTCCTTTCTTCAATTTTCTACCGTTAGTCGATTTCCTTCTTTACGATTAAGTTGAGCGTGAAAATTGCATGTTGGAAATAATAAATTTAAAATATTTCCCCCCTCTCAGATGGTTGTGTGCATTCCATTAAAAAGTGATTCGAACAATTGAGTTGTGGCAAAATTGCTAAGTGGGTCGACGGCTTTTGATAGCTTGACACACTCTTTCAATGGGATGTCAAAGTGGCTTTGACATCATTTTTATATATAACATAATTTGCATTACTTTTTAGGAAAAATTAAATTTTAAAAATTTGGTTTATATGGGTTAGAATGATATTTTCAATGTATTTGTAATCAAAATAAAAAAATGTTCACTTTAATATTTTGTATTTAAATTTAAAATTAGTTTAAAAAAATGTAGTTAAGTTTAATTTAGGAGGCATTTTGGTCGCACTTATGGGGGAGCACATTCGTGATTAGCAAAGGGGATCTCATGGAGGCTATAAACAAAAACTTAGACCCAAAAAAAGCACCAGGACCAAACTTGATAGCGCCAACGATGATAAAAGAACTGACAGTAATTGCATTATCCTAAAGAAGATTTGAAACTTTCTCAAGTTACAATGATTCCAAAATCTGTAAAAAATCCAAGTTATGCGACTTCATACTCTGTTTTATCAAAACTCTTCGAAAAACTTTTAATAAAATTCATTTTATCCACAATTTAAAAAAAAAAGTGATTCCTGATCATTAATTTGGCTTTCGAGAAGAGCATGTCACTTTCGAGCCGGTGTATCGCATTGTAGACTCAATAAAAAGTACTGTATTCCTCGATATCACCCAGGCTTTTGATAAAGTCTGGCACGAAGGCTAATCTACAAACTACAGCACTGCCTACTCAAAAACTATCTAACGAATAGAAAATTTGTAGTAAAATGTAAAAGCTCTGTTTCCCAGAAATACGAAATACTGGCCGGAGTACCCCAAGGTAGTGCCCTCGCGCCCCTGCTGTATATTCTCTAAAAGCGATAAAACTCTTATATCGACTTTTGCTGACGACACTGCTTCCAGAATCACTTGGACACTCTAAGTAATGGGCTATCTCCATAGAAAATCCGGGTCTATGAATCCAAAAGCTTTCACTTAACCTTCACCCTATGAAGGGGTACTAGCCCTGCGCTGTTAATAAACGGCCAAGCTGTTCCCGAAAGTACCGAAACCAAGTACCTTGGAATGCAACTCGACAGCCGACTCACATGGCACAAATATATTCAATCAAAAATCACCCAGATTAATCTAAAACAATTGGAACTGAATTGGCTAATCTCAAGGGCATCCAAGCTAAATTTCACATGCAAAGTCCAAATATGCAAAAGTATAATAAAACCCATATGGACAAATGCTCTGGGGTACAGCCTCTCTCTCCAACGTGGAAAGACTCCAGAGATCCCAATAAAAAAATCCTGCTACAAGTTACTAAAGCCCCTGGGTATATAAGAAACGCAAACATCCAGAGTGACTTGAATATACCCACTGTAAAGAACGAAATTCTGAAACTTACCTCGAAGTACAAGCAGAAGCTTATGCCTCATCCAAATATTCTAGCAAGAAATCTACAAAGACCTCTAATTACCAACCGTCTTTAACGAAACTAATGTATCCTCCATGTATTAGTTACGATAACACCACATAGCCTAAATCAATGGATGCAGGGCAATACATTTCTCAATATAGTTAATGGCTGTATCTTATTAAGTTTAGCTGAATTATACTATATACTTATGGGGACTAAGGAGGATTTTTGCTGGATTTTTGCTGCTAAGGGGAACATAGGAGGCATACTTGAGGAGTTTAGGCAATACTACGAAGAGACTTATGCCTGGTTTCCTTTATGTCATAATCAATGGTATCACAAACGGACAACGATTCAGCAAAGTGCTGAATTTGCTGGCCCGTGCCATAAGCAAATAAATTTGACAGCATGTTGACTTTTATCGACGTATATGACAAACGGTGACGTCACCTCATATTAATTTTCCGATATTTTACAACAGTTCGTTAAATTGACAACGAAATGCCAACCTGTTCTCACAACAAATGACAACAATTGCCATTATTTTGACATAATGAAAACCAGGCTTTACTGGGTGAAATATATATGGCTGTATATCAACCGAACTATGGATAAATTAATTAACGAATTCTTGGGAAACCAACTGTTCCAAGTTTTATACCTCTCATCCATGACTGCCAGTCACGACCTACCTAAGAAAACTTGGGTACGCTTAAATCGATTCATGGTCGATGCGCTGCTTAACTTTTCAAATAGGGAATACTACACCTCCATGTGATTGTGGATCCGCAACAAAGTACATAAGTCCTGCCTATCGAATGTCTCCTACGAAAGTACCAAAGTGATGTAAATGGCCTCAACAATGCTGCCCCATCCGCAGTTCGGTGTCTAAAGAACCTTTAAGAAATATGTGTTATTTGCTGTTTTTTTTTTTTTTATTTCTTACTATGTACTGAACGCCATGCGCCAAGGAAATAATGTCAAACTTAGCTGAATAAAAGTGGGAAGACATTTGCAAGAATGAGATGTTTTCGTTTTCAAAAATCTTATTAACTTCAATTTTCATAACAACATGCAGTAAAGCATTTTAAATCCAACAAAAAGTTTCTAAATTTATTGATACCAGCCACTTGGTATAAAGTTACTTTGTCAATTCGTTATAAAAATTGTATTGAAATATAAATTATAAATAAAACCAATTAGCAGAACAAAGCAAAACATTGTTTCGAATTGAAAAAAAATGCTTTTCTAACTACCCACAAATAGCTGAAATTTTAAAATTTTTGTTGTTGCATAAAATATGTTCACATGGCAACAAAAGCTGTTGAGTTTAACAGTACAACAGAAAGGCCATAAAAATTAAATATGGCCAAATGTCCAAAAAACAAGTCCAAAAAACAGAGAGAAAAATATTTGAAAAAAGAAAATAGAAAACAAAAACAGTCATAAAATATTTAAATAACAAATTTTTACAAAACACTTACTCACACACACAAAGAAAATACATATTTTTTTTATTACCAAACGCATAGTTTGTGGTCATGAATTTGTTATTTTTTTTACGAAACGCTATGTTGGCCAACAATTCGCCGTTGATGTGCACTCTTGCACGTGTTTCACTTTTATTTTTTTTGGTTTTATTTTGTAGTTTTTTCTTTTCCTGTTTCAAAAGTTTAACATTTTTTCGCATGTCCGCTTTCATCACACTCTACGTACAAGCTGGTATTGTTTTTTTGGCAATCGAACATTTTTGAATGCAATTTGCCGTTGACTGTTGTCTGGGTTATGTGCGCACACAGTCAGGCATAACCAATTGCCAATTATCCATGTCGAACTGTGAAACTATTTGCCCCTTGGATTGCTTGTCATGTGGGTGTGGGCTTTGTGCGTATTTCAGTCACAATTTCATAAATTATTTGCATATGAGCATTGGAAATTTTCGATATGCGTAAATATTTTACATTCGAGCGGGGAACTCGGTGTCTCTTTGACGTCATTCTTGTTATGAAATTCGTCTTCTCGTTCATAATACATATTTTTGTTGTGTGTCATCTGCAGGTGCTTTTGGCATACGCGAATGTTGTTGTGGGCTCGTGTTAAAGTTCAAATGAAAAGTCAAACATAAGTTGGAAAAACATTAAATGATTTTGTTAGGAAAATTTTGCGGTGGGCGAGGGTATATTGTTTTTGTCACACTGTAAGGCCCATAAAGAGTGTGGTAGGTAGAGAAAAGTATATATATTCTTGATCAGCATCACCTCCTGAGTAAAAAAGCGATGTCCGTCATTTCGCACGATAACTGCCGTAATTTTTGAGCTATCAACTCCAAATTTTGTCAAAATGTATAACAACCACGCCTATCTCCCATACAAAATGGCCGCCATATTTGTTTACCTTGAGAAATACTAAACCGATTTGGACGCGGTTTATTGTATTCGGTGGGAAATGATATCGGGAACGAAATGGAAATGAAACTGGAACAAAATGGAATCGGACCGGAACAAAATGGAATTGGAACAACATTTTGAAATGGATCGAAAAATGAATATTATCGATAAATATTGAAAAATTACTGATAATATATCGATAAATTATCGAACAATTATAGATCAAATATCGATAAATTACACTGTGCAACAGTATTTTGGGGGCGGGAAAATTCCTTCGAAAAATAAAAAAAATATAGATAAAACAACGAAAAATTATCGAAAAATGTTAGATAAAATTACCGAAAAATGTTCTCAGAACACAATTTATGGTGCCTTCGATTAGTAAGAACCTTTCTTGGTATGAAGGTTGTAGTGGTGATATAATGTGCCCAGTGGGGGCCGTTTTTGGAAAGCAGAACTTGCGCAGTGGGATGAACCAAACGTAATGTTACGGTGCCCAAATTAATAAGTGATTTGATCGGCTGATTTGAGATATGTTAATTTGGTGTAACAATTTTCAAAAGGACTCTTCGATTTTAAAATTTCATAATATGCGAGGAAAACTCAAAATAAAAATATTACGGCCTTTCTTAATTTTTTTTAATTACTTCTATTTCGTTTTCAACCTGTCTTCCCTTCCACTAATCTGAAATTGTTTGAAAAACTTTCTTTGTTGTATCTTTGCGATAAGTGGCCTGAAAGTGCAATCACTAGGCCTAAACATTCAATGGCAAATGAGATAAAATCTATTAAAATAGATTATTCAAATTTCCTTCCCACAGTAAAATTAATTTGCCTTTAAAGCCTAACCATTTAAAAATATACACAACCTTTAACAAAAAAAAATACACCTGCAATTTCCAGACAAAGAAAAGTGTCAGTGCAAATGACAATTGCCAATCCGAAGCTCAACAAATGGCCAACAAATGCGTTAAATAATAACGACGCTTTGCCAAAATGTCAAACAACAAGTGAGTAGGAAAGTGAAATTTATACGATTTTTTCTTTGTTTTTCTCTTGCTTTGTCAAATGCCTTGGACAACAACACCAACAATGGTAGCAAGAAGAAAATAAAAATGTCAAATAAAATACGGTTCATTCAACTCTGACCGTTTGCCAGGCAAGTAGTCACTTTTTATTTTGTTGGCAGCCCGCTGTGTTATGCAAAATAATTTAACAAAATGTGACAATTACGCTCCGGCGGGGTGGTGAAATGCCTTCAACGAAATTATTTCATAGATGTGTACGTTTACGGTTTTTTTTTGGGCACGGAAGCACGACAGGAAGCGTGGCAACAAATCGCCATTTTATTTGCACGTATGGCAATGTAAGCGATTTGGATTTATTATGCGCCCAAGGGGAAAGGTTTGTAATGATGAGATATTATTTTGGATGCGTCAAGTGAAAAGTGAGCAAGTGAGAATTAAAGATGTAGTCTGTAGGGTTGCCCTAAACAAAATTGCACTAACATTTCCCTTTGAGTGAACGATTCACACGTCTGCCTGCCAAATACCAATGCCTTACATGCTTCGGAACTGAATTGTGCGCGCGCGATATTTTTCTCATGCTGCGAACCGAGTGCTGTTACATATCGACAACATGCAATAAAATCCAGCGAACAGCCACCACAACAACAACAATAAACCTGCATCAGCATATTGCCAAAACCAAACAGCCAATTGGGCGATAAAGAGGTTCATAACACATTGCAGGCATGTCGCGCGTGTTGTCGCAAGTGTTAAATGCTTTTCGGTTGTCATTTTGCAAAGCGTGTTGCAAACTGGTATCCGGTTGAATGAAATACCTTTAAAAATAAGTTACAAAAAATGTTACAAAAAATGGCTTATTTCAATTTATTTTCAAAATGTTACTTTAACTTAACTTTAAGGCCTAACCTAAGTCAATAAATACTTAACCAAAAAATTTAACTAAAGTCTTTGCGCGCGTTGACCATTGCCTATGAAATTTTCTTCACCACAATCGATTTACTGCCGCCACTCGATTTAAGACTCATCACGGCCGTAAAGAGCGCAAAAAAGAAGCCAGCCAAGCCAGTGGTGCCCACCAGCAGTGTCAGACCGCCGATAAGCACTGGTATCAGCGTTAGAAATTTCAACTTATACGCAATCAGCAGGGGGAGTAGAAACTTTTTAAATTTCTTCTTCAGTTTCTTGACTTTGCGTCCAGTGCCTATGGAGAGCGCCGCGGCGTCTTCACTTGCTGAGGCTTGGTGTGCAGTTCTTTTGCTTTCTGGTGCGTTTGGCGATGAGTTGGCGCGCCCTTGAACTTTGCCTAGCACTGAGGTTGCTTGGGCGACAGGTGTCGCTAATGCGGCCGCTGTGTCGAGCTCATTACCATCGATTTCTGAAATGAAAGTTTAAAGGATTTTTTTTTCTCTCTTAAATTTCGCTGTGATAGGGAGGAATTAATTTTAAAATTAAGAAGACCAAAAATTGTATTGATGGTTCATGAAGAATTTTCATTGAAAAGTGAATAAGTTTGATTTGATTTATTGCCAATCTATGTATATACACCGAGAGAAAAAACTGTTAAGAAAACCGTTTGAAACCATCCGAAAGTCGAAAAACTGTTAAATTGACAGCGAAAACTGTTACAATGATCAGTTTTCGCTTTTATTCTAACAGTTTTCGCTGTCAATTTAACAGTTTTTCGACTGTCTGATGGTTTTTAACGGCGAAACTGTTATTTTTTTCTCTCGGTGTAGAAGAGACATGTGTGTTTGTGACCGGTAGACGCAAAAATTACAGCACCGATTCTCACCAAAATTTATATATGTGTTCTATGGGTCGGGAGCCGTGTTCTTGTATAGGTTTTGACACGCCCACTTTTACCGCCCAAAAATAGTAAAAACTGCTATATCTCAGACGTGCTTGATCGCATGAATGAAATGAAATTTGTCATGAACATACTGTACGACCCCAGCCATAATCTGGGCTACAAATGGGTGGGATTAGGAAATGGGGAGTGGCTCATACAAGCCAATATTTCAAAATGCTGTAACTGGCCTCAAATACAATGTTTACCAACGAAATTTGCTAAATTGTGTCATGTGTTCAACTCTAAGCAAAATGGCACATATCGATGTAATTGGAGAAAGGGGAGTGGCGCCACCCATTCAATACTTCAAAGGGCAATTCTTGTGCTCTCATTGAATATTCTTCAACGGGACATGGTTTTATGCTTTCCATTCGAAGCTCAATGTCACATAAGGTGGCACTTTCCAATAAATATATTTGACAATTGTTTTCATTAAAGCGGACCGGGCCCTGCTAGCGCTTGACAAATGCTTGAAACTTTTTAAGGAATCTACTAAAATAATCTCAAATGATGGGGGATGGCGGATAGGTTGGGACACTGGCCGTTATCAATGTTATTGTGTTGGTATGGTAACATCAATTTGTCAATTTGTTTTGTTTAGATACGACTTAACACGCACAGCTTTTAGCCACTCTGAACCAAGTCGTATCGTTTGTAGAATTTAACCAAAAAATACTGTATTTTGTCTGAACACTCAAACCACTTATGTCATTCAACCCACTTATGAAACAATTTATGTCACAACATCAACCAAACTCACCTGCATCATCGCTAATGATACGCTTGGCAATGTCGCAGAATTGCCTGACTTTATCCAGAGCATTTTCCAAAGGCTCGAGAATTTCATTAAGCCGCTCGTCGTCGTCCTCATCATCGGCTGCACCATCACCACCCTTCTCATCATAGTCATCAGCAGCATCATCAGGCACATTATTGCCAACATTGTCAGCATCGTTGGCAAACATTTTCCTCCTCACATCCGCTTGTAGTGGCTTTACAGTTGCTCCGCTACTGTTCATCTTCCTTGCAATATCCTTCGGTGGCAATTTAGGACCCATGTTGGCAAGCGGCACTGGCGCTTTGCGTTGTAACGCACTCGCTGAGGAGTAATCTGTGCTGCGACGCACATTGCTAATCGCCAAGACGAACGGTTCGACTACTTTCACTTCCGGCGTTGACGGTTGGTAATTTCCGGCACTGTGATTGTAGGCGTAGTAATTTGTCGGATATCGTTGTGATTGCGTTTGCGTTTGCGATGGCAGCTGTGACGTCTGGGAGTTGGCATTCATATTGTGCCGGTTCATGTTCGTGTATGTGTGCGGATTTTGTTCAGCAGTTTGCAGGATAATCCAATTGTTGCGCGACATGGGTTGCCATGTCTCTTGATTGTCGTATGTGATGGCAGCGGAAGTGGCAGAATTTAAGCGATTAAAGTGCGCGCTTGCCTTGATGTGGTGCAGGAAACGCGATATGAGCAGTAGGTAGAGGATTACGCGTTGCATGGCGCCACACCGTACTTGGTAGCCTTATTAAATTTTGTTAATCTTATGCTTTGCCAACTTTACCACCTTTACCAACTTTACTAACTTTAGCACCTTTACTCTTTTCTTATCTTTTTTTGTTCTTTTTTTTAATTTTGTTTGTAAAATAATTTGGTAAACTTCTTAGCACTACACAATTTCCACACCACATGCGCTGTCATCCGCCACTGTTCATCCGCACAAAGTTCATTCGCAAATACAAGGTTTTTACCAAATGATCGGCATTTTATCATTTTAGACAGCCAAGACGCTTATTATTTTCTTGTTCATCCAATTTCATTACGGTTGTAGTTCACTGATTTTTATGGCCAACACAAATGTAAAAAGTAGAAAATTATAGCTAAAGGAAAATTCACTTTTACCCAAAAAAACACCAAAATCACAACAACAAAAAAACATCAAACCTCTCTTAATAAAAAAAAAACGCCAAAAAACACCATCTAAACAAACTCTTCATCCATCACATTTGTCGGTCAAGATGTCGGCGTTTCTCGTACCCATTCAAGCATTTACCTCCTCTAGATTTACTATTATTTTTATGACTACCGTCTCCCCTCAACTTACTTACTTACGACTTACAGCTTAATTTTGTTTATTATTTGTGTTGATCTCGTCTAAACGCCTTAATGTCTTCTGCTTCTTCTTCTTCGTCTTGTACCTTTTTACCTCTTACCGGCCCTAATAACATATATTTTTTGTATTGTTTTTCTTTTTGTTGTTGTTATACTCAAACCGTTAAAACGATCTTCATTGTGGTCATTGTGTTGACGTCCAACCGCTTCTTTTGTTGCGTTCGTTTGAATTTGTAACAAGAATCATGCGGATCATTATTATAGACACTCTTCGTGTTCGGTAAATGGCCTGTAATCATCTTGATTAGACCAAATAAAATCAACACAAGAGCATAGAGCGAGACTGCTGGAGCAATGCTTGCCTATACAGTGGGTGAGATTTGTAAAAAAATCATAGAAATACAAATATTTTGGAAGTAAGTGGCTATCGTCTCGGATAAGAACCACGCCTACCGCCCATTTATCTTGAGAAATACTGAACCGATCTGAACGCATTTCTTTTATATGATGTAGAGAACGAAATGGAAATGCAACTGGAACGAAATGGAATTGGACCGGAACGAAATGTAATTGGACCGGAACGAAATGGACTTGGAACAAAATTTTTAAATGGATCGGGAAATGGAAATTATATAAGAAATATTGAAAAATTATTGATGAAATATCGAGAAATTATCGATACAAAATCAATAAAATATCGAGAAAATATCGAGAAATTATCGATCAAATATCGAAAAAAATACATAAAATATCGAACAATATGGAAAAATTATCCATTACATATCGAAAAATTGTCGATAACTAGTCGGAAAATCATCATACCTCCCATACAAATTAGCCGTTAAATTTCTTTATTTTTTTTATCTTGAGAAATACTGAACCGATTTGGACGCCGTTTCTTGTATTCGATTGAAAATGATGTCAGGAACGAAATGGTAAAAGAACTGGAACTACATGGAATATGACTGGAACAAAATGGAATTGGAACAAAATTTTGAGACGGATCGGGAATGAAGTGGGAATGAAAATTATCGATAAACACATGAAAAATCATCGATAAAATATCGAAAAGTTATCGATAAATTGTCACAAATGTTCGATAAAATCGCATGTTCAGGGTACTTTAGCTTCGGCCAGACCAAAATTTATCTTTCACTAGTTTTTTTACTTTTTTGTTTTTAAAATTTGACAGACATAAGAAATAGTTTATTCGAAATATCCGAATTTAACCGAATTTTCTTAAATTCCGCTTGAAACATTGTTCCTTAACGACCACCATGTTGAGAGGTGTGATGTTCTACTGTGATTGAAAATACCCCAATCTGTACTTTAATCTTCAGTTTGAATTCAAAATCATTTACACTCTGAAATGTCTTCATATTTTCCAATATGCCACACTGTACTCCACAACAAAGTCGATAACCGTCGAACACTAAAAGTACAGTTGAAAAATTTCTTACACCGATTCACACACAATTAATGAATTGAACCATTCATTTGCGTACATTTCTTTTTTAAATATTTTTATATTAAGTATTCGTTTTTTTTATTGTAACAGAGGCATGCCTTCACGGTGGCATGCATCGCGATAAGTCAAGCACATGTAGATCAAATGGAGTAGATCAAGCGTTACAACTGCTCAACATTCAAATGAATTCAATTTCGAAATCAAAGAGCAGAACAATTCAGCAAAAACTATTTTTACTTTTTTAATTGAGGCAACAGAGAAAGAACGCTTTCTCGTTAAATTTATATAATATTTTCACTGGGCCGTTATTTTTGGAAGTTTTCCCCTTTTTCGCTTTTAAATCACGTACGAACATTCGCCGGGGCAGCATCAAAGTTACTGGCCTGCCAAGGCCAATGTTGCATTCTATATAAATTGTGACCATAGAAAGTTATGGCTTCATTGTTGCAGGGGGGATTAGTGCTAAGTGGCTTCATTTCAACTGCACAAATGTTGACTTCACTTGCAGGTTTTTGCATTTTGCACTATGGGCCTTACTGCTGCCTCATTTGCCCAGTTGCATTTACAAATGGTAATTACAGTTTGGCGTTCAGCTGCACTTTATTTGCACAATTTGTTTGTGCATTGATAATTCCTTAGCACATTTTTAAAGGTTACTTAGTACATTTTATGCTATTTTCTCCTACTTTGTTCATAAATTTAAGCACGGCAAATATCTTCAAATAAAA
Source organism: Heteromyza rotundicornis (assembly GCA_951394025.1). Lineage (NCBI taxonomy): Eukaryota > Metazoa > Arthropoda > Insecta > Diptera > Heleomyzidae > Heteromyza > Heteromyza rotundicornis. Next base: position 71,065,668 of record OX596012.1, on the reverse strand, counting down.
GAAAGGAATTTAAAAATGAAAAAATCCTTATTCGATCTCATACAAAATTGTAGGTTAAATCTCTTCTGGTCTCTCTTTACTTGCAGTAAAAATTTAAAGTGCATTAAATACAATATTTTTTTGTAGTGTAAATAACATCATACCGGCTCTTCATGTTAATAACTTTATTTGCGAAATTAACGCAATTCCCTCGAAGTATCTGCTGGCCATTGTGTTTTGTGTTCTTTGATTATATACATTGGACAAATGTACAATCGCACTTGACAAGCTTTTGTTTGGATATGAATGGTCAAAGCAAAATGGAAATTGGCTTTATTTAATGTGAAGCTGAAGCACTTGCAAGCTCCACTTTAAATAAAACCCATTTCCATTTTGCTTTGACCATTCATATCCAAACAAATGCTTGCCAAGTGCGATTGTCCATTTGTCAAATGTATATAATCAAAGGACAGAGAATTAAACGCGTATTTGAGTCAAAACAACCAGTTCGATGTTGTTATACCCTACAATTCATGAGATGTGGGTGTATTTCAGCGTTACCTCCTGAGTTAATTTAGCCCTATCCGTGTGTCCGTCCTTGTAAACTTTTTTTATTGCTTTTTTTATTGCTTCTGCAATAAAAAAAGCTAGGGATCCCAAATTTTGTATTTATCCTTTTTAGGCTCTAGAAATAGTTGGTATTGAAAATGGGCGGAATTGGTCTACTGGCACGCCGATTCCGCCCATCGTGTTTTTAACTTGGTATCTAGGGGTTTTTGGGGTCGCTGATTTCGAATTTGATGTCGAAATTTCAAAATTCAATGACGGATTCAAAATTTCGCAGTAGATGTAGGATACACATAAGTGGCCTTTGACCGACTGAAACGTACTCACTTCTTTTTACTATAATTAAGGTCAGTTAAAATAGATTAGGGCTTTCGCGATAGACTAGTTGAAGGAATAAACTGAGTGATAATAATTTCACCAAGAGAAGACTATGACAGGCAAGTAGATCCAAACATTTATAAAAGCATTTCTCCAATTCTATAAAGCCTATACAATACCTGTGTACATTTGAAGACATTTCCATCAAGTGTTTTTTTCCATTTGACTGCAAAATTAGCAATATAGGCTATAATGTTACAGGTTGCGCTCTATATTAACGCACAATTATGCCACCATTGGCCGCATTGGCAAACGCATAAAATCTCGATATCTCTTTTTTCTTGCCGCAAGCGGCTGTAGTCGACATATCCGAGCAAGACATTCATCACAATTTCAAGAAATAAATGCAATAAAATAAAACGAAAAAAAACCCAATCACACTTTGTGATCAAGAAAAATCGCTGGCAATTGTCTTCTGTGTGTCAGTTTGATGTGCTCCTCTTTTGTTGTGTCAGTAAGCAGACACGCGCCATTGCAGTGCCAGACAGCGAGCAACAGACAGAACAGACCGAACGACGGAACAAATGGAATGAGTTGTGCTCTGCGATATTAATCGTCTTCAGTTGCACTTAATTCGGATGATTGATAACTGTAGAAGTGGATATATTAAAGTATTAATACGTTATATTTACAGTCATTGAGGAGAATAGAATTTTTTGTATCAATAACTAAACCGTTTTAAATTAATTTAGCATAAAAAACTGTAGACCAGTACAACTTTGAAACTCTTTAATCATACGAACTGCAAAAGAACCGCAATAACCAAAAACAATATTATGTTCCACACAACGGAACTTTGCGCTTTCGTTATTTTTATTTTGTTTGGGAAAGTTTAGGCGCCTTTTTGACATTTCATTGTGGGGGAAATATGTTGCATATTTTTTGGAGTCACAATGCTCCCACGTAAAAGTTATTTTATCAACTTTTTCTGAAGTTATGTTTTTTGGCAAAGCATATGTTGCAGCGCTGAAAGTTTAGACCAAAATAAAGTTTCGAACGGAAACAAGATAACATGGTAGATAATTAATTTACACAATGGGTGTTAGCACATAGATGAAAGATTTTGCAATTTAAATTTTTTAAAGTCACATACTCGTGAGGTTTTTGTAATAATGCATATTGAAGTATTTCTAGTACAATCAGAAAAAAAACTGTTAAATTTCGTCAATAGGATACATTAATTGTGAACTAAAGGTAGAAACTAATTGAATTAATAGGAGAAACCGACCAAACTACGTATCTAATCAGTTTTTCCTATTAACTTAATTACTTAGTTTCTACATTTATTTAAATATGAAGGGTATCCTAATGACCAAATCTAATAGTATTTCATAGTGTCTTTTTCTGAGTGTAATAATGATAATTGTCGTCTTATTGTTCTATACTTCTGAAACCATCAGTGGACAAAGAGAGCCTTTGCCTGGAGACCAGGTGAGACATTCTATAACAATTTTTTTGCAGATTTACGTTTAGTGGTATCATTTCAGTATAAATATGTACACATTTTTATCTCAAACTGTTGTTTTTCGCATCTTAAAGGTTTAAATTTATCAGTTTAGGTGAAAATAAATCACAAGAAAATCTCACTGACAAAGTCTTAATGCTGCCCTATGTATGGTATCAGAAGTATTCTTTACCACCAAAGCTCACATACCATGTTTCCATGATCTGTTATGTGATGCGCCCCACTGAACCGTTTTATGAGAAAAATTATTTTATATACAACGGATATGCTTTCAAATTTAAAAAGAAAAATGCTAAATTGTTATATTTATCATCAATACATCAAGCCTTTCCCCCAAAATGGTCTTAACCCAGCCAATAATTTTATCGTTAAAGAGCTCGTAAACGAAAAATTTTCGATCGAAATGCGGACAAAACAATCGTAGGCGACACACGATAACGATACGTTTACGAGTCCGACTTCGTTCTTAATTTTGCATCGAAGCGAGTTATCTCGTTATCGAACCAAAATGTGCTCGTTAACGAATTCGTTCGTTCGTTAAAAGACTCGTAAACGAAGTCGTTAACGAGTTCGATTATGAAGACGTTTACGATATTTTATCTAGGAAATTACGACTATCGTAATATACGAGTGAATGTCGGACATTTCTCGAATATTTTTCATCGAGAAAAGTTCGTAAAATACGATCTTCGTAAAAAGTTCGACAATTATTGGCTGGGAAGCGACTTTTTTTCGAAATTGAGTTTTTATGGAACCTAATAAAGTATGCCAATACGCATCAGCATGCAAAATGTTGCAGCTGCAATGTTCAAAGTTCCATAGATATAGAGAGTTTAATTTTGTCTTAAGCGTCAGGTAACTTCAAAATACATAACTGTAAAACAAAAAACTGTCTCCTGCAAAATTTACTTTTTGGCGCTTAAGACCATTTCGCGGGAAGGGCTCGACTTATGAAAACCTTCAGACATTTATCCATTTTATTTAAAGCTATCATTTCTTTGAATAGAAAAATAACACTGTTGGAAAACTAAATATAATGCCATACTACGAATATCCAATATACCTCCAAAATCTGGAGCTAGGACAAAAAAAATGCTTTTTGGAGGTGCACTCATATAATTATTTTTAGCTCTGCCATTCTTGTATCAATGTTCTTTTCGAAATATGCTACAAAAAGAAGAAAGAAACACCTTTACAACCATATATCCTTCATGCTTAGTGAAATGAAGAATACTTGAACGTGGAAATGCTCCGCTAGAGCACTAATACTTAGCAGAATTAACACAGCTAAAAGTCCTTTTTGCTTATCTTATCGTCGATCTTCAGAATAACTTGCGCTATAGCCTTCATGATTCGGGAAGCAAGGAATATTTAATTGCTTCCACTATAAAGCCTTTATGCTTAGTGTAATATTGCATCATACTAACGCTTGACTCTTCGATTCAGAACATTCCGGACTTTTGCTGTTCAGTCACCGGTCCGCGCATCCCCTCGGTGGTTAAGTGAGTCGTGGGATTCCTCGCAATAAAAAAATATATATATTACTTTCTACGAATAAAAATCACAAAGATACAATCGTTAGTTAAAAAAAATTGTATGTCCAACGAGTTGAAAGCAATTGAACTTCACGTTCTATATATAAACAAGCTAACTAATAAGGTTCTAAATTGGCACATCCTCCCGTTACGCATTTCAGCTGTTATCCTTCAAGATTTTATGGATTATACTTAGACGCAAATAGTCTTTTGTCCTTTCAAAGGATACCTTCACATTCGCGAACCTTTTATAATTTCTAGTCCATGATTTCTAGAGAATATTTTTTTAGAATAAAGAGCCTTGTAACATGATTTTCTAGCACTCATTTAGTGGACGTTAGAAGGAGTGTGGGCAAAGCATATATCCTTGAACACTTATATACTTCAACATTCGTGCATTTGTATTTAAAGGTGTAATCTTACTTTGAGTATGAATTGTTGTTTTTCAGGTTATTATTTTCCTTTTCTCTCATGGCTTCGTCCTTCTAGATAATTAACTAAATTTTAACTAAAAAAACTGTCGTGGATACTCACCCCAGCTAATCACATCAAATGACAAACCAGTTAAAGGTATTCAGAATTTCAAAAATAAATAAATATTTTCCTTGTATTATCGATTTGAATAAAACTAAAGTCCTTGAACCCAACAAAATATGTGGAAAAATATCAGCACAAATAACAATCGAGACTGAATTGATACAAAAAAGAAGCACTGACAACAGAAATAATTGACTGAAATTGATGAACGCTTTCAGAGGAATTGATAAACATCAGCAGGAGAGGCGACAGATGCCCGTTGAAAGGTATCACAATGTCAGACAAGAAGTGTCACCCAGACACGTAGCTAAGTAAATGCTCTTAAGTGGAATAAATTCGAATGAAATGAAACACATTCACAGCTGGTCTTTTGATAAACGTTGAAAAATCGCATTTATTACATACAAATACAATAAATAAATAAAATACAAAACTAATATTTAGCACTTTCTCATAACTTATTTACTTTTGTTTGCTCTTTTTTTTTTGTGTGTATATTACTTTTTTCAAGTACTTTGCATTGGAATTAAAGACTATAATAAATTAAACTTAAAACTACAAAATAAATAAATTAACTTAGGCTAAGTGTGAAGAGAGCAGAATGACAGAAGAAAAGCAAAGGCAGAAGTAGGAAGTATTGTAAGCATACCGAAGCAGTGAGACTAGGAAGTTGAGGAGATAATTGAAAAGTAACAGTACTCGAGAATTATTCCAATTGAATTATGCAAAATGTGCAATTGGAAAGCAGAAACGGAAAAGGAAAATTGAGTTCAGTAAAGTTCAGCAGTGCTCCGTAGGGAAACTCGATTTGTAATGAAAAGCCAATCACTGAAATGTGCTGCGAAGTGGAAGATGAAATTGAAAAGGAACAGGAAGATGAGGAAGTGTTAAAGAAGAGTTGAGTGATTCAGTAACGGTAGAGCCAAAACTACAACAAACGTGATGATTAAAAAATAATAATAAATAATAAACCAGTAAATAAAGTTAATCATTTCTACAGCATCCCAAAGAGAACTTAAGCTTGTACACAGTAAAAATACAAAAAAAAAAAAATAGAAAAGCAGAAGAGGAAATCTAATTACAAAATGAAATAGAAAAACTGATCTGCATTTGTGTGTGTGTGTGTGTGTGGTGGTGGAAAATCATCTATAAGATAATTTACTCAACATCGCCGCTGCCGTGGCGTCTTTCCTCATTATTATGGTTTGCTCTCTGTCGTCCGGGGACCTTTATGACTTTTGCACTTGTTGTGGTTGCTGTTGTTGCAGTTGCTTTAACGGTACATGTTGCTGCTGCTGCTGCTGGGACTGCTGGGATTGCTGTGACTGCTGTGACTGCTGTTGCCTACTATAGCCGCGATATGCCAGCTCTTGTGCCAAATTCAGCGAACGCCTATCCCAGCCACCGCCGCCGCCTCCACCTCCACCGCCACCCGATGACCAACCGCCGCTGCCGCCTCCACCGCCAGAGGACCAACCCGAGCTGCCGCCCGAACTCTTGCCCGCCATCAATTTCTTCAGACCAATGATACTCGCCAAGAGCAACGCAATCTTCGATATGATTAATGCCTTGCCCGCCAACATGTAAAGCATTCCCATGGCAATCGGTATCATGCCCATCATTTTCATGGCCATGCCCATCATCATCATGCCCATCATTTTCTTCATCTTGCCACGACCTGTAGGAAAGAAAACAAATTGCAGAGAAAGAGAAAGTTCCATTAGTTAGTTTTCATTTTGCAGTTATTGACAGTAAATATTTGGGGAGAGAAAAATGTTATTTTCATATAAAATTAAATAGAAATCGCCAGAGCTTTTCGTTTGAAGCCTCCTCACCAATGTAAGCGAATGTCAAAGAATGATAGTTTCTCTAAATTATTTTTAAGGATTTCAATATGTTTATGAAAAATGTAAAAGAAAATTTGGAATTAAAGGTTTATTTATGTATGTCCCAGATAATAACAGTGGAAAGAATGGCTCTGAAAAATCCGTGGCACAAGAATATGTTCAGAGGACATTGTTTTTAGTAATAATTTTCTTGTGGTGATGCATTTATTCACTTTTGCTTTGTACTCTATGAATTAGGGTAGAGCAACACTTAAAAGCCCAGCTTTTTCTTACGAAAACTGAAGTGCTTTTGAATTTTTTGTTTTGAAAATACAGTAATTTACAATACAATACAGTAAGTTTCAGTCAAAGTCGACTCATACCCTACACCTACTGATGCGAAAACTCCCCTATACCACGTTTCATACTATGTATTTCGATGGAATCCTAAAATGTTGATCGCCATATTAAACCGGCCGTCAAATAAAATAAAATACAATCACCAGAATGGTTATTAGCGACCCAAAAAACCCATTCACACAGTTTGGTACTATTTCAGTGAAATGGGTTATAATGTTACGAAACGTGGCTATTGAACGATTCCGTCAATTTGGAATAATAATTCCTCTTTGAACTTAAAAACATAAGCCCACCTAGCATACTTCAAGCGCCTTCAATCTGTCTTACAAATTCGAAGGACAGAAAGTCGAAGCTATATTAATTCAATCTGAAACATCCACACTCAGCTGTAGCAATATGTAAATATATTTATAAAAATGTTTGTAGCAGTTGTGACATCAGAAGGCAGACATTGGTGACTGCAGCTAGCTGTATCAACTGATAACATATGCTGCAACAGCTGAAAGAAGATGCTTCAACAAGCGGTAACATTTAGTTGGTCAAAAATCTGTTCGCACAACAGATTTTACCAGTAGGTGATGCTGATCTAGAATATATATTCTTTTCTATAAGGAGTGTCACACCTTCTTATTGACGTTACAAATTTCCAGCCGGAATAAATATAACAAATGAACGAGTCACATTCTACGATCACCAGTAGAAAATTGTATATCCCTGCAATAATGAGCTATGAATGCCACTAGGATCCTCAGATATTAATTTAAATGCTGCCAATGGACATAAATTCATATTGTTGATGTATCCAAACCTTTTTTTTTTAACTTTCCCAAGTGCTGAAATTATTATAAAATACTTGAAATTCAAATTTTAAGTCGTGATTTCCTAACAACATTATTTTTTGAGTCAAGTCGTTATTGCAGGAAATTTTTATAATTATTTTGACATTAGTATCAGGTACCTCATGTAGGGCAATGAATTGAATGGTAATTTTTTTTTCGGAGTTACCGGCCTTGGAACTTTTAAGCTTTTAATTATTTCATTACAACATTACAAGGTAACAGATTAGAATACTTTCTCAAATTTATCTAAATTATTAAACTATTACAAATTGCTAATGAGAAATAAAGGACACACACACCGACATACCCAGACGTTGTGTTAATTTAATGTATTTTTTGAATCCTTTAAAAGGATAGATACATTTTTACAAATAATGCTGTAGCAGGCTGCTATTATTTAGGATAACTTATACAAAAACTCGATTTTTTATGATTTTTTTGGAAAGAAAAGTTTAAGAACATTTTTTACTTTATAAGTAGTAAATTTGTTTAAAATTGTTGCGTAATTCACTAAATTCAAAACCTATGTTCATGTGCTGCTACAAAAGCAATTTTACAATATCAATATCATTCAAAATAAAGAATCCTACCCTATCACGATTGGCCTTATAATTGAATGAATTTAATAAGAAGCATACATAAAAATATTTAAAGAAGCTTCGTGCGTAAAACAATACTTCGCAAAACATCTCTTTACCTGACATGCAATTGATTTTCCCAATATACACACACATGCTTACAAACATGTTAGCCAAATTGAAAGAAAAACTTGCACTTGCATTAAAATTCCTAAAGCGAAAAAAATGTAAGCAAAGAAAGTGTCAAAATCAATACAGGCAGACAACAAGACCACACGGAGCATGAGCATATTAAACGAAGACAACATATCAGCAGCTAAACGCACAATACAACACGAACAGTAAAATAGAAAAAACCACAACAACAACATGTGCGATATTGAATGGAAAATGAATTTGAAAATAAATTCCAATTAACCAAAAACGAAGAAATCAAAACATCTCGCCAGATGCCTCAAACCGAAAAGTGAAAAGTGTCTGTCAGCAAGTTTATACTAATTTCAATTAAAAAAAAAAAACAAGACAAATTAAAGAAGAAGAAATGACAACTCTTTAGCCTTGTATTAACTGTTGACAAAACGCAAAAACTATACGCCAATAGTGTGGCTCAATTGAGCCTGTTTCGGTTGAAATGACTCTCACTTAAGTGGCTGCAAAGTATTTGATTTGCTCGCTGCCATTTGTGGCTTGAATTATTTGGCGCTTGACTTTTATGGCGAATTTGCTTTTATTGTTTTTAATCGAAAATGAAATTTGCTATTAAATTTTCAAGTGCGAGTTTTCATATAATGTTTTGTATGGTATTCAATTTATACTTTCTTTGGAAAAATTTTAACAGGAAAAATTTGTGACTCCTTGATGCTTATCCCACAATCACTTTTGTTTGTGTTTGTGGGGCAAATAATAAAATCAAAGGCATTTTAATGATACTGAGCTTGCAAAATTATAATGAAGATTCCAAAATGCAATGAGTTCAATGACGAAAAATTGATTTCGAAGTTTTACATTAAACGAATTAAACATAGTCGATTTCTAGTAGAGAAGCCTAGAATTGAACACACTGCTAACAAAACTTTGGCATCTAATCAAACTGGTAACATTTCTACTAAGCGCTCTCGAAGACAATTCATTTTTCATTGTACTTAATCCCATCGAACATTACTATGTGATCCAACATTGATAAAGTGACACTAAAGTGTGAATGGAGTAAATGCTACCTGTTGTTACGATTTTATGGAATGTGATGAGTGTCAGTCCGGTGATGTATTAGCTTAATTTAGCTAGCCGACTTTTAGTTAGGTTAGGCTATCTGGCCGAAGCCAAGCATAGATCTACAAGATCCCTAGCAATATCAGGCAGGAGTCTCTATCATATCAGCCTCTCATTGTATGGTTTGCACATGATTTTGGCAATTCTGCAGGCAGTTAGATTTTTTCCACCTTGCATTCGCCCTTCTCCACAGGCCTTCTTTCAGAATTCTGTTGGTTTCCTGCAGAGGCATCAGTACTTCGCTGATTTGGTCCTCTGTCAGACTAGTTTTTGGCAATATCATCTACTGTCTCGTTGCCCTCTATGCCCTTGTGGCTAGCTGACTTTACTTGCAAGAAATAAATAAAAAATATTTACTGAATTTTAAACACTTTTCAATTAGTTTTGCACCGGTTCTGTGACCTATCCTAGTTCCCCAGTCCTTTATGGAGAGAACAGGTGAATTTGACTTCGAGTTGTCATAAATTCAGTATTTCCTTGGTTAACTTAAAATAGTCTCCGTTCAGAACCGGTCTCAAGTCGAATGGAGTCGTTCGGATCAAATGTCAAATTATCCAGTCCCCATTACACAGTTAGTTGCCGGAACTGGGACGGGCAGTTGGCGTAAGATCCTATCATTTGTCTATCATTCATCGTTTACTCTGCAAAGTACTCAAATCTGCCTGACATTTTGGCAAACCATGGGAAATGAACCAGATATACACAGAAAAAAATGTTAGGTAAAATTAACCGAAAAAAAATTGCTGAGCTTACAAAATTTCAAAATGTATGAAAACTTTATATATAAGAAAAAAAATTGTTTAAATGAGTCGATATAAAATTGGTAATTTTTCAAAAATTTACTGTAAAATTTTGCAAACCGTGAAAAAATGGCTAAATAAATTTCTTACTTCTCTACTTAAATGTAAGTACGAAATGGAAGGGTTTAAGCGTTTTTAACTGTTATTTTATGTTAAATTTAGCCAATTTTTTTACTGTGTATTGATCCAGATCAGATATTTACTCATATTTATAAATTCAAATCCATTTTCCCAACAAAAAATATTGTCATGATCTTAATTTGACTTCAAACATTTATAAAATTTGATGGTAAAATAAGTATATAAACACTTCCATTAGTAAAAGTTTGAATACAATAACCAAAAAATAAATAACTGAAAAAAAACAATTTTCCTTTCCAGTCCAATCGCAAATCGGGTCATGATGAACTGCAGACAAACATGCCTCGCACAAATGAAACCGAAATATCGTTATTAGTTTGTTTTTGGGTCATTTCTCAAACGGAAAGACGTTTTTATAAGGTTTTGAAGGCAGTAAACGAAAAAACAATCACAATCACAACAACAACAACCTCAACAACACGAGAAACTAGTTTAGTGCACGTTTTTATTAAGCGACTAAAACAATTGCGCATTTTCCCAGGCATTCACATCGTTCTCTGTTGTTATTATTATGGTTATTTACCATAGTCACGTGAGGCATAAAGTCAACTCAATGCTGATCCACAATGGTTCAAGCGTAGACAAGCAAAAACCAATGGAACGCAGCGAAACTGAAGGCACAAATTTAGGTAGCTAGGCACTGCTGCGTTGTTTTTCTTTACACATACATGTGTATCATTTTGTGTAAATTGTTTTTAATAAATTCTGTGAAGCAAAAAAAATTAAGCAAAAAATGTGTAAAAACTTTCTTCGGAAAATTGGCACAAACGCAGTCGTGGCATTAGTAAAGCACCAATTAAATGCATTCGTTGTTGTGACAACTTGTGCTTATCTACGCCATCTTTCAATTAGGCACACAGAATCAATGTAATGCAGTAGCAACAACAATAACAACAATAACAACAACAACGAAGAACTTCAATAAACAATTCCTCTCATTCATCTTAATAATATGTTACTTAAGAGTGCGATTGATGCCATCTTAAAATGAAGTAAACACAAACACACACACACGTAGTTAGATGAAAATGTTGCCAGCGTTACGGCTTCATTCCTGTCATTCTTGGCTGTGACAACAGTACAGTAAACGGTAGCATTTGGCAGTGAGGTGTGAAATTTTGGTGTGAGGTCGAAATTATGTGTGAAAAATTAAATGACGTTTTGCCATTTGTTCCTTGATAAATCCATGCCACACAGTCTCCGAAGAAAGCATTGGAAAATCATAAAAATGTCATTAGAATTGAAGGTGTTTACGTTTTAATAGTTCCATAAACATTGATTGGCGCTAATTGGCTTATAAAAGCCCAAAACAATATTTGTTTTTTTGTTTCAAGTTATTTTGAATTTAACGGAAACCATTTAAATGAGCCAACGACATTAATTTAATTACTTAAAATTCTGTGCAGCTTTTAATGAAACTTTTAGCAGTAGATCAATCACACTCAGAAAAAAAACCATTTTAGAAATAACCACGATCGTACACATTTCTACGTTAAAACAAATTCATTAAAATAACTGTAAAATAAAGTTGAAATACGAAAATCTTAAATTAAAATTATAGCACTTCAGAATAAAAATTTATACGACCTCAAATTGAAATGGGAATTTTTGAAGTCAGCAGCAACAACTTCAGAATAAATCCAATAATTCGATTTTGAAATGATATTTTCCAGTTCACAATGAAGTTGTTTCTACTTGTTTCTAAAATGTTCAACTTTACCAGACTATCATGAAGTTTCAGCTTGATTTGAGGTGAATATTTTCAAATAACTTATTTACCGATGTAAACCCAAATACAAATCTATCAACGGAAATATTTCACACTGCCAAATTGTAAAGGATTACCCAACCTAAGTCAATAGCTATGCACTAAGAAAAAAAAATCCAACACAGCATGATTTTTTTGATTTTGATTTTTTATGTACGATTGTACTTTTTTAGGTATAATCAAAATCTGCAGAATGAATTGTATGAAATTGTATAAGGAAAACCAAAGACAAGTTCAAAAATCGAATTTGTGTGAACTCCAATTTAAGAATCTTGTTGTAGAGAATTTTCTATAAAACCAAACTGCATAATTAATAAAAAATTTATAAAATATTTTTCGATAAAATTTGATTTAAAAAAAAAGTTGTTGAACAAAAACGTAGCCGTCTCAAATCATTCCATTTCAGTCACAAAACGTTACAATTTCAGTAGTGAAACAACAACATTTTAGTCTCAATTCATGAATGGGCAATTTCAAAAAATGTTAATGTTTTGTTGTCAAAATCAGAACAATTAGGTTTCGCTGGAAACTGGCAACTGTTCGTTACATTTTGATTTTGTCTCAGTGTAGCTTCGTCTTAGAAATAATCTTGCACAGCGAATGATCGTTGACAACTACAACTTCGAAGTAATGAAGGACTGCTTTCGTACCAGAGTCAACACGATATGAGTCAGGAGATCAAATGTAACCAATTGCGAATAGGTGTTACTTTGAGTGCAGTAGACCTAAAAGCCTTGCTTATCGTACCGAAATAATATTCTACAAGTCCTTTAACATGTCCGTCCTACTCTATGACTTCGAAGTTTGTACTGTGACACAAAAAATATTAGAAGGCAGGATATTGAACGCTCCTAGCGTTCAAGAAAAATATACGGCTTGAGGCGCCGAAAACGAAGGAACGGCAATCCATATGAAAGATTTGGAGACGCTAACCTAGTCGAGCGCATTAAAATCAAGCGCCGGCGTACAAGTCGAGTTGAGCGCAGCTTCAGGCAATAAGGCTTTATACTCGGCTCCTGGTAGTGAACAATGCAGTAAAGTGCGTTCTATTTACGCTGGAAGGATATTCGAGAGGTAGAGCCTTCGGCCGGAATGGCAACTAAGGTAACAAAGCCACAAACGGTCACACCTGCATTAGTTATGAAAAAAGGTAAGGATCATATTGGCAAAATTATAGTTAAAAAATGTATTTCCTTTGCAGCGAAATAAAGTTAAGAAGATCTAAGGTTTTTAGCTTCAAAATGTGTATACGAAGTTCCTATAATTTATCAAAAAAATTTCAAGTTTTCCCAAGGATTCATGATTCCTCAAAGATTTAAATATGTCCCAGTGGAGGAAAAATTTTTTACAAACTCCTCTCACAATTTAAATTCCATCCTTAATTAATATTTACCTTCTTCCAGGCCTCGGCCAATTTCATCCGAGGTCAATTTCGGGAAGCTGACTTGCAGCGAATGCCCATTGAAGAAGTAACTCAACCGTTCGATCAGCATATTTGTCAGCTTAGTATCACGATCCTCGCTGGATCGCGGCAAAGAAGACTCCAGCTCATTTTCGCTGACCAAAGGACGAGCGGCAGCCGCAGCAGCCTCACTGCTGCCCGGCAGACGCACCACCTTAATGCCATCGGCCACGGATATGGCATCGATGTGTGAGATGCGATCAATAAAGGAGATGGCCTTCTTCTTGAGGCATGGCACAAAACCGCTGTCCGTGCGCGAGCACTCATCGTAGATGCGCAGTACAGTGCGCGTGCCCACACTTTGATGGGCCGTCGCCGAGGACGACGACAGTGTGGGCGATGCGGCAGACGACGCTGCCGCGATTGTGGCGTAACTCGAATTGATTAGATTCTCAGTGCCCGCATTGCACGTACAGAGCAGGCTCAAGGATAATGCGAGCGCAAAGTGAAACACTAGGGAGTGATTTTTTAGTTTTGAGTGGGTCTTTTTGAGCAACATGTTGGAGCAACACTGACGTAGCACTTGGGTTTTTTCTTGCTAGTTTTTCGTTTCTGTTTTAAATGATAAACACTTTTGTCTTTTCACACAGGCTTGCCACTTTCGGAAACACTTAATCCACACAATTATCCTTGGAGCCGCACACACTTTTGCGCCAAAACAAACGGAAACCCTTAACGGAGCGGTTACTGTTGATGATTTCTGATGTGTGTTGTGGCTTCTGACAGTCCTCAAAACAAACTGATGCCAACGCTAGCCAAGCTAAATTCTTTTATAGACCTTTCTTTCGGATTTGCCCATTCTGCTTTTCTTTCGAGCTGCCATTTCTTTATTTTCTTCGACTTTGACTGTGTCTTCTTCTTCTTCTTCTTCGTCGTGCTACCAACTGAAAATGTTGGTAGTCTAAGTTTAATGCTCACACTTAGCCAACAACATTAGTGGCAACAACAGTTGGCTGCCTGATATTGTTGCTGTTTGCTTTTTTTTTGTGCTGTTTTGCTGTTTTGCTGATGTTGTTATTGTTGATGTTTATGTTGCCTGCTGTGCTTGTACTTGATGATCATTAGTCTCGAAAACACTTTTGCTGTTTTCCACCAGCCATCTGCCAATGACGACTGCCACAAAAGTGCAGTTGGCTGGCGTCTCTTTTTTCTCTCGGTATGTCTCTCTGCATTGGCGAGCTCTCAGTTAGTTTTTTCGCCACTGGCGGTGCGCTCAGTTTGTTGTTTGAGGTCGTGGGGATCGCTTGTATATTCGTTTTTGTTGTTGTTTATTGAATTCATGGCATTTTCACTGTCACGGCCATTAATTATAATTTTAATATCCTTGTCTAAAAGTTTTCAAGTAATTACCAATCATATCGCTTTCGATTTAATTACCATTTGATGGCGAATTCGGTAAGAAAGTAATATTCGTTAAATACTAAAAAACTAGGAATTGTACGAGTTGTGAGTTGAGACAAATCCATTTGGATTTAAGAGGAATTGGCACCTGGAAGTGAAACTGAAGTGACTTTTTCTCATTCGAATCTGCTTCCCAAACGACGTCAAACTTATATTGTTCCAATATTGCCTATATCTATTCCAATATATTTAAAAACATTAATTTACTTTTCATTAAGGCATTCATTCATCCAGCAATCATTCGTTGGTACAGCATTAAGGGAAGGGAACAGATAAACTAACGAATGCATGGAGTTTTCAGAACCGTACATGGATTTCTTTTAGATAGAAATCAAAACTTTGTACAACTTGAATTATTTAACTCACATTAAAATATCGACACCGATGAAATACATTTTACTGCTTGGAAAAAAATATACAAAATAAAGTTATAGTTGACATGCTCAGAGGCAGGTTATGTTAGGGTGGCTGTCGTGACGCCAACACACATAGACCACATAAGGTCTATTGTGATACCATCCGTATTCCTTTCCCCTATATCCCAAACCAGTTGGAGTTCAAGATGAACCGATGATAACTTTTTAATATGTTTTTTTTGTCACGTAGCCTTCCAAGTAGGTTAGGTTAAGGTGACTGTCGGCACGCCGACACACTTGGACCAAATGAGGTTCATTGTGGTACCACAGGATCCATATTCCATTCCCCTATACACGAACCCAATTGCAGTTCAAGATGATCCGATGAAGGCCTGCTATGCTAGCCGTAAAGAGATCGCAGAGGCTGTCCAAGAAGAATGACCCCAACAGGGCCCTCCCTGCTCGTGACAGTGCGTGAAGGAGCAGAGGAGTTGCATTACAGTCTCCTCCGCCTCTTCCTCATCCATCCTCCTTCAGAAGTCGTAAGGGAAACAGCTTGGCATTCAATCAAACAGTAACCAGTGATGACACCTACCACTGCTGGTCTGGTCCTAGTTAGTGCGATGAGTCCCTTTGAACGCTTCAAATCCAGCAACTGCCAGATCTGCCTTAGTGTGTTGCAAGTGGTTCCAGAGGACCATATGTTGTTAGTCTTGGCGATAGAATCAAGACAACTGTAACTTGTATCAGCTAGAAGCTGTATTGTGGTACCCTGCCTTGCCATCTCTGGAATGTCAATGATAACTTATCGTTGATAACAAGTGCTCTGTCGGGTTTTTGAGCTCTTTTGGCGATTGACCATCTCCATGGCTCGGTGTATCTGCATCATCACACGTCCTTTCTCACTACTTCGTTTGATTTTAATAAATTTCTAATTGATTTTTCGCACAATTCTTGTGAATTACGCACAGTGTAGCTATTGCATATGAGTTGCACCCAAAAATACTAAACATTATCCGATCTCAATGAAATTTTAAACATTTCATTTTTGCACTAAAAGAACTTTTGTGTGAAAAATGGGCGTGGTCAGAACATTCTAATATAACCTTGATTTTCAAAGGACGAAAAATATGAGAAATTCATCAACAATCTGATTCAAATTTTGTATGAACTGTGTTGTTGCCCATAAGACTATCACTTATTGAAAATTGTCGTGATTGAACCACTTCCACATCCAATTTGTTTTTTTTAAACAAAAATTCCGTTTTGGCAAATTTTTCCCACACTTGTTACACTGTGTTGGGTGCAATCAATACCAAATCCTCAGGCCTCTCGATGGAATTGTCTATACGATTGTGATCTCTGGGCTCTTGCAGCGGTTCGATGTTCGACATGTAACTCTTGTAGGTAATTCTTTAGTAGCTAATCGGAGTTGTAGTGTATATTGACGCAACACACCTCTCGTAGTGAGTCACAAATTAAACATACGAGGATCTTTCAATTCTGCAAGGCCTTTTCGACAATATTCGTTTCGTCCATTTTTTGTTGTGCCCTGTCTCCTGTAGGCCAATAAGCCCCTCGTATCCTTTCTATGCGGTTTAAACAAAAATTAACTAAATAAACTACCTTTAGAATTTTTGTGAAGTTTTTAAAATTAAGTTTTGTGTTCCACACATATTTTTGTCAATTGAAAAGTCAAAGCCGATTTGAATCGACGGCCAATAAATTAAACAAATTTAAAATAGATTAGGATTCTCAAGTGCTTCCCAAAATAAAATCCATTACTGTTTAGGGCGCCATTGAGGTGATACGTGTTTTTTCTTACTTCTTGTGTTTTCCTAAAAATTAAAAAGTGAGGTTAAATGCGTTTTATCGCATATACGTTGTGAGCAGTAGTCAAGCCATTGAAGAACTATTCCTAAAAAAACGAACATAATTTGTCGTGGCGTTATAGGAAACTGGCCAAATAATTCTCTTTCGAGAGACCTCCTATCCTTTCCAAGGCGAAAGGTTACGGAGAAACTTAAAAAAAAAAAATAAAAAAAAATCCCGCTCTTATCGAAGAAAAAATTTTTTTTAAATAAAATTTAAAAAATTGCATGAAATACTTTTTTATTGTATTGCATTTATTGAAAAAATATTGCCTTGTGCACTAACTACATCAAGTCAAAATAATAAAAAAAATGTTTCTCCAATAAAAGCGGTATTTTTCTCTTCAATAAATCATCATTACATTAACTCCGCAGCAACATATCTTCTTGTAGGCTTAATTGAAAGCAATTTGATGAAATGCAATATATTTTCCATAGAATTCACTTCCTACGATTTTATGGCTCAACCTGAACGGTACAAGATCAACTAAAAGTTACAATGAAATTCGAAATGGAAACAAACTACTGTAAACGACCTCAGAGGCGCTGTGCAGCGCTAACAATGGGTGGAAAATGCATTTCGCTGAAACGTATGTACACTGGACTTGCATAGAATTGTGCCTTTGCGATACCAATTGATAGCGTACGGCTCACTAGACTTACCGTTGGCGCGCAACGCGAGAGGGGCCTGCTAGCAAGACCAGCTTACTTGTACACTTTCAGCTTAATGACAATGTAATCAAATGCAAGCTTTGTACGAGCCAGCGTCGTCCGCACACTCAATTCAATTTCATTCAACAAAAGGGACTTAATGTGTGTACTGCCGGAGGATGCTGCTGAGATTCTAAACTTTCAATAGCGTAGGCAATAAAGCGTGTAACAAACGATTGCTGTAGACAGTCACACAAGAGGGAGTTTATTTCCAATCTACCGAGGGCAGTCTCTACTTTACCGACAACAGTTGCAGCATGGACAGTTGTTCATGCATTGCCTTTTGTTGTTACTGTTGTGGTAACAGTCTTTTGTGTTGTTGCTGGATGTAATTCTCTGATTGCGGTTTTCCCATTATTTCCTCCCAATTTTTTCAAAGACTTTGTAAAAGGAGGCGGTCATGATGGTGGTGTTGGCATTTACTTTCCCTCCATTAGGCCTTTGGTTATGGAAGCAGGTGATTGTGCCTTGAAGCTCAAATGCTTCATTGGTATTTTGTTCGTATGTGGGGAATTTTTCGGTTTGCATTTCTTTTACGTCGTGTTTTTTGGGGGCTTTCGGTTTATTATTGCGTTTTTTGATTTTCTCGGTCTCCGGCCAACCAACATCCGCTGAGTTGGATTTTTTCGGCGCTCATTGAAGGAGAAACTTATTGCCGCTTAATTTCATTTTGTATTTAATTCGGTGTTTAATGGCAGTGGGAATAAAATGGCGAAATAAATGTGCTTATGTACACTTGAAGAAAATGGTTTTGCCTTGGTGGGTTCGTTTAATGCACTTTGCATGCTCATAATAATAATTTTAACGGTACTTTTCAGATTTTAATGCCAACATAAGTATTTTTCTCTTAGTTGTTTTTGGTTTTCTTGCTTTGGGGCGCTATTCGTCTGGCACTTATCTTTATAAATTTTGTTTTATGTTCGTTGCACCTTTTGAACTTAGGGTGTGAGAAATTTTACTTTTTCGATTTTTATTGAAGTGAAAACGAGAGTATGGTTAATGAATAATATTTTGTAAAAAGGGCTTTAAAGTGAGGAATTGATGAAATCTCTTTATTTAATTAAATTTAATTAAATTTAATATGAATGAATATAAAAATAGGCATTCAAAAATTTGGAATTATTTTGTTACTTCTGAATGGATGATTTAAAAATGGTGCAGCATCGGATACAAAATAGCTATAAAATGTCTTTATTTTCCCTTATCTTTAGAAATACTTAACCGATTTGGACGCCGTTTCTTGTATTTGATTGGAAATGATGTCGGGAACGAAATGAAATTGAACTGGATCAAAATATAATTGGAACAAAGTTTATTTTCTATAAATCAGATTTTATGAACATACCTCTGATTTTTTTCATACAAAAATTCATTCTTAAAATTCTAAAAATTAAGTTCCAATTTGCTCCTAAAAAGGTTGAAACTTTTGTATGAAAAAATCGGTTGTTCGGAGAGAAAAAATTGCTAAAAGTTTTTTTTGTAGAGAACAAAACTGCATCATTCTAAAACAGAGTTTTCGAAATAATCATGATTAAGCACAAATTACCGCTATATACAGCTGCGGTCAACAAAATAGTAACGGTCGAAATTTTAAATTTTGATTTGTTTGCGAACACTTTATAGTATTTTAATTGGTACCATTGGAAAGGTCTCTTGAAAAGGTACTGGAATGAGTACCTGTACATTTTTATCCATAAAGTACTTATCGAGAAAATCCATTTTAAAAATTTACTTACTTTTCTAACTTTTTTCTTTGGGGTTATACAATTTTTTTTTTGATGCAAAAAGTTTTTTTATTAAAAAAAAAAGTATTTTACTAAAACCAGTTTTGTGATAAAAAATTCCCCCTGAATTTTGAGAATTTTTTGAAAAATTTGTTTTTTATTTTGAAAAAATGGTCGATACAATTTTTTTATACAAAGTAAATCCACACCCATACAAAACTGTTAAAAAATAGTTATGAACAACAATATCTCAATTTAAATTTTTTTTTTCGTAAAAATCAAATATTTTAAAAAATTCGCAAAATTCATTTTTTATCACAAAACCCCCTTTAGTAAAATAGTTTTTATTTTTTCCAGCGCAACTTTTTGCATACAAAAAAAATTGTATAACCCTCGGGAAAAAAGTTTGAAAAGTATGTAAATTTTTAAAAATGGTTTTCGCGACAGGTACTTGACGGATTAAGGTGCTTTGGTACTCATTCGAAAGGGGTCTAGGAGGCCTTTCCAATGGCCCTAATATAGATACTATAAAATGTTTGAAAACAAATCAAAATTTCATATTTCGACCGCTACTATTTTTTTAACCGCAACTGTATGTTTATCGGATTTTGGCTCATTATACCCCCACACACACTGTGGCAGGGTATACTCACTTTGTCACAACGTTTGTAACGCCCATAAGGAGGCGTGTCCGGTATGGAGAAGTATTTAAAACTAGAGAGTGGACTATCTTCGGCTATACCGAAGTTGAAATACCCCCACACAGTAGAAAGAAGTACCTGGAACATAAAAAAATGTGGTCTCAAGACCCTATTTTGAGCCAATTATAGGTTTTGGAGCCCAAACCATGTCCAAAATCCATTTCTAAAAATTTCCAATCAAATCCGAAAAAAAAAAAATTGGTCTCAGGACCCCATTTAGACCCTTATATATGTGGCTTCGGAACCTCGGACCATGTCAAAAATACGTTTCTAAACATTTCCAATGGAATACAACAATAAAAAAGACTTGAACAATTTTTACCTTTTTTTTCGGTGTATGGGAGCCACGCCCAGTTTTTGTCCGATTTGGCTGATTCTCGAACTTGATCTCAGTATTCACGAGAAAAACATGTAAAAAAAGTTTCAAGTCGATATCTCCAAAACTGCGACCGCTATCGTGCGGACGGACAGACGGACAGACGGACGGACAGACAGACGGACATCGCTAAATCGACTCAGGAGGTGATACTGATCAAGAATATATATACTTTTCCATACCGGACACGCCTCCTTATGGTCGTTACAAACGTTGTGACAAAGTTAGTATACCCTGCCACAGTGAGTGTGGGGGTATAAAAAGCAGTGAACAACTTTTTTCCCCTTTTTTTCTCATACTTAACCTTCTAACACCTTAATGGGTCATTTGCGGATAGAGAGGCGTTTCTTACATATATTTTAACGAATCCTCAAAAAAGCTACGAGAATCTCAATGTTCGTAACTGTCTATAGCCAAATAATTTTTTGTGTTTGAAAAATTTTATAGGCTGGTAACTTTAACAAAACCTTTTAATGTAACACTAATTATGACTAGTAGAATCCGAAAATACAAAAAAAAAACACTCAATCGTTTTTTTGTCGCAAAGTGCAGTATTAAAAACATTGCATAAAATAAAAATGCATTTGAGATGGCTTAACTTGGATTTTTGAGTATTTTTATTTGGTAGGCAAATAAATGAACTAAAATAGTTTTTTTCCCATATTTTTATTTTACCCCCAACTGTTACTAAAATACTAAAAAAGAAATAAAAAAATTTTTTTTAGTTTTTTTTCAAATGTAATTTTACCTGTCATGAATATGGTGTGCTATTTTTGAAATTCGACACTTCATTTTTATTTCATACAAAGCCAGTCTAATGTGAATATATAATTCTCTTACTACTTCTAAATTATTTCGTATTAGAAATGTTATTGGAGCAATGCTTTAAAAAGCTTCGTGATATTTGTCTGGAAATAGTATGGAATAATTGGTATACTTGAAGCAATTAGGAAAAGTAAAAAAATTTAATTGAAAAATTAAACTAATCACGAATTTCCAGAATTCAACTGACATTCAACGTACAAAAGAATCGTGCAGCCAAAATGCGTGAAGAAGAAAGTGGTTTTTTTTTTGTGGAATGACCAACCAAACAAGAACAAAGCCCAACTTCATAAAAACATTAAAAGCATAAAAATGAAAGTGAACTAAATTGTTTTAAAAAATTTTAAATTAAAAATAAACCTACTTGAACAAGTTTACAGGGCCAACTTCACGACACTCAAAGAACCAACTAGAATTCTTAAACTTTCTCTCAAATAAAACTAATTCAAAAGGCATTGAAAGAGACCACAAAATAATTGCCAAGTCAGACAAAAAAGGAAAATTACAGCTACTAAGTAAAACAGTATACATCACATTAAAAGTGCCACACAAAGAATTCTCAAAAATGTAGATTTAAAAAAAAAGAATTCTTTCTGAAAAAAATTTTCTGGAATCGCTACGACCCACACACAAGCGAATAAAATAATAAAAACATAAAACGTATTAAATTGTAGTAATGAAAATTCATTTAATTTGGTTTGATTTTATGTGGTTTGGTCTTATTGAGTAAGTACAACAACCACAGTCGACCACAAATACAAATGCCAAAAGCGACACAGTGAAACAATTGCATTTTCACTGTTATTGTCACTGTGGCTGTTTGATTTCATGAGGCAAAAATTTCTGGGAACTCGAAAAGCAAAAGTGCCTTACGCAGTGTAAAAGCAAGCTTTTCAGCGAAAATGGTGGCAAACTAAAGCCGTTGTAATTGAAATTTCCCTATTTGGAATCATAATGGCTCACTTTCAATGCGATTTCGGCGGTTAGTTTCCACAGAAGAGGTTGGTAGTGCACGTAAATACACATGTGCGTTGGATGTTTGTTTGGTGCTTCACTATAGCAAATTTTCCATTTTCATTTCCATTTTACTGTTTCTAGTGTTGGTTGCTATTTCGATTTGATATTGCTGTCGGTGGAGTTTTCATTTCTTGGGAAATATGAAATTCATTTACTTCTGATACCGCAGCATAGGTATTGAATGTAATTAAATCTGAAAACGTGTGGGTTAATGATAAGCGATGAGTTGGTGTGGCTAACAGTAATAATTCTATGTGAAATCATTGCGAAGTGATTTTACGAAATATTCATTTGATATGGGCGGAAATATTTCCTTCTCACTAATTGTGATTGCTTGAAGCCGTATTAATGCACATAATTCCTTCCATTAACTAATTAAAATCATAGTAAAATCCAAGCAGATAGGTTTCATAAAGATTCATAAGCTCAAACGCCATTGAAAGCAAAAGTCGATAGCATCATGGTTGATATGTAAAAGTAATTAAGTGTAAAAAAATAGAGTAAATCTGCAAAGTGGTTCCACATTTTCACTTTCAGTTAGTCGCCTCTACCATTTTCACTTTCGACAAATCTGAGGTAAGAGAAGTGACTCCTGAAAAACTCTAAGGCAAAGTAACACATAATCTTAGAAACAAAAAAACCCACCAAGAGGTTAATTATGCGTGTTAAAAATTATTTTCAAGTACTTGGTTTTTTTTTGTCTCAGCACAGACAAAAAACAAACGAATGGAGATCATCACCTGGCAAAAGTGATATCAACGCAAAATTAATGATGTGTAGAAAATAAGAAAATTTTCAATGTTAATGAAGTTGTACGGTGTACCTACACTTAAAGAAATAGTTTCACTTGCAAGAAGAAAAAATCTTTGTGAAAATTTATTTTAAAGTCTTGGGTTTTTTAAATTTTAGACAAGGGAAATCCCTGAAAGAAGGGCCGGAGTTATGAATTGTATAAAATCTAAAGACAGACAGTGAATTTCACAATAGCCACTCAATAGCAGATTGGAAATTTCAGCAAAATGCGTTTAAAATTGCACGAGTTTTAGTTCCTTTAAAACATTTAACCGTTGCTGTGCACGCATAATATGAACTCCAAAATTTCACGGAAATCCATTCAAAAGAGATGATGTTAGCGGAAAGTTGATTTTCATACAGTCAGGCACCCTTTCAGCAGTTAATATCAAATTAAAAATTTCACAGAAATTCCCATCACCATGATGCTTTCAATATTGTTTCATAGCTACAAAGCTGCCATAGATGAAGTGCACAGTGGTTCAGTGTAGGAAGTGAGAAGTAAATTACGTTTAAACATGGTTCTAAAGGAGCCACATATCGTAATTTCTGCAGACGAAGAGCCACTCCCAAGAGATGCAAGGACCACCCTCTCACAACTCCGTTCTGGCTGGAGCTAAGTGCTCAGTTACATATAGCGCATTAATCCGGAGGTGCAGGATAAAATCCCAGAATGCGATAGACAGCCACGCGACACACGATATCTCTTCAGCTGTCCAAATGGGCCCACGGACCTAACACCAATTTCACTATGGACTCACCCAAAATAAGCAGCAAAGGTTACCGAAAATTAGAAAAACTATGATAACGATGATAAACTAAGCTGCTACAACAACAACATGCTTTCAATATTTGAGTAGGTAAAACGTAATATTCACAACTGGGCGCTGCGCCACCAAATATTATATGCAACGTGTTAGCGATAAGCTTGCAATAATCGATATAGCGCTGCTCAGTCCTTTCAAAGTTCAAACATTTTGATACATGCATGTCTCAATAAAATGTTCGAAGTAGTTCTTCAGTTATAAGGCAACAAAGCCTATGTTGTGTTATCTATGCCTTAAGTGACTCAAATAAAAATTGATTATATTCCTAAATATCACTTATATAACTTGTGACTCGATAAAATAGTTCATAGTCAGCTCTCTGACCATTCATCACCCAAAACCACTTATAAAATTTCAGGAAAATCAGAATTATAGCAGTTTAGATTAATATTTTCCATGCCCACCTCGAACGCCATATGTACATATTTTAAAAGTCACATAGCCTCTGTCTAGCAAACACACATCGACAAAGCTGAACTTTTTGTGTGTGTAAATAGACACGCTCAATCCGAAAATAATAATTTAATTTTTCCAGCACTCCGTATTTTTCCGCAAACGCTAAAAACGGTTTGTGGTTTTAAATAACTGAGAAACTATGCGTGGTACGAATTTCTAATTGTCATATTGGGCATCAGCATGAAAAAATACATAAGAAAATGTTGTAGTTTTTTTGTGAATTTTCATTAAAAGTGCCAAAATTGACAAATATTTTCATATTTTTTGCATTTGAGATTTCGTATCTAAAAGAGATACAACAAAAAATTGTTCAACAAAATTTAGGGCTGATCATTTTCTTTAAAACCGTTTAAAAATTTGTAAAATCGATGAATTCATTTAAAAGTTACAATATAAAAAGCACAAAAAGTGCTACAAAAATTTCATTATTATTTTCGGATTCAGCGTGGCAAAATACATACGAAACAAACAAGTTTTATCATTTAACAAAATTACTGACAATCAGTAAAGATTACTAATCTGTTATTATATGCAGTTTCTGGTGCTATAGCAGAAGAACAAATTGTTTTACTTAGAAGAAATTATTTTAAAATTACCTAAAATTTTTAATTGTGTAAAACAAAAAATACTGAGTAGCTACTTACTATACAAAATTTCCTAAGGTAAAAGTAAACAAGCAAACAAACAAACAGACTCCCATTACATTACATTTGTATTAAAGAAGGTAAGACATAAATGTTTTTTTTTTTACAAAAAAAACCTTTTCCAACCAAAACAACAAAAAATGTTAAACCCTCATTTAAATAGCCGCTAAATTAAGTAATTAGCGTGCAAGTTATGCATGTCGCGCTTTTGTATTTTGTTTCACCTTCTCGTGTGCCCTGGTGAGATGTCAGATGCGCTTGCAACAGATGTGCTCTCATACATGATCACAGCAATTTCACCCATAAACGACGAAGGTATGGGGGTTTTCACTTTTCATGTAAAATAAAAATAAATTTTCCTCGTTTAAAGTGGGAAATACATGTGAAAGAATTTAAAGTGGGAAAAACAGGTGCTCCAGCACAGTAAGTACTAAAAAAAAATAGCAAAGAGATGAATATAAAACTCCTTTTTCCATGAATTTGAACTGTTCATGGTAAGGAAAAGGCTTCGGGCAGTTCGGAAAAAAATCCATTTAATTAAATTCAGAGAGCAAGTGTTTTTCAATTCGTTTTAAAATTTTTATATTTTTTGTCCAGTGCAGCTGCACAGTATTTGAACATTTAGGGTCGTTTTCTCAATGTTCGGTTAGTACTTTAAACGTCACTTTTATAGGCAAATCGGTGATTAACTTGGCGATTGAGTAGACATTGCTTAGCTTGGTTAACTGACAATAAGTGATCCATTCACTTTAGTATTTAAGCTGACACATGGACATCAACAAAGACTTAAACTTGAAGCTGGCAGTTAACAGTATTTATCTACTTTAAATCACAATCGAAATTCTCTAGGAATTACAAAAAAAAAATGCATGAAAAAGTGAAGCTACTCGTAACTGAACTGACAGCATTTTCCGCTGAATCACTGCCACAATCAGTCAATGAAATTGTGAGTGGCCATATTGATGCGTGATTGTGAATTCGTGGTTGCATCTTCCGATGACTGGCACTTGGGTGACTGGCAACCTCATGGATTATGTATGAGTGGAATTGAACTTTTCCATGAATGGGCAGATACTATCGCGAACGAAAGCAATCCCATTGCGGTGAGTTAAATGTGTCACGTGTAGGTTTACTGGCTTACATACAAATTAGCAACTATCAATGTCAGTCTATCTGAATTCGCCTGGGAATTTTCTGTGAATAAGTTTACAATTTCATTATGAGATTTTTGTGGTAAGAAGTTGTTTTTTTTTCTATTGTAGCATAACAAACTTTTACTTCAGGCCTATGGCAAATTTTTATAACCTAACTCAACTTAATATTTTATATTTTCGCAAAACCAACACAAAACCAAAAGTGAATTTTTGATTTATTCCCCCGTCAGAGGTTTTCACTTCGCAAAAGTGAAATTTTGTTGATTTGACTGATTATGAGGCGCATCAGAAACTAAATATTAATACAAAAATAAAAGTAAGGAATGTGCAAAAAATGTACAACAACAAATGTAGCCTCAACACGCAATTCTTGTGTTTGACCATTGACCGTTAGGAAAGTGCGCACACCCGCTGGAAAACCCATCAGCCACTGTCTACTTTGCGCTATTGCAGCCACTGCCAGCCATGAATGGCAGAAACACCCATGTCGTTCGGTTGACTTTGTCGTTTGGTCGCACAGCATAATAGCCGCCGCATCAAAATAAAAGTGCTTTGACCTGGCCTTAGCATGTTCGCAGCGCAACCTACAATTATGTTCTTAAGTGTCACAAATGACAAAATGAAAATAAAAATAAACAACAACAACGGCAACCTCAACGGCTGGTGATTTGTTGACCATTTGCGTGTTCGCTCGGCCTGACATTTGAATGGAAAGAAACTCTCCATGTTAATTGAGTCGCTGCTACGGAATCACTGAAAGTGACATGAAAGCCAAACAAAATGGTGCGCCTTTATGATGGAGGTGGACCATTTCCACGGCGGTTCCATGCTTTTGAATGCACAAACATTTCAATTTAAGTAATTTCACTTTTTAAACATTTATTTTATTTTATTTAGCCAAATAGGCAGGCAGGTAGGTAGGTAGGTAGTTGCTCGTAATTAACTCCAAACCGGCAATCAAATTTTCAGTTAGCCATTAAGAAATGTCCATTATGGCTTATGGTCTGTGGTTAATAACCAAAAAGGTGATTACGGCTAATATTTAAGTATTATATTTAGGCCCTCCCCACAATTTTTCATAAAGTTTTCATTAGGATTGGAAGTTATTTGCCTGAATGAGCTTGAATTTAGTTTGTATTAGCAGCTAAAGCGATTTCTATAGATTACACTGTTCGGCAGACAAAATAATATTGGAATGAAGAAAGTATCTCAAAGATTTCATAGAATCCACAACCTTAATCTTAAAAAAGACAAAAAACTTAGTAAATCAGTAAAAATGTATTTAAAAAAATTAAATTTTAATACCATTTTTTTATTAAGCGATTCTGACAATTTTTTTGTGATTTTGTGCATTTTTCGATATTTTATCTATAACTTTTCGATAATTTTTCGATTTTTTTTTTATCGATTATTATCGATATTATTCGGGTATTTTGGTAAACATTTTTCGATAGCTTTACGATATTCTATTCATAATTTTCGACAATTTTTTCGATATTTTATCACTGTTTATCGATATTTTATCGATAATTTTTCGAAATTTAATCGATAGTTTCCGATAATTTCTAATTCCACCAAGGGCTGGATCTTATCCCATGCTGTCCATTTTCAATACCGTACAGTTAGAAGAAAATAGGATTCGATAGCATCACTGCGGCAGTTATCGTGTGAAATGAGTCACTTTTAGATTGGATCCTAAAAGATCCTTATGAGTGGCTGACATTGCATATCGATGGTCATACGTTAACCATCTGTTACGTGGTATCAAATTATGACCATCGATATTCCACTTCGCCGTACAGTGGCAGAATATGGTTAGCATGTGTCAAAACATTAATGTCCAATCGTCTGATATACATGTTCCCTGCCACCTTATGGGAACGTTCTTAACATTTCTGATGTTCTGTTCTTTGGTCAGCCATTGTTTTAAAGAAAATGTGAGCCAGGACGGAGCTTATGGTATTAGTTAAATTAATTATTTAAACAAAATTCACTGAAGAGTGTAGATTTTAAACAAAGTAACTATTTAATACGCCATAAGCCGTAAAAGGCAAAATGATGAAAATAAATTAATTCACACCAAATAATTCTAAATGTTCTTCATTTCGTATGAGCTTTAGAACTTTAATCGGCACAATTTCCCAGTAAATCTGTATGCGTTTGCAGAGTTAACATAACGGTTTGGGAAATATTCATTGTCGTAGTTTTCGTAAAGTCGATTTAATTTTTGCTTTATTTATGTTTCAGTGAAAATAAGTTTGGAGTGCGAAAAATGCAATACAATAAGTAGTTTATATTTTTACTACACGTAGAGAAATGTTGGCTCATGATCTACGATTATGGAGTCCATAAAATGATTGTTACTTAATTACTAACTATAATCATTAATTGTGAATATTAGTCACAAATTTTGCGAATTCGTACATAAACTATGCATATGGATTGTGAATACATTATGATTAAGGTTTATGAATTTCGTGATTTATTTTATTATTCTTGAAGAATAATCAATTATTCTTGATTAACTAGGTCATGAAACTGCACGTGTTATCATGAACTTATGAGTAACTGGGTTGATTGTCATGAATTGCTGAGCAATATTCAATACATTTAGACGCTTTTACAATAATGCCAGGGTAGCCGAATCGGTTAGGCGTCCGGACTGGAGAGGATGATGTCGGTTCGAATTCCGGGAAAACTGAATTTGTGAAAAAGTTATTACAAATTATTCTAAGCAAGTTGCAAATAAAAAAGTAAAATTAAATAAATAATTAAGTAAAAAATTAGCAAATAAAAAAAATTTTAATTTATTTAATTGGAAATATGTGCTCAAATTATTATTACGAATGATTCATTTATTCTCATTTAAGCCTAAAACTATGAATTTTTAATCATAATTTATGATTTTTGTTTGCACAATTTATTCCAAAAGGGAAAATCATAATTCATGTTTAAGTGGAATAAATCAAGCAAACACACATCACAAACTATGATTTTCACTTTTATCATTTCTTATGATTAAGAATTCTTGATTATTGACTTCTAATTAATGGATCAATATCGTGACTAATTTTTACTTAATTGATTCCTATAACGCATGATTTCAGCAAGAATTTCCCTCCGTGAATGTTATCCTTTTCACACATGCAAGCTGTAAGGCGGATTGAAATTAAATTGAAATTCTAATGGCATAGAGGTGCCTTACAAATGATTTTTCACCCTTGTAGTTTTATTAAAATGGATTTCGAATTGTTGAACCTACACCGTATAACCTACCTCCACCGACTATCATAATGCCAGAATTGTTCCTTAAGTTCCAATGACAAACGACTTTATAAGACTCTCCATATCCATTCAATAATCGTCCTAAAACGATATATAATTTGATAAGGGAAAGTACATTCTCCTCTGAATTGTATTGTTTCTCCTTCTCAAAATCCATAAACAATCCAGTAGCACTAAACATTTGTTGAACCAACAAAAACTAAAACTTCCGTTTTCATTTAGTAGCAAAACGAACTGTACAAGTACAAAGGCAACAATATTCACCCAAAACACAAACTTTAAAGCGAAGTAAAAAGGTAAAAAAAAATAAAACTTTGGCCTCATGGAAATGAATGAACTTGGAAATGAAAGGCGGCATCAGCACAGGCACAAGACCCTCCAAAGGTTTAATGAAAAATGTAAATATGCATTAAACCAAATAGCGATGGAGTATTTTCTAAAGAACTCGTAATAGATTCCAGTTATCAACTGACAATGGGCCACAACAGAGCAGCAAAAACATCAACAACAAATACTGCAGGCAAAAGGGTAGCCGCTTTTATAGGGTTTTCTCACTATTCAGCGAGTATCACACGCAGATACCTTATTGCGATTGACTGCCGCTGCAAGTAAATGTTAGTAAGAAAAAGAAGGAAAAACAAATTCAATGCAAAAATAACTTTCACGCGGATGTGGAGTTATGAATACTTGTGTTGAGAAAAATTTCGGTTTTATCTTTTGTGGCCGTGCGCTGTGTAATGCGATGAGAATATATTGTGAAGATAAGGAAATTAGTTGGCTGGTGTGATGATTGGCAAAGGTGAGAAAGAGTGGAGATTTTCATCTTCTCTCATAACTTTTTGCCACAGCTAATAACAGTAATACCAAATGCCAAATGAGCATATATTATTTTTAATAAATGAAACGGAAAGAAAAAGTATTAATAAAAAGAAAATGAAAAATGAAAAATGGAAATGAAAATGAGAAAGAAAGATTTCGCCCAAATTATTTTTGCAACCAAATTGCAATGGTGAAATTTCTGTGTTTGACAAATTAGTTCTCCGCTTACGTGACGGTCAGACAAGAAATATTTACCAACCGCTGGCGCATGGTTCTACGGTATGACTGTCTAACAGCCACGGCCAATCAAAGCAACAGCTTTTGATGATGTCTGCTCATCAAGTCTTCACGATGGCCGTCATCGCCCAGAGCATCACTCATGGCAGTATTGTAAAGTTTCTTATAAATTGTTCGCTATCCAAATGCAATTTCTGTTTACAGGCATTTCACATCACCTGGAACGATGCAAACACACACACACACACACACACACACACACACACACACACACACACACACACACACACACACCACACTTTGTCATGCAGTTTCGGTGTGGTAAAGGCGCAGGTTGTACATATCCACTGACCCATGTGATTAGTTTCATGGAGAGATTTTTGGTTTGATTTTTTTCACTTTTCCTTTTGGTTGTTGCTGTTGTGGTTTTTTTCTTGGAAATTTGCAAACCTACATTGCCACATTTTTGTGTGTAAATTTCACTTGAATTGCATTTGATTAGGCTGTGAATTGATTCCAAATTTGCTAGGAACAGTACAAGTGAGGCAAAAAGAAAACTACAGATGAGTATTTTTAAGAAATTTTAGTCGAGTTAAAGAATTTTGAGGCCAAGTAACCTCATCAGCCTTTGATCTTAACCCTTAAGCAATGTCATCATCAGTGCATATGACTTACCGATTACCTTTAACACTGACCAGACAAACCTCAGTGTTAAATCTAATTAATCCCTTGAAATGCTGTAATCACTCACATGCAGCCAACCGTGTGTGTGTATTTTCGCCCCCAGCACATGCCTTAAACGGCCAAGGACGTGCTGGCAAATAGCAGCCGAATTAAATTCCCGAAACGCGTACATTAAATCAAGTGTCAGCAGCTTAAATTGATATCGTTTGTGCATTACAGCAATGCCGCACACATTCTCGCTTAAGGATGCACTTAAGTCTTCCCCTTAAGGCCGCAGGCAAACAGTTCAATGGCATGGCAGCTGCCAAATGTGTGCACTTACAAAGCGAAAGCATTTCAACTTGATGCTCCTCCTCCTCCTCCTGCTGATAGAAGCCCTGCCATTTTAAAGCACCGAGATGCCTTTACCAATTGGCTGCAGTGGCACGAGATGAAAAATGAGAAAATGAACAGAAATGGGAAAACGTGACATGTCAGGGAAAGTGAAAGCAACTTGAGTGCGCAACTGAATTGGCCAAACGAACAAAAACTAAAATCATAGCAAACTACAAAACTATGAGTGTAGAACAATGAAACCTTGCCAAAAGTTAACCTTATCTTGTAGGTAGTGTTACGAGCGAAAATATAAATTTGAAAAAAAAATACCCAAGCCCCCACATGATTGCACACAAAATAAAAGGAAAATTTTTTTACAGCATTCAGTGAGATTTTTTTATTTTTCTTTCTGTTGAAAATGTACGAGTTTGGCGGTAAAATCGAAAAACAATACGAACAACAACAACAACTAAGAGTGCCTCATGGCCAATGTCGATGCAAGTTACAGTTGCAGTTCTGCTGCTCCCCCATCTTTTGTCCCGAAATAAAACGTTTCTGTGTCGGAAAAAATAAAAGTAACAGTTGCCGTTTTTGCACTTACAAGTTGAGTGCCATTGCAGAGCTAGTCGGAATACCAATCCCCTGTTCATTTTTTTTATGTATCCTTTACAATCTCCAACAAATGATATTTCCATTTTGTGTGAATTTCATTTCACAGCAAGGTGCGAATATTTAATGAACTCGGAAATTAAAAACTTGAGAAAGAGGAAGATAAAGCGGAAGATAAAGAGCTTTTTAAAGCTACGCAACATTGAAGGAAAAACCAATTAAAAACTATACAATTCAATAGCATGTTGCTTCTAAAGTTTGTCTTGCTGCAGCACACTGGTCTGTGAGACGATTCTAGGTGGGGGTGGGCAAACCTCAAAAAAAGATATTTCAAAATGGATAAAAACTTTTATGTAAGTGTTCCCAGACATCCAATGAACGAATCTGCATACTTAGTTTAAACGAAAAAATTACGAGGAAAAAGTAGAAAATTTAAATACACTACAATCTACACTCAACACCACATACAAATCCTTTTTATAACCCGCGAGCTTTTTCATACACTTCCACATAAGCTACAGAGCTGAAATTTGGTACACAGATAGAACTCGGTTGACAATGTATTCTATTCAATTTTAGGGTCCATCAGAGGGACTCAAACCCAATGATGAATGGTAGGTGGGTTCTTATTGACAAAATGAAATTGTATACCCTTTGGAAACGGGGGGTTTTGTACTTGTGTTCGCATTCGGGAAAAAGAGTAAAAAAAAGGAAAAAAGTGAGAAAAAGGGGTGAGAAAAAAATGTAAAAAAGAAGAAAATAAAAAAAAGTAAAAAAATAATTTTTTAAAATAAAAGCATTTAACCATTAAATTAAGTTTCGTAATTTCGATTTAAAATAAGGGGTTTTTGGCGACTTCAAAACCTGCAATGATATTAGGAACACAGTAGCCAAGAACCATTAATTTTAAATCGAAATTGCGGAAATTAATTAAAGGAAATTTTTGTTCTGCTTTTTAGTCGGTTTAAGGGTTATATTTTAAAAAACTATTTTTTTACTCTTTTTTTATACTTAAGTGTAATAAAACTGACAAAGACATATGGGATTATACTACTCAATTCCTTTCGGGTGGAACAAAAGCGGTATGAATTTCTGAAAGCGGGACATTTGAGTGTCCCCAGCCATTCGTTGGGGACAGCGGCACAAAGTGCTTGAAAGCGGGACTGTTCTGCCCAAAGCGGGACATATGGTCACATTATACATAATATTTAAATTTTTTATCAAAGCTACCACGCCCAGTTTTTTAATTTTGCCTATTTTTTACGAAACATTCGAGAGTCTCAAAAATTGCTTCAAACTTTAAAAACAAAATTTTATAAGATCAACTTATAAAAAGCTAGTAAGAGGATTTTCTTCGGTTTGACCGAAGCTAAAATACCCTGCACATGCGAGTACGATACATTCTTTGTTGGTCATTTTATCGACACTTTTTAGGAATTTTTATCGATTTTTTGTGGATATTTTATTGAGAATTTTTTATCATTTATCACAATTTTTTCGATATTTCATCAATAATTTATCGATAATTTCCATTTTCACTTCATTTCCGATCCATTTCAAAATGTTGTTCCAATTCCATTTTGTTCCGGTCCAATTCCATTTCGTTCCAGTTTCATTCCCATTTCGTTCCAAGCATCATGTCCAACCAAATAAAAATAAAAAAAACTGCGTCCAAATCGGTTTAATATTTCTCAAGATAAACGAAAATATTACAAATTTGGCGGTCATTTTGTATGGGAGGTGGGCGTGGTTTTTATCCGATATTGCCCATTTTCAATACCGTCCAATCATTCGCCAATATATGGAGTCGATAGTTCAAAAGCTACGGCAGGTATCGTACGAAATGACAGACTGACAGACGGAAGGACGGACGGACAGACGAACAGACGGACAAATAGTTTTCCTTACCTGTCACGCCTCCTTATGGGCGTTACCAACGGTGTGACAACAATATACCCTTCGACACTAGTGTGCAGAATATAAAAATTTTAACATTTAAAAAAATTTTGTTTGAACTAAATTTTTTTTTTTAAATTTTTTCAGTGAATTCTACTTTTGAATAAAACATTTGCATTACATGAACAAAAATCAATGTCAATAACCAGTTCAATGTGCGAATTTCAAAACAGCATAACTGCATAAAATTTCAACAAATTCTTCAAAGTCACGGACAGTTATACTTCTCCCCCCTTTCGTCATCGCCCACTTAACAGTTAATAGAAGCACGATTTTCTGCAATAGCATGAAAACGAACGAATGAGCCTACTGCCAGCCACTGGAAAGCGGCCTTTTCTTATTCATCTTCAGCTTTGGGGTCAAATTGCTATTATCGAAAAAAACCAAAAAAAAACAACAACAAAAGCAGCAGCACTTCAATCTACAATTTTTCAATTTAAGTTTAAAGCATTCCTCCAGCAATGAAATTGAACCTGTATAATGACTTTTTGCGGTGGTGGTGGCGGTTGTAGTGTGTGTGTGACAACAAGTAAAATCTCAAAAATAAATTCGTCAGATTGTCATTAAAAAGTGAAAGTGGACAAGCAAACAAAAAAAAAAAAAAAGGAATGCAGAAGCTCCCTCCGGAGGATAGAAAATTTGCCAACGTTTTGAATGTAATTTGCTTGAATAAATCAACAATTGAACAATTGAATTCTCAATTAATTTTGATGTAAGCGAATGTGCAGAAGATCAATGCATCAAGGCAGCAGTTGAACCTTCTAAAGTTGCTTTCTTTCTTCTCGTGCAATAGTCCACACTCCCGCGCAAGCTGCAAGCTGCCATTGTCACCATGGTCCCATAGTCAAGTCCAGGTTGTCGCCACCTTTGATGTGCTCAGCTGCGACAAGCACAAGCAAACTATGCACCACCAAACACGTGCAGATGCAGATAATGTGTCTCCGGCATTCGAGGCAATCTTCAAATTGCGAAATTGTTCTGCGATGGCATACATGCTGGCGGTGTCTACCGCGATACATGCATCTGTGATGAATGAATCGTGTTGGCCATGCAAAACGATTTCTATGTTAGATTCCAAATTGTGTTTGTTTTTACATGTTAACACGCTGAAATTATACTTCACACACAAACACAGTTAAATCGCACAACAGTTCGTTTCCCTTCTTTCACTGTTTTGGGGGGCAACATTTCGGACGAGATTTATTTGTGTTTGCGTGCCGTTGAGAAAGTGTTTTTCCTTCGTTCAATATCATGACTAGGAATCATCATGTTCATTTGATATCTTTGTTATCAACGAAGAAAAAACAAAAACAAAAAAAAACCCGGCAATGTGGAACAGCACTGGCGAAATAAATCAGTTCACTATTTTAGGCAACAAATAAAAAACGAACGCCAAGAATCACTCTTCCATAAAACTACTTTTGTATGCAGTTTCCATGCCAGCCTGCAGATATGTTCACTGCAGCCTTTACAGCCACCACCAGCAGCAGCACCAGCTGGCAAATACGAATACGCTATAAAGTCATTAACATTAATGTTTACTAATTAAAATTGCTTAGAGAAATGTACTGTGAGAAACAATTGCGAACTTGATCATTTATGAGTTGGAATTTATTCGCACTTGTGCAAATAAAGTGGGGTATAGTGTATACTCGCAGATTAGATTATTTTCAATAATACGTGAGTGAGTGATTTTCCTTAAAAAAGAAACAATAATGAAATTGTTATATTTTGACTAAGTCTGCTCTGAAGAATAAATTGTCGATTAACCCATTTTCGGCCATGAACTTTTTTAAAATGATTTGTTAATTAAAGGTATTTTTTAGGGTTATTTCTGAATCTAATTCCGTTAATTTTATGTAGTGCCGTTACTCCGTTCTGTTCTTTCTAAAAATGTTCGATGTAACAAACGTTGGCGCTTATCCCATATACTAAGAAAATTCCATACAATTTTCAAGTTAAATTAAATTGGCTCCTTTCGAAGCAATCAAAACTCAACATGCTCTGGAGGAGCCTTTTAAACCCTCTTTTTCCGTTAGATCTACCGACTATTTTTTTGTGTGGAAGGAACATTAAATTGATTGGTGGAATCAGCTGTTGTCTGATTTTGAGATAGTTGGAAAAAAATGTTGTGATCAAAAATTATTGAAAATTGGCCAAATTATTGTTCGATGATACGAACAGTGGCCGAAAATTGGTTAATGAAAGTACTGTCCGCAATAAAGAAAAACGA
Organism: Heteromyza rotundicornis; assembly: GCA_951394025.1. NCBI lineage: Eukaryota > Metazoa > Arthropoda > Insecta > Diptera > Heleomyzidae > Heteromyza > Heteromyza rotundicornis. The sequence goes on along the minus strand of OX596012.1, from coordinate 71,029,174 downwards.
CACTTCACGGTACATTATTTATTTACTTTACAGCATTAGCATTTGTTATGCTTAGGAAGGTACATATGTATACATTTTATAATTTTATTATTTGGAAAAAAAAATTTTTCTAAGTACTATTTAACGAATTTATCCATTTCTTCTGTTGATTTTTCTAACAGATGTAAATTTCAAATTTGAAATTTTGACTTTCCTGCGTACGGGCTTAGGAGCTCGAGAAGGAGATGGAGAAGGACCTGGAGTTGGAGTTGGACTTGGTGCAGGAGTTGGCCCAGCAGGTGGTGCTGGAGCTACCGGATCTGTAGGTTCAGGAAGTGTTGGATCAGGAACGGTTGGATCAGGCTCTGTGGTTGGGTCAGGCTCTGTGGTTGGATCAGGCTCGGTTGTACCCGAGGTTTCTAGCACAATTACGCTGAAAACGCAAAGGCCCAATAAAATCAATGTGAACTTCATTGCTTGTCTGTTGTGAATATGATTTTCAATAGTTCAGACTCAGACTTATATACGAAAAAACAATTCGTCTGTTTTCCATGAAATTAAACGGAAACTAGTCAAATGTTTGTGCATAAATATTATCAATTCGTATATTTCGACAAGTGTTTGGTGTTTACACAAAATTCGCCGAAACAACGGCGAATAATAAAACTTTCCCAGAAGGTCTTTCCATATTTGCCCACACTCTCTTATAAATACACATCTGTGGCCACAAATTAAACTAGTCCAGGCGCTGAGAGGTGCTCATACATAATAACAAATAAACAACGAAAAAACCGAATAAGCAATCACTCCAATTAGCTTCAAGGTATTTTCGGTGTTGCGTGGGTTTAGTTTCTGAAAAAGTTTACCCACACGAATTATTTCTTTTAATAGTTCTCCACCAGTTCTGCGAAAGTCCTGCAAATTTACTCTTATTTTTCTGAAAATTCCAATTTTTTCACCACAGGTTTTATGAAAAAAGTTGACACTAGCACTGGGACACGTGCCAAAGTTCCAGTGAAAATATTACCAAAAAAAAGCCCAATACATTCTACATGTATTCTGGAAATGCTGGTAACAATTTACGTATTTGATTTCGTTGAAATACATACAAATTGAGGATAGAAATTTCAATCGCATTTTCCGCCATAAACCGAACTGGAAGCCAATAACAAAAGTTATTATTTCATTTAATCTCAGCTTCCCGATTTTGTGCATTAGATGCATGCTGCGAGCGAGGCTGTGGGTATAAGCTAGTAATTAATAAATAATTGTCGTACACATAAAAAAAAAAAAGGTCGGTAGATTTAACCGAAAAAGACGGTTAAAAACGCTCCAACCCTTCTTCGTCGGTTAATCTAACCGATGAGAAGTGGTTCATTTACTTTAATGATTTGTTGGCTTACAATTTTTAATTGTAAACATACAGCAAAATTTTGTTTCGATACATATTTATACCCCCACACTCACTGTGGCAGGGTATACTAACTTTGTCACAACGTTTGTAACGCCCATAAGGAGGCGTGTCCGGTATGGAAAAGTATATATATTCTTGATCAGTATCACCTCCTGAGTCGATTTAGCGATGTCCGTCTGTCTGTCCGTCCGTCTGTCCGTCTGTCCGTCTGTCTGTCTGTCCGTCCGCACGATAGCGGTCGCAGTTTTGGAGATATCGACTTGAAACTTTTTTACATGTTTTTCTCGTGAATACTGAGATCAAGTTCGAGAATCAGCCAAATCGGACAAAAACTGGGCGTGGCTCACTTACACCGAAAAAAAAGGTAAAAATTGTTCAAGTCTTTTTTATTGTTGTATTCGATTGGAAAAGTTTAGAAACGTATTTTTGACATGGTCCGAGGTTCCGAAGCTACATATAGAAGGGTCTAAATGGGGTCTTGAGACCAATTTTTTTTTTGGTGGATTTGATTGGAAATTTTTAGAAATGGATTTTGGACATGGACCGGGCTCCAAAACCACCTATAATTGGCTCAAAATAGGGTCTTGAGACCACATTTTTTTATGTTCTAGGTACTTCTTCCTACAGTGTGGGGGTATTTCAGCTTCGGTATAGCCGAAGATAGTCCACTCTCTAGTTTTTTAATAAGAAAACTTTTTTCGATGAATTAATTTTTTTCTTCATTTGAAAGCAAACCCCAACAACCAAAAAAAACATATTAAACACAAAAATATATTAAGACCCTTATAGACCCTTTTTAGACCCCATTTAGACCCTTATATATGTGGCTTCGGAACCTCGGACCATGTCAAAAATACGTTTCTAAACATTTCCAATGGAATACAACAATAAAAAAGACTTGAAAAATTTTTACTTTTTTTTCGGTGTATGGGAGTCACGCCCAGTTTTTATCCGATTTGGCTGATTCTCGAACTTGATCTCAGTATTCACGAGAAAAACATGTAAAAAAAGTTTCAAGTCGATATCTCCAAAACTGCGACCGCTATCGTGCGGACGGACAGACGGACAGACGGACAGACGGACAGACAGACGGACATCGCTAAATCGACTCAGGAGGTGATACTGATCAAGAATATATATACTTTTCCATACCGGACACGCCTCCTTATGGGCGTTACAAACGTTGTGATAAAGTTAGTATACCCTGCCACAGTGAGTGTGGGGGTATACAAATTTATGAAAACCCCCCCGAAATTTACGTCCCTGATTCTCGGCATTGATGAATGAAATTTTGGGATAGTTCTCATTACAATAATGGCTTCCTTGATTTTAGGAGCAATAATTTTCTTCACCCTGACTACATTGGGCCAATCTGTACTTCTCTAGCCACATGTGCCGAAAAAGCGTAAAATTCAGCAGCTTGGTAAGATTTCGAATTCTACAGGGCAGTAAATTTAAGTCTTTGAAGAAAAAACAGTTCCCGTATTTTTTAATTTTTTTTATTCTTTACAGAAAGCGTTTTTATATTTTTGTCCTAATACCACAATATGCACTTGTCGTCATAAAAACAAAAAGGTTAACGGTTCTTTTTTCTTATATTTTTTTGCCGAAATACACGGAAAGAACTGTTTGCAGGAATTGTGTACTACAGTCATAATATTCATCCATGAATAAAAAAACATAACTCTAAATTTTTAGTCATGATTACTGATTTTGATTTTATATTCAGCTTTTTTAGTTATGATTAAAACCAATTTAATTATGATTTGTTATCAATGGGTAAATTATGATTATAACACACAATACCTGCAAACAGTTCTTTCCGTGTACTGAACCTACAAAATATTTTCTACAAAATAAAAAATCGCTCCACCCTAGTATACATTGTACACATTATTTAAAAGTTATAAAGTTTTGTAAAACATTTTTGAAACATTGCCTAGTTTTAGGCTCACTTGAAAATGTTTATAAAAATATTGCTAAATACCGTTTCTATACAGGTATGAAAATTGCATGCATGTATTCATCGAAGTATGTGGTAAATATAAAAATGGTGGTGTACACGGAGGGAAATGATTGCTGAAATCTTGCGTTATAGGAATCAATTGAGAAAAAATTACTCACGATATTGATCCATTAATTAGAAGTCAATAATCAAGAATTCTTAATCATAAGAACTGTTAAAAGTGAAAATCATAGTTTGTGTTTTGTGTTTGCTTGATTTGTTCCACTTAAACATGAATTATTATTTTCCCTTTTGACATAATCAATGACCAGATGGAATAAATTGTGCAAGCAAAAATCATAAATTATGATTAAAAATTCATAATTTTAGGCTTTAATGTGAATAAATGAATCATTCGTAATAGTAATTTGAGCACATACTTCCAATTAAATAAATTAAAATTTTTTTTATTTGCTAATTTTTTACTTAATTATTTATTTCATTTTACTTTTTTATTTGCCAACTTTCTTAGAATAATTTGTAATAACTTTTTCACGAATTCAGTTTTCCCGGAATTCGAACCGATATCATCCTCTCCAGTCCGGACGCCTAACCGATTCGGCTACCCTGGCATTATTGTAAAAGCGTCTCAATGTATGGTATATTGCTCAGCAATTCATCACAATCAACCCAGTTACTCATAATTCATGATAACACGTGCAGTTTCATGACCTAGTTAATCATCCATTATTCTTCAAGAATAATAAAATATATCACGAAATTCATAAACCCTTATCATAATGTATTCACAATCCATATCCATAGTTTATGTACGAATTTGCATAATTTGTGACTAATATTCACAATTAATGATTATAGTTAGTAATTAAGTAACAATAATTTTATGGACTCCATAATCGTAAATCATGAGCCAACATTTCTCTCCGTGTACTCAGTACCGAGAGATCAATACGTTTCAATGTTAAAGACCGCTCAAATGAAGACGGGAAATATAATCCGATTTGCTGTTAAAAATAGTTACATTTGTTCACACTTAAAAAAAAATAGTCTGTTTTAGTAAAATTCTTAGAAGAACCGTCATAACTCATACAATTCGACTGGACTTCTGCACGATTTCCGAGGGGCTTTCCACGTTTGAATGAATCGCGTTAATATAAATTTTTGTTTGGCATAAATTTATATTTGGGACATTCCACGTGAAATTTGACACTTTTTGCAACTTGTCGCGATTTTGTTGAAATTTCCAGAGATTGTAGGGGTGATAAGCATCAACTTTCTGCACATTTAGTTTTCCCCCTAATTAAAAATATTTTTAAATGAAAACTTCATGTGTATATGCTTTAAAATTTCTTCAATGTATTTATTTCTTATCCAATCAAAATCCTTTTCACATTAAATTCACGTTTTCACCCATTTCTGTTAACTCTAATTCTGCGTACAACTTTGAATTTAATATTCCGAATGGTGACCTTCCTTCTAACCGGTGTTGGGCCAGGAGCAGGATCGACTGGAGCAGGATCGACTGGAGCGGGATCGACAGGATCAACTGGGGCAGGATCGGCAGGATCAACTGGGGCAGGATCGGCAGGATCAACAGGATCAGCTGGATCCGGATCTGGAGCAGTTACGAAAGTAGCGACAAAGACGCAAAGGCCCAACAAAACCAATATGAACTTCATTATGACTTGAGAATGATATTGCATTTATCGAGTTTTCGCCTGCTTATATATCAAATCTGTTTATATGAATCAGTTAATATCAAGAATTGGGCGGAGATAATGTCAATATTTGTATCGCAAAAAATAAGCAATGTGAAATGATAACACCGGCATGACAGTCAACTAGAATTCCCTATCGCATATAAATAAATAATGAAATGAATAAATTCCATATACAAAATGACTGTAAAGAAAATGTTATTTCGGGCATGTCGAATGTATACCCATCGTTTACGAAACTATCTTTGGAAGATGGAAATATCACATTAACCTTTTGCTAATGAGTGTAGGGTGTAGTTTTACCGGAATAAATATTGAATTTCTTTATTCAAAACCACTCTATTTGAACAGATTTTTCGGTTGTTTACTTTAAATTTGCGCGTTTTGGCAAAATTTGAAAATTTCATCTCATTTACTCAAATATTTGCATGGTTTCAAATATTATTTAGCTTTATTGTTTATACTTAACTGTAGTTGAATTATGAAAGTGACTTTGTTATCAGTAGAGAATTCAATCCCGAAAGGTTTTGGCAATCCCGGGGTTTCCGGATTTTTGTTTGGTATTTAATACTCAGTACTATGTATAAAGTCACTATTTTGTTTATTACGAACTCACTATTTTAATATGGAGATGCCCTAGGTAGTAGTCATTTGAGTTTAGATTTCACAAAAATTTTAATCGAATTTGTTTTTTTCTCATTTCTATAAATTACCTTTTAAACCATTTTATATATTTATAAAAATTTCAATTGAATTTTCAGGGGCTCGAACCAACGACCTTTGCAATATGAAGCCGACGCCTACAGGCTATACAATCATTATTTTTCAGATATCTAAAAGCAGATTTTTACTAAGTTCGTTGTTGTTCCCTTATAACTCGAGAAATACTTCACAAATTTTAATGAAACACATGTCAAAATGTAGGTAATTTCATTGGCATCGACATAGCCTATAAGCTGTTACATAAACTTTGGCCGCTCGATGACCACAGACCGCCACGCCTTTAAATTTTTAAAGCTATAGAGCTGGGCTCCTATTTAAGGATTTTGCTGAAATTTTGGATTTATTCAGAGAGTTGACAATGAAATTTATGGTACACCAGCGTCTGACGTCCCCATATTTTTAAAAGGGTATAGCTCAGGCCCTTTTCAAAGAATTTTGTTGAACTTTGGTTTTTGGTGCTGGGTGGTAATTGGGCAGAGGAATGACTTGTTTCAGTTGCTTAAATATTACATACATTGACGTGAAAATCAACCTTAAGGTGATTCAACAGTCCTTTTGTAGAACTTCCAAAGCTATTTAGATTTTTTCCACAATTGGAATTTCATGATTCATGAAAAGTCCCCAGTGGTAACCACACCAACATTGAATTATTGACTTTTTTCTAATGTTGGATTACAAAATCAATCCGAATTTTTGCTCAACTCAACTTATTCTATTTTTCCGTAATGCCACAAAATTTTATAAAATCTATTTCTGCCAAAAAACACAAACAATATTCTACTCACTCCTCAACATTTCAAATAACTAATTGCTTACATTGCAAAAATGTGTCTATCTTGATCAAAAAAAATTAATTAATTTAAAAAAAATCTGTTCAAATAAAAAATATTTTTTATTAAAAAATTAAATGTGTACAGTAGACTGAAATATTTCGCATTGTGTCTTCTTTTTCGGCAATACAAATATTGGCATTCCCTTTAGTATGATCGTGACATTACCCTTCGTCGCATTCGTATAAATACCGGTGGCAAGTTAATATTTTCAGTATCATCTTCAAGACATCATGAAGTTCGCATTGATTTTATTGGGAGTTTGTGTATTCAGCGCAACTTTGGTAGCAGCTCAAACACCGGTAGATCCTGCGGTACCACCAGTCGATCCTGCGGTACCACCAGTCGATCCTGCAGTACCACCGGTCGACCCAACCGCAACACCGGCTCCCACAGCTACACCAGCACCGGTTCCTGCTCCTGCTCCAGTACCGGTCAAGAGGAAGGTCACCATTCGGAATATTAAATACAAAGTTGTGCGCAAAATTAAAGTTAAAAAAACCGGTTAGGAATGTATTATTTTGATGGAACTTGGCAAATAAATGACGCATTGAAGGAAACGAAAGAGAACATTTAATTAGGCAAAAGGAAGGATGTGAATGTGAATTTAAAATACTTCTTTTCAGTGTACTAATATTAAAGAAAACCAAAACACAGTTTTCGAGACAATCATGCGTGAACACAAAATTTTACTAAAAAAAAGTACATATTTGCGTTTGATTTTGTCCTTTGAGACCATTACTTTTGTTATCCAATTACCTTTCCAGCAGCTGCAACATTTCAGCAGGAAGACCGCAAACAGTGTCACTTTTTTTTAAATTAAAGTTAAAATTCAAAAATTTATTTTTTGGTCATTGTGTGGGTATAGCTTGCAAAACCATAGACATCACTATGCAATTTTACGGGGAACCAGCCCCACGATAAAGTAACTTATGACCAGAGCGTATTAAAGCTATGAAATGCATATTGCATATTTAAATGCATATTTCAGCCTGCACCTTTTCAGCAAAATTAATAACTGTTGCTAAAAAATAATTTTAAAAAACCAAAAAACAGGAAAGGCGTAGATCGTTTATCTCTGAGTAAACCCAGAGAAATGATCATGTTTTTTTTTTTACACGGTTCATGTTATATTTGTATTCAAATTGTTGACGCCAAAAACAAAAACAATTTTTAAAATGTTTACTATGGGTTCTTATTAAAATAACATGCATTGTTTTCTGTATATCTAAGCGACAAATTTAGTTTAGAATATAGAAAATTCCAACATGCGTCGTTTCTGTACAATAATTTTAAATACATTATTTGCCAACAGAACAAATTTCAGCGTAGAAATTTACGCTCATAGTGAGTATTGTACGAAAAAGTTAACCATGAACGAGGTCATGTTGAAAAATAATATACACCAAATTGGTTGAAATTTTATTAATTTAACATGATTTTTTCTGCGTGTAAATATAGTAGTAGAATACAGTAAATAATTCTGGAATTGTTAGTTGCGACTGCAATGAGCAAGGGAAAAATATATTCATTTGGGTGGATGAAGGCGCTATGTAACACAAATATTCGCAAGGGCCATCTCTTGTCCATAATCTCTCCCAAATATAAATATTGATAACAGTTTCGATGATTTGGAAGCGACAAAGAAATCATGTCACCAATTTTGTATTGAAAAAACCAGAATGAAAATCTTTGAAACGAATTTACTCGAAATAATTTGTATGTTACAAACCTCCTTCATCTAAATACCCGTGCAAATATTTAAAAATACATATGGGTTTTTTCCTTATCAAATCAACACGATTTTTTTAAAAATTACCCTCGACCTATCCGATTTTAATGAAATTTGTAAGGTAAGGTAAATAAAAACGAAAAAACAATATAAATTCGTTTTTTTTTTAAATAATTTTTTTTCAAAGTTATAGAAAAGAAAAATTTTAAGATTATTCTAAATATATTTTTCGAACATATAAATCTTCGAAGTCGGAAATATCCAAGTGATTTGGCTTTTTTTTTATCTTGCAAAAATACACAGGGTTGTTTTTCGATATAGAGAAAAAATATTTTTTTTAAAATATCCTTTTTAAAATTTTTTTTTCTATATTTCTATATGATTGCCCCAACCATCCACATGAGTGGAAACTGAACATGTACATGATTCACACTATGTGATCAATAAAACCCACTTTTTATGTTTATATGTATTTTATTTATTTAATTATTAAAAGTTAAATTAAAATTGAATAATCACAATAAGAATAAAGTTTCTTTTAGAATGAGTATCAATTGTTATAGAGAATTTAACGATTAGACACAGAATGCAAAATTAATATGAAACCAAAAACGTGTGGAACTTAACATACATTGCGTTAGCATATTCGATGCACTGAGAGTGAGACATGTTCAAGTTTCCTTTGGTCTTCATGTCATAGGCCGAAATGACGCAGGTAGCAATGAAAGCAACTGCAACCAAAACTTGATATTAGTATACAAAAAATTAGCATCGCACTAATGCATACGTCACAACCATTAAAGGAAAAACAGCTCAACCCAAATGTAATTTCCCTCCCTCTTGTCGACAATAATGCCAGCCGCAATTGTAATAAAAGCGAGTCCAAGATTTTGCACAGATTGACAGCTACAAAGAATTTCGCAATTTCCGCAGATGGATTGATGTTCCGCTGCATCCAACCTGAAAAATATGTATTTTAGTTCTTTGTTTCGTTTAGCAATTGGAAGTTTACCCCAAATCAAAGTTCATATTAAAGACATCATACATGTTCCAGCTGACAACAGCAGCACCACACTAATAGGGGTGTTTAGAATTAAATTAGCTGCATCACCCACAAATGAACGGAGCTTCCGAATCGAGCCACGGACAGCTGCAGCCCAAAAAACCGTTTTCAGTTCGTTGCCTTTGAGCCACAGCACTGCGTAGGTATTTTGCGCCACAGCTAGCGACTCTGCGCCAATCCCGAAAATGAAACGTCATTGCAAGTGCGTTTCATATATCTACATTTTCGCGCAGAAGCGAAGCAAAAGTCGCGAATGGCATACTGCACACCAGCACCAAAAAAAAGGAAATGTGCGAAGGGGTGCTCGCGATTGTTCAGGCAAACCGCGCCGCCACCACCAAACAAAAGAATATGTGCGAAGGGCTTCATATAGCTGTGAAATACACAATTTGTATTTGCTTCTGCGTCAAACATTACGGACACAATTTTGTGGACGCCCGCGCACGATATTTCCTTTGTGTTAGTGTGTTAGTGATGTGCCGAAAATTATTCGATACTCAAAGTTGTATGGTTTGATGAATGATCATTGACAAAAACAGGCCCAAGTGTAATTTTTACGCGTACTTTTTGTCACAGAAATCCAAAATTTTTATAATACTTTCGAATATAGTGTATTGAAAATGGAAAAACCTAATGAGTACCTAAAATAAAGTCATCACTATTGCTAAATATCCAATCATAACATTATTGTCACAATCATGTTTTTTAGAATGGTTGAAATCAATCATATTATGTTCTCTGGAATTATAATATGGTCTCGGAAATCATTTAAATAGCATTAGTATTTTCATCACCATCTATGGTCGCTACAATCATAATATTATTATAGCGAAAAAGGAATGATCTCTGCAATCATGCTCCAACCATATTTTTTTCTGCGTGTACAATATGGAAATTGTGAGTATAATAACAAAGCACATTGTACTCACACCCAGATACTTCGAATATCTAATTACGTACCAGTAAAGTATATATTTGATCAGAATGATAGAAAATATACAAATATTGCCAAAATGTGTCTATTTTAATAAAAGAATTTAAGAATAAAAAAAGCTGTTTAAACAAAAAGTATTTTCTATTAGAAATGGAAATTTGTATTCCTGCAATACAATTACAGTGGAATATTTCGCATTGCGTCTTCTTTTTTTGGCAATACAAATATTTAAATAGATTTTGGTGTGATCGTGACATCAACCTTCGTAGCATTCGTATAAATGCCGGTTACAAGCTAATATTTTCCGTATCATAAGCGAGACATCATGAAGTTCGCATTAATTGTATTGGGAGTTTGTATCTTCAGCGCCACTTCGGTAGTAGCTCAGACTGGACCGACTGTGCCGGCTCCAACTGGACCGACTCCAACTGGACCGACTCCACCGGCTCCGCCAACTGCAACACCCGCTCCAACACCGGCTCCAACAGTCACACCAGCCCCGACTCCAGCACCGGCCCCTGCTCCTGCTCCTGCTCCTGCTCCCGTACCGGTCAAGAGGAAGGTCACCAGGAAGGTCACCATTAAGAAGTTGAAATTCAAGGCAGTACGCAAAATTAAACCTAAAAAAAGGGGCTAGGAATATGAATGTATTATTTTGATGGCAAATAAATGACAAATAAATGACACTTTAAAGGAAACGAAAGCAAAAGCAAGGTTTTTTAATTCCCTATTATGTCGAGAAAATTACTCTCATGTGAATGTGAATTTCTTATACTTCTTTTCAGTGTACTACTTAACATTTAAGAAAATCGCATGCCGAAACGTCGCCAAAAATGAAAAACAACGAACTTATATGGTTTCTTTTGCTGTTATTTACCTACCTTCCAAATTTCATCAAAATCGGAGAATTCGAGTGAAAAACCCCTTGTCGATTTGATATGGAATTACCCATATGCAAGTATTATTTGGATCTTACATCAGTAAAAATAAAAACCCATGACTTGTGGCAATCCAAGAATTTTGCCTACATTTTTTTATATTTTTTGTGCATGTTTAATGCGCTTTTTTTGTGGTTTTTTCATTTTCACGTAGAGGCCATACAGTGTGTCAGTTTACGTACACTCCTTCTTTGTGATACCCGATATTGGTATCAATGGAAAAGTCTATTCAATACCCTTCGAATGAGTACCTTGGACACCTTAATCCGTTAAGTACACTTCGAGAAAATACCGGTAGAAAAAGGACCTCCTTTTCGAACTTTTTTCCTGGGGCTATACATATTTTTTGGGATACAAAAAGTTGCGCTATTCAAAAACAAGCAACTTCGAAGAAGAAAGTTATATGAATTTAATGAACTCTGACACTGGATGATCTGCCAGTTCTGTTGTGCAAGGAACCAGAAGGCTAAGACTCGTTGACGCTTTGTTTGTAGAGCGAGACAGTGTCAGGGGAAATTTTGTATACTTTCCAGAACAGAATTTTTGCTCAACTCAACCTGAGCTATTTTTTCATATTGTGAGTGTAATAACAAACCATATTCCACTCACACCTAGACATTTCGAATATCTAATTATGTACGAGTAAAGTGTATATTTGATCAGAATGATAGAGAAAAATATACAAATATTGCCAAAATGTGTCTATTTTAATAAAAGAAATTAAGATTAAAATAAAAATAAAAATAAAAAAGAGTAAAAAACATGTTTTTTAAAATATAACCTTTTAACCGACTAAAAAGCAGAAAATAAATTTCCTTTAAATTAATTTCCGCAATTTCGATTTAAAATAAGGGTTTTTTGGCTACTGTGTTCCTAATATCATTTCAGATTTTGAAGTCGCCAAAAACCCTTCATTTTAAATCGAAATTGCGGAAATTAATTTAAAGGAAATTTATTTTCTGCTTTTTAGTCGGTTAAAGGGTTATATTTTAAAAAAACTTGTTTTTAAATCTTTTTTATTTTCACTTTTTTTAAAAAAAAAAATTTTTTTCCTACCCCTTTTCCCCTCCCTTTTTTCCCCTTTTTTACTCTTTTTCCCCAATGCGAACCTAAGTAAAAAATTTCAGCCCTGTAGCTTAAAAAATACGAAAGTTAGAACTTTAAATTGGCTCCATCCCGCTCCCCTTTGCCCCCACACCCCCCTTTCCAAAGGGTATAAAATTTCATTTTGCCAAAAAGAACCCACCTACACTTTCATCTTTGTAGCTTGAAGGAATTGGAAGATATGGCATGTTTACGCCTCTGATGAACTTCAAAATTTAATAGAATGCATTGTCACCGGGGTTCTATCAGTGTTCCAAATTTCAGCTCTCTAGCTCATATGAAAGTGTATGGAAAAGCGCACCGAAGATTTGAGGATATATAGTCCACCCAAAGCAAGTTAATATAAGGGTTATAAAAAGCTGTTTAAATAAAAAGTATTTTCTATTAGAAATGGAAATTTGTATTCCTGGAATACAATTACAGTGGAATATTTCGCATTGTGTATTCTTTTTTTTGGTAATACAAATATTTACATTGTTTTTGGTGTGATCGTGACATTAACCTTCGTAGCATTCGTATAAATGCCGGTGACAAGTTAATATTTTCCGTATCATAAGCAAGACATCATGAAGTTCGCATTGATTGTATTGGGAGTTTGTATCTTCAGCGCCACTTCGGTAGTAGCTCCGACTGCGCCAACTGCGCCGGCTCCAACAGCCCCAGCTCCAACAGCCCCGGCTCCAACAGCCCCGGCTCCAACAGCACCGGCTCCGGCACCGGCTCCAACAGCCCCGGCTCCGGCACCGGCTCCGGCACCGGCCCCGGTTCCTGCTCCTGCTCCAGTACCTGTCAAGAGGAAGGTGACCATTAAGAAGTTGCAATTCAAGGCAGTACGCAAAATTAAAGTTAAAAAAAGTGGTTAGGAATATGAATGTATAATTTTGATGGCAAATAAATGACTAATAAATGACACTTTAAAGGAAACGAAAGCAAAAGCAAGGTTTTTCAATTCCCTATTATGTCGAGAAAATTACTCTCATGTGAATGTGAATTTCACATACTTCTTTTCAGTGTACTACTTAACATTTAAGAAAATCGCATGCCACAACGTCGCCAAAAATGAGAAGATGAAGAAGCAAGAAAAGGAACAAGCAAGACATTTACAATCCAAAGAAAGTGTGTGTCAGGAAAGTGCTACACCGCACCACACAGCCACCGCCACCGAACGAATATCAATAAAAATAAATAGATAATTACAATAATTTTTAATTTCTACTCGAGTGTCTGCAGATATTCTGCTTCTTCTTCTGCTAAGCTCAATTCCACAGAAACCAGCAAGTGCTGCACTAAATTAGCAACGAAGCTTGCGATTTTCCACCGCTTATTTGCCACCGCCAAGTGCAATGCAATTTGGAAAAAGTAAAGCACATGCACATTACGCTCTGAATAGCCAATGCAGTAAAACAAAAAGCATAGCAAAATATTTAGAAGAAGAAATTTGCTCGACTTGGCAGCTTAACTGGGTCCAGAGCAGCAGAAACAGCAGCCGGGGTAATTGTGGCAATTGCCTCGAGTGTATAAATTTGACTGACGAACAATTGATGAAGATCAGTTGCATTTTGTAGTTGAAGAGGCTGGTGTTTTTGCCCAAGGATAACAGAGGAACGGAAGTCTGAATAGTTCGTGTGGATGATACCAAAGTGGAGCAGCACATCATCAACGAGGAAGACCACCACAACGTCGTCCAGTGAAAGTTCTGACCTGGATTCGCAAGCAGTAAAGTAGAAAAAAAAAAAAAACACAAGCATGGATAGAAGAATACGACTTCTGACGGCCGTCATCCTTGTGGCGGTCCTACGCGATGTCCAAATGTTGGAAATCGAAACGATTAGCGGGCGCAGCACACTGCTGGATAATGGCGTTTCGCGTACACTCAAACACATCTACACACAGTGTGCGGAGCGCGAGGACATCTTCTGGTGCTTCAAAGTGCAGGGCGCCAAACTGCTGGGACGCGCTCTGAAAGTGCAAAATATCAATATTCTCGATGGTGTGTCCATAGTCAAGAAGCTGGACAACGAGACGCGCACCGGCCGGGCCAGTGCCCACGAGCTGAACCTCACCAATCGCGATTTGGAGAATTTATCGCGAAAGAGTCTGGACGCCCTGCTCTTCGAACGCTTCGTCAACTTCGTGCACAGTCGCCAGCTGCAAGTCAACCTGCCGCGGCTGCTCTCTTTCGGCCAGCGCAACAGTCAGGATATGCTGCAGTCCATGCTGTCGTATTTCACACCGACGAATGAAACCGATGCGCAGGGCAGGGGCAAGAAGAAAGACGACAAAAAGTATCTGGGACCGTTCATTGCGGCCGTCATGCTCAAGACTGCCATCTTGAAGATGGCCTATCATTCGATAGCGATTGTGGCAGGCAAGGCCTTGATTGTGGGCAAGATTGCCCTGATCATCAGCGCCATAATTGGCCTGAAGAAACTTGTGTCATCGGAGGGTGGCGAGAAGACCACATACGAGATTGTCAAGCATCCGCAGGTGCAGCAGAGCCACACCTACTCGTCGAGTCATGCGGGCGAATATGAGGGCGGCCACGAGAGCGGTGGCTCGTATCATCGCAGCATGGATGACGAGATGATGGCGCAGGATAAGGCCTACCAAGCCTGGGTGCCCTCGAAAAGCTCATAAGACCCGAGTGTCGACACGAAAATCAACAACAAAAAGAGATTTGTGGAAACTGCAGTGAAAGTGGCTGACGAACTTGCTTACTTCGGTGCTAGTGTGGGTGGGTGAAAGTCATTGTTGTTGCGTGCTACTTTTCGGTTGCGGTTCGTTGGGCAACTCTTCCACAAGAAACTGACAAACTGACAACATCCAAATGTCTTCGAGGATCTTCAAATCTAAACCAAAGATGCACTTTTCATTTCTTTTTTTTTTATCATAATTGCGAATTTTTAATACAGAATTTTTTGTTTATTTTCCGAAATGTTTTATTTACAGCAAAATCGCATCTTAGCTTAGTAATTCTAACAAATTCCTAGCTTGTAAGTTTATCATTTATGAATAAATTAAAATTTAAAATAAATCACACACATTTAAATACTAAAGAAATCCGCCCACATCATCGGCCTCCGTTATTTCATAGTAAGAGGGCTTATGAGACGGTCCCCCACCTCCTCCCCCACCATGTGAGGGCGGGAGATCACCCGCACTGACGACCGGTCCTGTTGGCTGAACGTGTTCGGTAGGTTCGTGTTCATCACTGATCACTTCGTAGGGCATGCTGCGATGCCAGCCGGAATCACTGCTTGTATGACCGCCGCCACCACCACCGCCACCACCTGCATTGGTTACGATGACATGTTCCGTGCTACCACTGCTTCCACCCGTTTTGCTTTTTAAACTGCCCTGAAATGAAACTCATACAATATTGCTTACACTCAGACAAGGTAAAGGCGAGAACACTGTGTGCTGATTTGTGGTTGACTTTGATGTATATTTGCGCCTGATTGAGATTCATTTAGTTCAGATTGAAATTAGTATTATAGATTGCGGTTGGAGACTTTGCCTTTGACCAATTAGCCTTTGAATGTGCTTGACTGCTAAGCATATCAGAAGCTTGTGGTCGAAGGTGACCAGAAGTAGATTTACTTAAAAGACCGAAGTTTAGTTTCAGTGTCATAAGTCCAACCCCTATCATGTGCCACATTAAATTGAACTACACAAAGGTTTAACCACAAGTCAACCACAAAGTCACCACCAGCATTCCACTCTCGGTCAACCTCGGGACTGTTCACTCACAAGTAACGATACGAGTAGGGCGATTTTGGCCATTACAAATGCCGCACCTGCAATTAGTATCACTTTGCCGAGAAACATTTGGGCGACCATTGCCAGCAGCGCCATGCCGCCCATCATAGCCATATTCTTATCTTTGTCCTTCTTTTTGCGTCCTTTAAGTGGATTTTGATTATTTAAATACCAGATTTTGTTTTTCTTTTTCTTTTTCTTAGTTTTTTTTATAATTTTTTTCTTTTTCTTATCTATGCGACCTGATTTAATAGGTTCAATTTTATCATCTACAAGACCATTGAAAACACGAATCGTACCTTCATCAGCGCCGCCGCCCACACCATCCAACTGATTCGCCACCGTACCGGAAAGATCATCCAGGGCACCGGAAATTCCTGGTAACTGCACGCGTATGTAACGCGATTGGGCCAATTGTAGTAATTTCATGCTGATGGTATCGCTTAGTGAACGTTGTTGCTGTTGTGGTGGTGATGTGAAATACCAAGTTGCATTATTGTCGTCCGATCGCTTCTCCAGCGAGATTATCTCACTGTAGTGCCATGTTGAATTGTCCAGCAGTGCCGCCTCCAAAGCATTGACAATTTGCATTTCAAAACATTTTATCTTTGCCGCACTGCCGAAACATTGGGTCAGCGAGCGGCCAAGACCACGCGCTGAAAGCATATCTGGAGTTGAAGTGGTTTCCTTTGGCATTGTAATTGCCAGTGTTGAGGAGATTTTCACTAGCATTAAACACTGCAGGACCATTAGTCCCATTAAACTTGTTGGCACTATTCTCCTCATTGTCTTAGCCTATGTTACACTCAAATCTTTTTTGTTTATTACTTTACACTGAAATAAATGCTGCTAATGTTCTTCCAATGGCTGGGGGGGCAATTGCTCGTTTCACTATTGTTTGTCAACTAAAACGTTTTTCTATTGTCTTTCCATATTTATACACGGAAGTCATTGCGACCACAAGTCTTTCATCTGCAATGTCATTAGACTTCAGCAGCCACCGCTTAGAACAGCTGCTGGTGAGTTTAGTTTTAAATATTATAATTTTTTCTTTTCGTTTTTTTTTACTTAAGAAGTAATTAACGTGCTTGTCAAGGCACAACAAGTGCTCATTGATATAAATCTAATCATCTGCCTTTTTTCGGTGGAAGTCTTTCTCTATTTTCTTTTCTTTCTTTCAATCTCATTTCTTTGGTGGTTTACTGAACCTTGTAAATGTTTGCTTTGATAGTATGAAAATTACTTACTTTCAATATAACCTCTTTAATTTTACTTTCATTTAATGGGCCCTTGCCGCTTGGTTAATTGATTCTTTCTTGTATTTTCTTTGGCTTTATGTGAAACCTTATTGAGTTTATTCTATTTTTAGCTTGAGATATGCGTGAAAAAGCTTTTCAGTTCCAGAGTCGGTATTTTCGCAAAACGGAACAAATACTTTTTGATTAAAATTAATTATATGTTATATAAGAGAGGTTAGGGTAGAGTTCAAGTGAGTGTTGAAGGTTTTATTTTAAATAGCTCTAATAAAAAATTTATTCAGGTTTATTTTTTTAAATTTTTTTTCAATTTTAATTAATATGTTATTTTTATTTTAATTAATTTCTTTTAGTTATATATTTTTATTCATTTCTTTAAATTTATTTTTAATTTTAATTAATTTAACTAAATTTGTTTATAAATTAATTTTTTTTTAAATTTATTTTTTTTAATTAATGAATTTTTTTATTTTTAATTCATTTATTTTTATTTTTAATTATTTTTTTTGTTTATTTTTTTTTTATTTATTTTAATTAATTTTTTTATAAATTAATTTTTTTAAAATTTTTTTTTTATTTAAATAAATTTATTTTAATTAGTTTTTGTTTTTAATTAATTTTTAAAATTTAGTTCAATTAAAATTTTATTCATAAGAAATAATTTTTAAAATTTATTTTTGTGTTTTAAAATTTTCATGAATTTATTTTTGTATTAAAATTTTGTATTGATTTATTTAAATCAATATTTTTTTTTAATTAATATTTTGTATCTAAAAAAAAATTTGTATCTAATTGAATTGGCTTCCAAGTCAAATGCAACACCTTTTAATTTCTTTAAAACTATATTATTTTTTAAAAATTAAATTTTATTACAAAATAATTCATTGAAATATTTTCCTTACACGATTAGTCAAGCCCTCAAGTCCACAACCTTCCAACCCAAACGTTCGCTCGTTTTGAAATTATGACTGACCACGTCATCGTCATCGAAAGCGCTGGGACCCAATTTACCACCACTCGCACGTGATTTCCCGCTACGATCCTGCATCTGCAGCTGCTTGTCATAATCATAAAATCGATCGGTGGTTGGCGTGCTGGGCGTTCGAGTCGTTCGTGTCACATACTCGCGCGGCTTCTCGAAATCCACTTTACGATCATTGCGCTTGTACGGCGAATTGTGATGAAACTCATCCGATTCGTAATTATTGAAGACACTAGTTTTGCCCGGAAAATATCCCCCACCACCAGTGCCACCACCCAAGGAATGTGGTTGGCCATGCAGGTGATGATGTCCTCCGAGAGCGCCACCTAAGCCGCCCAGACCACCAAAACCACCGAATCCGCCGCCAAAGCTGCCTAAAGCGCCCAGTGTGCCGCCCACTCCTAAAAGGCTGCTCACATATATGGCCAACTTGGCAAAGAAGAGTGACTTTTTCAGCAGCAAGCAAATGCCCGCAAACAGCAATGGCACTAAAACCACCAAGTTGAATTTCAAGCCTAACAGAAATGGTATCAGATACTGCTTGGCCAAGAGACGTGCTGTAATGTAAGCAATCCAATTGAGTTAGTTCAAATTCCGCCTAAAAGCGTCCAAACATTTTTTGAATTTAATGGAAAATTCTGCTGCTAACTCACCAGTTGAGGGCTCTTCATAGCCACCGAAGTTTCTTTCATCAATTGTGGGATCCAGTACAAATTCGGCCACACTTTTCGCATCGGCTGTGACAAAATTAAAAAATTTAAATAAAATTAAAATAAAATTTAAAAATCAAAACAGAGCAAAAAAAATAAAATAAGTAGATCCACAAAAATAAATTTAAATAATTAAACAAATTTTTTATAATTAATAAAAGTTTAAAAAAATTAATTAATAAAAATTAAAGAAATTTAAATACTTGTGCTCCCCAATTTAAAGTCAAAACATATTTTTTAATAAATAAAAATTAAAATAAATAATTTAGTAAAAATTAAAGAAATTTAAATACATGTAGGTCCGATTTTGAACATTAACCCTGGATAGATGTTGTCCATATGCCACTCTAAGCTTCTTTGACTAAAGATGGCACCAGCATTTTCCATTATGCCTCTGAAAATATAAATTTTTTAAGTACATTTTTGGAAATACAAAATTAATTTTTTTTTTAATTTTTTGTGAATAAAAAATTGGACAAAAAAGTTTGTATTAATCCATATACCAAAACATATATATATTTTGCATTTTTTTTTTTTAAAAAAAGGCCAACAAATTTTTTTTTAATTTTGGTTAAATTATTTTGGAATTTAAATTTTAATTAAAATTAATAATTTTTTATAAACCAAAAATTTTTCTAAAAATCTTCTTCATTTGAGTAAAAAAATCCTGATTTCACACAAATCAATTATTTTAAATTTTGTTCACTTTTATACTCCAATGCTTGCAAACACTTTTTATAACAGCCTTATTACGACCATGTTTCCCGGCAATCACCTAAAATCCACAGGATCGGTATCCAAAAAATTCACCAATGAGCGCGAGGAAATTTTCTCATCCTTCGTCGACACAAAATCGTGTACCAGAGTGAAGTTATCCTTTTCATCGAAACGTTGCAGAAAACTGATGGCCGAACGACCAACGCACTCTTTCAAACTAGGAGGTTTGGCTTGTCTTAGGCAATGCTTGAATTGATCCATATTATTTGCACTTTCTGTGGTAATGACGGAGACAACGAAGTCCACGAGTAACAATTGAAATAGAAAACTTAATTTCCAAACCGATAGAGGACACTTGAGGGCGTCCATAATCTTTTTAGTCCAAATGCGTTATGGCCACCACACGTTAGATAAGCCAAAGTTCAACTAAACCGTTGGCGAAATGAACAAACAAATTTATACCAACTTCGTGCGAGTCTTATATCATCGAAAGAAATATAACAGATTTTCATTATTACCCAAAAATTCGTTATACGTGGAGGAAAATCAGTAGAGTGATTAATTAGCGGCGGTCGTAACTTGACCGTTGACTGACTTGATTTTGCAAACATTTGAAGAAGAAACAAGCGGAAGTCGTCTCAAAGAAAGCCACACTTACATGCGACGAGATGTCTAAGTGGCCGAAAAAGAAACTAAAATTTTCAATTCAAATGAAAAAACAAACTCAACACAGCTCCGCTCCACCAGGGCCATGGTCAGTGCACAGCTCTTCTAGTTAGTTGTTGTTTCATTTTTTTTCTTTCTGTTATGCGATTTTAGTTTTTCCGCACAGTTTTTTCTTTTCGCATATTGTTCGCTTACTATGTACTTATTATGTAATTTATTACACAGATATGTTGGCCGATAATGCACTCGGTCAGTGGTTTCATATTTTTGTTTGTACATACATTTTTTTTGTAAATTTGCTAAAGTTATGAAATATTCTCCTCATGCATTTTTGGCCATTCGAAGCCAGCGATGTGTGACAATGCCGGCTAATGGGTAATTATGGAAAATTGCTATTCATTTGTTAGATGTTAGGTGATTTAGTGAATTGTGGGCGGCATGCAACTCAGCACTTATTGACTTTAGTGCTTAGAAAATGTTAGCACTTAACTAGATTTAAATGGTAAATATTAATTTTAGAATTAATTTTATTTAAATCGATTTTTATATTTCTGTAACTATTTTTAATTTAATTTTTTTTTTAATTTTGAAATGTTTTTTTTTAGTTGACAGTGAATTTACTATGTAGGCTAATATTTTTCGTTGCGTGTGTAAATAAATTACACTTATTAGTTCGGTTGAACTGCGAGGTGTTGACAGTGAGCGTTAACTTATCATTTGTAAGCATTCATTTAAAATTACAATTTCCTATGAATTTGTATGTAATCATTCGTTCGTGACCTAAAAAAAAATAAATAAATAAAGGGAGAGGTTAAATAGTTAGTGAGCAATGGCATTTAGTTGGAAAGTATGTAGGTTAAAGTGTGGCCTCAGCCCTAATCCTTCGCAGTTACTAAGAATTTAATTGCTGTGCAACCAAGTTACGTTTATAACTAGTAAGAGAATTATCTTTGGTCTGACCGAAGCAAAAATACCCTGCACATGCCAGTACGATACATTCTTAGACCATTTTTTGGTCATTTTATCGGCCATTTTTCGGTATTTTGTCGATATTTTATGGATATTTGATCAATAATTTTTCGATATTTTTCAAAATTTATCGATTATTTTTTCATTATTTATCGATATTTTATCGATCATTTTTCAATATTAGTCAATAAATTCCATTTCCCTATCCATATTTAAAATTTGTTCCAATTCCATTTTGTTCCGGTTCAATTCCATTTCGTTCCAGTTTCATTCCATCTCGTTCCCGACACCATTTCTAACCAAATAAAAAAACCGCATTCAAATCGGTTCAGTATTTCTCAAGTTCAAAATGATGGTCATCTTGTATGGAAGGTACACTGCAAAGTCAACCTATCTTTTAGTGTGTAATTTTACACATAACACACATTTTTAAGTGTGTATTTATTTTGATAAATAAAAAAAACACACGTTCTAGATTTTGATATGCTATATTAACCAGCACTTGTGTTTTTTTAATGCACTTTAAGCGTATATAATATTGATGCGGCATAAGCGTGTAGCAAAAATGATACTGGGAATTAATACACGGGTGTCAAAAAGTATACACAAAAGTGTATTCTACACACAAAAGGCAAACTCACTAATGAAAGTACACACGTGATGGAATTATACACTTCGGAAATTACACGGGTGTCAAAAAAAAAAACTTTGGAAATTACTATAATTTTTTTATTTTCAAAAACAATTTAATTACAAAATTTTCAAGTTCTAAATGATAAATATCTTAACATATAAGTTCTTTTATCCATAAAACTCATTTCTTTCATGGTTGAGTAAACCTACAAAATTTGAACCCATTACTTTCACATGCAACAAATGATGAGGAAAAATACGCCTTATAGCATAAAATTAACACATTTTCTACTGGTGAACTACGCTATAATTACACACATTATATGTTTAAAATTACACATGTTCTGCTCTTTAACTGCGCTATAATTACACGTGATGGTGCGTTCAAAATATACGTATTACATGTGTTAAATTTATACACCAAAACGGTGTCTAAAAAAAAAGCATTTCACTTTGCAGTGTAGATGTGGTTCTTATCCGTGTTGCCCATTTTCCATACCGTTAGACTATACGACAAAATAAGAGGAATGCCAAAAGTTGGAGGCGATAGCTCGAAATCTATGACAGTTATCGTGCGGAATGACAGACGGACTGACGGACATTGCCTAATCGACTCAGGAGGTGATGCTGATGAATATAGTTTTCCATACCGGCCACTCCTCCTTAAGGGCATTACAAACGGTGTGATAAAAACAATATACCCTTGGACTATAGCGTACATGGTACAATTATTTGCTGCTGTCCTTGATTACATGTCAAGGATTTTGTAGAATTTGTTGTACTAAACTCAGATGTGCTTGGGATGTTCTAAGTAATCGGTTTCTATTCCTGGTACTGAGCGAATCAGTATTTTGCAATGGTCTTCGGTGCATTAAAGGTTATCACAATTCAGAACAGTGCATCATACAGATCTTATAATTAATAAGTACTTACACACCAACGATATAAATGAATCGTACACATGTTCTGTCGTCGACATGTGCAATGCACGCTTTTGCCCTACAGCCTTCCGGACCTTCGTCTCCCTTACGAATTGCAACATTTCCTGGTATTTCAGCGAGACATTTTTTTGTCTCGTTACACTACGACACATTTCCAATGAAATTACGTGCTTTGCAATATTGTTTTCTATTCTGAGTAATGAGTTTCTACTTACGAGTAGTTTTAATTGAAAGCTCACACATTTTCTCTTAGCAATGTTCTAGGAAATGTGAAACCCGAAGAAGGTCATTCGATGCGTGATGTTGTGCAGTATTTTCACTGGAATGAGCTTATTATATTGTGTTCGCAGTAACTTGAAAACGTTATCATTTTCTGAACGATTTTCTTTCGAAAAAATCCCTTCATCAATGACAATTTTTCCATTGTGAAGTGCTTCTGCTTGCCTGGATTTGCACAGAATGTCATTCTTCCTTTGTCTGATAGCAATAGTTGTTTTAATTCATTGTAGTAAATTGGAAATTCCTAAACGTGTTGAATTCATCGAATAACCTGAATGGAAAATTACTCCAAATGAAATGCATAAAGCCATTTCCAAGTACATTTTCTCTTGCAAAGTAATTACTACAAATAATGTAAACTATTTGAGTTAATAAAGTCTTAAGATAAGCCTTTGACAAATAAACTAACCACACACACATAACCCACCCACCCTCTTTCCCACCCTGCAGTGCCATCAACTTTGACATGAAGTCAAGCGTTTGTGTGTCACAGACTCAATTTATTTAAATTGGCAAAAGCCAAAAGCTCTTTTAACGCACGACAAGCTCTATTTCAGATTGTGTACCTTCGCATTAAAGTCTTTAAAACGAAAGAGAACACCTACTTCGCAACGATGCTCGTAGTGAAATGTAATAAAATTGGAAATATTTTGTAGCATGTTTTTAGGCAGGTAACTTGGATCACTCGTAAGGCATTGCCATATTTAAAAAATTGCATAGAAGATAACTTTTCATTTTACAGCACATAGAATTGTGTCTCACGCCCTGAAAGTGCGGGGCGTGATACTTTATTAGAGAAATCTTCTTTATGTCCTGGGGAGCTGGAAACTCGTCGCTTTTAATGGTTTGTTGCTATTACAACAAGGAAGTCTTTAGAGATTTGTGTGTGTGTGTGTGTGTGTGTGTGTGCAAGTTTATTAATGGCTCTGTTAATGGTTATTTTTGGAATATTTTTGGCATTCCAAATTGTGCTTGGAATGAAGTTAATTCAGAGGTAAACTTTTTGCGGTTTTCTTGCGTGTACAAGTTTTGCCACTTGCCCAAAGTTGTGTGCGGTTGTGGGTGGATGGCTTGTGTTTGTTTTATATTACAAAGTTTCTTAAAGTGTTTCTTTTAGTTGAACGCACGCGGAGACTTAAAGAATGCGTGCATTTTTAATGGTGAGCATTAAATTAAAGTGGATGGAAGGAAGGAAGGAAATAGAAAATTGAAATTACACTTACTTAAAGCAAACTTGTTGAAAATGTAATTGAAATTTTATGTTAATGTTTATGTTATGCCAAAGTCGGAATTTCTTTCATTTAAAGAAGGAATTTTAATTTTTTTTGCAGTGAACCGAATTGTGTTAACTTTGGTCAAAATTATACCTTAAATGGTTGACCGTTTCTTTATCAAAGTATATTTTGTCATAATAAAAGGAAGAGTGGCCATTTTCGTTTACAAAAATCGTGTTTTAATATTATTTTATTGAAATTATTTAAATAACAACCCTGTTGGAACCTTATCGATACCGTAAAGCACAACCATCCTATGTGCATTTTTTCAAAACTCATATTCGTGCCTATTTATACTATCGAGTTCATGACGAAAAGTTTTCCAAAGAGTCGGTAAGAACATGGATAGTGAAACCGAAATAAAATATTGACCTCATTTAGTCCATATTTGGACCTATTTGAAAATATACACATTTCCAAATAATTAAAACTGGTCCAATTTAAAATTAAAATTGAACCACAATTCAGACAATTGGTCCGAATTAACATTTCAATTAGACCAGTCTAAAACCCATTTATTATAAAATTTGTCGTACTAGTTACAAAAAAGTAGTCTCACGACTACACTCTTCGCGTCAATTGACTCAACAATTCCGACAGGTTAGGTTAGGTTATATCGGGAGATGTTTGTTGTAGCAACATCATCATAACAAAGGCCACTATATGGGCCCGTAGTATACCCGGTCACTTGCATCGCTGATTGCTTTAAGTAAATCATTTTGAATTTTTAATAAAATTCATGATGGATTCTAGATCTTTCTTTACAAGATCATCGAGGTTATTAAAAAAGTATCAATTAAATGCCCGAAAACGTTGGTTTACCAGCGCCGGGCATTCACAAAGGTAATGAAAAATTGTCACTTCCGCCAGGGCATTCATAAAAAAATTGTCAAAAAAGGTTTTTTAAAATGCTCGGAAAATAAAAATAATTAATTGTTGGTTTCGGTTCGTTTCATCGAATAATAGTTTTGCCAATTTTCAATAATATTTTAGTCCGTGGTGTTAAAAGTTGTGGGGAGGATCGCTGGTTATATTAATAACTTTGGTCTTTCGGCTAGTAGCCAAAATTTTATTAACTTATCAACTTTCAAAATTATTTTTCATAAAAAAAACAAAATTGACCGAAATCAGGTTAAATATTTAATATTTTACAAATACAGAATTTAAATTAAAGTTATGAAAAAAACTTTTATTTTTTTTTTTAATTATTTAAAGGTTTTTCTTTTAAATATTATTGGTCACAAAACGTTGCTTTAAATGTTCAAAAATAAAATTTTTTTTAATTAAAAAAAAATTTTGGTTTATAAAAAGGCAAGTTTATTTAAAAAAATTTTAAATCAAAGAAAATTTTGAATCTTCTTGTTAAAGGTTAAAGTGTATAAATTACTGTTCGGCAAAGTGCTAGCTAACCCGATGTAATCGCTGAGTACAAAAAAAATCTCAGAAACCCCTCTTCTTAAACTACGAATTGGACAAAAACAAAGCAACTCATGAAGTTACACAAAACAAACTTCGAACTATGATGGGATCTTCACGATGCACTCAGCCTTAAAATAGGGGACCTGTGAGGAAGAACCAGAAATTTTAGAGCACTATCTATGCAAGTCTATTGGGTCTAAGTATCAAAAAGAAAAAAGCGAGTAAGCTATTATAATCCTATTTGAGTAGCAAGAAGGCAATTTGTCCTATCTCTTAAAAAAAATATACGAAAAATAAAACATTATTGTTCTAATGGGCAAACGCAAAAACTGCACTTTTTGTAGTTTTAGTACTAAAACTTTCGAATGGTCACACCGATTTTGTAAACTTGTAAAAATATTTACAACTTTGTAGAATTTTGTTTAATTAAATTCAGAATTGAAATGTTTGTTGAGTGCCGGGAGATGGAAGGTGGACCACACTTGAAGCGCAAAATGGGCCTGGTGCATTTGTCACTTTTGAGGTGATTCGCCCTCACGGTGGTAATGTCCCTCAAATAACAAAACTCTAATTGGTTTATTGCTTAGGCTGTATGACTTGTACACTAAATATTTTTTTATTATTTTTCTTAACATTTTCAAAAAATTAAAAAAGAAATAATTTTTGAGCCAACTGTGACACTCATCCAATTAATCTTCCATCAGAGCTGGCAAATTTTCACAACACTTTTTAATCTCATTCTATAAGTCAATTCCGATGCAATTTTTTCCATAAAATAATTGAAAAGAAATCGTACGCATATAAAATATTGTTTGCACAATTCACCTTTAAACTTTCACCTTCGTTTCATTTCACTTGCAGCCAAATCCTTTAATCATGTTGTGCTTCCAGCAACAGCTGCAAACCGCACAGAATTCCATATGCGGCTGAAAATATGCCTTCTGCTTTTTTGTTTTTTTGTAATTTATATTTGTAAAAAAAAAAATACAAAATGAGGGAAAAAAACATACAAATACGAAATCACTTTCACCACCAATGATGGTCGTGAAAACGCTGCTGAGATTCGTACAAATAACACTGAAAGAAAACTAAGGAGTTTAATTAAAAGTTCATTGCGATCCACTTGTATGTTAACTAAAAAGGAAAGAAGAACAACAACAACCAATACAACAACAACAAAAAAGCGAATATTGCAGAATGTTATATTTGCACTATATGAAAAAGGTAACATTTTCAATTTCTATTCGTTTTCACCTTTTCCCCGTCCGGCTGGCCGGTTTGCCAACTGGAACTGGAACAAACTGAATTCGATATTAATAAATTTAATAAAAAGAAAGAAAAAACCAAGTGCATCATCAGAGAACGAACGCTGCTGCTGCCTCAGAGCTTTCGTTGCATTTTGCAGTCAATGTCATTGACACTCGCCATACTCGACTGCACACATACATGCTGCTTTAGGCTTACGCATTCGAAGGCATGTCAGCGAAATGCTATGCCTATCAAAAGAGGGTCAACGCCAATACTTTCATCCGTTTTTGGAGCGACACCGGATGCCAGCAGCGAAGACCACGACGACGACGACGACGACGACGGCGACGGCGAAGTAGTTGATCAGCGCCGATGCATTGCAGAAATTACAAGAAAAGAGCAACAAGAAAAAATACGAATAAACTGTAGTAAACATGCAATGCTGCCGCGTTTTCGAACTAATCATATTCGCAGTGTTCCAGCGAAATGGTAAATAAATTTCGAATTAATTGTTCAATGCGCCGCCGCACAGTGATTTGTCCCATAGACAAAATTCAGAAAGTTTGATGTCATCAATTATATAAAATATGGTATTTTTGGAAAGGTAATACATTGACTAAAAAGAATATGAACTTCTTTATTTGATTAAAATTTTTTTGACGTCCGTGGAGTATTGTCAAATTAGGGAAATTTGATAACAAATGCTGGAAGAAAAAAATTTATTTTTGATAGCTTGGCGAAAAAAATTGCCAAAAAGGTATTTTTGGCAAGAATGATACAAACTTTACTTTTTTATAAATGTTATTGTTGTATTAAAAAATGAAAAATAAAATAGTTGTCTTTAAACTTCGATGTAAAAATTTGTGAGTACCATGAAAAAAAAAGTTTTTCAAGTAAAAAACAAAAAAAAACCCAACAAATTATGGATTGTAAAAAAAAAGTGCGTAAAAGTTACTAAAAATTTTTTTTTTTGTTTTAAAGTTTAATGTGTTTTCTTTCAGAAAAAAAAAAGAAATTCACCATTTTTTACCAACTTTTTGAAAAAAATGTTTTTTTGTAAATGCTTAAAATGACAATTTTATATCAAAAAAAAATTTTGAAAAGTTCATAATGTAAATAAAATGGTAAAATGTGATGAATGTATGTATTTTTATTAATATATTGATATTAATGTATGTATAGTAACTAAAAGCTCAATTGAAATATTGTTTATCCAATGTCATTTAATTTTTCTCTATTTTACTCTTCCCTCTTCTTCGTATTGACTAAAGCGGTCAATACCGAATGGTTTTGGCAATCGCGGGTTCTCCAGATTTTTCAGGATTTCTTGGGGTTTGTTACTTTACCAAGCAATGCACATGTTAAACAAATAAAAAAATATAAAAGATATAAAAAAATATATAGTATTTGAAAACGATAATATCAGTGAAGGAATTGAGGATAGTATAAATTTCTTAGTGAGCGAAGATTGTGATAGTTCTAACGATTCTGAATAAATTATTGTGAAATTTAAGAACATAAATTTTTAATTGATTTCTTAGGGATAAACATCAAACTCAATTCGAGAGCAAACGAAATTGATAAACTGTGGAACAGGGTACAATGTGCCAGAATTATTAAAATTGAGAATACAGGTAAAATTTATGGTAAAAGTGAATCCGTCACTTCGATAAAAGTATACTATCAAGTACACCAGACCGTGAATAGCCCTAATAGTAGAATATACATAATATCATATAGTAGAATATACGTTTTTCTTTACAAAGTATTCAAGATTATAAAAATGTATTGCTCTTTTCAATAGTTATAATATTAAATTTTTTAAAAAGATTTTTGCATTAATGTACCTGCTAAACTACAACTGCTAGCCAAAAACGGTTACCAAATTTGAAATCAGCTAATAAAGAACCACTAGAATCCGTTATTAAAGCTAAGAAACCTTTTGCGAAATATAATTGTAGAGTTGTATTATATGCATAATAATTAAATAAGAAAATCAAGCATACAATTCTGGATTTATTCAAAAACTATAAGGGTTACAGAAAAACCGATTACATTTTTGAAATCAGCGGGAAAAAATACATTTAGAAACTTAGTTTCAATTAATTCAGAATACTCCTTCGATTTTTGTCCCAAGCTCATATGGAGACAAATCACTGTGCGCCGCCGTTTGTGTGTGTCGATTGCAATTGATATCGCTGTCCTGATTCCGACTGCCGGTTAATAATTAATTTTATGATTTATATTCTACTTCTGCTATTCACGGATATATGCATGAGAGTAGTGTGATAGACAGGTCAATGTTGCTGCTGAACGGCGGAGAACACAAAACAGTATACAAATAGTTTAAGGTCATTTCCATTAAAAGGATATTAAAAATTTAAAAATGAATATTTAATTAAAAAAGAAAAGTGAGAAACGGTTCATTTCCATTTATGGTACACCATTTAAATTACTAATTGAAATAAATTGTTTTATTGTCGGATTAAACTCAATCCGGATGAAAATGTTTCATAGGCAATACCTTTGAAATTATATTAGCTGAAATAATGTCCTAAGTCATTTCGGAAGTCAATAGAAAATATGAAGTGGTTTATTGTGTATAATTTTGACTTCGTTTGGTTTATGTATTGCAGATTGGGTAATGTTTAATAAATTTAAGCAGAGCCCTCTTAATTCATTCGTCGCATCTATTTTTAAGGTCAAAAAACTCTTGTTCAGTTTGGCCTAATATCTTCCTGAATCACGTGGTTTGTAAGGTTTATAAGTCAGATAAAAAATCTTGGTTATAAAATAAACTATTCACTATCCTGTGATGATCACGCAATCTGAGAAGGACAGCGTAATTTATACCCGTTGTAATTCGAAAAAAAATTGGTGATGCGGTTGTATTAATTTTTATTATTGGGCACCGCACAAGCTCTTACTGGCTTCTAATAATACAGCTCATTATGTGTATGACCTAAGGAAGTTGGGCCCCATTTCTTTATTTAGCACTCATCTACTTGGTTGTAGTATTATTGATTATTTAGATGTGGGAAATTGCATTTTTCTGATTAAATTTGTAGGAAAAAAATTCAGTTCTGT
The DNA here is from genome assembly GCA_951394025.1 of Heteromyza rotundicornis. NCBI lineage: Eukaryota > Metazoa > Arthropoda > Insecta > Diptera > Heleomyzidae > Heteromyza > Heteromyza rotundicornis. The sequence goes on along the minus strand of OX596012.1, from coordinate 70,998,833 downwards.
AAGTCAGGTACAAATAATAAGTTTTTATGACGAGCAAACTGTTTTTTTAAAAGCGCCATAAGACCGCGGAATTCTCTCCCAAATAATATAAAAAATTAATAAAAAGAAAGCAACTTTAAGCATTTAATCTTTAAACACTTTTCTTTGTTGTACTCATTCTCCCTGATCTATTCTGTCTATTCTTCTCCTTCCTGTATATCGTTTAAAAAAATAATTACTTTTTGTTTTTGTTCATAATAATTTATTGATTTCCACAATTGCAGTTGTTATGCTTTATTATATTCTTAGTTTCATTCTCTACTTTTCCAATGAATCAATAAAATACAAATTATTTTCGGATCGAAATGGAAATGGACCGGAATGGAATGGAAGTAAATGAAAATGGAGCAATTGGATTGGATTAGATCGGGATCGAAGTGGAAATGGAAATGGAAACTATAGAAAATTTATTGAATAATATTCATACAATTATTGTAAAATTTACCGAAAATGGTCGAAGAGGTATATTACTCGTATGTGGTTTGAACGGACCAAAAATAATTATCTTTCCATTTTTTTAGAAGTACAGTGACTGACATAAGTTTCGTACACCCCTTTCTTTATGTGACACAATTTTTACTATCGATATTCCTGTTAGAAAAAAGACCTACTTTTCGAACTTTTTTCCTCAAAAATCAGGATTTTTTATGACAATACTTTCTTTTGCAAAGCTTGTTTTCTCATTTTTGCATACCAAAAAAAATATGTATAGCCCTCAAGGAAAAAAGTTCGAAAAGTAGGTAATTTTTCTACCGCGATTTCTCGAAATGTAATTAACGGATTAAGGAGTACCTTGTACTCATCGAAAGGTATTAAATAGATCTTTCCTAATATCGATATATTAGGATCTTTTAGCAGCTGGTAATAGATGGAAGCATATCACTCACAGCAAGAATATACAAATTTTCTGGCCCTTGTACTCAGGACGAAGTCTAATTTTTTTTTTTTTTTGTTTTAAGTTACTCCGTAACCCTTTCGCCTTGGAAAGGATAGGAGGTCTTTCGAAAGAGAATTATTTGGCCAGTTTCCTATAACGCCATGACAAATTATGTTCCTTTTTTTAGGAATAGTTCTTCAAAGGCTTGACTACTGCTTACAACGTATATGCGATAAAACGCATTTAACCTCACTTTTTAATTATTAAAACAACATAAGAAGCAAGAAAAAACACGTATCACCTCAATGGCGTCCTAAACAGTAAAGTGAAGTCTAACTTTATTTTGTCTCTAACTCGTATGGAATGTAGACTCACAATTGGAATAACAACAGGTCACTGTCTATGAGACAGGCCACCATGCAAGACGCAACTGCAATGAGCCTGATGAGGAGCAAACTCTGGAAAACTTACTCTGCAACTGTCCGGCTTTTACCATAAGCAAATGGAAGATTCTCTCACTAAGTACATTACATTACCTACCTATTGAGGCTCAATGCTCTCCGGGGAGCGCAAGGATTCAACGATGATGATGGCTTTACTATATACGAGGTTTTGGATTGCTATAATGTCTTCAAATTTACACAAAATAAACACAATTTCAGTTTTTTTTTAATATTTTCGTGAACTTTTATTGCCATTCAATTTGCTCCATCAATGAAAAAATACAAAATAATTTTATTTTGCTTATTATTAAAGTTGCTACGTAAAAGTGAAATATTTGAAGTGTTTGAGTGTCATGTGAAATATGAATGCATGCATACAATAATGGTAACTACATAAGAGAGAAATGCAGAGAATGTGTGCGTGCGTGTGTTTGAGAAGTACGTGCAGAGATTCGCATTTGTTTAGAAGTTAAGTTTAGTTAAGCTTTAGTTAAGTTTTAGTTTTAGTTTCAGTTTAATTAAAGTTGATGATGATGTGAATTTGTACTTTACACAGAGAAGAATTATGTTAAAGTGCGTATGAGATATGAAGAGCAGTAAGCAGTAGTGGTGGTATTAACAGTAGTGGGAAAAGCGCTTGTTAAATAGTAATAAAGCTTTGAGTTTATGAGATATAAACACTAAAAAAATTAAACGACTCTATACAAGTTTAAAGTTACAGTTATTAAATTAATAAAAACAAATTAAAGAAACAGTCACGAAACAAATGCGGAAGCCTTCAGCGTTGAACTTAAATTAGGTTGAGCTCAGCTATGTTTTTTTTTTGTTGTTTTGTTTTTATTGTTTATTGTCTAGGATGGATTGTGGTCCTCAATGATGTGATGACACAACCTCAGCAGTGATTATTATATTTTTTCAGTTTCTATTTTGTTGTTTGTTTTTTTACTAACACATTTTCACCCCGTTTTTTTTTTTTTTTGTTTTTGTTTTTGCTTTTGTATAATTTCATAATTTCAATAAATAAATTAAATATTTGTCAGTTAACATGGCGTCGTCTTCAATTTCAAAAAAATTTGCTCTAAATAATAAATAAATTAATAAATAAATAAAATTAGCTTAGCAGGATATATTGCACTCCTTGGCCGCCGACTCGGATGCGGGCAGTCGCCTATTTTTGGTATGCCGAATAGGCCATGTTCTGCGCCTCACCATGCAGCGCGCGTCCATAGCTGTGCTCGTCGTGGGAGTAGTGCGGATGCGAGACCACCTCGTAGTTCTCCTTCTTCGATTCGAGGAGCTTCTTCAGGCCGATGATGCCCGACAGCAGCAGAGCGATCTTGCCAATCACCAGAGCCTTGAAGGAGATCAGAGCCAGGAAGCCGATGGCCAGCGGCAGGAGGGCGGCCATTTTCAACTTGAAGAGCATCAACAGGGGCAGGAGGTACTTCTTCTTCTCCTTCTTCTTGCCGCGAGCTGGAATTAAAGGAGAAATTTCGCACAATGAAATTATTTATAAAACATTGATTAATCATTGCTGATCTCTGTGCGATCGATGTCGATGTGGTGGCTGTGACCAACGAGTTTTTCTACCAGGCCGACAGGATAAACAAGCTTTCTACGAAACACTTAAGCCAAACTAAATGCAGATACCAGCCAACGAACGGCGGTGTCGTGTGCAATGCATTAAATACAAAAGAAAGAAAGAAAGAAGAAAAAAGTTGCATTTATGGGAATAAAAAGAAAGCATAACAACTACAATGGCCAGCAAGAAGAAACGGCATATGAAAGCGCGCAGCAGCTGAATTAAAGTGAAGTGGAAAAAATTGCATTTGCCAGAAATTTTTATAAGCAACAACGGCAGGCCAACGGATGGCAGACATGCACACAAACACACACACAATCACACACATATAAACATATAAACATAAATATATCAATTAAAAGACAGAAACAAATAAATGTTGCTGCAATGCGCAGCAACAGTTGCAACTGGAATGTTAAATGTGGAACGGGGCAGACACACAAACAGCGACGCATTCACATAAGCGGGGCAGACAGTTGAACAGAGAGACTGACTGATATAGTTGATATTTTCGAAGTTATTAAGAATGGGAAAAAAAAACATACTTTTTCACTTTACCGCTCGCATTGTGCTGCTAGAACCTGCTGCTGCTGGTCAAACGGCAACAATAAATTGGGTGCAGAAAGCTATCGGCCACATATATCCTACTTGGCATGCAATGCGGGTCTTGACCCACTTACTTTGCACAGCCATTGCCAATGCCACTGCCAATGCCCGAAGCTAACAACTGCTGCTGCTGCACCTCTTTGGTTTCTTCTGCGGCTGCCACTTCAAATGATTTCATTCAAAGGCCTGGCAATTGTATCACCCTGTGAATTTCTGGGAATTTTGTTTGTGTTTTCGGTGTTGTCGCTTTTCTTTTCTATATTTTTTTGTTGATATTTTTTAAGTTTTCATTTTTGTATTTTGATATTTTTGGTTGTGAGCACAATTTTGCTTCTCTCTAAGCTAACGAGAGGCATTTGGGTTTTATTTTCTGTTTGTTTACTGTGTTCGTGTGAAGTCCACATTTGTGTATTTATAAATAATTAACACTTTGGTACCTTATTTGTGCAATGAGAAAGTTTTTTTTCTTCTTTATTTTTTTTTGCCAATTTTATTTTTCTTAGTTGAGTGGCCTTAATTTAATGGCCACTTAATTTATGATTGTGGCTGTTGATTTTATAATGATGGTAGTTTAAATAATTGTCGATAACTAAGAAATTAAATTGAATGTGAATGTGTAAACGAGCAAGTGAGAAATTAGTTGGTGCACTGGAGGAGGTGGCCATAATCAGTTGAAATTTGATTGCATTTCTTTGACATGGAATTCTATTTATTTTCAACGTTTTTTCATTATTCAGCTTGAATGTCAACTGGTTAAAATTTAAATACATGCTGGTAAATTATCTACAAAAGCGAGCCCAGAACATTTTATGACAATGTAGCTTTCCTACTCTGAGAGCACAATCATTACAGTATTTTTTCCTACAAAGATCCAATAGGAAAATTATGTTGTCTTGAGGCTATGAGCAAAAGGACATATGACCCGTTCATAACTCCAATCGATTAATCCGACTTTTCTGAAGTTTTGATATTATTGTGTCAAGGCAACTAAAAACCTCATAAATGTTTATATTCGGAATACATTCCACCGAAAGATTATATTGCTAAAATTGGAACTATCTGCCATAGGATCAAATCAACGAAGTACTGATGCCCCTACAGGATATCAACAGATATCTGGAAGGAAGCATGTGTAGAAGGGCGAATGCAAGGTGGAAAAATCTAACTACCTGCAGAATTGCCAAAACCATGTGTAAACCATACATTGAGGGGCACACAAAAAATGTTACATCGTTTGATCGAAAGAACTGTAGAACATTAGAACTGGAACATCTCCTGTTTCGGTTCCGCTCTCTCGGGAACTCGATTACTGCACTTAGGACCTTCAACGTTTGGGGGACTAGAAGAAGTCGTCGGAATTAGTGTGAATTCTCTTATAAGATTTCCAAATAACGCTTGCATGCTAAATTATGTATATTATCGCTGAAACGATAGAGAACTTGTAGGTCTATGCTTGGCTTCGTTCAGCCAGCTTAACCTAACCTAACCTAAACTTGAACGTATATTTTAGTGTAGGTACTGTTGCAGAATCTAAAACTAAAAAAAATGTTGTTACATGGTAGATGACGTTGTATAATATAGAATTCCGCATAGATTTTATTACATGTAAAAATGTGTTTTAAGAAAAAGTTTGGATACACAAGCTGGTGCAAATCTCCAAGAAATCATATATGACTGATATCACTATTGCTAACTAACTCTACATAGGAGCTGGTACATTACAAAAATAATAATAGAATGTTTTGAATACAAAAATTCATTAAGTATCTATTATGAAAAAGTTTTTGGAGGACTTATGTATACTAAAACCCAGGTGTATTACTCAAAACCCGGAACGTAGGGGAAACTAATCAAACTGTAAAATGGAACAACCTGAACAAAATAGGAATTAAAAAATAAACAATATTTGGCGCTTCAATCCTCGAAGAATCTTCACTGAATTTCTAGCTGAAAATCAAAGATAGACACAAAATCGTTTCTGTAAGTTCCTGCGGTCCTACAGTTAAGTGTCGGTTCCCAACGGCAAGTTATACTCTCGTAAGTTTGATATTGTTTGACGAAATCCGTGCGGGCTGTTTTTCTTTTCGGGTTGGAGTGGAACTGGAGATCTCACAAAGGTAAGTCAGGTGTTCTACTTCTACTTGATTTTCACACTAGATATTAGACAATATATATCAACATTAAATCAGGAATCAGCAAATATTAAAAAAATGTAACTGATCATTTTATTGAATAACTACCAAATAAGCCCGCCTTTGCCAGGGATAATATAGATTAGTCATTTTTCCAAGTTTTTCTCATCATTAGCCCAGCCTAATGAAGCCTCGTATATAATTTCAACCTTGTGTCTCATCGGCAGGTACGGAAAAAACCACTGGATGGACATTTACCACCCACCACAAACACAGAGACTTTATAATATAGATTTTCCATACTTAGCCGCTAGCTACGATCAGATTATGCAAATATTTGCCCAAATACACTCAGATTTTTTTAAAATCAACTAAAATCGTATGTGACTGAACCAGTATTTTTTTTCTAATTGTATTTCCCCAGTATTTGAGCAAATATCTGCCTAATCTGACCGTAGCTTAAGTGATATCTCCATAGTTTCAACCGCATAGCTCGCTCCTAGCTATTGGAATTAAGTTTTTCAGTCAACAGTGAAGACAAATGGACAGACGGTTGGATTAGGCTAAATCAACTGAAGAGATTATGCTGATGAAGAATATGTATCGCTGCCTTAATTAGTGAACGCCCTAACTAAATCAATTGTAAACAACAAATATTAAACACCTTTTTTAAACCCCATTTTATTCTCAAAAATATTATGTTTTGGAAGACTTATACTAAAAATTTAAAACCTCTTCTGACTCCCATATGGTATGTCTGACTACTGCTAACTTTACCACAAAACTTCGTGCAATTATATTTCGTGACCTTAAAATTCAGTTGTTGAAATGCAGGTAAAACCATTTTGAAGCCAAAAGTTCAATATCATACATATATTATGTATGCATATATTCCATGCATACAATTTAAATTAAACTAAAAAACTTTGTGACGAAAATGTTAAAAAAAAACTGTTCAAACATGCACCCACACAACCGCACAAAACCAACACAGGAGAGTAAAAGCTTAAACTAGACGTAAAGCAGACACTTTGATCTATTCGAGTTAATTTAAATGCAAATTCACATGTGAACAGTACTTTGTGTGCATTAAAGCAGAAGCAAAACTTTGAAATCCCCAAAATAAAAAGTTTAACGGAAAATTGTAATGTGAAAAGTTTATAACAAAGCTACGGTCATGCAGTAGACACAAAGTCATTAACTATATTACAAATTAACATATTAACAGATTACCATCTAAACATGCTTGCATTACAGATCCTATCACTGCGACATGCCAAATAATTTCCCATTCAATATGCATTCCCGCAATTTTCATTCCACAAACAAATCAATAAACAAACAAACTTGCCATTGCTCTCGATTATTCCACTTTTCCCAATACCGCTATCAGTCCGAACAACAAAAACAAGCACATCGAAACAAAGTTGCATGCAGCACACTTGCATGACGACCTCAAAATACGCACGATTTAACAGTGAAAACAGGATTTCCACAAGGCACCTCCAACTGCAGTTTGCCACACACACACTGACTGGTTAACCCACATACGGGGAGCGTGACACTAGTTTACTAGCAGATAGATACCATCTCCTTGCCACTTCCATCAAATACACTTTGTGTATTATTTCTATTTTCTGTTTATATGCAAACACAACAAAAACAACAAAAGCAACGTTACTTACATTCTTCGAGTGCACGCTGCATATCCTGAATCGAGTCTTTGGGCACTTTGAATTGCAGCGTATGTGTGCCAAAGAAGCGCGCCACACGCTCCACCAACAGCGAATCAACCTCGTTCTCACGCGCCTCAGGCTCATCGGGCAGTGACATATCGTTGAGCGAACGGCCCACGGGTATGTCATCGGTTTTGATTAGAGCAATGCCCTCGGTCAGTTTGACATCGCCATTTTCAGTGTCGAAGTAGTGCAGGGCACGCTCCTAGTTGAGGAGAATAGAAGAAAGGAAAGAAATTATTAGAATTTATTTCGTAAAAATATTTGTAAAAATTTACTCTAAAAAAGCATTTGAGAAGCTGAATGAAACAAGTGCACTTATTTAAATATTATTATTAAGTATTCGAAGCCCATAAGCCTGACTACTTTGTTGTTGTAATACTTTCAAATTGGCTGGAATGATTGGATACACTCATGAAATAAATATCCTCTATTGCTTTCTAAGTGAGCTTTTCGAAGGAACTACCATGGAAATCGATTACAGAAAAATACAATTTTATAAAGTCAGTCGATGTTTTTGTATCCTTTACCGCTTGGAAAAAAAAAATAATAGTATGCGATTGGGAGTGGGGTAAGCAGAATAGTTCCTAGCAATCAATTAAATTAATTTTCTAGCCCCACATTTATAAAAAAATATTAATTTTGTATCATGTCTGAATACTCTATCATCTCCAGAAGCATAGGACCAGAGATGTGAGTGTGATACAAATTGTACCGATTATCATTTTTATTTACATTCATTTTTTTTGTAAACATTTACTTTTAATGTGTGGAAACTGCACTGCAAAAGTAAATGCTTTGTTTTATTTCTTTATCCACAAAATTTCCACTTGAAATGTGTGTTTGTGTATAGGAATTACCAACCACTTTGCAGTGTACTCATGCATACCTCTGATCTTGCTCAGAGTGATATCCTAGCATTTGTTAGTTTTTCTGGTTATTTAGATAAACAATTTGCGATTACTGATTATAGAGTATGAGTACAATTTTTGTCCTACGGGTACATAACTTAACTAAAAGAGGAGCTCACGAATCAAACAAAAAAAAATTTTTGGGCTTATTTATAAAAAATTCAAAGTAAAAAGTTGAATTCGTAAATAATATAAGTTTCCTGTATATACACCGAGAGAAAAAATAACAATTTCGCTGTTAAAAACCACCCGACAGTCGAAAAATTGTTAAATTGACAGTGAAAACTGTTAAAATAAAAGCGAAAACTGATCATTGTAACATTTTTCGCTGTCAATCAAACAGTTTTCCGACTGTCGGATGGTTTTTAACAGTTTTTGTAACAGTTTTTTCTATCGGTGTATTTTTTACGGAAACAGTATCCAAAGGAAGCCTATAAAATTTATGAATGGTTCTTATGAAAATCGAATGATCAAAATCGCACAATTTAATAAACTAATTCTGTTACTACTTACATTCACTGTTTAATTGATATCTGTGGGATTTGTTGTACATAAGAGGCGTGCATGTCCCTTTTTGGACTGAGTCAAAATTATATAAGTGAACCTATATTCTTTAGCTATCAGTGAATTTGGGAACTGAACTCATATGATAAGCCCAAAGAAATGGTTTGATGAGGTAAGGCAATTTTTATGAAGACGATTTGCATTTGTTATAACAACAACAACAACTTGTTCAAAACCGTAATACTACGCTTTTTAAAATCATATTCCAAATTTCAACGGTTGTAGAAATATTTAAAATTTTTGCAGGTTTCGTGAGTAGAACAAACGTCATAGATATATTTTAAAGAAATATATATGAAATATTAATACTGAAGGATGTCTATATCCAACTTTCTCTTTATCACTTGGAAAGTTAGGAAAAAAATTACCAATCCAATGACAAACACATAAGCTTTCCTTATGATCCTCAATGATTTAATAAAACCGTTCCATATTTAATTTCAAGCAGAAATCCTTGGTTTTGCATCATACAATTAAAATCTAAGAAACTCGTCCTGAAGTAATTATTGGTTATAACAACGTCTACATTAAGTGTTCCTTGCTCAATACAAATGCATTGATCATATGTCCTTTTCATTACAAAGGAGACAGATACTTTCTATTTTCAATGGTGTCTTTTTTTTTGATAATCTTTAAACCTTTTGTCTCCTTTTTTTCTTTATCAGTAAGATTTTATACAAAACACTTTTGTGAGATAATTTTTTTTTCTACATGTTCACTTCACAAAAACGAAATCCTCCAAATTCGATGTCCTTTGCCAATCACTTAGTCTTCACTTATTGACACTTTTTCTTCTCAACTCTCCCTTTTTCGTATTTTACTGGCACGCCAGCGCTTACCTTCATGCACAACACCATCGACCGATCGCCGCAATCCTTGACCATTTTCAGGGCGCTGGTCAACAGACTGTCGGTTTCGGAGGCAGCGGCGGCCGCGGATGCCACCAAGGCGAATAAACACACAAACTTAAACATGACGGTTTAAATGGAAACAAACAAACAAACAAAGAAACGAATTAATCCAAATTGGCGACGACAAGCGTGTGGCTGGCTGGGCTATTATCCTTTCGATTTAATCCACTTGACTTGAAGATGAGGCAGTATGTGGCTTTTCCTATGCGCTGTCAACTCTGGCTAAACGATCGATTGATCGGTCAGAAGGCAACCGGTAAACTGTGACTAGAAGACGCTCGCGGATCGAGTTTTATTCCCGGCTCACGGCGGTACGCGGTACGCAACAATTGAATGTTGCTGAGAAAACACACTGCGAATTGTCTCCACAACAACAAATGCACTGCCAAATGGTAGAGATTGCAGAGCAGCTGTGGGGCTATGAATACTTGATCTTGCACTTGGTATGGCATTGGCGTAAGAGTGCTCCCAACAACAACACCAAGTAAACAACAACAACAACGTCTACAACCAGTAGCCGAGCTTAGAATTTAAATAAGCGAAGAGGCTTCCTCGGGTCTCGCTGTTGACTCTGTTGTTTGGCTGTTGCTGCTTCTGCTGCTCGCTGCCAGTGCCATTGACAATGACACTGTGAGCTTAGAGAATTGCTCGCACTTGTTGCTTTGACGCTCTCGAATGCTCACTTCACTTTATGGCTGAATTAATGGCTGCGCGTAGTGGCTCTTCTTCAAGTACGGCTTGTTTGCACTTAATGGCCAATTTGCAATTCGGCTTCGGTTGGAGTCTATTCCTGGCTCAAAGGCAGTTTGTAGAGATTTCTGTTTGGCCAGCATTGAATAACGGCTTTGTTGTACAGTGGGGCTAGATGAGAAACTTAATAAAAACTAACCAAATTAACCCACTACTGCACAGTACCGCTTTGAGAAAGCCTGTGAATTTACCGTTATTTAAAAATACAACAAGTGAGTAAGTTTCAGTCGATCAAAGCCGACTTATATATACCCCTACACCTACTGGGCCATATTGGATCCAAAATCTGGAATTTTGCAACTTTGACAACAAATTCGAAATTGGCGACCACAAAAACCCTCGCATAGCAAGCTTGGAACTACAACACGATTTTCACTTATAAGGGAGGTAGGCGTGGCAGTCCACCGATTCGCCCATTTTCAATGTCAAGTCCTTCTAGAGCCTAAAATTGATAAATTACAAATTTGGGCTTCCTAGCTTCTTCCTAGTTTACAAGAAAAGATGGCGGACGGACAGACGGATTTGGCAAAATCAACTCAGGTGGTGACGCTGATCAAACATTAGACCAAACCTCATGAGGTGTAGGGTATAAAAATATTTTCAGTCATTTGAAATGTTGGAAATTGTTTTCTATAAAAAAAAAATACCCTTTAGTTCCACTGTGCATAACTCTCCGATCGCACAGCATACATAATTCCTGAATAATTTTATGCAAGTCTAATAAAATGAGTGTGGACTTTATTGATTTGAGAACTTCTCCAACTCATGCCTCTCACGATTTGTGTTCAGCACCAAAGAGCAATAATAGAAAAAATACCCGCAGTGTGTAAATCAATGCAAGTGAGAGGTATTCGAATGGGTGAAGCTGAAACTGAAGCGACTGCAAATGAGTTGATGATGGGCTTTGGCTGTTACTGCGACAACGCACATGATTAGGCATTGCAGACACGTGACAATGCCCGAAGCTGCCTCCCTCCCGCGGATTGTGGCTGCGGTGTGGCAATAAACGCGCTTCAGCTTTCGATAGCGTGCAACGCAACGCAACATAGTAATACGGCTACGCCTGCCAGTTGGCGATACACTTCTCGCCATTAAGATGGATGCAGTCTTTTAACGCTTCGAACAAACAAACTAAAAGTGTTTGAAATTAAATTAGAGTAAAATAGAAAATTAACTAGTTTCGAAGTGAATAAAAAATTTCACTTTAATTTTGCCGTTCATTTGTTGTTGGCCTGGTGTTCGGTGCGCTGCTGCTGCCGCTGTCTGTCGCACTGTACAGTTTCATTTGCAAATGCCATTATGGCCGCGTGATATTATTTCTCTATTTTATTATTATTATTATTTTTAATTTTATTGCCTTGCATGGATGTGATTTGAGCGCGCCGATGTTGTTGAAGTCGATGATATTTGTTTGCATTGCCGCTTAGCGTTTGTTCGGCAATAGAAAGCGTCTCTGCAATTTGCATACGGCAAATGACACTAAGCAGCTGCGTTTACGTGTCGGGCGGAGAGTTCACTTTTAATTGTTAATTAAAATCGTCATAATTTTGTGTTTGCACTTTGAAAAGTGAAAAGTAAATTTTGTATTTCTTGCGAATTAGATTATGTCTGGAAATTAGTTTGCAACGTGTGAGTGCATACGTGTGTGGCAGTCAGCATTCCAAAGAAAATACTCAGCAATCGTCGAATCGAATGTAACTAGAAGAATGTGTGGCCTAGTAGCAGTTAATCATATAAAATATATTTGACCAGATCTGTCCGTCTGTTCTTCTGAGGCATCACTTGAATTGCACGGATGCATCTCTCCTAATAATCTAGTTTGTTAACTAGTTGTTGGATTCAGTTTTTACACGGAGAGAAATGTTGGCTCATGATTTACGATTATGGAGTACATAAAATTATTGTTACTTAATTACTAACTATAATCATTAATTGTGAATATTAGTCACAAATTATGCAAATTCGTACATAAATTATGCATATGGATTGTGAATACATTATGATAAGGGTTTATGAATTTCGTGATTTATTTTATTATTCTTGAAGAATAATTGATGATTAACTAAGTCATGAAACTGCACGTGTTATCATGAATTATGAGTAACTGGGTTGATTGTCATGAATTGCTGAGCAATATACAATATATTTAGACGCTTTTACAATAATGCCAGGGTAGCCGAATCGGTTAGGCGTCCGGACTGGAGAGGATGACGTCGGTTCGAATTCCGAGAAAACTTATTTTGTGAAAAAGTTATTATAAATTATTCTAAGCAAGTTGGCAAATAAAAAAGTAAAATTAAATAAGAAATTAAGTAAAAAATTAGCAAATAAAAGAAATTTTACTTTATTTAATTGTAAATATGTGCTCAAATTATTATTACGAATGATTCATTTATTCTCACTTAAGCCTAAAATTATGAATTTTTAATCAAAATTTCTGATATTTGTTTGCAAAATTTATTTCATCTGGTCATTGATTATGTCAAACAAAAATCACAAACTATGATTTTCACTTTAAACAGTTCTTATGATTAAGAATTCTTGATTATTGACTTCTAATTAATGGATCAATATCGTGACTAATTTGTACTTAATTGATTCCTATAAGGCATGATTCCAGCAAACATTTCCCTCCGTGTAGTTCTTAATATAAATGGGGTATTTAGAGATGTCAACATGGAAGTGGGAAATATAATTTAAACCCACAACCAACTAGAACTTGATCATCTTTCAACATTTGGCTGACTATTAACATCTAGTATGAGTCCACTGTCACGCCCCGGCAGTGGGTGGTCATCAGAACAATGCACATTTTCGATGCGCCCACTGCCACATAGTAAAATTGTCGTAGGACGGGCTTTGTTGATCCGTAAACCCTTTTCAAATTTGATTCCAACAGACACATGCTACAGAGAGTAGCCTGTGTTAAAAACGTCTCTTGGAACGTTACTTGAAGGAAGTGGTTGGGGAATGCAGGGCTAGGCTGGAAACAAAAAGGCAGATGTACTTTTAAGACCAGTACTTTTATTGATCCTACACCATTCTGCGGCCTCCAATGGAGTTCGATAAAGTTCAATAGACATGCAATAGCATTTTACCCAGTTCCTTCTCAGAGACGGACACAACAACTACTGTTGGAGAACATCAGGGTGGTTACAGGATTCCTAGCAGGTTAATGTAAAAAACCACTTATTAACCATGGATAAAATACAGGATGATATATTTAAACTAGGCTAGGAGGATGAAGAAACAATATAACATAAGCATACTAGATATATTGTATATCACTGTGAGGGTCTAATTAGGAGCTCATTATGTTACTGAAGTGGGGGTGGGCTTACCTCAAACTGAGTTACATCAGTGATAGCTCACCCAAGAATGTCTCAGCTTTTCCAACGAAAACAAGATGAGCTGACATATACACATTTTTCTACAGGGTGGCCAATAATAGCTGGCGGTAAATGAAATATCAATAAAAAACCAAAGAAATCAATTAATTTTAAAAATGGTTTTTGATTCATAGGATTATAGCCATAATAAATTTATGAATTGGTTCAAATCGTTTACCGTTTTCCTTGATTGCTAGACACAAACGTCGATAAAAGGATTCACAAGTGGCACGCACAATTGCTTGACTCATTTCTTGCCATATTTGTGTCAAGATAATTTTGAATCGGCCCCCTGTTAAAGACGAGACATTTTTTTCACATTTTCCTATCTTTGACATTGTTTACCAAACCATCACCTTGGACACATTTAGGAACGACTCTACCGCGAGTTTGTCTTTAGGAGCATCTACCAGGCTTGCTGAATACAATTTTGATGATCGTCGCTGTCCTGTAAAAGGAATATTTTCTCTTTGGAAATCAACCTGCCAGAGTGGCAATTCTCGACAATTTAGACTTGGACGATTTTTCGATGTTGAATGAAATATAATGGATTTTGAGGTTCGTCGCTATTCAGAATTAAATTTCGTCAATTATGGCGTACTACATTTTTTTTTAAATTAAAGTTTGGCTTTATTGGAGAGTATGAATGCATAAATGACCAGCCTGTAAATCATGGAAATATTTGCTATTTTTTCTAGCTTCAATGGTAAACTTGGAAAAACTTGTTATTGGATTGCAAATTAAGGGTTTTTGTCCTCTGCTAGATCGGCAATTTAAATCCAATCAAAGCTGAATAATAACTTAAGATATAGTATTAGGATTCAACACACCAATGGCATTTCAATTTAAAACCCCCAACTTCCAGAAAATTACAGAATTGGTTCATATCATACTTGTGTGTTCAACTGTCGATATGCACTTTAAACATATTTTGAATTGTACAAGCTTGAAAATAAAATACATGTTGAATTTTATTTGTGACAATTAATTACTTAATTGCTACAAGCAAATCGCTAGATTAACATATGTGTATGTATTCTCTAACACCCCAAACTGTCATTACCTTACATGTAGATTAACACTTCGAAATAACAATTAAATGCAATAAAATAAACAAATATGTTAACACATTGAAACACATACAAAATGTAATTTCCACCCCACGGGCTGTGTCAGATAAATAAATTCACATTACGTGTTGAACATAAATAAAATTGAATATGAAAATTCCAATTAATACATTGAAAATTCTAAAGAAATCCATTATGAATTCATAACTAACAGCGGTACGCGTAAATAAATTATGAAAATTCACTTAAGCCACTGGAGTAATTAATTTGGCAATTAAACGTGGGAATTCACACGCAACAGCACGAATATTTCTTTCTCCACCGTAATATGAGCGGGAGCTCAGGCTCGTACGGTAGCCGAATTTCTTTTCGGGGAGGTGTTAATTCAACACACCTCATTATTATTTCTGACAGTGAGTCAAAAGTGAAAATGTTAAATTCCAAAATGCAAAACAAATAGAAAAAAATAATGGAGAAAAAAAAAACGACAGTAGATTTTGAAATTGTTTTACACACTTTTTAGCTCAACTATTTTCATTTCTTTTGAATAGTGCAGGTACTGGGTTTACGCCTTGCTTTGCGTTATTTTTTTGTTGCTTTTATGTATTTAAACGTTTTTTTCTTATTTCTGTAGAAAGCGAATTTTGTGGATTTTTAGCACGCACGTAATTGGAAATTGTAATAAATTCAGTTGACTTCTTTTGCGTAGCATGTATGATTTTTTTGGGGGAAAGGGGGGATTTCGATGAGGGGACTCTTATTTTTTTGAATTTTTTAATTTTGTATTTTCATATCTTTACTGCTAGCTAAAACCAACAAGCCACGCATACTACACTCAGAGAAAAACGTCCTATTAACTTGTGAATGGGACGCCTATTAATTCAATAGTACGAATTCCAATCAGTTTTTACTATTAATTCAATTATTTTCTAGTGAATTTCATAGTTTTTGAGAAAATGTGTCCAACTGATACAATAAGGTATGAACTATTAATAGTTTAATGGGATGCATAATTAATATTATAGGAATTACTTAATAAAATTACTTAATCTTAATAATATTTATGTAATTATTTTTGTAAGGCTGTACTATTATTTCAATAGTCCAAAACTATTGTACGTATACCAATTGCGAAATTCCGTTTACATCATAAGATTGAATGAAATCGATATACATAGTACATAGTTCTGAAGTAGGTTCCATCTCTGTCGCTCACAACTTTGTTCACAACAAATTGGGGAAAAAATGTCTTTATTTTAAAAAAACTGAAGTAAATTAAAATATAAAAATAAAACTCCGTAATTCAATAAATAACTGCTCACAATGGCTCACCGGCTACGACTGCTGCACCTATATCTGCATGGATGGCGAGTGGCAGAGCACCATCTTAATACTGCGATTGCCACTTGGACCTGCACCAAGACTGCTACGCTGTCGTACATATCGAAGGGCCAGTGGTTGGATACCAGTCCAACAAAGTCTACAAAATCAAGGAACGCATCATAGAAACATTCATCGAAATGGTAAAAATCTGCACATTTTCTAATTTAAAACATTTTTCAAGCTGAATAATCTCAAATTACAAGTTTACTAATTGTGCTGATTTCAGGAACGTCGGAGCACCTGTTCTTCGAATTAGTGCCTAAGTTCGAGAAGTTCAACGCGGTATATGTGAAAAATCTACAAACAAGTCGGAATGCTCCTCTTGAATCAGCGAAGAAAACTACCAAATGAGAAAATTTTTGGTTTTGGCGTCAACCAAAATATGTGTGAAATATGTGGAGTTTTAATAAATTGTTCAAAATCTAATCCTAGCTAATCATATTTAAACAATATGGCCATCCTTTTATTTTAATAGTTACTTGGACTTTTAATTTAATAGTACAGCCTATTGAATAAATAGTAAAAAAAATAAAGTTTTCCTATTAGATTAATAGGACCATCCTATTAAAACAATATTAGGTTGTCCTATTAGATTAATGGGGTCAATAGTTAAAATAATAATACGAACTATTGTTGAGTAATAGGACGTACAATTGTTTTTAAATCTGAAATATTTTTAAATTAATAGTACCAGCGCGCTATAAGAACAATAGTTTCAAAGTTATTGTTATAATGAGATATACCCCATTGACCAAATTTAATAGTAAAAATAATGTAATAATTAGTAAAATCCTATTTATTTTATAGTATTTTCCCTAAGTGTAAAGACTGCAAATTTAAACACTATTATGCAATTAGTTAGCTACTGTCAGCTGATAGCGGCTTTGCATATTATGAGTTCATTAATTTCAAAATAATTACCACTGACATGCAGTATATTGATTTCGCATTAAGGCAACTGCTGTATGCTGTCTGCTGTTGTGCACCATATAGCTGGCACTGACAACATTTCGCATACTGCATCGAAAATGTGCACTTATTTACTTAAAGTATTATTATTTAAACTCTACAATTTGTGTGCGGAAATTGACTGTAATTAAGGTGCTTTATAGAATGAAACTAGTGCACGCAAGTACGCCCCTCACGTACCATTCGAATGCATCAAGCCAGAGTTCAAAGGAGGGCTGAATTGCCATGCAAAATTGTTATGTCTCTCTAATAAATCAAGCGCCACACACAAACGTACACACACACACGCGCATTTCTCTCTAGCGTATAATGTGATTTGCATACAGCGCACATGTCGCATGGAATTTAGACACATTCAAATTGTGCTGTTAGTATTTGGCCTTTTTGCGTAGTAATTCCGAGTACCTTACCTTTTGCAGACACACAAACAAAGGCCGTTTGCCACATTCCCACACCCAACGATTTAGATTCGTTTTCATATTTAGTATGCGTATGGCTGCTTTATTCAAACAGCAAACACTGCATGCGCCACCCACACAAACATTTGCATATGAACGACATTCATCGGTTGGCTCGTTTGCATTTCGGGAAATTAAAATTAAAAGGGAAATTTTCACATGTTCGGCGAAGAAAGTTGAGGCTTCTGCAGTTTAGGATGATTTTCTTATTTGTTCAAGATGTGCCCTTGTAGAAACGTTTCTAGTGAAACGTGAGAAGCGCTCGTGAGAAATGTAACTAACAAGTACTGCTGCGCTTAACCCTTTTGCATATTTGCTTTCATTTTTTTTGCCTACTGCAAAAGAGTCTTCTAAATTCAATTTGTTACATTTGCCAACTGTTGTATTTTCACTTGGCTCGCATTGCCACTTTGTATGCATAAATGTCGTTTAGGAAGTAATGCCGTACGGTTTTTTTTTGGCTCACAGCCGTGCAGCAGACTCGTTTAAATGCTTCATAAATTTCGCAAATGCCTTGGTTTTTATTTGCAAATTTTTGTCTTTGTTTCTTGGCAGTCTCTAATATTTCAGGAGAAATGTTTCGAGGCAATGTGAGTGAACTAAAGTATTTACATACAATTTGTATGGCATGTTAGGAAATTATTACCAAGTACGTAGAATTTCGTTGGAAAGAGCGTGTGACAGAAATTCAAATGTAAAAGAATTATGCGAGTGTCCTGAATACTTACTGAAATATATTATTTTTTTGGATATTTTAAGCACATCGTTCAAGGGTATATTGTTTTTGTCATATCATTTGTAACGCAGACAAGAAGGTGTGACAAGTAAGTCGTTCTAGATATTATCTGTCTGTTCGTCATTTCGACTTAAAATTTTATCAAATCACCTGTCTTATCAATTAATTTATTTAGTCAGGAACGAAATGGAATTGCAACGAAATGGAAATGGACCGGAACCAAACTAAAATGATACAAACTTAAAAATAGAACCGAAACGTAATGGGAATGGCAATGGAAAGAAACAAAATGGCAACGGATTAAACTCGGAACCACAACAAACTGAAACTGGATCCATCTAGATATGTAATGAGAATGAAATGAAATAGAACCATTTGAAACAAATTTGGAAGGGAACAGTGATTTATGGAACAAAATTGCTGTTTCCTTTATCACGTATATAGGACAAAATAGCAACGGAATTATTACCCGCGATATAATTCTTAACAGGGATAGGGGTTATGTTTGGACGGTATTGAAAATGGATAACATCGGATGAGAACCACGTCTACCTTCCATACAAAATGATGCCGGGAACGAAATTGGAATGAAACTGGACCGAAATGGAATTGGAACAAAATTTGGAAATTGATCGGGAAATGAAAATGATCGATTAATATCAAAAGTCGATAAAATTTCTTTATTTTCCTTTATTTTTAGACTAGCTGTTACATACCCGGCGTTGCACGGGTTGTATAAAATTAAAAGGGATTCGCGACAACTTCAATGGACGCTGTAGTTGATGTGTAATTGCCCCCCGTGAAGCTTGGTGCCAGTTGTAATCCCACCCTGCATGATCCACCCAAAAAATGTCCAAGGACGCACTTGGTGGCAGCTGTATTTTTACCCGGTATGATTCACCCAAAAAAGGTCCAAGGAATGTATGGGAGGTGCCACGACCCTTTGTCAAATCCCAACCACATATACCCTATGTTACATCGATACCTATAGAATTTATCCTGAAAGTTTGAAGAGAATTGGTACAGGCGTTTAGCCGTGATGCTCGGACAAACAGACAGACAGACACACAATCAGTTTTATAATATTTTTAGATATACCCTACTGATTTGGACGCCGTTTCTTTTATTTGATTGGAAATTATATCGGTAACGAAATGTGAATGGAACAAAAGGGAATTTGACCGGAACAAAATGGAATTGGAGCAATATTTTGAAATGGATCGGGAATGAAGTGGAAATGGAAATTGTCAATAAAATATTGAAAAATTATCAATAAAATATCGAAAAATTAACTATAAAATCACCGTAAAATGTTCTAAGTATAGTACTCTTAAGCTAGGATCCCATGATTGCCCAAATGCGGCAATCTGTTCGCCTCATACGGTTGATGTATCGGAGTCTCTGTTTGGTGCATCTCTGACAGAATATAATCGGCTCAATTGAATTCAAACGATTTGCTTTTCGGAGCCTTATTGGCATAATCGTGGGATCCTGGCGTATAAATTTCCATAACAGCTTTAAAATAGTAGGTACCTAAAATTTTATACCAATAATTTTTTTTAATTTCATCCCAACAAACCAACAAATCCATTAAAATCATTAAGTACTCAAGCATATTTTATTCATCTTCAGTTAAAGTTTACAATAATTGTTTATATTAAAAAATACTTAAAACATAACACACACATTTATTTGTAATTACTTTTCATTTAAATTAAATACATTAATTATTTGCAAATTTACAACTAATTTTTTTCGATTTCTTTGGTTTTACGCGGCAATTTTCTTTTCAA
This sequence comes from Heteromyza rotundicornis, assembly GCA_951394025.1. Lineage (NCBI taxonomy): Eukaryota > Metazoa > Arthropoda > Insecta > Diptera > Heleomyzidae > Heteromyza > Heteromyza rotundicornis. The sequence goes on along the minus strand of OX596012.1, from coordinate 70,978,484 downwards.
TTCACAAAAAAACTAAATTCGTACAGAAGTTAACACTAGAATCTCCACAAATGACTTTTACATGTTCGGTACCGCATCCTTGGCCGGCTTCCAGCCGCTATACGCCAAATCGAAGTCGCGTCCCCAACCAGAATGACCGCCCGATTGAACGACCACTTCATGTGATGACTCTTTGCCGCCGCCGCCACTTAACAGCTTCTTAATGCCAATGATGGAGGCCAAGACCAACGCCAGCTTGGAGACAATTAACGCCTTGCCCGCCAACATGGCCAGGGCACCATAAGCAATGGGCACAAATGTGCCGCCCAGCAACAGAGGAATCATAATGTAGGCGCCGCCTCCCTTCTTGTCCTTCTTCTTGCGACTTTCAACGGAGTTGCCCGAGAGGTGGTCGGCCGAGCGAAGGTCCGGAAATTTCACCTGAAAATAGGTGCACAAACATTTCATTGTGAAGCAATTGTAAAAAAACATTTCGATTTTTGAGTGTGAACCAAACCTAAACCATCACTTCCCTCACCTGGAGTGTGTGATCCTGCAGGAATCCAGTCAATTTCTTGAAAATCATACTGTTCAGAATTTGCTCCTTGGCGTCCAGGCCGCGCGGCAACAAGGCCTCGATATCCTTTTCACTTATGGCGGCCGTCGGCTTTGACTGTGCATGGGCCTTGGCATCGCCAGGGCCGCCATCATCATCGCCGCTTTTGACAAACTGCACGCCTTCGATAATATTTAAAGTTCTGGCCGTGCGCAGGGCCTTCTCCAGGCCAGTGAGCAGTTTCACTTTCAAACACACTGAAAGATTTTCACTTGCACACTGCTGGTATATTCTATACACCAGCGACAGATCCTTCCAAATGGGCGAGGCCACTGCGGCGCTGCTGCTACTTTGTGTGGCCTCCTCAAGTTTCACCTGAGAGGCTTTCACTGAAATGCCATTTAGATGCTGGTACGACGATGAGGTGGCACTACGCGCCTTAGAGCCACTAATTAGACAGAAGGCGATCATCACTGCTGATATCAGCCATACGCAACGGATCATTGTGAAATCGAATTTGTTTTATTTTAAAAAGTGAGAAGTGAGAATATTTTTGTGTGTTTAATTGAACGCGTATCCTTTTTACTATGGTCCTTCGTAGTCTCTTGTGTGTGGCTTTTTTTTTTGTATTTTCTTGTAGTTACTCTAAATTTATTAATTTCTATATTTTTGGGGTTTGATGAGAGATGTGCTGTTTAAATGCCACCGTGCAGCGTTAAAAGTTCAACTGATTTGCCTTAATGGCTGTGAAACTATTTTATACTCCGGCTGCATTTTGCTGCATTATAAGAGGAGTGCATTTTTTTTCATTTTTATCTTAATTGATGTTAGTACAAAAAGAAATAAAGGAAAATTGCTTGTGGTTTGTGATGCTGCCGCTGGCTGCTTGCGCTATTGATATTCAAGTGCATGTCGAGCTGCCTCTGCTCCAAGCTTTGCTTGAAGAAATTGAAAAATGTTTTGTTTTAGTCTAAATCACGCCAATTTGTGGTACACTGAAAAAAAATTTTTTAGACAATTAAAATTGTCTAAAAAATTTTTTTATCTATAAAACTTAAAAAAAAATACCGAAGCAAAAATATCCTGCAAATGCGATTACGATACATTCTTAGAATATTTTTCGGTAATTTACATTTTGGATAATTTTCCGATGATTTTTCGATATTTTATATATATTTTTATTGATATTTTTTCGATAATTTTCCGATAATTTTTCTATGAGTATTTTTTCTATAATTTATCGATATTTTTTCTATAATTTATCGATATTTTTTCTATAATTTATCGATATTTTTTCGATAATTTAAAGATCTTTTTTCAATAATTTAAAGATTTTTTTACGATAATTTAACGATATTTTTTCCATAATTTTTCGATTTTTTTCCGATAATTTATCGATATTTTTTCGATAATTTATCGGTATTTTTTAAATTTATCGATATTTTTTCGATAATTTCCATTTTTAATTTATTTCCGATCCAATTGAAAGTGTGGTCTCATTTCCATTTTGTTTCAGTTCCATTCCAATTTCGTTCCTGATCAAATGCAGGAAACGGCATCAAAACCGCTTCAGACGGACAGACAGACGGACCAACATCTCTAGATCAACTCACGAGGTGATCCTGATCAAGAATATTCTACATTTCACACAGAATTTCTCCCAGTGCCCACCAATGAAACTAAATCCCCCACAACAACAAATACCACAAATTAATGCAAACTCCTTTGTTCATGGCTGCAGTATTTGCTTGTTTGCTTTTTGCTTTTTGTTTTTTCTTTTCTTTTTTCAATTAAATTCAGCTGCATTCGTAATTATCCACTTTTTCTTCCAGCCAATTTCGTTCTAATCTGTTGCATTTTCATGTCTGCTCGTATCGCACCAAAACTGAAACTGTTATCGCGTGTGTGTAAATCGTTAACACTGCCAAAAAGATAACCAACACACAGTGCAAAAATTAAGCGAAACAAAGAATAATATAACAAAAAAAAAAAATACCATCACTGAGCTAAATTCATTTCATCCATAGCCGAAGAGATGAAGCAGATATTTACTAGACCGCAGCATATGGTGCAGCAGATTCACTCTGTGGGCGACGTTGATGGATTTGTGTCATTTTCCTTCAAGTGTGTAGAAAAACAAAAGTTTGCCTTGCATTTAAAAATTTGGGTATGCAGAGAGACGACACAGTAGACAGCAGAAGCAAACTTGATGGTTTGTTTGGCTTTTCACAATAATTTTTATTTTATTTTTATTTACTGCTGTCAAAATTTGTTACCCACAACGAAGTTTCGATTATTATTTTGTTAGAATTTTCATAAATGAAATATTTGAATTTAATTGGAAAAACTTTTCTACAGTTTGTATAACTTTTTCCAATAAATACTGTATGTGGCATCATGTGTTCTGTCAAACTTTCGCTTCGTTTTCAAGTGCAATTTTCAAACGAAATAGTTCGGAAAGAATTGCGAAAATGAATTTTCTGGTTCAAGGAAATGATTTTCATTTCAATGCATTTCAACTGAATTATATTAAAGCGGTATGTGGGTTAGATACATGCAAGTGCAATGTTTTTTTGTGAATTTAATAAATTATCGAAAGAAAGAACTGCAGATGAAACCATTTTAAGTGGTTACGGAGTTTACGTTGTCTTGAAAACTATAATGAAATTTTATCCACACAAAACATAATCTAAACTTTTCCAATTACCTAATAAGCGGATCTTCAAACGATTACCACTGTGCACAACAGTTTTATTGTTGGTTCATAGCTATGTGAACCAACTCAGTTGAAGCACTTTCGGATGAAGTGTAAATTAGATTGTCAACAGTATAAAAGTTCATATAATAGTGGGCGAGGTGTGAAAACTTTTACCAGACTAAGTGAAAATGAAAACGTCAATGAAAACGAAAGTATGTTATCTGTAGTTGCTGTTTATGGTGTACATAAAGTACTTACTAAATGACACATAATCGTCTTACGCCCGGTAATGATGTGTTGGCATTTGTGGTTGGCTGGAAGGTGTAAGTTACCGAAAATGGTTTTGCATTTGATGACTTAAAGTTGAAGTTTCTAGTGAAAGCTTTTCTTCAGTGGGGCTAATAAACTATTGCATATTTTTAGGCTCAAACTAGAAAATAGTAAACATAGGAGAAGTACAGTACGAATGTGAATAAAACGAAAGACTTAAGAAGAAAACTTCTTTGTAAATAAATTATTGATTATACTATCTACTAGTGAATATACACGGCTTTGCTAGCAGTTATAAAGTGATGATTATTTAAAATTATAAAACTGAATATTACAGCCTTCGGTTTTTCCAATTTCAACCAAGTTTTTGTAAGGCGAGACGACACAGTGGTGGGAACATGGACTCTCAAAGTCAGACATCTTCCTATTTACCACCCAACATTAAATTCAAAATATCATCGAAACCGTTCCGAACTATGACAGTTTTTAACTTAGGGGCATGTCAGTAGGCGGAGCATATATTTTCACAGTCCATTTCATCACCGAGTATCAAATTAATTTCACTGAAATTCTTTAAGAGGTGTCCGAGGTATGACTCATTGAAAGTTTGTGGCTTGGCGGATCCATCCACCATCATCAGGGCATGAATGAAAGCACACCCATGAAACACTCCCACAATTTGTTAAAATGCATTAAACAATGGTGAGGCTAATCACATTACTAAGGTTGTGGTATGTGTGCCTCTTAAATCGCTTAAGTAGTTTTTGAATTCAGCGACTGGAACGGTTCCGGTTTCGGTTCCGGCTCTGAGATTTTAAAAATATCGATTTCGGGTTTGTTTCCGGTTCCCATACTATCCAAATAATCGGTTTCGATTCCATAGAGTCAAAAAAGTTGAAATTTTAAAGTGAAAGTCAAAAAGACAAAAGTTAACTAACATAAACTGGATGCCAGCAACATTTCTTAATTGTATTTTTGACTAATGAAATTAGAAACTAAAAAAATTTTAACGAGTTAAACGGTTTTGAAATTTAAAAAAATATCTATTCCGGTTTCGGTTCCCAGACTTTCCAAAATATCGGTTTCGGTTCCACAAATTGAAACGGTTCTGGTTTCGGTTCCAGAACCGGTTCTTGGCACTACATGGTTGAATTATAAGGTAACCAATGCATACACAATTGTGCTAATGCTAATAATCTGTATAGAGAAAATCATCACGAATAATTTGTGTCAACAGATTTTTGCCGTTACAACAAAAACATTCATCTACAACCTGCTGTCGTAACATTTACACCCGGCTGTAGCAACATCACTTGTTACAGGGGCAACCAATATATTTACATTAGTTTAACATTTAGATGTTGCTTCAACAGAAACTATATGTTGCATCAACAGAAACTAGATGTTGCGTCAACAGAAACTAGATGTTGTGTCAACAGAAAGTAGATGTTGTGACAACACAATGTACATATATGCCGCAAACAACTGAAAGTGGATAGCAAATTTTCGGTGAATACCGATATGGGAACAGATTAGGCTATCCACGTATTTTCATACAACCACAAACAGCTTCACTACAATTTTCCTAAACTTCTGAGCTAAAAAAACGACAGCAATTAAAAATTATAAAAAATGTACACATTAAGGAAATTATAGCTTACAAACTTATTGACTATAATAGCCCACAATTATCTACTTACAAGCAGCATACCACACGCACCCAAAGCAAGCAGAACCACTTGTAATTATTACAACGATTAAAATTTGACAAATGATAATGCCAGTGTCAGTGTCACTGCAAAGTCTAATGAAGTAGAAGAAATTAAGATGCCATCAACGCAACACTTCAGTGTCGGTTCATAAAAGAATTTCACAGTATTTTATTTATTTTTTTTCATTTCAAGTGCCTAATGCAAAATTCTTACAACGCAGCAACCAAATCAGAAACAAGCCCACTGAGTGCAGTCAAATGTGCTTACAGCGAGTAATTGCCAGCGATGAAGTTGTCAAACAAGTGCCACCAAAGACAAAAACAAATTTTTAAAAAAATGCAACAACAATGTTTCCCGCTAGAGTGGCAGGTTAATAACGCATGCGACAAACAACCAAAGTTGCAATATACTCACTCACTTTACCTACTGTGTGTTCACTTGTGTATGTTATGTTTGTGGGGTGAATTGATGGCCACCAGTTTGATGGCAGGAATCAAGAAGTCACTTCGCTTCGCTTCGTTTGATTTTGTTCTCCTGACACACTTCCGATCGTGTTTATGAAAAATTACTGCTGCTGCTGCTGTTGATGATGATTTGCTTGTTGTTGTTGTTTGTGTTTGTGTTTGTCTTTTTGGCATGCCGACACTTCTGCTGCTGCTGCTGCCGTTGCCGTTGCTGTTGCAGTGGCAATGACAGTGAAATTATTTGAATTGGGTGCTGCGCTTCAATTGTCGCTGATCTTGTTTCGTATGCCTTCGTGTTTTTTTTCTGCTTCCCTCTTCTTCTTTCTGGTATTTTGGAATTGTTTTCGATACTGTTTTCGTGTCTTAGTAGAGCATGTCTTAGATTAATCACGACAATTGGCAAGAGTGGAGTTGCATGCACTTGTCTGGGCGAGTGTTTGGGTGGATGTGTGGCTGTGTGGGTGTTGTGGTTTTTAGTGCAGAATATACATTTTTTCGATTTAATTCCATCTGTTCTACTCTTGAGAAATTTCCACTTGGCAACAAGTTTGCCGCCTGAGTCTTTCATTTGATGATTAATTGCTTATTCCCATTAATGCGTGTGTACTTGTGTTAATCTGTTAAATTCTTAGTCCACATAGTCACACATTCAGCCTACTTTTGGCAAATAAAAACGAAAGCAATGATTAATGACACTTCATGCTTCATAACCACTTAATAGCAGTGGGGCAACAGGGCAAACGGTAATGTGGCCCCATTTGCCCGCCGCAAGAGTAGAACAAAAGAATACATTTTAGAGCAAAGACAAACGACTGTGGAGAAGGTAAATCAATTTTTTGTTAACCGAAAGTTGGTAAAGTAAATAATTGCTGAGGTGTAGAAGGTTGTGAGTGGTGTAATTGCACTCAAGATACTTGCCAAAATCGAATTCTCATAGGTTCTTTCTCTGCCTAAGTGCTAAACTTCGCAGTAGACATTTTCTGTGGCACACATCACAATTTAGTGGAATTTTCATTTGACTCAATGACTTCTAATCGTTTTGGTTTCTTTCTGTTTCTGTTTACTATATAATTTATCTGTTTCGGCCACAAATGAGTTGTTAACAGCTTGTTGGCTTGTTGTTGTACATTCTTGTTGGCATCGTTTTGTTGTTTGTGCCTTTTTCGGCTTATAATTCGATTTACCTAATTTCTGCTTACTTTATTTTTCTACTTAACTTTAACGATGCTGGACATGTGCTTTGGTTTTTTCTTCACTTGTATTTCTATTTTCGATTCGCATTTTTTAAAATGTATTTCATTAAAGTTGTTTGATTACTTTCACTGTCGACTGTCGGCTGTCTTTATGACGAAAGTGTTTTTTTATCTGTTGTTGTTTGTTTGCCTTCACTTTGATTCGTTTCTTTCATTGATTGAATCTTTAAAAAAGCATTTGTGATCCATCAGCATTTGGCTGGCCGGAATATTTTTATTCTCGTTCATTAATTAATTTTGGTGGTTTTTTCCTTTTGTTTTTGTTCGACATCAACAATTTTAAAAGTGGGTCAATGGGTATATTTTAAGTCTCGTGAAACTTGAGACTTGATGGCATAGAATACAATTTTACGTATTGACTTTTTTGTTCCAAAAACTTATAAACAAATATTCAAAAATTCTCTTTTACAAGTGCGGCGGATTACAAAACATGTGATGCTCAAAGTATACGATATACCTATGTAATATATAGAATTAGATTTTTTTCAGTGGTTTGGTTATTTTCCAACTTTCAGATTATATACACTCCTGCTCCATTATGTAGTAGGATTCAAGCCATACCTTTTTAGAATTAACAGGTCCCAAAAACGTTCGTCCCGACTTCTTGAGTAGTGATTGGTGATAGACTGACTCATTAACATCAGCCCAAATCGCTCTGAAAAACTCTGTTGACTTCGCAGATTAGACACTCCGCCACGCCCATCAAACATGAGACTGTAAATTCAGAATGTATTTTTTTTTGTAAAAATACCATAACTCTGGCCTTGGTAGACCACTACTATGTGAAAATTCAAAACGGCGGATAGAATTGCCTGCCAAAATTCCTAAATCTGATAAAGGGTTTTTTGGGGTTACTTATTTCGAATTTGATATCGGCGGTTCACGGAAACCATTCCGGGTAACAAAACGTTAAACTTGAAATGGTTTACTTAAAATGCCATATCCCGGCCCAGGTCGACCGATTTCACTGAATTGGGATTTAGAGAGGTGTACACAATTAAAACTATAATTGGCATACCGAATGCGGCGTCCGTAATTTCTAAATTTCATCTCATAAGCAGGATTTTGTTACAAATGTATGGTGAAATGTTCACGGTCCGAGCAAAGCCGAGTTATTAAGCTAGTATAAATATACCACTAAATGTGTATATGCGGTTTAACCCTTTCGCTACATGTTTTTCATTTCGAGCCTTAAAAATCTATTCTCCGTTAATTATTGCTATTAATGATGCTAATAGTAATAAAAAATCAAAATTTGAAAAAAAAGGTATTTGAAAGTAGTTTTTTCGAATGTTGCCATATGGCAACAAATTTGCTTAATGGTCTAAAAATTTTCAATATCAAATTTATTGCATATGTGCTTAAATGTATATAAGTTTATGTATTACATTTAAAAATGAATTTTTTTAACTAAAAAATTATTTCCCTAAAAAATACATTAAATATATTTACATATACTTATATATTAAAGTTAATCAAAGTCAAATTCATTGTAAGTGTGCATTTATTTACATCAATTTTTTTCATGAGAGTTCATGAGAGTTCATGAGAGTGTAAAAAAACTTTTTTTACATAAAATACATATAATATAATGCATTCAATAGTTATATAATATAAAAATGCTGAAAAAAAAGAAGAAGGACAAAATTATAGGTATATTTTCATTGAACGTGTAGCAACTGTCGCAAAATTCAAATTTAGACACGTACAAAAAAAAATACCATTAAATGGAATTGTTGCCAAATGGCAACACGTGCATTTTAAAAAATCGCCACAGCTACGAGAATTTAATTTTTGAATTTTTCAAAATGCAAACATGTGGTATGACTATTTCTTTACATTATTGCATCAACACTTTTTTAAAATAATTTTTTTTAAACAATTAAATTTAAATTTCTTAAGTGATGTTTTCGGTAAAAAAATTCTCGCGTCAATATGGTGCAATAAAAAACGGAAATTGTTGCTATTCAACAACCCGAAAAAGAAATGTTTATACAGAAATACTTCTAATAAACCAAAGAAAAAAATTGCATTAACTTTTTTTTGTAAATTGTACCGAGGCTGGTCCACGTAGTCTTAAAGTGTGATGTTGCCATATGGTAACAAATTCGCGAAAGGGTTAAGAATGAATATTGTGACACGAGAGCGAAACTCATATAATTATGATCTACTATATTGGATTTTTTATTTTTTAATTTATATTTCCCCCATTGCTTTATAATTCTACAGCAAAAGTAATACTGTAATGAGAATAGTATATCCATATCGGGGTCGCTGCTTACAAATTCGTAATATTTTGCGAAATCTAAATAATACAAAATTAATAAAAATGTAAATTTACTTTACCTTTTAAAAAAAAAAATGTTGAATCAGTTTATTTAAAAAAAGTTTTAAAGAAATTTTAATTTTTTTTTGTTTTTAAACCAATTTAAATTATTAAAAATTTTCAAGTCTATTTGATTAAATTTTAAGAGAAACTTTGTAAGAGACATTCTAATGAAAATTGACTACATAGCGATCCAAACCTTGCTGAAGATCGACTCAAGGAAACTAAGCTGTATTTCTTGTATGATAGATCTTACTTCGTGATGCTTCGAAAAAGGCATTGTGAAACAAATAACCGTATAGTCTATCTGAGGAGTATATTCGAGACTCACATTTATCCTATACTACCCTACACTTACCCTATACTACAATGGCATTAAATGACGGTACTTGTTCTTGCAGAACTCAGACTTCATAATTCAGAATCGTAGAAATATACCCTTGAATGTAAAGTTCCCTCAAAGATATGCTTCGAATATACCCCTGCAAGAAAGTTAATAAAACAAAATACGTTTTTTTTATAATAAATTACTTTATTTTGTATTTTTTCATTGATTTTTTTTCGTGATTTTTTTCATATTTTAATGAAATGCATGAATGACAAAGAATGGTTTACAAAAATATACATTTTTATAGTTTCTTGTTGTGTTGTATTATGTTTGTTGTTGTGTTTTTTTAATGGTTTTTTCATTCGATTTAAACTTTTACCATTTACAGTGTGTGGATTGAGTCGTCTTTTGAGTGCGTGTCTGATCTTTGTGAATACGTTATGTAATTATAACAATTAATTACTTTAAGCTGTCAAATAAATACCTAAATGCCTTACTGTAAATTGTAGTTCATTCAAGTTGTCCAAGTGACAGCGATTATGCGTAAAAATAAATAAATTAATAAAACTATTGATTAAACAAATATGTTAAAACGAAATTTGTGTGCTATTGTGTTTATAATTTCTTATGTTTTTTTTTTTTGTTTCTTTTGTAGAAATAGAAAAAGTGTAAACATAGATTAAGTTATAGAATGGTTTTTTTTTCAGTCGTGAAAGTTTAAGAGAAGATTAGAGTATAGTGGAAAAGGAAAGAGAGAAAGTTGAGAAAGAGAATAGAGAAAGTAGAGAGAAAGTTAAAGAGTTGAAGAGGAAATAAGAAATGAGAAGTGAGAAATGAGAAATGGAAAAAGAGAAAGTTTTTGTGTTTCAGTTGTAGATTTTCGGGCGAAATTGTTGAAGGAAATGTTGTGAAATCTGAAGGAAGTTTGAGTGTATGAGAGCGAGACATGCAAATGGATGGAGCCATGAGAAGCTTAAGAGAGTACATAGTTATGAGAGCGATAGATGAAAGTTTTATTTTTTTTTTAAAGAAAACTATGGCAAGTTATGGCGTTTCATGACCAAAACTACGACTCCTTTCCTTCCAGACAAACATAGTGTGAAAAAATAAAGAGAAAAGTTAAAAGAGAGTAAGGAAAGAGTAATAGAGAGAGAGAGAGGAGAGTAGAGTAGTGTTGTGAAATTGATAAAGCTAAGAATGACAGTTGAGTAGAAGAGTACATTTTTTTCTTTTAATATTGTAATATTTAAGACTAGAATTATATGTTGGAAATTATATAAAAAATAGTAGTAAGTAAGTAGTAAGAGTATAGATTTGTACAATACAAGAGGAGAACCTTAAGTGCAAGTAAGGACAGTCTAGCATAAAGTTCAGATTGAAGGTTCAAAAGTGAGTGCTGGAGAAGAAGAAATTGAGAAAAGATGCAGAGAAATATTTGGCATAAGAAGATTTGAGTTGAAAGAGATGAAATAAAGTGATAGAGTGAGACAGAGAGAAAGTGATAGAGAGAGAGAGACAATGAGAAAAGTCAAAATGTAAGTGTGAGTATGAAAATCGTGTGAAAAGAACAGAGAGAGAGAGAGAGAGAGTAAGAGAGAGAGTGTGAGAAAAAAGAGATATTGAAACTGAAAAGAGAAAGAGTTTATAGTTCATAGCTGAGAAGGAAGAATTAAAGTGCTGAAAAGTGTTTTTAGGCAGAAATTGGCAATCCTTCCGAAGGGTGCCAGACACTCGGGGAGGCCCTGACACCAGAACTGCGCGCAATTTCTCTTTTGCATGAGTATTAATATTTTCTGTGCAAAAAATAAGGTACCGACTTCATCTCTCGTTGTTAGTTTTTACATAATCTTAAACAGTTACATAATAAATAATATATAAAAACGTTCCAATTATATAATAAATATTACATAATATACTATATAAATGCACACACACTTGTTATTTTTGTTTTCTTTTTTGTTGTTTAGTTTTACTTGTTTTTGTTGTTGTCATTTTGGTCGCCTTTGTGGCGTTTACTAGATGATGTGAATTGATGTAATGAAAAATAAATTAAATAAATTAATTAGAAATTAAATTAAAATAAAAAACATAAATTTGCTTTTTTTTTCGTTGTATCCAAAGAGAGTCTCTATGGTTGCAGAGCCCCAACTCAGGGTGGGGGCCCCGACTAAGTCGTTTCGTTGATGTGGTTTTTGTTGTTGTTGTCCTTACGTCCAAGTCGTTCGAATGGTTTAGAAAGTCGTTGGGTTTCGGCTTATCGTCGTCTTCTTCTTCTTCTCCTTCTTCTCCGTCTTCATTTTGGTCTTCCGCCTCATCATTTGGCCAACTTATGCCTTTGGCTTCTGAGCGCCATAGGCCAAATCTTGAGCATCGAGAGAACGTCCCCAGCCACCATGGCCAGAGCTGCCATACGAACCGGAAGAGCCAGCATCAGCGCTATAGCCGCTGCCGTACGAGTCATGGCCGGCCGAGTGGCTGGTGCTGTGATGGGGATGGGCCACCACCTCGTAGGTCACGTGCTTCTCTTGCGACAACAGCTTCTTCAGACCGATGACAGCGGACAGAACCAGAGCAATCTTACCGATCAACAGAGCCTTGCCGGCAATCAGGGCAATGGCGCCCAACAGCAGAGGCAACAAAGCGGCAGCCTTCAGCGCAACCAAAGCCAGAATGGGGCCCAGAATCTTGGCGGCCTTCTTCTTCTTGCCACGGCTCTCCTCGGGTGCGTTGGGATCATCAGAGCCGCCGAACAGCGATTCGCTGACGTCCTCCAAGGCGCGACCAGTTGAGCTCACGGCCTGCACAATGTCGGCGCCCTTCAACTCCACCTTGATGGTGTGCGAATTCAAGAAGCCGGAAATGCGATTCAGGGCCAACGACTCGAATGACTCATCGCCGGAAATGGAACGGGCCGCCTCGCCAGCGGGGGCATCGGGCGAGCGCACCACCGTCACACCCTCCGTCAATGCGAACTGATCGCGCACGGCCAGCACTTTGTCCACGAAATTGAAGAGCTTGTACTTGACGCACGACACCGAATCCTTGCGCAGGCAATCACTGTAGATGCTATCCATAATGTCGTTGTCGCCGCCAACGGCGTTGCGGGCGTGGCCGCGCGTCTCCTCGGCGGGCAGCGCCACAGCCAGTGCGGTCAGGCACAAGACACCGAAAATTACTTTTTTGTGAGACATTTTGGGCAAAAAACACTTTTTCTCTCTCTCGTTTCGTTCAAATTGTTCGAATTTGTTTTATTCCGTTATTTCGGAAAAGTCCTTGAAAGGTTACTTTGTATTGTATATTGACACACTGTTTGTTTTGGTTTTTTAGGCGAACGCACTTTCTCTTTTTTCGTACGACGAGAATAACGCACTGTGCTGCTACAAAACTGATGGTTTTTAACTTTTTTTTTTGGTTGCTGCTTAAGCGGAAACGCTTGCTGTGGCCGTTTGGACGTGTAAGGATGAAATGATACAATTTCCCAACGGCAGCGACAATTTATATAGCGTCTGTGCTCTTCTTCGACGGCCGTGGCAGAAGCAGCAGCAGCAGCAACATCAAACAGTAATAGCAACGCCAGCCGAACGGCACACAGCACAGTCGCATTTCTTTTCTGCTGCTGCGGTGCAGACTGGTTGAGCAGGTTTCTCGCTTAAGTCTTTCGTTTTCGTGTACATGCTCAGGCCTTCGTGGCTGTGTGTGTGTGTGTGTGTGGCGCGCTCTTTTGGGATTTTGCCAAATACTGTGTGGCTGTGGAAAATATATTCAAAGTTTTCTCGAAAAATAAGAAAAATCGTTAAAATGTTAAGTTTACATGGAATTAACATAGGCAAACATAAGCACACGTACAGCAGCATTGGCATTGACAGTGACACTTAGCGCGCGCGCGCGCGCGCGGTAAGCTCAACCGAATTGTATTAAAACCCGATTTGCTTAAGTTTCAACCTTAATTCAGTCAAACTGCTGCCGCTGCTGCTCTCGTCAGTGTGTCTTTGTGTTAGTGAGCGTAGAAGAAATGCTTTCGCTGTGAATTTCAGCTTCATGGTAACAAGTTCATGTAACACTCACTGTCAACTTTCAATGATATGCGGTAGGTGCAGATGGGAGGGGAGATGGGACGACAGAGACATTGTAAAGTAGCTGCGACTGATGCTGCTGCTGCTGCTGCGGCTGCAATTGTTGATGATGCTAGCTGTTGTTATTCGTTGGTTGCTGTACTTTTTTTTGTGAAAACCGAAACTAAAGTAAAAGCAATTCGTCTCTTTTCACATTACAGCCATTTTGGCAAATTACTACACCAACAACAATCACAACAGGCCCAACAACAAGTAGAATAATGAATTGCATTTCTTCACAGATGCAGCCGCATAATTTAAAAGGCCTCCTCGTCAGCCATGGTCAATTGCATCTCCCCCCGGCAAATGAAGTGCTTTTGTTTTCTTTTTATTGTACAGTTGCGGTCAGTTAAGGTTCTTTGTTTTGTTGACGCTTCAGCGAGCAGCAAATGTGCTGCACTTGTGCTTTGTGGTCCACAAGCAGCATTTGCCTGTCGTTGTAACTAACTGTGCATTTGTGTGATTGTTTGTTTTCCCTTTTACTTTTTGGCTCGTCTGAGAATTGCATTAATTTAATGTCTTCTGCTTCTGCTTCTTCTTCTTCTTGTTTGATCATTTCATTTCTTTAATGAATACAATTTCAAACAAATGGCAGCAAAGGCAAGAAATTTCTTTTGCCTCGGATTTTTTTTTTGTATAGTTTTTTCTTTTTTTTTTTGTTTCTTTGTATGGTAGGTAGGTATTTATTTTACTACTGTTTGGGATTGGAATTTTTCGGGTAAAGAGTTTCTCTGCAGACTTTGATCGTCAGTTTGCTGATTTCAGTTTGTTGGCCGTACACTTGGCAGTCGGTTGGTGTTAAAGAAATTAATTGCTCAATAGTTTTTCATTCATAAAAACAAACGATTTTTTAGATTAATTAATTAAAATTAAACAAAAGAAAGCAAATAAAATCAGTTTGTGTTCGGATATGCTAAAAGCAACTTATAAATCAGAAAGTGAGTTGAAAATTTTTCGGAAATATTTCAATTTCATTCTTTGCCAGAAGGTAAAGGACTCAATCATCATAATAAGAAATGTTTTATATTTACACAGTAGCATTGTTTTAAAGCCGATTTTGGTAGTGTAAATGTCGAAGTTACAATTCAAGAGATGTAAAGTAAGAACTTGTTATATTTATCTAATCAATAGATCCAAGCTGTATCACAGGAAACAATTTAAGATCTAATTGGGTTGCAATGCATACTTTGGCCTATCATCTGTAATATTTATTTCGACAGTATCTTTCAATTATTTCTTAGATTTTTGTCACTGAAATTCCTTTTCTGTCTCCTTTATCTGCTCTCAGGAGTGACTTAATAAGGTTTTGTTTTGTACTGTAATTTTCATGAAATCGTCCAAAATGTTGTATAACAGCGTTCGACAAATATCAACTTTTGGTAATGCACATGATCGGGACGAATAGATTCTGCTAGAGGGGGCTAAAAAAGAGTACTCTTGTCTCCCAGTTTTTCTGGATCAATTCTTAAAACAGTTTAAATCTGATATTTGCATGTTGCATTTTTCCCATGAAAAAATTTTGCATTCGTGGGTATTTTCGGGTTTTCAAAAAAACCGATTTAATTCGATTAATACAAATACATCTGCTGACAACTAAACCTTATCTTCAAGCTACAGTGCTATTCATAAGTATTAAGTTGCTGACAACACCAATTTCAATGTTCTTCACCAAAGACAAAGAAGATGATGAAATGGAGAAGCGTCGTTATAAAATTCAAGGTTTTGGAAGCTTCTCCTTATTTCTTTATTAATATGGAATTTGCCAGAACCTTCTATGTAAATTCTTTATGTATATTGTAATTCGCTGACTCCACTATGGATGAATTTAAAGCTAAAGTGGAGTACCGTTATATAGTATAGTATTAACTTGCAAATAAGAGTTCCCAAAATTTAAATATGCATTTGATAGAGGAAAACCATACCTTTAAAAACATGTAAACTTTTTACCATAGGATGTAATTTAAGCGGTGCATTTTTTAGTGTCGAACGGTGTAATAGAAGTTATTAGTTATTTTTGTATTCAGTTGCATGAAAAAGACTTACATCATACGTTTTTCATTTTATCAAAATAAATATTTGATAAAAAGAAAGAAAAAACCAAGGGATTGCCAAAACCTTTGGGGATTAAATTCTCTAGCTGGTACCTATACTCACTAGCTACTAACTTATCCAATTCAAAGTAGTTAATAAATTTAGTAAGAATATCAATATGATAATTTTCTAAATTAAACAATTTTTGAAACCCCCCCCGAAAAAAAATTTTTTACAAATAAGAATTTTCCAAAACAAACAGATTTAAAATTTTGTAAACACGTTTAATACCATTTGTGGTCTTAGCAGGTGCATCGCAAGAATATTATTTGATGGAAATATGATGTTTATATACCTTCTATTATCGTCGGCAATTTAAATAAAGCTTAAGATGTTTAAGTTGTTGTTTAAGTTAAGAGTGGCCTAATGCATGACTTCAATATCAACAATTTTATTATACTTTTGTATATTTAGACATTGGCCCGTATGAATAAAAAGTAATACTCAATACTACTGTCAGTAATAACCTCTCGAGCATACTAATTTTTGTATGTAGCTTGACATAACTTTTTATGAATATTTTCTGAAAGTAGTGCAAGGCTGATCCTTGACTCTTTTTGAGTTCCATCTCATTAATTTTAGGTCGCAATCCTTGGATTCGTTGCCTTTGATTGTATGAGTGGATAAGGGCAAAATTCGCAGTCGGTACACACTGAGCTTGTGATTCGATCAGCACCGCATTTGGTGGTTTTATCCAATTTTTAGTTAATTAAGCACTGTGGATTGGGAACTAACTGTTTTTGTGCATAAATATTCACTCTTGCTCCTGCAATTGAAGGAACTATAGAATTACCTACTTCACCGAGAATTATGTTTTTTTTAACAACAGAAAAATATACAACCAAAAAAGGGAATTCATGTTTGGACGAACAAGTTTGGCCTTACTTTAATTAACTCTTAACAAATTAAAAAAAAATCTAGAAAAAGTTCTGAATAGTTTTGTGAAATATTGTATCAAATAAAAAACCATATTCATATGCAATATTTTTTAAAAAGAGTGGTGTTTTTTTTTGGATTTTTCGAAATTGAACAAGTGTATCCCCGCAACAGTTTGTTTTTGTTCTATATGGGATAGGACCAAACTGTTGCTAAAGTTGGTAAAATATTGTCCAGTACAAAAAAACAAAACAAAATTATTTAATTAATAATCAGAAAAATACGTGCAAAAAATACGTTATAGAATGAAACAAATTTAAGAAAAAAAACAAAATTATTGGTATCCCTATTAACCTTTCCATTAAGGCAATTTGGGAAATTTTTTCTGAAAAGGGACATATCGCCCTTTTAGGGGGTCAAGCGGGGACTATCAACAATTATGTATTTTTTCTTATATTCTTTTCATTTTCATTTTAACGCTTATTTTTATTTTTTTTAATATTTTTTTTTGGGAATGCATTAAAAAAAAAACCATATTTTGACTTGTTGGTCCTGGCGGAGGCGTCCACCCAAAATGTTCATTTAGGGTTTTTTGGCACGTATTTGAAAATATTTTATTAACTAACCCTACCCCAATTTTCCTAACATTTGGGTCTTACTTTTACTTCTAAAAATCAATAGTTTTTAACGGAAAATTTGACAATTTTTTTAAAATTAATAGTAAATTAAAAAAAAGTACAAAGATGTTTTATTAATAAAAGCTACCGACTGACAAAAAATGTACCATTGACTTGTGTACATGTCAAACAATCACCATAGAAAACATTTTCCTCCCACACTTGTAACCAAATTTGATTAATGCATTGCCACACCTGTCCAATAATGGCAAGATTAAACAAAACGAATTATCTTAAAGAGAAAATAAAATTTCGCATTTAGCTTTCATTAAATTTGAACTTGTTCCTGCACTGATTTCGCAGATAAAGAACTCAAAACGAATGTCTAATAGTCACGTCCAGTTACAATTGAGAGCATATCAATTGCTTTTGCCGAATCTATGAAAGCCACCGATTCTGAGCATTTATCAAAAAAGCCAGTTACTTTCTAAATTTTCCGAATGCGCGACATATTAACAAAATGAAAATTGTAGCGGAGCACAAAAACAAAACTTAAGCTCGTAAATTGAAAGAAAATTAAACGCAAATCTCCCCTCACTCACAATCATTCACACCCGAAGAAATCGGACGTGAACAAAACTTTTAATTGCAAAGAAAAAAAAACGAAAAAATGTGAAATTAATCTGCGGCAGATGCCGACACGAAATAGAAATGGAAAATGTTCAACTCTGAAGTGGACAAATGAACCGATTTGAACTATATTCAGTCTTTCATTAATTTCTTCATTTCATTTTTTTATTAACAAATTCGTTTTTCCTTTTTGGATTTGCAGAAAATGTACCACGGCGACTACAAGCACACGAATGACAAGTGCTAGCGATCGATATGTGTTGTGGTAAAGTCGACATTGACCATGCAGACGACCACAACCGTTCAGATGATGGCAAATCTTTAAGCGAAAATTGCTGCACTGCCACATGACTATTCACAATTCGAAGATTAGACTGGATGGTGATGGCAGCAGCAGCAGCAAAGAAAGAAGGAGCCGAAGACACAGTTTCAGCCACACGCGTCGCAAATCTAAGCCAACAGGTTAGCGGAGAAAAGTCAAAATGCAGCGTCTAAGACACGCTCCAGCAAGGCATCGTAGCGATGCACAGTTGCACGCATGACATGCGCCACATCGATGACGGTGAAGATGTTGACGATGACGACGACGATGATGACGACGATGATGACGACGATGATGATGTTGATAATGGTGGTGGCTAACAACACGCTTTGGATTCACTGACTCCATGACCAAGACACTCAACTCCAAAGCAATCTTCACTCTGCACGGCCGCACTTGCGCGCTTGATAACGAAAGTCCATGTTGCAGCTGCGCACGACTCTTGCGCTAATCCGATTTTTCAAATGTCACAATTGAATTGATGCTATGCCTTGGCGATAGTCGTTGCATGTTTGTCTTGTATTTTCACTGGAAATCAGCAGAAGTGAATCGAAACGTTGGAGTTTCATTCATAAAAGCAACAACAACAAAAACTTTTCCGAAACTTTTCAACTAACGTTTCAGTGAATTTCATTTCACTTTGGCCGTTTTGTATGTGCCGTCTTGCAACGACTAGTTTCGTGTCATTTATGGACGATGAGTGGCGATAGTGTGGCTAATGCAATGAAGACGACAACAACATGGGCAGTACAACAAATAAATGAAACATCAACAACAACAACAACTACAAATGGTGTATAATTTCCAATCAATTTTCGATCGAATGGCGTAAAGTGAGATTTCATTTAAAAGTTTATTAATGTAAAACAGTAATTTCGAAATGCTACAGTCGGTGAGAGCGGACTTTGTAGTGATGATAGTGATGGATGATGCAAGAATTGCCGTTGTTGTGATCAGACCATTATGACGATTAACTAAAGCGAGATAGTGAGCGGGGACAAGGCAGTTGTATTTTCATTGAGGAAGAGGTTTGGGCTTCTTTGAAGATAAGTTCCAGTCCATTTCTATTTTGTTCCATTACCAATCAATTTCTATTCCGCTGTATTCTCCTGCCATTCCAAATTGGAAGTCGATAGCTCAGTCATTACGGTAGTTGTTGTGCGAAACGAGGGTCAAGCAGACTTAGACGCAGCTATACAAAACAGGACAATAAATGAGCCATTCAGTTGTCAAATCGATTAACTTCACTTCTCTGAATTCTCATTGGTCATATTGATATCTGCAGCCTCTTCGGTTCAAAGCTCATCACCTCACCAGAATATAATTGTCTGTGGTCTTTATAACTATGGAAATTGGTTCGAAACATTAACTTTTATTAGGTTTTGAGGTGGTTTACCAGAATCAAAAATAATAAAAATGGATTGAAGCTATTTGCCAATTGAAGGGCTTCCCCTATATTTCTAGTAAATAGTGTCATAACATTAGATGAAAATTCAAACAAAATTTCGTTAGATTGTGACTTGAAGGAATCATTGGGGTATCCTAATCGAAATTTCTATATCATTTCCAAATATTCCAAAAGGCTCTTTAGTATTCACTTACTTTTGAAGTCAAGCCTACGACTTGTAGACAAAAATGGGAGAAGATTTGTGGTAATACTTCACACTCATATAACGATGGAATGTGAAAATGTGAATCGAAAACAATAGAAATGTGGCTAGTTGTAACAGATTCAATATCGAAGCTCAATTTAAAAACGTGTCATTTTCTCTACAAAATAACTTTTTATTTCTGTACTAGCAAATTTCCTGTGACTTCGCACGTATATATTCCTCACCCCCTATTGACCCCTTGTGATCCCTTATGAGCACTCTTATCGACCACCCCTTTATGGATATATTTTGAACTGTCACTCCCTCTTTCAATATCAAAAATCCTGTCCAGAATGTCTAGGCATGCTTTCACAGAGTATATTTGTAAAGGCCCTAGCACACATTTTGCTAATTTTACAGGTGAAGCAAAAATCATTTCATATTACATAGGCATTCATATGATAGGGCATTTACAAAACCGTGAATAAAATCGTAGGCTTTCGATGTCTGGCTCTAAAATTTTCGGTAGAGATGATCGTGGATAATCCATCAAAAGTTAGGGCCTTCACAAATTAGGACAGCGATATGTTGAATTACAGCTTCCTAGGTTCACTGGTAACTGCAGGAGATGATACTGATACTGTCATATTATGAACAGTCCCCTGCTGGAAAAATCCCAAATTCATGGTCTCGCCAAATATATATGTGCAGCTTCTTTGGTCTGGTGGCTTCGGGCGACCCTACAGTCCACCTTTAACTAACGCGCGCATATTTCCAATTGACATACCTCTTTAGGAAAAAATCAAAAATCCGACTCAAGAATCTCTTATGATGGTCTCAGAGAACTTATGAGTGCAATTTCTTGGGTCCACGGTGGGTTCAGCAGATCACACTTTATCTGGAACTCTAATTTTTTGAATTGCCACGCTCTCATTAAAATAATAGTAGTAGGTTGCTATACAACAACAAGTAAAAATTCAGTTTGCTGCATTTTACCATTCGCTGCTTCAGTGAGTTGGCGTGTGATGCAAAGGAGAAGCAATTCTCGTGTGCGTCATACCAATACTTACTTCGCTTGGATAAAATAAAATGCATAAAGAGTGCTGACGAGGATCCGTGGCTGGATCTGAAACAGCTGTACACTCTGCCAGACTGAGTTTTTGCTTAGTTGTTGTACTCCCTTTCCAAAATATATTTTTAGGAAAATGAGCTAAAACCCATAATTAATACACAAATAAAAAAACTTTGGTACAAGTAGCTCCAGCCACGGGAGGCTTCTGGACGATGGACATTCCGACAGATAGACACACAATGGGATTTTATATAATGTGATTTACAAAGTTGTTCATAGATCCAGAAATGCCAAAAAAAAAAAAAACGATCGCTATGAAAAGGGACGATTATAATCAAGTAAAAGTACTCTAAAATATTAAAATCATGCTTTGTTACATTTTATTCGAAAAAGTGGTTTGAAAAATTACTGAATCAAGCCTAAGTTAAGACAACTGCAACCAAAGTCATGCTTTCGATATTGTTTTCAAATAAATAAATACAGTTAAGCCAAGCACATGATGATTTCCGAGAAAAGTTTCAAACAACACAACCAACGACAACAACATCAACAACCACGAGCGAACTCGTCATCATCACTGTCATCAACGAGCAACAAAAGACCATCAAGTGTGTGTGATTGGACTTGTTTTGATTTGACAATTTCTTGTTGCTGCTGCTGCCCAGTTGACCACCGATTGTGGACGATTCTTGTTATAATCTTTTGGTAAAAGTAAAAACTATTTTATAAGAAAATATTAAAAGATGTGTGAATATTCAGGAAAAAAAGAAATAAATTCATGAATGCGTTCATTCGTTCGTTTGTTAACTTTAAATTGTTGACTTGTGTGTGTTTTTTTTTTTGATAATTTAGGAATTTTTTCTTATAAATGGAATTAAGAAAAGGGAAAGTTGCGTGTTTTTTTTTGTTGTCTCTTCTGTTGTCATTTATGTCGTTGTCGCCGCCGCCGTGGTAGTCGTCTTTACTACAGCACATTTTTGAAATTTTATATTTTGTTTTCTTTTTATTTGATGATATGTTGTTGCTGGGGATGGGTTACGAGGCGTTTTGACTGAATGTGTGCGAGCAGCATCAGTTTCGCGTCGAGTGGTCATTATAATGCGATGACGATAAGTGCTCAGCGACGAGGAGGACAAACGTTGGCCAGTCAGGCAGACATGCAGTCAGGCGAAGTGTGGTGTGGTGTGATGTGCTGTGATATGTGTGAGTTTAGGTTTTGAGTGGTCGTAACTCTCTAGCATAGCAATTCAAAATATGATTTTCGATTTCAAATATCTATCGACGAATTTCTTTCTTTTTGTTTGGTTTATTATTATTTTTTTGTCTTGGAAACTATTTTTATTTTGTATTTTACTTAAGCATAAATTTTATTATTTAATCATGGTCGTAAATTTGATTCTTTTGTGTAGGTATAACTTTTTCGTTTGTCATTGTCATATGGCAGCAGCGTCGAAAGTCATTATGATTTTTAAATATTTTTGTGGCCATTTGCTTGTGCCTCTGCCGTGGTTGGTGTCGCTGTTGTGGCTGTTGCTGTTATTGTCATTGTTGTTGGTGTTGGTCTAGAAAAAGATTTCTTTGTTCATTCACGAATATACTTAACGAATGTACTCAAGTGAATGCCAAAGTGTTAATAAATATATTTCGAAAATGCTTTTTATGTGTGGAAAGTGTTACAAAGCACCGAGCTGGTGGTGTCGCTTGTGGGCTGCCAAATGAGTGGGTAATTCACATAATAAAGACATCATTCGACGAAAAAATTTTAATGAAGCAATTTACTTTTTGTTGAGACCAAGTCATAGGAGTTCTTCCGTTGCCGAACGAGTAGAAACAAGTTGTGAGTATTTTCATTTTGGAAAGTGAATCGAAATGAAAAGTATCAGTAATATCATGAATGGACTGCAATATTCATAGGAATTTCAACAGAGCCTAGACTTCAATTCCATTAGTAAACTTTGTCATGCTTTCAGTTCCGTCGAATGATTTTTCTCTCATATCCTTGAACAAAAATCAATTTCCCCCTAAAAACTTCCTTCCTCTAACCAAAGGCCACCACCACCAAGTCGTTCAATAAAAACTGCACTTACCAGTAATCAAAAAAATATGTGCACACAGTTCACCAATAGCGGATGTAAGCTTCATGTGTGCAGTTATTTGCAAACAGAAAACAACAACAAACTAGTACGAAACTGAAAGTTATTGACATTTTGCAAATTAAAAATGCACGAAAGTGCTGAAAGCCTTCAAAGTTATCACAGCATCAAACCACCACAGCTAAAAGCATCCAAGTAAAAGTAGTCAACAGTCTGTGTGCAATTCCAATTTGCACACACACACACACACACAAATCACCACATGAACGATGTGAAAACCTAATAAAAAAAATGCTACTAAAAAAATAGTCATAAAAAATGTTGTGGAAAATTTGCACATGTAAAAAAAAAGGTGAGAAAACTGTGCATTGCCAGGATGCACAAACCACTTGGCTTGTACATACGTATTTGTGTATGGCATTGACATCGCAAACAGCAACCAATGGCAACACTGATTGCTATTGCTGCTGCAGGCGATTTGGAATTTGCGTGTTTCCGTTGAAGTGGTGAATTTAGCTGAAAATTGCGGCTACTGGGTGTAGAGTACACAACCAAAAAATGTTTGTAAATTCTCATTTTTTGCATTCGGTGTTGAAGCAGGCGCGATTGAGTAACTCAAAGCTGGAACGAATTTCTAAAAGCCAACATGTTTTTTTAACTTCAACGGTTTTTCTTTTCATTGCCCTTTAATTAGCTGCTCTTTCTGCCCACCCATTGGACACCAGAAATACACCGCTGTCAGAGTTTAAAAATTAAGTAAACATAGCAGCTTGTTAAATGTTGATTCCGTTCAAAGGAAATAAAATTTGGAAATAAATAAAAAAAAATTATTTAAAATGAAAATTTTGCTTTGATTTCTTTATATGCCTATTCTGCTAAGCATTGTCCTGATTTACTACTCTATGTTGGTGAGATGATCGGTTAGCGGTCTCAGAAGGAGTTCAGGGAAAAGGTGCCGGGAGGAGGTTCGAGAGAATCATAAACAGTGTCTAACAGATGGACAGCTCCGCTATCTTGACATAAAATTACGAAAAATAGAAAATAAATTAAACATTCTATATACACGCGCCTCTTTTATCGATGAAAGAATCAAATTATTCTACGGAGCTGATAAGGCAAAAAAATATTCTCCCTGTTTTTCTTATATTTATTTTTCTCAGCGAGTTTTATTACCCTAAAAAATTTACTGAAAGTGAGATTTATCTCTGAGCATTGTGATTCTGACAACGCCATTTTCCAACAGCTGGACGTGTCCAACAAATGGGCAGCTCCGCTATCTTGACATTATGTTGCATTCGTTAAAATATGGAATATGAAAAATGGGAAATATACTGAACATTCTACACATACACCGAGAGAAAAAAAGTAACAGTTGACAGCGAAAACTGTTAAAATAAAAGCGAAAACTGATCATTGTAACAGTTTTTGCTGTCAATTTAACAGTTTTTTGACTGTCGGATGGTTTTTAACAGTTTTCTTAACAGTTTTTTCTCTCGGTGTAGGCGCATTTTTCTTTATGAAAAAAAACTTAACCAGCATATGGAGCCAGAACGGTTTCTGGCCAACAGCTGGGTATGTCCATTAGCTGGGCAGGCTTCCTTATTTATAAAAATTGGTTAGTGTTCCGTGGAAAGGGCAAAATATTATCTAAGATTATTTTGATTTCCATACCAAATTCTTTTGAAAAAAAACCACATTTTGTGTTCTATAAAATTCCAATCGCATCACCATACAAAAAAATGGTTTAACACCCCTTTTTGACCCACTTAGAATTAAGAAATAATTTAATTTTATTGTAAAATTCAGGGTCGGCAACCGAATCGAATACAGGATTCAGTTTCGGTTTCGCTCCCACTTGGCAAACGGTTTCGGTTATCGGTTTCGCGCCTTGATTTGGAAAGGTTTCGGCTAGTTGGAGCGACTGAAAAGGTTTCGGTTTTAAAAGGTTTCTAGATGGCCGAATATTAACAAACTTTATAGCAATCCAATATAAATCAAGGGTAGTGAATCTAACTACATTTACGGTTTCTCCTTATCTAATCGCAATTTTAAACAAATTTCTACTTCAATTTCTAGTTTTTTAAGAATACCTTCATTGCTTATATAAAAAATTAAAACGATATTTACAAAAACAAGTAGGAGAACTATCTTCGGTCTGACCAAAACTGAAATACCCTTCACATGCGAGTACTATACGTTCTTAGACGTATAGTAATTTTATCTGCAATTTTTCGGATTTCTATCGATATTTTATTGATTATTTTTCGATATTTTATCGACGATTTTTGACACAGCACAGGGTGAATGCTATGAATTTTTTTTAGAAAAGCGTAATAATTCAAGTACATTTTGTGTACGAAAACTTTATGAAAACCCGAATCCTTTTCAATTGGTTTCGGTTGAACCCATTCAATTGGTTACGACGCACTGGTTTCGGTTTCGTTCCCCAAAATAAATCGGTTTCATTCGGTTTCGGTTGCCAACCCTAGTAAAATTATCTTGAAATTGTCGTGTAGGTAGGGTAGGTCAAACCAACCAGTACTCATCCTCCTGCATTAACATTGAAAACACATTAACATTCTTCAACCGGAAATAGATTTTAAAATGTATGAGCACTTGCAGCCGCCTGCCTTTCAAGTGTTTGACCGAAATACCAAAAGACCAGGTGAAGAAAGTTTTGAAGTTGTTTCTATTTTTGCTTTTGAATTTTGTGTATTTCAAGTTTTTTCTTTCATACCAACTCGTCTGCCCCAACTTAATTAACTTAATTAAATTAACAGATTTTCGTTAAATGGTAATTTAAAAAAATACACAAAAGACCAAAAAGAAATCAAGAATATCACAATTTCACTTTACGAAAAATGTTATCAAACTGAAAGAATCTGTGGGAAACTTCCAATCGAAATCATCTTCGAAAGGGAATCAAGTTTGAGAAGGGAAAGAGCGAAGAGAGCAGTCAACACGCCCTTTTTATACGGTCTTATACAATAAACGAAAGTTTAGTACTTGTGAGAAAGTCGAGTGGACATGGGCAGCAAAAAAAAAAAAGTGATGCCAAAATTGCAGGCAATTTACGAAGGCCACAACAACAATAACAAAGACAATATTAACAACAGCAGGTTGCACTGGATATGAAATGACCAGATAAATAATTGCAGCAGCAGAGGAAATTGACCAGCCGCTCGTTCTCATAAAGAAACAAAACAATCTGCAGCACGTGTTGAAAAAAAGTGGTTTGCGGTCAAGTTTTTTTAAATTTTTTTTTTTTTTTATTTCTTTGAATGGTCTGAAATGCTTTATGGCGCACATACGCTTTGACTCGAAAAAAAAAACCTAAAGTCTTCCCCATAAAAAAAACCTGCAGGCTAATAAAAATGGCAATTCCAATCGAGCAGCAGAGCCAGCAAAAATCCCTTTCTCTTTCGAAAGAAAGTGGTCGTCGGCTGGGGTAGCGAGCATTTCAGCTCAGATTGCGATTGCCTTTGCCTATGTCTTTATATGTTATTTTCAAGTTTTATTTTTCGCTTTGTTCAAAATCAATTATGAAAATTTCTGATCATTTTACTTAAACTTTGCACAGCAAAATTATATAACAAAATGTGCAGTTGTGTGCGTGTGTGTGTGTGTGCGACGATCATGTTGATGATATGCCGCGTGATTTATCAATTTTTTCCAATATTTAATTTGAGCATATATAAAAATGATTTTCTCTTTTAATGATTTGCCGCTGAATTATATAAGTTTCATAAGCCGTATCCGTTAGAGTTGGCAGAGCGGAGGCTGTTGTTGTTTCCCTCGCCGATCATCATTCACAACACCTTTATGTGTATCGAATTAGATAATTTTTTCGGTTATCTTCACACATTTTCCTTTGTTTTTTTTTTGTATTTTTTATTTTTGTTGTATTTCGATTTATTGTGGCAAATTACCACAAAACTATTTTTATTTAACAAAAATGCCATAAGAAGCGAAAGTGAAAGTTCTTCTTCGTGGCCGCTGTTGCCATTGCCGCTGCTGCTGATGTGTGATTGTTTGCTGAAGATTAATGATATTTCTTGGATATTTGTGTCGTGTTGGGTGGTTAACACCACATTGCATAAGTCTAGAAGTCATGCTGATGGCAGCTTTGACCGGCTGACGGTGGTTCATACCAATATGTATGTGTTTGTGCGGTCAGGTTGCAATTAAAGTGAATTATAGTGATTCACCATATAAAGTTGTCTGCATTTTGAGCAAACATTCATTACTTCTTGGCTAGAGTTGGAATTTATGAAATGGTTAAATTAAAGTTTATTTTTAGAAAAAATATGTTCAATTCTCGTTTAACTGAATGAAATAGTAAAGCGTCAAATTTTTAATTTTTTAATTTTTCACTTCACTCTTCCATATTATTCTCTATCCTCAAGTCCCAGTTCTGGATGACGCACTCGATCATTTCTAGTGATATTTGGCAAATTACTCAAGTAATATTGGCTAACAATTCCTCAATCGTAGCCGGATTATCCATGCAGACTTTGGACTTAACGTGAAATTTACTGTTCACGGAGTGGCTCTCGCAATAAAGCCATGCTTTCAAGGGCTGTGTGGTAAGAAGCGCCGACTTGTTGGAACCAAATGTTGACGAAATCGCGGCCTTAATTTTCAGGCACGATAACGAGCGCCATTTATAGTTAAATAGCGGGCCAGACCCGCTTTGCTGGGCCTTTATAATTGCATTGTTAAACTTTTCCCATAAGCAAATTTTTTCCCTGAAACCTAAAGGTAAAAATTACACCGAAGTTGAAACCCTCAGATATGGTAAAACTGTTTGGATGGGAAGAAATAAAATGGTAGGTGGCAGCGCCACCTTTGGGAAACAATTCGCAGATGAGCAACCGCAACCAAGTTAATTGTTGATCATATGGTATATACTACAAAAAAAAAAGTTTCTGCAAAAATGTGAGAGAAATACTAACTTGTGAGCGGTAAAAGTGGGCATGTCAAAACCTATCCCACCTCACGACTCACAACCCATGGAACACATATTTTAATTTTGGTGAAAATCGGTGCAGTAGTTTTAGCGTCCACTCGCGACAAAGATACGTGTTTTTTTATATAAATAGATTTTATTTTTGAAGAAATATGGGCCGATGATTCCACCAGTACACCAAACCATTCTATCAACTGGATGTACGTTTTGAACCTGTTCGGGTTACTCGTCAGTCCAAATATGGCAATTTTGCTTACTGACGCACAGTGATCTGTGTCCATATGAGCTTGGCAATTTTAGTTTAAGATCTAAAAAACATGTAAATCGATTCATTATGGGGTAAAAAAAATCGCTTTGAAATTTATGTTGTCACAATTCCAATACATTGATATTTTTTGGTGAAGCTATAAATACAATTTTAGCACCTCCAATTGTTTGGAAAAATTTTGAATTATTTCGTATAAAGATCTAAATTTTTGACCTTTACAAAAACACAACAACCAAGAAAATCTCAGTATGGCAGTGTGTACAGCTCTTTCGGATCCATTATCGGTACTTGTCAGCACTCTTTATGCATTTTATTAAATCCAAGCGACACTATAGGTAAGCAGTAGTATGACAAGAAAATTGACTCTCCTTTGCATAACACCATACATTCAACTTGAACCAAAAAAAAATTTTCAATAATTAAAAAATTTTTTTTACTCGAAAAAATGTATTTTTTTAAGTTCTCACAAAATTTTACATTTAAGTTACAATGACATTTATGTACCATTCTTGCCAAAATGCTTTTTTAAAATTTTTTTCCGGTTAGCTATCAAAGATACCTTTTTTCGTTCCAGCATTTGTGATAAAATTTTTCTACTTTGCCAATATTTCAGGGACGTCGAAAAAATTGTAATCAAATAAATAAGTCTATATTAATATTAGTCAATGTATTACCTTTCCAAAAATACCATATTCGTATAATTTTATGACATCAAAGTTTCTGAATTTTGTCTATGGGACAAATCACTGTGTGAATTCAGAAATAGGCTAAATCGCTGAACAAAAGTTTGGTCTAACCAATTCACGTGGATTTTGTGTAGCCGCTGTGCCGAGCTAAGTCTTTCCATGATGAAAGGACTTATGCGTTATACCTTCAAATTAAATTATTTTTCTTTTTTTATTATTATTATTAATTTCTAAAAAATATTGTGTAAAATTTAATTTAAAAAAAATGTGTTTCCTTAAATTTGATTAATTTTTGTTGATTTTTATAAGTACTACTTATATTTAAAATTAAAAAAAAAAATTTTTTTAAAATTAATTTTTATTTAATTTAATTTTTTGAAATCATTTTTTTTTTCTAAATTAATTTTTTTTTATTTTTTTGTTTTTAAATTAAATTATTTTTATTATTTTTTAACATTACATTTCAGCGCATTATTTAAAATTTTCTTCAATTTATTTAGCTCATCCATAATTACACCATTTCTTCTCAGATGGCTCGTCCAAATGAAAGACTTAAGGCACATACCTGATGGAGACTTTCTAAGCGCAACATTAAAACTGATTGTAAAATGCAGCTTATATTTATGAAAGAAATTAAGATATCAAATGACAAACGCTAAGTTGACCATCGCCAGTGCCCAGCATCAGCGTGGCATCGTTCATAGTATCTCTTTACAAAATCATCAAAACAAAAGCAACGCAAGTGCCATACACAATAAAATGACAACAAAAATGCAAAGAAAATTTAGGAAAGATGAAAAAAAAATATGAAAAAAAACTTTCTATTTCTGCTTTTTAAATGAGATTGAGAGCTGCATTTTTTCTAAAGCAAAATATTTTATATTTTCCTTTTAGTTTATTAAGATAACTTTAAATAACTGTAAATTGCTTATGGATTATTTTGGATTTCATGAGAGAGAATTAGAAAATTTGTATAATTTCATAATAAAATGCCACCGAAGAACAATTTGCCAGTGAAAGTTGAACATAAGATGCACTTTAAATGCATGAAATTTAATAATGAAAAAAATATGTCAGAATCATGTTAATGAAAGTTAAAATTTAGGAGTGAAAAAAAAACGAAATAAATTAAATGTCAAATAATTCACCATGAAAAAAAGCGGCAGGGCGTTTCTGCTGCTGCTGCACCACATGCTGTTGCGCCAAAAAGAAGCTCTGCAGCATTTTTTTCTTTCATAAGCCGACCGACCGTGTACGACCGGATGGACAGAGAGCTGCACGCATTGCGTGCGACCGCTGAGCAGTACACTGCAATTTACCAACCAATTCCGAAGATGATGATGCTGGTGCTGCTGCTGTGTTGGTGATGATGATGATGCTGAGATATGAAAGAAATTCGCTTTCACCGTATTGTAACAAGTTGACGATCGATTTTATTGCCCCTCCCTTCTCCTCTTCACTTAAATATGATTTCTTATTGTACATCTGTGAATTTCGAACGATTTCCACACACACACTCACTCACACACACAAATAATTCCCAATTGAATTGGCTTAAATTCGAAAGTAAAACCAAAGAATGCAAATTTCGTACAAAAAAAAAAAAGAAATGCTAAAAGCCGTAATGAGAAATGCAAAAATTAATTTTTAATATAAATTTTTCTTTCACATTTCTCGAATAGTTTTTCAACACTTTTCCTTGCCGCATTTTTATCGTTAATGGAAAATCTTCGAGGCAAAGTGAATGTGTGCATCTCTGCGTGTGGATGCGTGTTTGTATGTTTGCGCATGTGCCAAATGCAATTAAACAAACACGCATGCAAATGGTCACAATATAGAAATCACTAGCATAATAATCTAGTTTGGCTTGCTTGCGATACAAAAAAGCATTTGATCTGCTCAAAAAGATATTAACCTGAATGGAAATTTTCTGTATCAAACGTCTAGGAATGCAATAATAAATTTTACAATTGAGGAACTAAAAGCAATTAGTGGAATTCATAAAAAGATTTTAAGTGTGCTGCAGGCGTTTAAAGATTTTGAAGACTGATAACATTGTTGTTCTTGTTATTGCATATGAAATAGCTTATAAATTTTAATATCTATATGAAAATGCGTAATATATATTAATAAAATATTTTAGTAGGTTAACAAGATGGAATTCTTGTATTTATGGAAGCATTTCACTTTTCAACGTGCACCCATAGAGGGCCTTTATACAATTAAAAATTAATAATTTATACACAAAGTACACAAAAACCAGGCGAAAGAATTAATTATAAAACGAAAGATTTAAGCAACAAACTTAATTCCTCTTTACTATAGTAAAAAACTAGAGAGTGGACTATCTTCGGCTATACCGAAGCTGAAATACCCCCACACAGTAGGAAGAAGTACATTGTACATAAAATTATGTGGTCTCAAGACCCCATTTAGAGCCACATATAAATAGTTTTGGTCCCGGACAATGTCCCAAAATCCGTTTCTAAAAATTTCCAATCATATATAATAAAAAAAAAAATTGGTCTCAAGACCCCTTTTTGACCCTTGTATATGTGGTTTCGGAACCTCGGACCATGTCAAAAATACGTTTCTACACATTTCCAATCGAATGCAGCAATAAAAAATACTGGAAAAATTTTAACCTTTTATTTCGGTGTATGGGAGCCACGCCCAGTTCTGGTCCCATTTGGCTCCTTATGGGCGTTACAAACGTTGTGTCAAAGTTAGTATACCCTGCCACAGTATGTGTGGGGGTATAATAAAATATACTTCATTACAGAGTTCAGAATAGTTGCGGCATTTATCATAATTAGGTGTCTGAAATAAAATAAAATAAAATAATAAAATTAAATTAAATCAAAGTTTTGGTAAAAAACGAATTAAAATGCTTAACATTAAAAAAAAAGGATTTTTAAATCCATTTTGTATTAAATAAAATTACAACGGAATGTACAGTGCGATTGAGACACCGATATGATTATCTAAGGTACCTTTCAATGTTGATTCTGAATTCGTAGTCCGATTTTATAAATTTTTAGTAAATGTCTTATCAAACTAGGATTGGTGTGACAGCTTAGAGCCGGAACTGGATTCTTTTAAGGGGTGTAGTAGTTAAAAATGTGCATGGCTGATGTAGTAAACTTTCCTGTATATACTTTCCATTTATAACTATTCCGTGATGCTAGGTGTCCAACTTACGTGTACCTTAGAAAATTCCAAACATTTTGCTAGATAATGCTTGGTCCGGTAAGAGACATTTGCGAACTTTTGACAAATATCCCGGCTTCTTTTAGACGTCTTCTGATTATAACTGCACTCTCAGAAAGTTTTAGGTCGTACCTGATTTGCATGGAGTTGATAGTAGAATTGTTCTGGGCAAACTGAATGGCTCGTCTGCCAATTCGTTCACCTTTGGAGCACCTGTTTCGGGTTATTTTACCCCATTTCAGAGCGTTCGCAGATTCACAAAGGATGTCTGGTCGTTATCCGTGTCCTTATTCATGTCCTTATAATTTCCACCAAATGATTTTATAATATTTCGAAGTTCTTCGACCCATTCTGGTAAAAATGACAATATTATTCCTTTGTTTTATGGAGAAATAACAACTGAGCCGAAGAATATCGATTCGATGGTAAAAACTAACAGTGCGCTACTATTATTGTGAACGCAATTGTTGTTTCATGCTAAATTTTACTTAAACCACTAAATGCACGAATTTCTAAAAAAAAAAAACAGAAAACGAATACCTTATACACTTTTTCAACAAAAACTATTTTTTTCCCAAAAATTAAAAAGAAATAATACCTAATTGTTCTTTGACCAAATGGAAATTCGGTAATTTTATCGATTACTTTTTGATAGCTTATCGATAATTTTTCAATATTTATCGATGCAGGGGGTTTTCACAAATTTTTTTTACCTCTACTGAAGAAAGAAAGTAGAAAATGCAAACCAAAATAAAATCCACAACAGATCGCTTTTTTCAAAATACATTTTTTGATTTTTCATAAAAAAAAGTGTAATAAAAAAATTTGAAAAAAATTCCGGATGGAAGTTTATGAGAAAAGGATTTATTCTAAAATCGACGAATTGTGTTCATATATTTCGGGGGGGCCCAAAACCCTCAAAACCCCCCTCCCCTTCATGGGTACGGCCATGCTTTCATTTTAAACACACTTTCATTTGATTCACAGAAAATTTCGAATAACTTTAATTTCGAACACCCCAAACCACCCCCCTGGTTACGTCCCTGGCGCGTAACAATTAAAGTATGCTCTCCTGAAGCCACAAAGTATTCAAAGAGAGGTCTAACAAGAGTTGAAGGGGAGTGAAATATATAAATAAGTAGGTATATTTTGATTGTATTAGTAATTACAAAATTCAGTATTGCTAAAATAAAAATTATCAAATTTCTAATTATCATGACAGCTACTGTACTTTAAAGTCAAAGTAGACGACACCAGGGTAGTATCAATCGGCTACAACTACGACGACAACAAGAAAATATGAAAACATTTTTAAGCGCTGACAGCAGCAAGTCAAGTGTCAATGTCCGCTTTACTTAGCCAATGATGGAGTACACGCTTTAATTTCTTGAAAAATATAAAAAAAAATATAAGAAAACAATTTTATCGCAACTTAAGTGAAAGTTTTGACCGTGTGAATGGCAGGCATTACACACACCACACACACTTGCCGGCCGGCCAACCAACAAGCTGAAAATACATATTTGCAATTGCGATTTTTGTACATAACTCACAAAACAGCCAACAAAAATTAACCAAACAAGAAAAATATTGACCGAAAAAAAAATGTGTAGAAACCGCTTCGGCAGCACATCGATGGAATGCAAATCCGTTTATGGCTAAGACGCTACCGTCGCCGCTTCTTCTGTGCCTTAACAACAACGCCCAAATGTCTTGTTGGTGGTTTTTTTTGTGGAGCAGGTATCATTTATGAATCATAATCAGCTAAGCTCATTTAAGAAATGCCGAATATTTTACTTTCATGTTCACAAGTTTACATCAAATTTAAAATTCACA
This sequence comes from Heteromyza rotundicornis, assembly GCA_951394025.1. Classification (NCBI taxonomy): domain Eukaryota; kingdom Metazoa; phylum Arthropoda; class Insecta; order Diptera; family Heleomyzidae; genus Heteromyza; species Heteromyza rotundicornis. Next base: position 70,944,524 of record OX596012.1, on the reverse strand, counting down.
GTGAAAAAAAGCAGGCAATTCGGCATCTTAACTTCATAAAATCAAAATTAAGAAAAGGAAAAAAATTAACATACTTTAGCGAACTTTGCGCAGCACTTACTTAAATGGAAAAGAAATTTCTGAAATTGTAGGGTGAAAAGGAATGTGTGCTGGTAGTTGTTGTCGCTGGCAGTTGCTGGTTTGGTGTCTGTCTGCCTGGGGGCAATTTGGGTTAAAAATTCTTTTGTTAAATCGACTCATAAATAATGAAATGCAATTAAAAGAAAATGCACATGATTCATTTTCGGTTTCCTTTTCATTTCTTCATGCATTTTCGGTGTGTTGGAGTGTCAAGTAGTTGCGATGGTAGGAGGAACTTGCATTGCAGGCAGTTTCTTTTTATTGCAAATATATGCCTCATAAGAAAGGTGAGCAGCTGTGTCAATGTGTAATTTCGCCAACTTTATTATATTAATTAGAGAAATTGAGACTAGTCTGGGTGATGCTAGTGTGCCAACTCATAGTTTCCACTTGATAGATTGATTGTATCATATTTTCAAAAGGCAATGTAGCAGTCCCGTCAGTTATTCTCATGGCATGAAATTGCATTTAATTTTCTAATGAGATCCAAGCCAATGGTTGCCTCTTGTTGCGATTTAAATAAAAATGTAGCCTCTAATCGAGTTCGTTTCTCAAGTCTTTTGTTTAAAATTTTATATTTTTCGTTCATGGTTCATATTTTGTTTTTCTAGCATAACGAAATTAGGTGCAAAGTAGCCAAAAATGAGTGAAAATATTACAAAAATATTTCCTACCTCCTTTCCATATTGAAGTTTGTGTCTTAAGTCTTTCGTTTTCTATTAACAATATATAAAAATCATTCATTATTGACTTGGACCTCAACTTTCCCGAGGTTAATAACAAACAAAATAACAACAACAACAACTACAAACGGCCAATCAATCAGGCAATTTTCACCCATTTGAAAATTCCAAAGTAAAATTTTGTAAAACCACCAACACCCACCAACGGCAACCAGTCAAGCGGCTGCACTTTTCGTATTTGTTAAATGCCAACACAATGAATAGTTTTTGTCAAATAACGGCTACGTGTGAGTCAACAGCAAACAAAATAAATAGCAACAACAACATCTGCAGGCACGCGCACATACCACAGAAGTGAGTTGTAATCGGAGGCATTGCGGCTGCCCACTTCGGCAGCACTTTTTAGTTTACTTTTTTTTTTTGTCTAACCAAAGCACTTAACAATCAAATGAAAATTTCCCGGTGAAATTGCATCACCTTTGCATGTGTGTGTGTGTGTGTGTGTTTGTTCGTGTTCAATATAATTTCTTTTGTACTCATCAGACCAGCCACCCTCCCACCCAACCACAATTTTGGTGACTTATGTTGAACGTTTACAACTCCAAATTGTTTTCGCCTGGCACGTGTGAACTTCGGTGCATTTTTGTTGCTGTGCTAATGAAGCTGTTAATGCCATGAAAAAGGTGTTTAGATGATGTGGGTTTTCCCCATTTCAAATGGAATTTGTGTATGTTTGCCTGGCTTGGTGGTACCTTGCATTGCTTTTGAGGTATTTGCAAATTAAGTTTTTTTGCATGCAAATAAACATTTTAGTTTCATTTTGGCGACATTGAACCGTGAATTGATGGGTGACGCAGTATGCAAATAAAGAAAGTTTTTATTAACTTTACAAATTCCAAACTAACTGACTCACAACTGGAAAATAAACTATTTTGTCAGATGAAGGTTAGATAAGCTACAACAACGAGAATGTCTTAATATTTGTTTTACGTTGCCACCCACGTATGTACCATAATTTATAGTTCCGTTTCCTATCTAGTTTGCCCCAACTTCCATTTCGTTCGGTTTCTATTACATTTTATTTCGGTTCTGTGCCATTTGGTTCCATTTAGCTTTTTCCGGCAATAATGTACAAAGAAACATTAACCCATTTTCGACGTTTCATCGTACAGTTATGTTGCCAATTTTCAATAATTTTTAGTCCGTGTTGTTAGATGATGTGTGGAAGGTCGTTGGTGGTATTAATAGTTCAGTCCTTTGGCTATTAGCAAAAATACCTTTCTGATAAAGCTTTCTTGTAAATTTTGTTACAAATACATAAATTGGAAAAACTGTGGATTATGTCTTGTAGCTGTTGAACCAAACTCCATCAATATCTGGCTACACCTGATTCCAATAGATTCAATTTAGTGTTCGATTAATCGAATGCTGGAGCTTATCTATTTATTTAGACTAGACTTCCACGCTAGTTTGATCGCTCATCGATATAAGAAGGAAGAATATTTACTGTTTGAAGTACAAGTTTTATCACTTGAAAATTGTATGCAATTCTAGTAAAGTTACTTAGTATAAAGTATAAGCGGCAGTGTTTTCGTTTCGTCCTGTCATTTCGCACGATAACTGGCGAAGATATTGAGCTATCGACTCCATTCCCTTTTTTTGGCATTCTTATTTCTTTCGCTTATGTTTGGATGGTATTGAAAATGGTCAACATAGAAAAAGAAACACGCCTACCTCCCATACAAATTTCCAGCAAAATGGTGTATTTTATTGTAAGTTATATAGTAAACGAAATGGGAATTGAACTGGAACGAAGTGGTATTGCACCTGTATGAAATAAAATTAACGATAAATTATAAAATATATAAAATATATAAATTTAAATTATATAATATCGAAAAATGTTCCTTAAAGTATCGAAAATAATCGACAAATAGTAGAAAAATTACACCATGCGATAAAGAAATGTTTGAGTCGTACTTTTTGCATATTCCGATTCTACTAGTGATACACTAAAAGGGTTTGTCAAAATTCGTGGCCTATCATACTTTTTTTCACGGTTTTTGTCTTTAAAAAATTCCGTTTTTGTCAACTTTGCAGTGTTTTAAATCTTGTTTTTTGTATGAACCACTCTACTTTTTTGATAGAGAGGCATTCCTTACACATATTTTAATGAAGCCACAAATGAGCTACGAGAATCGGTTGTTAACAGCTATTTCAATTTTCGAAACTGTCTGTATTGTCATATAATTTTTTGAGTTTGAAAAATTTGATGGTAACAGGTAACTGGTAACTTTGACAAAACCTTTTAGTGTAAGACTAATTGTAAGAATCCAAAAATACAAAAAAAAAAAATCAAACATTTTTTTGTCGTTAAGTGTAATATTAAAAACATTGCATAAAATAAAAATGCATTTGAGATGGCTTAACTTGTCATTTCGGGCTAAGTAAGGTTGGAATATGTTCGTTGGAATGTAATTTCTTAGAGTCAAGAGGAAAAGACATTCAAACAAACTTTTTCCAACATTTTGGAAAACGCAAAAAAATCAGGAAACAATTAATGTTTGGGTCATTTAATTGCCTACCAATGAAAACAATTTTTGAGTATTTTTATTTTGTTGGCAATTAAATTAACTAAAAATAGTTTTTTCCCATATTTATACCCCCACACTCACTGTGGCAGCGTATACTAACTTTGACACAACGTTTGTAACGCCCATAAGAGGGCGTGTCCGGTATGTCCGTCCGTCCGTCCGCACGATAGCGGTCGCAGTTTTGGAGATATCGACTTGCAACTTTGGGTACATGTTTCAACTCGTGAATACTAAGATCAACTTCGAGAACCAGCCAAATCGGAAAAAATCTGGGCGTGGCTCCCATACACCGAAAAAAAAGGTCAACATTTTTCAAGTCTTTTTTTATTTCTGCATTCGATTGGAAATGTTTAGAAACGTATTTTTGACATGTTCCGAGGTTCCGAAACCTCATATATAAGGGTCAAAATGGGGTCTTGAGACAAATTTTTTTTTTGGTCGATTTGATTGGAAATTTTTAGAAACGGATTTTGGACATTGTCTGGGCTCCAAAACTATTTATAGGTGGCTCAAAATGGGGTCTTGAGACCACATAATTTTATGTTCGAGGTACTTCTTCCTACTGTGTGGGGGTATTTCAGCTTCGGTATAGCCGAAGATAGTCCACTCTCTAGTTTTAATTTACCTCCAACTGTTGCGGCTGGTAATATACTAAAAAAAATTTTTTTTAGTAAAATCGAAAAAAATTATTTTAATGGTTTAACGATTACGATTGTTGTGTAAGTTTTAATGCGTTCTATTAGAATCAATCGAAAAAACCAGCCAAACAAACATTTTTTCCAAATTTTGTCGCATAGTGTAATAGAATATCAATAAAATTACCGAATTCGGTAAGGATTTAGCTTAAAGAATCTTTCAATTTTTAATTTTAGAAATCGACTATAAAATTTTTTCACATAATCTCTAGAGGCTTTAGTCCCAACTGTAGCAATAAATTTAATTTTTTTAATTTTTCCACTTGTTACGATTAACAAAATTTTTTTATTATTCAACTTCTTTTCTACTTTTCTTGATTACCAGATTAAGTTAAGAAATAAAAATAAAACATAAACAAAAAATAAGATTCACTTTCTAGCCCTTTCCATTTCGTTATGAAGTCAGCCTATGTGACGTGCAACACTTCTTAAGTTTCCAGCAAAATTGTGGTGAAATTATTACCCCCCAAAAAAAAAAACCAACCAACAGTAAAAAAGAAGGCAAAACTTTCTTGCTTTCTTTTGCTCTTAAGCTAAAGTGTTACACAACACAGCGCAAGATCGATTAAAATCATTTTGCGCCTGCACCGCATCACGAATCCGGGCATTTCCGCTCAGCAATTATATGAACTTCAACTTCAACTACAACTACTTGCGGCTGCCAATTGGCAATTGTGGTCAATTTCGTGCGGTGTGGTGCGCAGGCCGCGCTAACAGTAGAGGGCGTCGTTGCAGCACACTCATTAACCATTAACCATCAGCCAACGTTTCGATTTCAATTTCGAAGGGGGCCACAACCTGAGCTCAATTAATGTATGGATTTTTTTTTCCAAAATGAAAACTCTCACTTTTTCTGCTGATCACCGCCATATGCCCGCCCCAACCAAAGGCAGACTTGGTAATAATTTCTACTTTTTTTTGTTGTTGCTCTGCCTTCAATTTTATAATAATTTTCGTAGTCTTGGGTTTCATTCAATCCGATTCTTTATCTTTAAGGTTCAGCAAATGTGACCGAGAGTGGGGGGGGGAAGCAATTGCTGAGCCACCAAATGAACGATGGTAATCAGGGAATTTAATTGTAATACACACCGTATAAGTTTTGAAGCTCGCATTTCTTTGTGGGTTAGAGCTGCAGGGCATACATAGTTGGTGTTTTGTTTTTTGTGTCTCGTTGGTCTTAAGTGTGGCTTAAGCGGCTTTAGAAATGTAAACAAACTTTAGATTGTATGCGGTTTGTTAGCATTTGTTAAGTACCCACTCGTCGATGGTCTTTTCTGTTTGGCATTTCGGACAGACTGTGAGAATAAAATATTGCGGTGGTAAAATATTTTATTTCATTTTGTTTTTCTTTTGGATTAAATAAGAAGAATTTAATGACCCGGTAGGTAATTGCTCAGGGAATGACTTTCTTTTTTTAATTAAATTGAAAGTGTTTGCTGGTCTCAGGGCCTTTTATTCAATGCTCTTAGACTTATTACGGTTAACATGTTAATAGGCACTTTAACAGACACTTCTAAAGGTGGCTAAAACGTTACCCAAACATAAGTGACACAAACAAACCAAATAAAGGACCTTTAATGCTATAAAACCCAAAGGCATTCTACAACAGACTATCAACCGATTCAATACGAATATCCTGTATAATTTTGCAACAAGAAATTATAGAAATTACATTCAAAAATTCAAAAATTCAATTCCATTCGGTGTATAATTTATCAATTGGATTTCCCATTTTGGCCTGGTTGCACAAACACTTTCCCTGCAAGAACCTGTTTCGCTCAAGTATTTCTTTTTCATTAACTCTCCGATTCGGCCATAAAATACATAACTTCAAATATGCACTTTTCATTCCATAGCCACCACAGCCACAACCAATTGTTGCAGCAACGCCGACCAACACCAAGACCACGACGACGACGGCTTTACTGCTTTTGGCGTTTCTGGAGCAAATTGAAATTCACATTTGGACCAGTTTCGAAATGACGCTGCAGTTTTTTTTTTCTGTTGTTGTTGCTGTTGTTGTTGTTTTTTTCTAAAAAGTCATGAGATAAAATTTCCACACAACATTCATTTGTAAGGCTGCGAGTCGAGCCGAGCAGAGCAAAGAAAGTGATTTTTGCTTGAGTGAGCGTCGTCGTGGAGGCCTCAGTTGCCGTCCTCCTGTCCGTTTTTGGACCGATTTGTGACTTCTGATAACAAACGAAAACATAATATATACAGTATCGGGTTGGGGTTGGACACTTTATTCCACTCGTATGTAGGTTGATCGTTTCGTTGTATTAAGAAGCGGCGAACGGTCACAGTGGGCAGCAGCAGTTCGGCCCGGCATTTGTTTCGTTTCTCATTTCTTATTTCTCGTTTTCAGTTTAACAGGTAAAGAAAAAAAAAAAAAGTTTCAAAAAAAGCACAACAACAAAAATTTCACTTTCTCGCCGGTTTACAGTTACTCATGTATATATGGCAGCCGCTTACACTGTTGCTGCTGTAGAAGACCACATCCAATTCAAGTCTTCTAGGCAGCTCCAACTCGAAATGGATTTTCTTTTTGTAAGGCAAGCAAGTTCATTGATTAAAATCAAGTCTCGCCTTTTGACTGCTGAATCCCATAGATAACTCCAGACTGATTCGAATTTAATATTTGGCTTCATTTTCAGCATGTGCACTTTTATGATTGCAATTTAATCGTCATTTGAGTACGTACTTCTGTTTCCAATTGTATTGAATGAAACATGAAAACGTGACTTCGCTCCGACGATGCAATTGATTTTCGTTTTCATTCCGAATTTAAGGTCAGCAACACTTGAGTCACGTTTTTCGCAGTCACAAATTATGTTTTATGTAGTGGCATGAAATTGTTTGTCTAACGAATCACATTATATAAAAAGCCATTGGTTGCGTTCAGCAGACTCAGCCGTTGAGTGAGCAGTGTGTGTATATCTAACAGCTGATAGCTGCCGATTGTTTAAATTTTCAATAAATCAAATAAATCAATAAAATCAATTCAAATGGCTACAAAAATTGTTTGCGGTTATTTGCGGCCATTTTAATCATTTTACTGGCAGAATTGATAAAAACCAAAACAAAATCAATGGTTTTAGTGAATCTTCAGTAATGTAGCGTATAAATTGTTTGCTCAATTGTTCCCACAACATGTGCAGGAAACCAAGAACTTAACTCAACTGTTTTTCTGCCCGGATGATTGTTCTTACCTTTATGAAGCCCTTCAATGGATCTAATTTGCTGTTATCTGAGATATACATACTCAGGGAAAAAAAAACATAAAATCAAAAATAACCACCTTAAAATAAGTAGAAACGTTAATGAAAGTCGGGTAAAGTTGGAAATCTTAGAAACAACTACGAACAAACCTATTTTAAATTTTAAACTTTAATTCATAAACAAACAAACTTATTTTAAAGTTGTTTTCCGATTATTTCAAAAACTGTTCAATTTATATTAAGTTCATTTAAATAGTCCAACTTTGATTCAAAGGCAATAGCTATTTTAAGTTTTTTACACTTCATTTCAAAGTTGTTGTCGTTAAGTTTAAAAAATTAATATGTAAATACGTTCGTACTTGATTTTACTATGTGAATTTTTTTCCTAGTGTACGTGTATTATATGTACTCATGGCTAGAGACACTCGAAACTCGTATTTTCAAAAAGGGTCGTGGCAGTAAATAAAACTCTCCAAAAGCCTAAGAAGCAGCAATTGGACATTCAGTGGCGGCCAGGTACTAAGGCACAGCCTATATGTGTTATTTTGAATGATCTCCGAAAATTGAACAACATTAATACAGATACCACTGAAAACGTCCAGATTATCCCGTATGAATGAGTACGAGAACAACTTAACACTTTGGGTTTAATCAACTTTTCTATTTTGGATGTAAAAAGTTGTACTGCTTAAAAACCAACTATGCAAAAGAAATTCTTATCATACAAAATTTTTATAAATTTATAGAATTATTAATTGTAATTACAAAGAATTTATTTATTTTTGTACAAACTTCTAAGAATAAATCCTGACATCCCTAACAAGAACTTAGACATACCTATGAAAATTATCCCACCAAATATGTTTCTTGTGCACGATTGTCGTCCAGGGGTTCAGAGGAAGCTTAAGATAACAGCTTAAGAACAAAGAATAAAACAATCAACGAAAAACCAACCAAACAACAACACCTAAAATCTCGCACCATTATTCTTTACTCCGAATTTAGAAAAAATTACAGATAAAATTACACTATGAAACCATTTTGAAGTCATGGTCTGAGGGCGGAAAAATTCCTTCACTAGATAATGTATTGGGTTAGTGCAGTCCTGTTCTAGGACATAAAATCCTTCGTATAATTTTTTCCAAATTTTGTTGACAATGTAATGTTGAAATAGTTATAATTTTAGAATGGATTGACGGATTTTACGGTTTTTATGTTGTTGAAAAAGTAATTATGTTCGCTTTAATCGATTTTTTATATGAAATATTCAATCTCGTTAACCTTTTGTATTATTTTGAATTTTACGAAATTTTTAATATATTTTGTCATAAAAGGGTTAGTTGCGTTTTTAAAATATTTTCTTACCAACAAATTAAAGCATGTTCTTTAATTTAGTTATATGGTTACCATAACTGTCTCTTTAAAAATATGTTGGAGACATTTTTTTTTAAATTGTGTTTTAAATGTTTTTGGCCTATGACAATAGAATAGCCCAGAATGAAATTTTTCGATTTGGTACGTGATAAGAAGTGGTATCTACCCTGATTTTCAGTATAGAATACCTCTGGAACCATTCATAGGACCGCATATTTTATTTATACAATTAATAATAATTGCTTTGAACAAAGTGTACAGGCAACATGATAAGATCTTTTGTGTCTTGATGTTTTTGCCGCTTCACAGAGTCTACAATTATCGCTTTCCAATAGTTCCAACTTCTTCAAGTGGTAGTGAAGAGGAAAATACCCACTTTCTGTAAAGATCCCGATGTCTGATCTATTGAGCCCAAGAAGTTACTAGCTCCTGCTAGGAATACAAATATTGCTTGCCTTTGGATTACGGCATTAGTCCAGTTGATTGCAAAGTGGGTATCTTCTCAGTTCCATACAACTTCTGTAGTATATCCTTTAACCCATTAATGACGAGAGCGAAATTTTCGGAATTTTTTCAAGATTTTTTCAGGAATACCTAGAAATGGCCTAAGAAACGAATTTCTAACTTTTTTTTTTTTGGACCGCTTACCGTTTGCCCAGCCCTGGCCGTTACCATATGGTAACGCTCGTCACAACCCTAGCAAAATTACCTAATTTAAGATATTACTGTTTATAACTACTTTAATTTTAAATTCTTGAAAGTTTAGCAATGTTTTAAGATTTATTTTGTAAAAAAAATTTTTATCGACCAATTTTTTTAAATCTAAAAGTTTTTTAAAAAAAATATTTTGTTAAAAAAAATTCTATAAATTCAGGAGCATTTTTGATCACAAAAGTTTCTTCAGCAAAGTAGTTTGTTTTTAAAAAAACGCACATTTTTGCATCAAAAAAAAAATTTTATAGCCCCCAGGAAAAAAGTTAGAAAAGTAGGTCAGTTTTCAACTAGGATTTTCTTGATAAGTTTACTGGTAGTCATCATAGAATGGGGTCCAATAGACCTTTTCAATAGTAATCAAGTTGATATTCTTAAAATTTTGGTAGTCGTTCAAAATTACTACAAAAGGCTGGCCTAATTATCTGTCCGCCACTGTATATAATATGTATCTCCACCTACACCAAAATACTGCTTAGGTTTTCAATAACATAAGAAATATCTCCATATGAACTGAAATTGGAAAGGTCCTCGTCATCATTTGACATACACAATTTACATGGCTGTAAAAGAGGTGTACGACGAAGACCATAGGAAGTACCTCCTTCATCTTCCTCCTAATAATCTTGTCCAGCCGGATAAAATTATGCTCGCCTAAATGTCTTCATCGTAATGTAAATTTGTTAAAAAAAACAATTGAGTAAGTTTTAGCCGGTCGAAGTAAGCCTATATATACTACACACCCTTCCATCTGAGACCTGGTCGCCATCTTCCGCTCATTCCACCGACGGTACTCAAATGTGCTCCATTTAGTAGTACTTTTTTACGTTCATCAGCTCGGCATGACCTAGCCATCTTAGACGTGGATTTTCTATGCGTCATGATGTCATGTCATGATCGGGGTATTGCTCATATAGCTTTTGCGGCACTCACCATCGACGCAAAGCGGACAATATATCTTACGGAGAATTTTCCTACCACAATTCCCGTGAAATTGTGTAACATTTGTTACAAAACTCGACTCTCACTTGTATGGAAGGTAGTCGTGGCAGCTGATCGATTTCGCCCATTTGCAATACCAACTCCTTCTAGGATTTCCAAAGGATAAATTCAATGTTTGGACCGCCTAGCTTTCATTTAGCTCCTTCAATAGCCCATACCAATCAAAATAACGGACAGACATACGGATATGGCTAATTCAACTTAAGAGGTGCTGCTAATTTTTCATAAGTACACCAAGTAGAATTTATAGATAAAATATTTTTAACTTTATATGAAAAAAGCTAAAAAAAAATATATTTCAAACCAATATATAGAAAAAATGTACTTCATTTTACAAAAAATACTCGAATATGTACGCAAATATGTATATAAACACATACAAAAATGATTTAAAATCTGAATATTAAAAAAAAAATTTTTTTTAAATTATATTAAGAACACAAACACACTTTCAAATCAATATACAAATAAAATATATTTAATTTTACATAAAAAAAGCTCATACAAACAATTTCAGTAAGAAAATTTAAATTTGCTAGGGTTGTGACGAGCGTGCCCATATGGTAACAGCAAAATTCAAAATGATAAAAAGGTAACACAGAAGTTATAAATAATTTTATTTTATACGTTTTCTAATACTTTGATATTTTACCCAAATGCCAAAAAAAAAATATTTAAAATATATAACTTTTTATGGCAATGAAAAATATTCTTACTGGAAAGGTCGTGACTTTTCGCTGTTTTTGCCCACTTTTCAAAAACACTACTTTTCAATTATCCGCCACGATCGCTACTGACGAGCGATTGCTTAGAGTTATATATCAAAAGAAAGATCTAAGCATGCTTTATTTAAATCAAAAAACAGATTAGTGATATTTGTTCAAATATTTTTTTAATTGAATATACCGTGGAACGCTATCAGCGTTACCATATGGTAACACTCGTCGTGAATGGGTTAAGTATGGCATAAAACCAAATCGTTCAGAACCATTTCGTCTCATTTGGTTAGACAATGTGGTCTTTAGTTGCCGTCGAATACTTCTTATTCCGGTATTAAGCTGTATTCTAACATAAATAATATTAATTTGCTTTTAAGGTGTTTTTGACTGGTATCAAATGAACCTTAAATTGAAATTATGGAAAACAATTTTATAAATTTGACTTTATCAGCGGTGCAAATTTGGAAAATGTTTAATTTTATAAGAAAGTGTGGTTAGGGTTTTAATTTCGTTTAAAATTAAAAATCAAATAAATTTTTATATTTAACGTTCGGTTTTGACATTTGATTTTTGTTCAGAGCAAATGTTTTTCTGACATTCAATGTTTCATTAATTCTCCTTTTCATCCAATTTTTTTTAACGATAAAATCTTAATTACACAATTCATGGCGCCGCAATTCATCTCAGTGTTATCGCAAATCAAATAAACAAATACCGCCTGTCACTAGACACATTTGTCACACGCGACAGCGGCAGCCGCAACCGCAGATCTTGATGACAAATTCGCTTGACTTAAAGAACAAAGCAACATTAAGCAGCGGCACTTAACTTTGCCTCACACTTAGAAAACAGACTCAGTTCTTGAACAAAAGCCACATTTGAACCTAGACAACAGGCAAAACTACTTTCACACGTTCACTCGGCGATGGGATGTGACGATTGTGGTGGCATTTGTCACTTTTACTCTTGCGACTGTCATTAACCGAAACATATTTGCAAAACGAATTCAAGTCGCGCCAGAGAAGTTCAAAACAACAAACAGGAAAACACAACAACATAATTCAAAAGCATGTTTCAACTTTTTAAATGGCAAATTATGACAGCGAATAATTTGCACAGAGAGCCAAGTGTTTCGTTTGCTTCTCACAACTTTACATGCGGGCAAATGTAAAGTGTCAAATGGAAATTTCAGTTCTGACACTTGACATGCTTTTCAAATGAGAAAACCAAATGTTGTCAACACGTTTGGCGGTTCAATTGGAGCGTTTGCTGCCAAAAACCGAGCCAGTCCATATTCATTCATACACAGAGCCAACCTCAAAGTGAATTCAAAGTGTGAGTAGTGTTTCGGTAAATGAATCAATCAGGTCTGACAAAGTGTCAAATTAGGATGCACACTCGAAACGAAAACAATAACACAATAACAACAAGCGCGGAGTAACGAAGCAAAAAAAACCACACAAAATTTCTCCGACTTGCTGATTTTCATATGTGCAATATGCAACACTTTCACACATTTCTGCCCGCAGAGTCAACTAGTTTCAGCGTAAATATTTGCCAAACATGCAAGTCAAACGTATTTGGTTGAAAACATGGCATTAGTCGAGTTAATAAAATCGGCGGCACTCGGCGAAAAAATATGCAAATATGCACATTTCAGCCAAATCCGTAAAGTTACAATGCCCTCACTTCACATACACACACAAATATATACTAACCGCACTCATAGTACAAACAAGTGCAAAAAATAATAGCAAAACAAAAAAAATTAAACAAAGTGGAGGAAAGTGTTTAAAGCCGCTCGGCGCGACGCTGGCTCAAATCGCTTGACCGAGCTTAATTCCAATGCTGTGCCAGCATGTGACTGTGGTGAGTGTGGTTGTAACTGCCCCGAGTAGGTGTGGCCGTGCGGCTTAGCGCTTTTTTAACATGAATGAAAAGCTACTTTGTGTGCGGAGCGGTGCTATTGACATTGCCCCCCCTGAGAGACCATGAACTTCAGCTTCAACTTGAATGCCATTTGCGTTTGGTATTATCTTATATTATACAGGCTGGATCAGGCTGTAATCAATTCGAATAATTGTATTGAACTAAATACTAGAGCAATATAAATTTAAAAATTACCTTAGAGTAAAAAAATAGAAAATGTTTTTTAAGAAAACATATGAAAAATATTTGTTTACTTGCTTGTGGCTCCGTTGGCCTATTAAATTCTCCACCGCAATATATACTCTATGTACAAAAAATAATCAAAATCCATTGACCACAACTAAATACGGTAAACACAATTACATACTTATCATGTCGCTGAACGTAATTCGCCGCTAATGCCAGCTAATGATGCAATTAAATTGCAATCATTCATTCAACACCTTTGCTTTTAATTTACTCACATAATTGAATTCAATTACAAAATAAATATAAACTATTTTTAAAAAGTTCACATCGTTGGTTTCCATTCGGTTCTGCTCTAATGCACTCATTGCTCTAACAACAACTTTTCAACGATCATACATTTTCACGGCCTACTTTTAGGCTTTGGTATTTAATTCAGTGGGCTTTCGTTTGCCTTGGCATACCATCATGGCGGCTTATTAAGTTTAGCTTATGGCTTATGCTCTCCCGCAACCGGAAATTCACAAAAAGCTTTTCTACCGAAATGAATAGAAACGAACTTTCATATTGTAACCAACTCTGGTATAGATTTTTTTATGAAAGAAGAAGGAAAAGAAAGAAAAAGTATAAAATGCAAGTAATTTGTAATAACCAGGGCTTATTTTTGATATGGAATTACAAATTTGTTGCATACTTTTTGGGGGAAAAATTAGAGATTTAAAGATGATAGATAGTAGCTGTCTAACATTTCGAGCCACACGTGCTTGATAACATAGTAATTATTGAACTATCGACTTAAAATATTGTCACTCTTTGGTTTTTTTGTATTCAACAAATTTTTAAGTCCATATCAAAATTGGACCTAGTAAAAACTTTGATTTGTGGAACAGAAACGGCTGCTAGTAGTAGAAATATTTGTTATGACTTGTAACTATGAAAAATTGCATCCCAAAGATTATTTAAGACTTTTTATATGGAATTTAAAGAAATTCTTTTATACATTTTATTACTGTTATTCATCAGATTTACACTACCCTAAATGTATGCTAAGCATATTAAACAACAATCAAAACACCATCCAATTAAGCTTTCTTTCACTACATGGCACACTGAACCAGTTGTGGCTGTTTATAGATCAATAGCAAATCAAGCAGAAAATTCAACTAATCATTGTTACTCATGCGCCCAAGTGCACATCGTCGTTATTTAGCACATGTGTATGCAAAATGGCTGCAATCTAATGTTAGGAAATTATAATTTTTGGTCACTGCACAAATTAGACTTATAATGGCAGGTCGAGTGATTTCTCACAATAAAGATTCACTTCACAACAGTAAATCAAATAATGAGCATATCCTTGTGTATTAATTAAAAATTAAATACAAACATTTCATTCTACATCAACAAAATTTGTTCAAACTTACGACAGAAAATAAATTTAAATATTACTGAAGGAGCCTGGTTTAATTCACATATAAAGGATTTAGTGCAGTTCTTAAGTGCTCAAGAAAACCTATTCAAATTAAAGATAACTAAGTAATCTGCTGAACATAATCCACTATGGAAGTTCGCATCTCTTCTTCTTATTTTACTTGCTCTTCCTCCTCCGCTTCTTCATTTTATACTTGTTTTCTTCTTCTTGTTCCTACAGCAGCCATATGGTTGCACTCATTAAAAATGTAGTCGGTTGAGTTCAAATGGTGGATTTCGACTGCTCACACAATAATGACATATATCGATACCTTTAAGCACAATCATCCTATGTCCATTTCCATGAAAATCGAGTTTTTGGCATTTTTGATTAATGAGAAGAAGCTGCATTGGATAGGCTGTAGTGGTTCGTGGAAATCATACCAATTTGAAAACTTTATTTTAATTTTCTACACCCAGAAAAAAAAACACCTAAAAACAAAAAAAACCAGCTCGAATCAAGCCGAGCCAGTCATGATAGTCTGGAAAAGTTGAAAATTTTAAAAACCAGTACGAACAACCTCACTTTGAACTGGAAAATTTTAATTTTAGATTATAAATTTTATTTCAAACTTTATTTTGACGTATTTCAACTCCATTTTACAGTTATTTTAATGCATTTGCTTTAACGTAGAAATAAGTACGATCGGAGTTTTTTCTACAATGTGTGTAGAGTTTTGAAAAAATTGACATAGAATGATTGTGCTTTGAGGTATCGATATGTACATAAATTCATTCCTGAAGTCACCAGTGGACCAGTGGAAGCTGCAATTGCACATATACATTCTGTAAACGCCTGCGAAACGTTTCGAAACAGTGTCAATTTCCAGCCAAAACTGAATGTTCTGACTTTGTTCACAAATCGTTTACATTTTTTCGTAACTGTACCATTGATGAATTGAAATGACCCAATTACATTTTAAGACTGAAATGTGGATGTTTCACGACTGAACTTTTTGGTTTTGCGACTGAAATGTTAATGATTTGAGACGGTTATGATGACGTTTTGCGACTGGCTGTTAATTCTAAAATATCAACACTGCTTCCGACATTCTTTCGTCAGAGGGCTGCCTTGTATTTCGGTTGTTTAAATAACGGTATGAGCATGAAGCATGAACAAAGAGAAATGAAAAAGCCATTTTTTTAATTTAAAGGACTGATTTTCAAATATTGGTTTTGTGATGAATTTTTCAAAGCGATCTTTTTTCTCAGTGTGGGTAAAGAAATTGTATCAGGGCGTTCTAAAGATTGATGTGTGAGGAGTAAAGTCTTGCCATCGTTTTCCACCCACATCCGACGGCAGCACCAGCTATTTTTCTTTTCTTTTCTTATCTTTATAATTGATACTTTTCTTTTTACTTTTGAATTTTTGTTATTATACTTTTATTTTTTTATTATTATTCCGAACTCTTCTCAAAACGATAGTATTAAGTAAAATGTCCGTGTGGCACCTATACGGTAGGTTTAGATTTCCCGAGTACTGGCAACACCGGTCACACTAAGTGTGGTGAGTGGTGAAAGTACAAGTTCCGAACGGCGCAGGAGTCTGCGCTGAGGTTAGTTAGAAATTCTGAAATGAGGAAAAGTCAGTTCTTCGCCAGCGGTCAAACCGAATAGTCGCACCTCGACTAGACCAAGGAAACGGCACACCGAGATTCGGTGATAATTCGATAGCGACATTGGGTGAGTGTTTCCGATATTTAGTAGGCAAACCTGAGTAGAAATAGCGTAGAATTGTCCCCTCTCACCAGCGCATTTATCGCTCGTGATGCATAGCTCCCGTATAGTAGACCTAGTTTAGTTCTCTCATAGCATAGGATTGTCCCCTCTCACCAGCGCGTTTGTCGCTCGTGATGCATAGCTCCCGCATAGTAGACCTAGTTTAGTTTCTCTCATAGCATAGGATTGTCCCCCCTCTCACCAGCGCAGTTATCGCTCGTGATGCATAGCTCCCGCATAGTAGACCTAGTTTAGTTCTCTCATAGCATAGGATTGTCCCCCCTCTCACCAGCGCAGTTATCGCTCGTGATGCATAGCTCCCGCATAGTAGACCTAGTTTAGTTTCTCTCATAGCGTAGAATTGTCCCTCTCTCACCAGCGCAGTTATCGCTCGTGAGGCATAGCTCCCGCATAGTAGACCTAGTTTAGTTCTCTCATAGCATAGGATTTTTCCCCTCTCACCAGCGCATTTATCGCTCGTGATGCATAGCTCCCGCATAGTAGACCTAGTTTAGATTTTCTCGTGTCAGCGCACTTATTGCTCGTGGCACATAGCTCTCCGTAGAGGACATCGCATAGGATCTCCCCCTCTCACCAGCGCATTTATCGCTCGTGAGGTATAGCTCCCGCATAGTAGACCCAGTTTAATTTCTCTTGTCAGCGCATTTATTGCTCGTGGCACATAGCTCTCCGTAGAGGACATAGTATAGGATTTTCCCCTCTCACCAGCGCATTAATCGCTCGTGATGTATAGCTCCCGCATAGTAGACCTAGCTTAGTTTTCTCTTGGCAGCGCAACGATCAGTCTCATTTATCGACCCTCTCCCCTCATAATCCCTTTCCCCGGTAAAACTTCTGTCAGCTCTTCTCCTGCGCACGGACGCATGGTTGCAACCCCCCCCTCTCGTTTGGTTCTACTCTGACTGGTGAAACGGACCACCAAGAGGCGCACCGCGGCCAGTACTCTGGGTAGGCAGGCGATTTTGAACGTGAAGGGAGCAGAAGAATTATAATAGATAATAAACTCAAGAAAATATTATTAAATAATATAAATAATTAGTTGTACATTAATTAAGAGATGAATTAAAAATTTAATTAAATTAAGTGAATTTCCAAGGAATTAAAATTAAATAAAGTGAATTTCCAAGTTAAATCCTGTTTACAATCAATTTGACGGAATTTTGGCCATCGCGCGGTCCCAAAACATACAAATTTTTGCAACGAACCTTGGACGCCGACGGCTTCACCCCGGCTCCAAAATTACCTCGTTACAATGGCGCCCGAGCAGGGACCCTGGCGCATAAGTCCTTAAAACGGAAACAAAATTTCGGTTAAAACAAAAAACAAAAAAAAAAAAAAAAAACAGGATTTAATTTTTTAAAAAAAGGCATAAATCGGAAAAAAATAATTCAAATTAAATTCTACGAACACAGTGCGAAAAGACAAGGAAAAAAACTAACAGGTAATTCCATGTAGAAACGGTGAGCGAAAACCACGTGGAAAAGCAAAGTGCCGGTGCATAGTGCCAGTCCGTTAACGCGAAACGGGAAATACGGAACGGTACCGCGAATCAAGTGCTTTAAAATCGAACCAAGTGACGCGCGAAATAAACCCGTTGAACAACGAAAACGGTAAATCGGCAAAGCCGAGAAGTACCGCGTGGCGACAAGCAGGCACCGACAACTAACGGGCCAAGTGACGCGACTAGCGACAAAAGTGTTTGAAGAGCAAAAAAATATCCAAGGATTTGATTATTTTAAATTTTAGTGCTAAAGAAATAAATTTTGGGAAAAATTATTCATCGAAAAATTTCATGATAACTAAATGAAATATTTTAAATTTTAGTGCTAAAGAAATAAATTTTGGGAAAAATTATTCATCAAAAAAAAATTCATGATAATTAAATGAAATGAGAAAATCTATTAATTAAAAATTTTGTGCGATATAGAAATAACCATGAGAATTCAGTGATTACGATCAAAACGAAAATCGAAGAGTGACCGTTAGCCACGAAACAAAGTGATAACAAGATTATCAGAAAGAAAAAAAAAGTAAAAAGATTAATTTGGGAAAAGTGAAAATAGAAAGGCCACCTTACTATATCCCCGCCACGAGGCTAGTTATTGTGCATTAACGCGGCCATGGAAGGCAAGGTGTATACCAGTTGGGTGTATAGCCTCAACCAGGCCGACCTGGTAGCTTACGCGAACGAATTTGAACTTGATCCCTCCGGTACGGTGAGTGTGCTCCGGCAGAGATTCGCCGCGTTCATCGGGCAATCCGATCACACCCCCGAAAGGGTGCAGCGATTTCTTCTGCTACAAGAAAAACACAAACGCGTGTTGGCAGTCGCGACCGAGAAAATCATCGATAGTGCGGGTAGTGACACCCTCGGTTCAGGGTCAGATGATAGTGTGAATAAAGAGCGCAAATTTGTGCCAACTAGTGAAAATAACGCCGAAATCGACGACAAAGCCGCAACTGGCGGGGCCCTGCCTACAATCATCATACAGCCCGCTTCGCCGTTGCCATCGCCAAACATTCCCGGGCCGACAGCGGGCCCCGAGAACAACACCAGCAGACCAGCGGCGCCCACTGCCACAATGGGTGTTACACCGGCTGAGATACCGGAGGCTGGCCACCAATCAACAGCAACTACAGACAGCACGACCCAACCCTTACACCATTTCACCAGCAACCAGGTAAGACCACCCGCCACAGGCGCGGGGGTCATGGACAAGGTACGTAAATGGTTTTGTTACTATGATGGGGGGCCCGACCCACTCGCGTTTATCGAGCGGGCGGAAGAGCTGTGCGCTATGGACGGGCTAAAAGTGGACCTATTGCCACGATTCTTGCCCGAAGTGCTAAGGGGCAAAGCGCTCGTCTGGTTCCGGACCTGTAACCGGCAGTGGGAAACTTGGGCATTATTTAAGAAAGATTTCCTCACCTTTTTCTTGCCGGCTCGCTACTACGAGCGTATTGACGACACTATTCGAGGCCGCTTACAACAGGGCCACGAATCTTTCAGCGACTACGCGTTGTCCCTCCTCTACTTGATGCGTCAAGGGACGTACAATGAAGAGGAACGCCTCGAGCGCGTATTTCGAAACGCCCGCCCCGAGTACCATTGGTACATTCGGCGCAAAGATTTCGACACTCTCGCCGAGCTTTTTTCTCTGGCCCAAGACTTGGAATGTATCCAGGAGCGGGAGTCAGGCAGAGCTGCTTCGCCACAAAGGGGTGGCGTATCGTTGCCACCATCTGGGGGTGGCGACCAACATCGTTTATTTACCCAGCCACTGCAAGCCATAACCGACGCCTCGGTCTCAGCTCAGGACGATCGCATTGACCCTCGGGGTTGTCGCCGATGTGGGCAGAGCGGACATTTTATACGAAATTGTACAAACCGCCAGGTAGATTTTTGTTGGCAGTGCGGTCGACGCGGCCGCAAGACCATCGAGTGTTGCCGTCAGCCGGGAAACGCCAGCGGAGGCCACCCCGATCGAGGGGGGGTGGCGGCTCCGGCGCTCCACCCTCAACACCAGTAATTTTTGAACACGACGCCAGGCACATCCTAGCCCACGCAATCGTGGGGGGACAGCAGGTGCAGGCTATCGTCGACACGGGGGCGACGCGAAGTTTTATCAGCGGGGCGTTTGCTCACAAAATTCGACAAAAGAGTAGAACAGAAACTTTCAATGGGGAGGTTAAACTGGCAGATGGGTCCAGTCGTAATTTAGATCAGGTCGTCGAAGCGTGAGTCAAGCTGGGCAATAGCAATGTTTTGCTCAAATTTATTGTCATGCCCGACGCATACGAGGACGTCGTTCTGGGGCTAGATTTTCTTATTTTTACAGAAGCGAGTTTCACCTGCGCTGGTGCAACTTTACGATTGAAACCTGCCACGACCACGACGCAGTCTCTGCTGGCCGCGGAGACAACAACAAGTCAGCAGGAGAAAATCGATAAATTTCTGCGGGCAGAGTTGTCCCTCTTCACCGACTTAAAAGGGCCCACGAACATCACTGAACATCGCATCGTCATGGCAGATGATCGCCCCATCAAGCAACGCTACTTTCCACGTAACCCAGCTATGCAGGCCATCATCGACGACGAGATAAACAAACTTCTGGAAAAGGGATGTATAGAACCGTCACACAGCCCGTACAGCGCGCCCATCGTGCTGGTGCGGAAAAAGACGGGGGCCTGGCGACTCTGTATCGACTATCGGCAGTTAAACAGCCGCTCTGTTCCGGACGCGTATCCCCTGCCGCGCATCCACCACATCCTTGATCGATTGCGGAACGCCAAATTTATCAGCAGCCTCGATTTGAAGGATGGATACTGGCAGATTCCGATGGCCAAGGGTAGTAAACAATTTACTGCATTCACCGTGCCAGGTCGTGGACTCTACCAATGGCGCGTCATGCCGTTTGGGCTGCACTCGGCACCCGCTACGTTTCAACGCGCCCTTGATCAGATAATAGGGCCAGAACTGGAGCCCATTGCTTTCGCGTATCTAGACGACATCATAGTCACCGGCGCTACCCTGGAGGAGCATTTACACAACTTACAAGAGGTTTTCCAGCGACTGAGGGCCGCAAATCTGCGCATCAACCCGGAGAAGTGTGAGTTTTTCCAAACACAGGTGAAATATTTAGGACATATTGTAAGCGGCGAAGGCATCCATACGGACCCTGACAAAGTGGCCGCCATACGCGAGCTGGCGCCACCTGAAAATATTCGAGGCGTTAGGAGTTTCCTGGGTGTCGCTTCGTGGTATCGACGGTTCGTGCCCGACTTCGCTGCAATCGTTCAACCCCTGACAGCCATGCTGAAGAAGGGTAAGCACTGGAAGTGGGCCGACGAACAACAACAGGCGTTTAAGACGTTGAAGAAGAAACTGACAGAAGCCCCGGTGTTAGCCTGCCCTGACTTCACCCAGACATTTACGCTGCAAACCGACGCCAGCGATTTCGGCCTCGGTGCAGTGTTGACGCAGACGATCGATGGCACAGAGCGCGTTATCGCCTATGCTAGTCGCCACTTGAACCAGGCGGAGAAGAATTACTCGCCCACAGAAAAGGAGTGTCTAGCCATTGTATGGGGCATTCGCAAGATGCGGCCCTACTTGGAGGGCTACCAATTCATCGTTATCACGGACCACTTATCGCTCAAATGGCTCAACTCCATCGAAAGCCCCTCCGGCCGAATCGCGCGGTGGGCACTGGAGTTGCAGCAGTACAAATTTTCCGTGCAATATCGAAAGGGTAAGCTGAATGTAGTAGCCGACGCACTCTCGAGGCAACCACTAGAGGCGTGCCAGCAAGCCACATTTACCACCGATCAGACAGATTGCCCGTGGTTACGGAAACGACGGGCCGAGGTACAACAGCAGCCAGAAAAATATTCAGACTACGCATTCGTTGACGACCAACTATATCGGCACTTAGTAAGGCACGCGGGCGACGAAGATTGCGCCCCGTGGAAACTCTGTGTCTCTACGCCTCTCCGTAAACGTGTGATGGAAGAAAACCACGACAGCCCGAGTGCTGGCCATCTGGGGATTCGGAAAACCATCGCACGCATCACCAACAGGTATTACTGGCCAGGAATGTTCCGCGACATCAGCAGGTATGTGCGCCAATGTGAACTATGTCAGCAATACAAAGTGAGTCAACAGGCCCCAGCAGGAGAAATGCTTATTTCCGTTCCAGAGGAGCCGTGGGCAACAGTGTGCGCCGATTTCGTCGGGCCGCTGCCCCGCTCGAAACACGGAAATACCACATTACTTGTGTTCGTCGACCGATTTTCTAAATGGACCGAGCTGGTGCCCCTGCGCAGCGCTACTGCCGAGGGACTACGCAAGGCATTCAGGGAACGGATACTCGCCCGCTATGGTGTGCCCAAGATTTTTCTCTCGGATAATGGCACGCAATTTAGTAGCAGACTCATGAAAACGTACTTGGAAGAAATCGGGGTGCGCCAACGATTCACGGCGCCATACACCCCCCAAGAAAACCCTACAGAGAGAAGCAACCGAACGGTGAAGACGATGATAGCACAGTTTGCGGGGAAAAACCAAAAGACATGGGACGAGCACCTCCCCGAACTGTCATTAGCCATTAACACCTGCGCTTCCGAGAGCACAGGGTACAGCCCCGCCTTCCTCACGCAAGGGAGGGAACCGCGATTGCCGAACGCACTCTACGACAGGGTTACAACAGGTACGGGAAACGTGCCCATAACACCCACAGAACGAGCTACGCAACTACAGGAGATTTTCGACATTGTCCGGCACAACCTAGCCAAAGCAGCCCAGGACCAGGCGCGACACTACAACCTGCGGCGAAGACCATGGAAGCCGAAAATAGGGCAGCTGGTGATGGTGAGGCAGCATCCGCTGTCCAAAGCCCTCGACAGTTTCGCAGCCAAGCTCGCCCCGAAATACGCGGGGCCATACACCATAATCAGTTTCCCTTCACCCGTCATCGCTCGTTTGAAACGGGAGGGGGAGACCAGGGTTCGCACCGCGCATCTGAGCGAACTTAAACCCTTCCATGGCTCTGACCATGATCATGAGTTAGGGCACCACCATCTAAACAATAATAATAACGGTTTGTTTTCCTCTCCCACAGATCAACGTGTACCAGCGATCACACAACAACACGACGCCACCGAAATGAGCGACAACGAACAAAAGCGGTCTGAAGCCGCCAAACAACGCTACCGACTGCGATTCGCCACGGAAGCCAACCGTGGACGCCGCACAGCACGACTACACGAAGGAGCAGAAGAGGTTTTGATTGACCACTCGCCGAGTCCGACTCCAGAACCCCTGTTCGAGGGCGCTTCCACAAGCCAGGCCGCTAGGGCCAGAGGGTGCGCTAATCAACGACCGGCGAGAGGGTCCCTCCGCCAACAAGGCGGAAGAGCCGGAATAAATTATCAATCACGCACATACCCAGTCCCAGCAGCGGAATACTGCAGCGCATTTCGCGCTATGCACCGACAATCCCGACGAAGTCACGGTCCGACGTGACGATCAATCACCCACTCCACCCGACGACAACCGAGGCGAAGCACCCGCACCCACACTCACCGAGCTGTCGCCAGGTTATACAGGCTCTGCAGAGCTGGTGGCCGACGTGCCAAGCCCACCGAGCCGCTGTGCATGCCAAGCACACCTACGATTTCCACGGCTCACCGAAACTAAGTCACAAGCACTTGCACTTCCGCATCATACAATCTGTCGGACAACGGCCGACGTCAGCGAGGCGAACATGTTGACAGGCCAGCTATCACCGCCGCCAACCTAATTCTTCCACCCGGAAGTCTGTACCACCACAGCACCAGAGCGCTTTTAGCAGCTCAAGTCAACGAAGGAATCAGCCGCCACATACCATGCCGGCGAATAGCATGCATAAGCACCTTCCGCGACCAATACTTCCGCATCCGCATCGGACCGACCAAACGCTACACGGTCACACGAACTGGACCCCCCCCCGGAAGTAGAGGGGAAATGTGAGGAGTAAAGTCTTGCCATCGTTTTCCACCCACATCCGACGGCAGCACCAGCTATTTTTCTTTTCTTTTCTTATCTTTATAATTGATACTTTTCTTTTTACTTTTGAATTTTTGTTATTATACTTTTATTTTTTTATTATTATTCCGAACTCTTCTCAAAACGATAGTATTAAGTAAAATGTCCGTGTGGCACCTATACGGTAGGTTTAGATTTCCCGAGTACTGGCAACACCGGTCACACTAAGTGTGGTGAGTGGTGAAAGTACAAGTTCCGAACGGCGCAGGAGTCTGCGCTGAGGTTAGTTAGAAATTCTGAAATGAGGAAAAGTCAGTTCTTCGCCAGCGGTCAAACCGAATAGTCGCACCTCGACTAGACCAAGGAAACGGCACACCGAGATTCGGTGATAATTCGATAGCGACATTGGGTGAGTGTTTCCGATATTTAGTAGGCAAACCTGAGTAGAAATAGCGTAGAATTGTCCCCTCTCACCAGCGCATTTATCGCTCGTGATGCATAGCTCCCGTATAGTAGACCTAGTTTAGTTCTCTCATAGCATAGGATTGTCCCCTCTCACCAGCGCGTTTGTCGCTCGTGATGCATAGCTCCCGCATAGTAGACCTAGTTTAGTTTCTCTCATAGCATAGGATTGTCCCCCCTCTCACCAGCGCAGTTATCGCTCGTGATGCATAGCTCCCGCATAGTAGACCTAGTTTAGTTTCTCTCATAGCGTAGAATTGTCCCTCTCTCACCAGCGCAGTTATCGCTCGTGAGGCATAGCTCCCGCATAGTAGACCTAGTTTAGTTCTCTCATAGCATAGGATTTTTCCCCTCTCACCAGCGCATTTATCGCTCGTGATGCATAGCTCCCGCATAGTAGACCTAGTTTAGATTTTCTCGTGTCAGCGCACTTATTGCTCGTGGCACATAGCTCTCCGTAGAGGACATCGCATAGGATCTCCCCCTCTCACCAGCGCATTTATCGCTCGTGAGGTATAGCTCCCGCATAGTAGACCCAGTTTAATTTCTCTTGTCAGCGCATTTATTGCTCGTGGCACATAGCTCTCCGTAGAGGACATAGTATAGGATTTTCCCCTCTCACCAGCGCATTAATCGCTCGTGATGTATAGCTCCCGCATAGTAGACCTAGCTTAGTTTTCTCTTGGCAGCGCAACGATCAGTCTCATTTATCGACCCTCTCCCCTCATAATCCCTTTCCCCGGTAAAACTTCTGTCAGCTCTTCTCCTGCGCACGGACGCATGGTTGCAACCCCCCCTCTCGTTTGGTTCTACTCTGACTGGTGAAACGGACCACCAAGAGGCGCACCGCGGCCAGTACTCTGGGTAGGCAGGCGATTTTGAACGTGAAGGGAGCAGAAGAATTATAATAGATAATAAACTCAAGAAAATATTATTAAATAATATAAATAATTAGTTGTACATTAATTAAGAGATGAATTAAAAATTTAATTAAATTAAGTGAATTTCCAAGGAATTAAAATTAAATAAAGTGAATTTCCAAGTTAAATCCTGTTTACAATCAATTTGACGGAATTTTGGCCATCGCGCGGTCCCAAAACATACAAATTTTTGCAACGAACCTTGGACGCCGACGGCTTCACCCCGGCTCCAAAATTACCTCGTTACAGATGTGTCAGTTAAAGTAGTCCAGTGGACCAGTAGCGGTCATAGGGAGCTGTAATGGCACATACTCATATATTTTGTGAGACCTTACCCAGAGTTTCGCGGGCCCGATTATTGAGTTGACCTGCCAGTTTATAACATTACCCTAATTGTAGTCTAAGCGGAGTTCAAGGGGGGTCGAAGAATAGTTCAAGATGGGTTCTCGGGGGTTGAAAGAGAGGTCCAAGGGTGGTCCGGGGGTAATCCAATATAGTAACAATACGTGAAGTCACTGGCATTGCATTATTTTATTATACCCTACACCTCATGAGGTATGGGTATATTCACTTTGGTCTGATGTTTGCTGTAACACCAAGAAGGAGAAGTGTTCGGTATGGAAAAGTATATATATTCTTGATCCGTCTGTCCGTCCTCTTTTCTTGTGAACACGATTGCAGGAGCTAGAAGAAAGCTAGGGATTTATCCTTCTTAGGCCCTAGAAGGAGTTGGTATTGAAAATGGGAGGAATCGGTCGACTGACACGCCTACCTCCCATATAAGTGAAAATCGTGTTTTTAGCGAAATTTTAAGATTTCATCGAAACAGAATGAAATTTTGTATAGTGATGTTTTCGGGGTCGCTGATTTGGAATTTGATGTCGGAACTTAAACATGCAAGATGGCGGAATCAATATGGCGGCCGAAATTTTAAGATTTCATTAATTTTGCATAGTGGGGTTTTCGGGGTCGCTGATTTCGAATTTGATGTCGCATTTTCAAAATTCAAGATGGCGGATACAATATGGCCCAGTAGGTGTAGGGTATATATAAGTCGGATTGCCCGACTGAAACTTACTCACTTGTTTTTCAACCTTTCTGTCCTTACCAACGTTTTCTTTATTTGTAACTGTGCAAATAACAGAATTCTGAACAGTCGCCATTCGCAACATATTCGATACTCAAATAGAAGCCGTAGTTTTTTCTCATTCCCCGTATGATTTTTGCTTATTCCAAAAGTTCGCTCTCTGCGGACGCCTCTACGATACGCTTTAAGAAGCCATTGCTACCAAGAGAAGTCATCATCTGCAAGTACTTAACTTTCGTTTTTTTTATTCTCTCAGCCTCTTGCGAAGCTAAGTAGGCTATTGGCAATTGACAAAGCCATAAAATTGATACGAAGCGTGACACCTTCCACAATAAGCGGAACTTTACCCAGGTAAGAATTTCACTTCGACACACAGACAAGAAGAAGGGTAAACAAAACAAAAAAGTGCTAACCAAATCTGACCGAAATACCGAAAAACAAGACAAAAATTCGAACAGCCAAGACGAAAACGAAAACGTTTAAACCCAGACAACATTAATTGTTTGGATGCCGATGCTGAGATAAAAATTCACGTTAAAAATGGAGATGTAGAAGAAAGCACTGGAAGCATATGCGTCATACACAACGTGTATGCAATTGGGTCGAAATTGTAAGTAAAGCACAAGGCACAGTCGCAGTGACAGTGACAGTGACTTAAGGCCGTACGCAATTGCTTTAGCGACAAAATGCTCATGTCAAATTTTTTGAAAAGTTATTAAAATGCAATTATTAAAGAGAAAACTTTTAGTGCTTTTTTTTTAATGGCAAAATGACAAAAACGAAAAAAAAATGTGTAGAAAAAGAAAATAACTCTTTGAGGAAATCTTTTGTTAAATAGTAGTAACTTTCTTTAAATATAGTCTGCCACTTCATGAAACAAATTGACTTTTGTGTGCTTTTGACCAAATATAAAACGAAACAAATACAGCAACAAAAAAAAAACAAGCCCAACTTCAATAAGAAAAGGTAATTCGTCATAATGGCTCGGCACAAATACTTCAGTTGGAAACCTTTTGAAAAAAAAACAAAAAAAAAACACAACACAACAACAAACGAAATTAAACGAAATGAAGAAATGTTAATGTCTTTTCAGTGGCTGTCAATTGATGCCAGTAATAATAAGCGCAGAGATTTATGATGGGGCCGATTACATTTGGAAAAACAACTCAATGCCGTGCCACACAAAAGTTCTACAAAGTAGCTGTGTTTCGGTGGAAACCGTAACCTGACCAATGAACAAAACGGCCTGAACTAAATTTCTTGCGTTTTGTAACATAATTTGTATTGCCTCTCCTGTTCGGTAAAGACATTAGCATTAATAGTATGTATGCAAGAAGAAATTATATATTTGAAAAAACAATGCATAAGTTTTTTGTTTTGATTTGAAAATATTTATTTTATATAAAGGTAAGGTAGGTAGATAGGTAGGTAGAGAAATCAAACATCCACACACATGTTGGGAGGAAGGGAAATGTAAGAAGTTCATGTTTGTAAAGTAACTGCAGCTGATAGGTGTGACAGGAGAAAAAGTAAAGTGCATTTAGAGTAAAAAGTAGTGCGTGTAGAAGAAGGGAAAAGTGGTATGGTGAAGTGAAGTGAAGGAGTGGCGAGAGCATGAGGACAAAAAGGTTTTTTTTTCCTGCAATGAATCAACAAAAATCTACTCACAAAAGTCAGCAACATTTTGTTTACAAATGAATCAGGAATATTAAACCAAAGTTATGATTGTCATTGTGTGTACACTTTAAAAAAATATTTGTAATTTTAACAAATTTTTTTTTATATTATTTTTTTTTTGTTAAAACTTTCAAAAAAAATAGTTTTTTAAAATTTAAACTGAAAAAAATATGAATTTTTTTAAATTTACAAAGTATTTTTTTTAGTGTAATACAAAAGCAATTTAAAGTTTTTTTTTTTTTGCTTACATATAGGCTTGAAAGTCACCGCAAATGAGTTTTGAGGAAATGACAACAGAAAAGAGACTGTGAAAAGTGCGTTTAATGAACTGTGCGGTTGGGCTGAGGAGGCTGCTCATAATTGAGCTGTCAAAATGCAGTTGTTGGTATGAAAATGGTATGTATATGGCAAATGGAAAATAGCAAATGGAAAATGGAAAATGGAAAATGAAAATGTCTTCTGATGAAGTTAAGAAGACCGCAGTAATCTAGAGTGAGAGAAGGATGTATAAAGTCAAAGAGGATTCAAATTTTTTGTTTGAAAAATTCAAATGAAAGCTGAAAAGTTTAGAAAAAAGCTGAAAGAGGAAGACAGTGTAGAACAGTATAGTATAGAGTAGAGTGGTAAAAGAAATAAGAAGGATTTTGTAAATTTTTTTTTGTAATAAGTTATTATTTTCTTGTTTGTTTTCGTCAAATTATTTAAAGTTTTTTTTCGAAAAGGAAAAATTCATAAATTTGATAGTAGATAGAGTACAGGTACAGTTTGAGAATTGAAGTAGGAAAATATAAGAGGATAGTACAGAGTAGACAGTAGATAGTAGGTGGTAGAAATAAATTAGGAAATAGTAAAGAAAGTTAAGATAATAGTTTACAGTTGATAGACAGACAGAAAGAGAGAGACAGAGACAGAGAGAGACAGTTTGAGAAATAGTCATAGAGATAGTACAGAGCTTTGATTTAATTCATTATACAATATGAGACTAGTTGCATGCATTTTGTATGGTTTAATATGTGTGTGTGGACATGTGATTGCTTCGGAGATGTTGTCCTTGTCTGCACACTGCACACACACACCCAAAATTTCTTCAGCTGTAAACGGAAATTTTTCATAAAATAAACTGAATTGTTTACATGTTTTGTGTGTGTGTAAATTTCTAACAAATACATAACATGATTGCATATTAAATTAAATCGTGGCATGAGGCACACAAATGTGTGTATGTGTGTGTAGTTTGTTTTCAACGAAAACCCACTGGGAAAAAAATAGATTTTTTTCTCGTGATTTTTCTTTTAACATTTTTCTTGGCAGGCACTTGTAATTTGTTTCGATTTTGTTTACAAAATAAATATTTGTTTGATAATAAATTAATTAAAATAAATAATTTATAAATAAAAATAATAATTTAAATCGTTTCGTGATTTCGTTAATTTTTTTCTTCTCATCTTCCTAAAATTTGATTGCGCCCGCATGAGAGTCACACGGGCAGCCTTCATTTGTTATCATTTGTTTTTGTTTTTGTTCTGTTAACATTACCCTAAAGACTGGACACCGCTAGACGTAGTGGCTTACCGCCTGGCCTGCTTGTAGCCATTGTAAGCGATTGTCTGGGCAACGGGCGAGCTGTACGCACCATGTGTATCCCAGCCGGAAGAGCTGCCGCCCGAGGACCAACCGCCAGTGGCAGCACCGCCACCACCACCGCCGCCCGACGACCAACCGCCCGAGCTGGCAGCAGCACCACCACCGCCGGAGTTCTTGCCGCCGAAAAGACCGCCCAGACCGCCGAGCAGACCACCAGCACCGCCGCTACCGCCCAAGCGACCCAAACCGCTTGAAGCACCAGCTGCCAGAGCGAGGAAGAAGGCAATCACCGACACAACCAGAGCCTTCTTGGCAATGAACAACAGACCGAAGATCGAACCAATACCCAAGACGGCAATCTTAGCACCAACACCCAACAGAATAGGCAGGAATTTCTTCAACAACTTCTTCTTCTTGGTACGCGACTCCACGACCAGCTCACGCAAATCGGCCTTGATGTCATCGGGAATGGCGCGAGCCACAGAGCGAGCAGCATTGGCGAAATTGAAGTTCAACGAACGTTCGGCAAAGAAGTTTTTGGCATGGTTAACGAAGTAGGTGCCCATCTCGGAAGTGCGCGCCTCAACGGTGGGGGCCACCTCAACGGCCACAGCATTGTCATCGAGCGACTTGCCCTGACGTCCTTCGTTCGACTTGACCAGCGAGACACCGCCGAACAGTTCGATTTGGGGATTATCGAAGATGGAACGGGCTTTGCGGAAGAGCTGTTGGTTCGGATCGTAAGAGATAAATGAAAAGAAAAGGAAATTTCCATTAGTTTTCAATTGCAATCAGGAGATCAATTAGTTAAGTTAAGCTACTGATAGGTTGTGTTCAGATTATGTAACAGTGGTGAGCCTTCATCTAAAATTCTCATATAAATTTAAATTAAATAAATTCAAGTGAACAAGGACACTACTAAGAGGTGGTGTGAACTTTAGATTGTGTAACAAATAATCAGGATTATGATAAAAAAAAATTATTGTATAATTGCTTTTAGTGTATCAATGCATAAGGAACAGTCAACACATGGAAATATAATCCATTTTCAGTCTCAGATTCAAAATTACATTTAATTGGTTTGAATTCTATTGAAATTTACTAAGTATTGATATCCTTTTCAGAAAAATCAATGCCTCAAATGCAACCAAAGAATATAGTCAGGCCCCAAGCTCAGTCTTCGTAGAATAAACAAAAGTCATCGAAATTTGTATTTTATTTGTAATCTTTCAATTTTCAAGGAAAAATTGTAATTAAAATCAAATGATGATCCCTATTGTTCGATCACTCATCGAAGAAGAACTGGGCACCAGACTTGACTATTCACTACAACGTTCAACTGCACTTTATTGTATAACTGTTCCTTGTTCAAAATAAACTTCCTGGGAATTCTTTAAACACCAATTAGGATTGATTAATTGCTCACAACCACAACGAAAAGAAAATTGTCTTTCACTTTTCAGAAACCTTCAATTTGGCTTTCACTTTTAACATTTTCATCTTCTTCTTCTTTTTGTTCTTTGAAGTGGTTAACTCAGAAATCCAATGAGGAGTCACACCATTACACACTTTAAAAATTTCACTTTTAATTTTTTTTTTTTCTTTTTAATTTTAATTTTTTTTCATGAATAATAATCCTTTGTAATCGTACCGTTAGTTGCAGGCACGAAATGGAATCCGATTCCAAGCACTTGGTAAATCCACTGCTTGGCGCAACGATGTTATTATCCTTGATGGGATCGGCTGAGATGCCGCTGGCTAGCAGCAGGACACAAGTGGCGGCGGCAATGAACAATTTCGTCATTTTGTCGTTTTTGTGTGTAGGACGAATTTTGGATTTTTTATATTTTGTTTTTTGTAAATTTATATTTTATTTTTCCGAAAAAATAAAATATATATTCTCCACCACCGAATTCACTGTGTGTTCATTCGAATGGAACAAGTTGCGGTTTGATAATTTTTCGTCGGTGTCAGGCTGTTTTTAAAGAGTCTCCAACAATCAACGAAAATCGTATAATTATGCAAAACCGAACGGAACGAACGAGAAATGCCCAACGTACAACAACAACAACAGCAGCCGCAACTACAACAATGTCAAACCGAAATATCCACCACAGCAAACAATACAACGCGAGATGTTAATAACAATAAATGCCCCCTCCCGGAAAAGACAAACAGAAAAAGCAGCAACAACTGCGAACGAACTTACGAGTGTCAGGCAGCATCGAGCAAACCCATCGAATGATCGAGCAGCAGCTTCACACACGCAGCCAGAAGGAGAGAGCAAGACCCCAAGCTGCGAAAAGTTGAGCGCAATTAGAAACCTTCCAATATAGCCCATAATATAGGCCACCCGACCCGATCCGATGCGATGCGATCCGAAGTAACTGCGGCCCAGAGAAAGAGCGAGCGTAAAGAGCGCCTCAAGTTTATTGACGGTTTTTTGCGTCTGCTTCCGTCATCAAAGGGGCAGACAGACGCAACTCACCGGTGCGAGCTTACAACCTTTTTTTTTTCGTGTTCATGCGTCTGTGCGAGCGTTCATAATTATGTGAGCTTTACAACATAAGGTAGCGATTACAGCCAGCAAAGAAGATTGCCTCCAAATGAAAGCGTGCAGCCCCAGAGAGAGCATTGAAGAAAGCCAGAATTGGAAGAACTCAATAGGAGAGACACTACCTTCATTTACTTGAGACAACCTTTGCAGGTCCCCAATACTCACGGATCTCAAGGTTGTTTCAAAAGGGGCTTTTCTCTCCTCTCTGCAATAATTTCGAATATTTTTCCATCATAATTTGGCGTCTTTTTACATTTTACATTTTACCTTTGAACCTTTTCATTTCACTTCGATTTTTGAGTTGTCTGCAATATTCTCCGATGGCCAACTCTCACTCGCCGGAAATTTGTATAATCTTGGCATGGCATCACCATCAATGTGTGGTACAAATTTGCTCATTTGTCGTTTGGATTTTTTATTATTATTTTTGTTGTTGTGCTTTTTGGCTTTATGTCAGCTTCCACATCTTCTTCGTTTTGCCATCATCATCATTAAAAGAGCGTCGTATCTGTTGAGCTTTGCTTCTTCTGCCGTAGAACTTCTGATGTGTCGTGTACCTTCAGTTGGCACTGAGTTGTCAGACCATCAACATTACACCATTCAGGTGCTAAACAGGTGCTTCTTCTTCCACCTCATTGTTAGCTTCTACTACTACACTATTTTTTTCTGATAGTATTATTGTTTTGTTGAAACCTTTTAGCATGTGCTGTGTTCATGAAAAGAAAGTTATCGTATAGTCAGTACCTTGAAATGGCATTTCACTTGATTTACATTTTTTTTTCGCCTTCATTTTGTGGTGGATACAAATTATTAAAATTGCTTTTTTTATCATCTGGCTGTTATGTAACCCTGGTGATTGAATGGCAGTTGTGCAATGGTTTTGTAATCCAAAGATACTGGCTGATACGATGCTGATGACAATGATGATGAAGGTATTCTATTTTATGATGACTCTGTTATCCTTGTTAGTTGAAAAACTAATTTTCCTTCGTTATGTGGCATTGCTGAAGCACTTCAATAGTCTTTTGAGAATGCATATCTATGAGGATTCGTAGAATACTTTTAATGATGAAAAGGGAAACTGCTAACTTAGTATGAAAAACATTCAAGGAAAAAAATGGCTAGGTACCAAGAAAGATACAAAATATTCTGAATCAATCCATTGAAGGCCAGCAAAAGCACATTGAGAATATACACACAAAGAATTTTCTTAATTAGGATTGCCAAGCAATAATTGAAATCCATTTTGTCTGTAAGGTCTTTAAATAAGGTAACAATATTAGAAAGAAGTTGGGTATCCATCACTTTTCAGTCCTAGCTTCGATCTCAGACGTAAACAGTCTATATGGGGACACCGAAATTTTTTCCAGAATATATAATCTTTTTTAAATTAAATTTTCTCTCAAAACAGTCTAAGGACGACCTTCTAGCTAAAATAATTCCATGGTTATGGCCTAAAATGTGATGACACCTCTGTACGCATATTTCGACCCACATACCTTCGCTTGTTGATCTGAACTGCGGTCAGATTGACACTCCTCACATATACATTTTTCTTTTATTGTTGAGACCTAAAGTACCAGGGTATAATTTGTACGAGTTAGCTTGCATTTTATCAGATTCAAAATCAGGTCCTCCAAACATTATTTTTGTATTATTCCTCACACAGTTCCTGTAACATAATGAGAACTACTGCCAGTGCACACTAAACGTTGGAAAAAAATAACCAAGCAACTGAAAAAGTATTATTTTTTATTAAATCCCAAAGAATAATTTTGACTAAACTCCCTGCGCAAAATCGTTCTAGTCCAAACACAAACACATTAACTAGTCCACATGCAACCAGTAGTAGTACCAAAAGTGGTTCATTTAGATGGAAAAACACCAATTTCATATGTTTGACGATGTCGGTAAATTGAATAGAATTTCATTGGCCTCGTGATACTCTAAATTCCATTTCATAAACTTTGGGAGTTTGAGGAGGGCGTGGCAATTATTATTCTAAAATGAAATAATTCATGCAGTGTTTAAGCGATTTCGCTGAAATTTTGTGTGTGTCTTTGGGTGATGAATGGGCAGCAGGCTGGCTCTTAAAATTTTGATCGGCCCACTGTCAATGCCCTAAAATGTTTAAAGATCTGTAACTCAGATCCTACGAGTGATTTCGTTGAAATTCTGGTTCAAATACTGGATGGTAAATGGGCAGAGGGTTGGCTATGAAAAAAGGCCACGTCATAAAAAGCTCTGTACCTCGTGTGCTATTCAAGAAATTTCGTTGAAATAGTGTATTTGAAAATGTACGATCCACCAATTGCCACGCACCGACATTTTTATAGAACTTTTACTAGGGCCGCATTACAGGGATATCGGTGATATTTTGGATTAGGTGTTGTGTAGTGAATGTGCAGAGGTATGATTGGGAAAGTCTACTTGTATTTCAATTGCTTAAATAATACATAGGATACCATTTATACATTGACGTGAAAATACAAAATTATTGCTTTTGTATTGACAACTCTAAGGAATCATCACATTGAAATTAAGAGCAAGGCGTATGGCTTCCCTCTCAGCAAATGTGTGGTCATTTTCACTGCATTGGTCCACCTCTACATTACATGTAACCATGTTTTGTAACCACTCCACATACTTGAGTTGTTACTATACCACCGACTAGTACTCCAGTGGTGATATTCTGGAGTAATTGATCCACAATGACAGGGTAATGATCCTGGCTTAGTGATAATAAAATTGTTGTAAAACATTTAATTTGAATTAAGCCCAACACTCCCCAAAATGGAATGCAACGTTGGCGACAACAATAGCAACAACAACAACAACAATGACAAATACATTGTAAATAAACTTTCATTTCGAAAACATTAAAATTACCTAGAGAGCAAAAAAAAAACAAATCATAACTCAGCCAACACAACACCAAACACCACTTAAAAGCCCTCGAAAACGTGATCATTTCGTTTGAAAACGCATTCACAGCATATCGAACACACACACACACACAGAGACAAGAAACCGATCGAAGTGAAGATGCTGGCCGACCGGGCATTTGCCGCACTTGTGACACATTAGCAAACAAATTTCAGCGCAAAAGCGCAAATAATGATGCCTCCAAAGTGAAAAGAAAGAGAAATTACTCGCATTCAGTGCCCCCAAGCGGGCCGCACTTATGAAATTACATTTAAGTATTGACAGCCATGACAGAAAAGACATTACATTCAAATAAATAAAAACAACAAAAAGTCATACACAAAACACACAAAAAAATCTCCCCCCGAAACATAAACAAAGCTAGAAAAACCAAATCACTCGTGACAGCTGATGATTTTCAATCATTGCTTTTTACTGCATAATTTTGCCTTGCAAATGTTATGGCCAGGGGCAGGGGCCCTTGCGCATATGGCAAATGTTGCTTATGACTACTTAGCGGCGATTTAAGGCGGGCCTGCGTATACACGAGCAACTATTATGAGAATGACTTTGCCAAACAAACTACAAATGCAAAATATTTGTAATAACTGTAAGAGAGTGCAGACAGGCATAAACTATCGATTGGTGGTTTGGGCTGATATGAAAGTAAAACTGTGTAAGGACTACGTTACAGAAATGTTTAGTGAAAGGAGTAGATTGGTGAGCAGTTGGTTGCACTCATCTGGACATTTTATTCCATCTACCGGAGGCATTCCTTGTTCGAAGTGGATTCTCAATTACATGAAGGAAATATTGTATGCATGCACCTAAAAACTATCTGCAGACAATTTCAATAGCGCATGTGCTTCTGCAGCTCTTGCTGCCCACATTCATTCAAAACTCATGCAAACATGAATTCATTAAATGCAGGATCTTGTCGCGATCACTAGGCAATTTTCCTATTTTGTAATTTTCGAAACGTGCCAAACACATCATCACCGGTTTGGAATTCGTTGTGACGCACAGTGTTTTTCAGCCAATTGATATGGCGGACAACATGGACAGCTACATGGTGGGTGGGTCAACATGAAATTTCCATAATAACCATGAGCCACCAATGGCGATCGTGTCGAATGATGCCGGCATTTGCTGCGGACAATATTTGCAATAACTTTTATGAATGAATTTTTTCTTTATTTTTTTTTTGTGTATTTTTTTTACGATTTCTTTGTAAACAAATTGCAAAATTTAGCGAATATTTCGCACTCGTTATAACGGGAGAAATGCAAAAAGGCCAAGGAAAAAGAAAACAGCCAACCGTCAATATCAACAGCAACAACAGCAAATAATTGCGTCAGTTGGTGAAAAATGCGGTTGCGGTTGCGGCTGTGCAGCTGCCGTTGTTGATGATGATGGCGTTGGTAGACTTGAAGCCTTATTGTAGAGGCAATGGCACTGAATGGATTTTTCGTTGTTGCCCGTCTTCTTCTTCTTCAAATTCGGGTACGGCGAAATGCCTTTGCCCATATTTCCATTTATAGCCCATTCAAGCGCATTTCTCCGCTTGGAGCGGTATTGCGCATGTATGTATGTATCTACATCGGTCCGTTATGTTGGCTTCTGTTAAGTGGTATTGGTGAGGAAACCGGATGATGCTGTCAGACTCAGATATTTGCTCGAGATTGTGTGCGCAACAAGTTTTGGATTGTGTAATGATTTTTCAGTATTAAAAAGTCTTTTTTTTCCCTCGTGAGTTGATGTTGTATTGATGATTACTTAATGCCTTTCGCAGAGAGACCCTTTCGGTGATGATCAATTTCGGAGAAAGAGTATACATTAAATTAAGGCATGTAATTATATTTAATAGCTTTAATCTGCATTGCGGTATGCCTTAAGATCACGATAATTTTTAAATTGCAGCTATCGTCTTATGACTGGCATTTTTAATTGATCGGAAAGCTGATAAGTCGATAAATATGTTGGTTAATTAATATAAATTAAGAATTAACTGTAGAAGTACAGAATATCTGCATAATAATTTGGCTAGTCAGAAGCTGAAGTTAGAAGCGGAATCGTGATCAATCATTGAATTCATCGCACAATTTGCATCGAATTTTTCAATGAAATGGAATAGCGATTAACTGATGCAGCAAACCAAAAAAAGGCCAAAAAATCATCAATTTTCTTTGACAAAATATGGCCGATAGTGAAACATATCAAATTTGATACTGCTGCTGTATTATTTATGTGAAAGAGTGGTGAATTGATGGGATACTAACGTAATTTTGATAAGGATCCAACGTAAATTTGCATTTACATAATAGCATGGATAATTTATCTTGGTGATCATATATTTTTATGAATGCAAATATTATTATTTTCATTATTTTCATAATTTTCATTACAAAATGTTTTTTTCACATTTTTTGTATTTATGTCATTGCTTTGGCACAGAAAGTTCTAAGCCGTTTAAAATTATTCAAAGCCCGTTTGTTATGGTGGCACGTCTGCGGTCGTATGTTGAAGTACGTGAATTCTTATCATTATATGCTAAAATGTACGTGTGTTACGTAATATTGATAGGATATTATTTGATAAGTAGTGCTGCAAATTGATAATGCAGTGTAAAACGTGATACTATCAACTTATTGTTTTTCATATCAATTTAACAAAAATAGTATCAATATGATATGAAGAACGAATTAAATGACACAATTCTTATCAAATTAACAAGTTTTGACATGAAATTGAAAGGAAGGCAATTTCAACTTTACATGATTTTTTATTTCAGTGTAAATAGTTCAATATAATACTAGAGACATTATTTAATTGACAAATTAATGTATGAGTTAAATATCAAATACTGGCCTTAAATTACTAAAGTAATCGAATGTCTAGTTACTTAACTACGAGTGTTAATCGAATTAACTTTGGAGTTATCGTTTCATTCATGAAATAAAAACATCTATACACGCAGAGAAAAAACATGGTTGACCCAATCATATTTTAAGGGGAACATATTATGATTGGCGAAATGATTGCACCAACCATCCACATGATTGGAAACTGAAAATGTACATGGTTGCAGCCAAAATGTAGATGATGGTTACAATCATGTGAACCAATTTTTAGTTAACTTTTAATTAAATTTCATTATCTACTTTTTAATTATTTTAAATTACATTATTAATATTTCAATGTAATATTAGCTGATTGTTATATTATATTTAAGAAATAATAGTTCATATACATTTTTCTTTACTTACTTACGTTTGCCTGTGCCGAGATTTGAACCCGGGACACTTGGGTTGCTGACGAAGCGCGTTAGCACGTTTAGCTACTACTGCCTTACATTTATTATGTTCTAAATGCATACATATACTAATCATATGACATTTTCGTGAGTATTCATTCAGGCCAACTATTATATGATTGTCATTATCATTATTGAATATCCAATCATGTTAATTATTGCCTGCACCATATTATGATTTCTGAAATCATTCGGTTTGTCACCCCAACCATAAATTCTCGCCACAATCATAATATTATTAAAGCAAAAAATGTATGATCTCTGCGATCATGCTCCAACCATATTTTTTCTCTGCGTGTAGTTAACTTTTTTATCGATTCATCCTTAAAGTAATCGATTAATTAAGCAATTAATCCATAAATCAGAAAATTAACCTTAGTAACTGATACTAGAGTAAAATCATTAAATTAATCGACTAATTAATCGATAAACCATTGTATTATTGGATTTATTTGTAATAAATCATTCCGAATATTAATCGATAAATCAAAGAAGTAAATTATTATATTAATCGAATCGAAAGGCTTAATGAATTGATAAATTAGAAATGAATAATCGATTAATAGAAATTGGCATTGTGACTAATTATAATCCCTAATTACATCATTGATTGGAAATTAGAAATTTATTTATTGCCTGCAATAGCTAGAAATCATTCGATTATTTTCATTCGTTTTTTTTCGAAATTTCGATTATGATTTATCGATAAAATATTCGATTACTTACGCATTATTCATAAAATTTTATTATTTGATTAAAAAATGTAGAAAATCATTAAAAATAACCAATTATCTAGGGCAATGGTTACTCATTCAATCAACCGCTGAGAAGAATAAAAATATTTCTTATAATTATAAAATTATGACTACTCCCTGAAAGCACACAAAAGGTAATTACAAAATTTCAACAAGTTAAGACGAGCAAATGAAAAAAAAAAACAACAACTCCCATCATCTTTGCCAACCCGATCAGAGTCATCTTCAATTCAACCAAACTACCCAACAACAACCGAAACAAAAAAAAAACAGAAGAAAAAAAACGAAAGTTTTCGATTTCCGCTGCTGATAATTTTCGGTGCGAACAAAAGAAATATGGAATTTCAGTGAAATCTCAATTTCATTAAAATATTTTCATCGAATTTGGACCAGTGTAAACATGGCCATTGTGGCCGTTGCTTATATGGCAACCCAAAAAAATGAAAAATAAATAAAAAATAAATTAGGTATTATGCATAATTCGTTGCTTGACAATGCTGACAACACTCCGATCTTCGGAAATTGAATCTTCTCTTGTTCCTCTAAAGGGAAAATGAGAACGCACATGTTTAAAGAA
The DNA here is from genome assembly GCA_951394025.1 of Heteromyza rotundicornis. Lineage (NCBI taxonomy): Eukaryota > Metazoa > Arthropoda > Insecta > Diptera > Heleomyzidae > Heteromyza > Heteromyza rotundicornis. The sequence continues at coordinate 70,904,701 of OX596012.1, read as the reverse complement.
AAAAAAAACCACAACAACGAATTCGATTTCGATTTCTTTGTTGGACCGAAATTGTACAAAAATCGAGAGCTTTGTTAGACGACTGGTACACAGTGAATATCGTCGTAGAAGAAATATTCAAAGCCGATCCCAGGCAACTTTCTTAATTAAAATTTTAAATTTTCTTCAGTGTTTTCGTATTAATTACAAATTATGATGCTGATGATCGGGGGGTGTAGTGTGACTTGGAAATGCGTTCGCTTTCGTTCTTTGCCAATAACTTAGATTAACCCAAATGTGTCGCCTTGGCATGGGGTTAGGCCTATTATTTTATGAGTTGCTTGAATATTTGACCAACTCAAATGTGAAAGTTGTAAGTCATAAACTACAATATTTATTGATAACATTCCGTACGGTAATCTTCTCACTGTTAATCGCAAGGGAAATTAAAATTGAAATGAGCTTCTTTTTTTTCCTCATCGCCACAAATATTGACTTTTCCTTTTAATTTATTCAACTTCGGCTTCCATTTCGTTGATGATTTTTTTCTTCTTGTTGAGTCAAACGGAATAACGGTCAAATCAATTATGATGGCTCAGTCACAATTGGCCAATTCGATGCGCGCAGCCTTGAGCGTTGTGGTTCTGTTTGTCTGCATATTGGCCAATTGCCATTTCTCGTTAACAATTTGCCTAAAATCATATCATTTTCTGAATTTTTTTTGGAGATTTTTATTTTCTTTGCCATCATTTTTTGTATTTTTTTAAGTTATTAACGCTTTCAGTCAATTACGAAAAATCACAGCCAACGGTTGGCCATCGACGACGACAACAACGACAACGACGATGTCTTCAACCCATTCACAACGCAACGGCAAATTGCCGATTCGATCATCTTGTAGTTGTAGTGTGGTCAACGCACAATCGGAAATTGTTATTTGAACAAAAATACAAAAAGTGGTGAAAGTTCTCACCCTGCGAAAATTACAAAAATGAAGGTTTTTCAATAAAAAACAAAATTTAAAGAAATTGTATTGACGAAAATGACAACAGCAAAGATTAATGTGACAATTTTAAAATTAGGATTTTTAACATTTATTTAATTTTTAACAAGAAAAAATGTATATGCATCTGATTCATTAGTCCATCTCTGCTAGAGACTATACAAAGTAATACTGTGTAGGTAGGTACTCACTTTTTCATTCTCTGATCTTGTTTCCTTTTAAAAAGTCTTTGAGGTTTCAAATCGCATTAATTCAACACCGATTGTGAACATATAGATAACAATTGGAACAAACACGTTTTCATGCCTTCAAATTTAATGTGAGACACGTTCTTGTAAACATTTGGTATCTTATTTTGTATCTTAGCTCGTGTATGGATATATTTTTTTATCATCTTCTATTAGCCAAAAGTCCACTTAAATTTAATTTCCAAAAATAATTCCAATAGAAAGTGAATATTTACCAGAAGGCATTGGCCTTAATTTCATTGTCAACTAGTAACAGCTTCTTCATCTCTTTTCAATGGTTGGCCGTAGCCAACTAATTTTTACAAGTAATCACACACAGGGCATGACACAAGCGTCTGATAATCGCCCATTAAACGACTCGTGCCAATTTCACATCCACATTTCGGCAGATTATTAACTTACCCAGCCGTCGATTTTATGGCGCATCGTTTTCTACGAATTTCTACGATAGATAAAATGGATTTTAACGATTGGTTGTAAATTTCTTTTGTCTGGCCGAGTGATCATATTGGGTTCGTTAGAAGGGCCAAAAAATGTAATTAATTATTCTGCAAGCAGAACTGATACAAAAAATTTTAGGCTATAATGAACTTTAAGCCTGCAATTTCCACTAAAGATGCATATTAAATAATGTTTTTAGAAATTTGTCACAACAGCCCCATTCATGAACTGGTGCAACTCAGTCAATTTAAATTTCTCCTATACACTTTGTCATGAGTTAAGTCAGTTCCTGATTCTGCGGGCGAGCGAGTTACGCCACTTCGTGAATTTTACGAAAGATATTAGGACTTTAGTCAAGCTTCTAAATCAGTGTTAACCAGCCCTATACCCGCGGGTAAATCTCTTGCTGAGCTTTGAATATGTATACGAGCGACAGCTTTGCCAAAACTGGTTTAATCTGTGCTCAGATTTCGTTGAAGCAAAATGCTGCGTTATTGTATCGTTTATGCGTACACTGAGTAAATCGGAAATTCAAAATGTTTAACTTTCAATGGGAATATGACTTTTTTTCATTGAAAATGTATACCACGAGGCCCAATGCTTGATGTATAACAAGGCGCTACTTTTAAATAAATAAAAACGACATCGAATGGTATGAAAATTTCAGATAATTATTTTTCGTTCTTTTAAATTTTGTTTTTATCTTAAGCGGGCTTAAGTTAAGCGAGTTTATTCATCTGTTATGCTTTGAAAAAATATATGAACTCTTACTCGATTTTATTTTCAGAAAGCTTTCAGAAAGCTTTTATGACAAATTTTTCTCAGTGTAAAGCTTTCAATATGAGGTATATGTGATAATTGCGGACCTATAGCTTAACGCCGAATCCGAACGGCGATACTCTCAAATTAAATATGTTTTTTCATAGCAAGTTACTCTCGCAAGTGTGGCATTGCTTTGTGAGAAAGTGACAGTCTAAACAGAAAAATTTCTGCTTACCCGAAGGGTCGAACCCTATATCTTCCAATTGTGAGGCATATGAATCTCAGGAGTGTAATGTGCTCAGATCAAAAATTAGTCCAGAATATACTATAAGCTATCATTTTGCGTAATAATGTCAAAGGCTTCTTTTCACTCTATGAAATATGTTGGTTTACTTTTGCTCAAATAAATACTGTGAACCGTCATAGTATTGATCTATGTGAGACAAATCGCCACTACTCAAACTTAACTTTTATTTAAGGTTCGCTTCTGCTCTGAGCACATCACAAATGATGACAAATATCTGTACTACTATTTACAGTGAAATTTCCACATGAAAATTTCCACAATTTTTCGCGTACAACAAAGTGTTTCTTGGTAACGTTCGATATTGACCGACTGTAATATTTTTAATTGTTCGCAATAAATTTTTACAATTTCATAAATGGCTGAGATATGCAATCAATATTCCAGTAATAAAACGCTTTAAATACCAGGCAGTAAATGAGTAATGAGTTTTCATATTTTACAATAACAAAAATTTCTTCGCATTTTTTTTTTTTTGGATTTTATTTGCAATTTGCATAACAAACAACTTGGAAAAAAAATCGCGTATTTTAATGAACTTGTGTAAGAATGCGAAATGTACAAGCCAGATTTACACTTGCTGGCAAAATACGATGAGGCGTTGGATGTTAATGGAAATATTTCACAAAAGAATTTGCGGAATTTAGGTTAAAAATTAATTTGCATCTGAATGGGGCGAAGAAAACAAGGTGTGAAGGCGATTAAGATGAAAAGTGAAACTGAGAATCACAGCGTGTGTGTGTGTGTGTGAGTGTATTTGTGTATTACTGAAACGGGGTTGAAGTCGTATTTATGTGGGTTGAATGTTGAAGAGAAAATACCAACTGAAACACAAATAAATGGCCAAGGCATCAGGTGGACAGACTCCAAGGAATTCATATTGAATTTGAACTTGTGCTAAATTTCACAACCTTTCCTACCCAACAACTTGTAATTAAATGAAACACTCCATCCCAAAGATAACAACTTTTATTAATTTCATTAATTCGAAAATAATTAAATGAAACTGACCACTGACTGACTGCTCAGCTAATATAACTTTCATTTATTGGCTATAATTATGATGACTCTTACGAAGATGATGATGATGATTAATACTGAAATATATACGAAAAACCATAAATGATATTTAGAAAATCAATTTCATTGCGTGTCCGCACGCAATACCATCCACCAAACCATCAAAATTGCTTATGTAAACACCAGTCACAACGAATCAACATCATCGCAATCGCCACGGCCATCATCATCTTCGACACATTACCACAAGTCATTCACAATTAACCATAAACTCTGAAAAGGAAATTATAAACTTTTTTAAATGCTTTTCTTCGTTTGACTATTTTCGGTTTGTTCACATTTTATGAATTTATTTTATTATTTAATTACGCTGACTTTTGTTGCATTTTTTTTTCTTATTAGAAAATCCGCTAGCAAAGCCGGTCCAATGCAAAACACAACGAAAAAAAAAAACACACGTACATTTCAACGAACGAAAAGGGAAAGTTATTATTAGCAATTAGCGCCAGCCGCCAGTCGCCAGTCGCTAGCTGTTGGGTTGCTTGCCCGCTAAAGATCCGGGGGTGATCCCTTCGTCGTATGTGGCGGCATTCAAAAACACTGAAATTGTGTAACTCCAAATTCGTGTATTTAATGCCACATTAATGTAACCGAGGGATACTTACGATTTATGCCGGTTTTTTTTCGCTCTCTTCTTGCTGTAACGACGCCATTAATAACGTAATAGCCTTAGATTACAACGAAACGGCGTATACCCAGTGTCTTCTTCCTCCTCGTTAATTCTGTCATTTATCAGTAACAAGTTAATTTTTTATTTCGTCTGGCCAAAAAGAAAACCTCAATTTAAATAATTTTTCCGCTTTACATTTTTATTACTCGAACATAAAATCATTGTTGGTGTTTTTAATCGTCCGTTTCTTTGTTGGGTGTTCTTTTTTCTCTATTCTTGCGCTGAAGCATTTCTTTTTGTCGCTTTGACAAGTCTGCCATTACCCCCTGTATAACTAACTTGTCAGAAATAATTAATCACTCTTAAAAAGTTTACTGCTTTATGGAGTTTATGTAATTGGAGTGTGGGTAAAATTCGCTTTCCGTTAACCACAATAAACTGAATTCTGAATTTATTGCAGAAGGGTTCATTTGCATACGAAAGAAAATGTTGAATGCACTGCATTCAGACTTTTACTACTTGCCCGTGAATAATAAGTGAATTAATGAAACACTTAAAAAAGATTATTTTTTTTCAATTGGTAATGAGCTTTAATCGCATTGAAAGTGATCATGATCATCATGAAACTTGTCATCAAAGTTTTGTGTAGGTACATTCAGTGTTATTAATCCAATCATTTAACATGATTTCAAATGATTGTTCACCAAAATGTTCCTTTAGCTAAAGTTAGATTAGGCAAATATTTGTCCAAAGATATTCAGATATTTTTTTAAATCCACTAAAATCGTATGTAACTAAATACAGTATTTTATTTTTCTGATTGTATTTTCTCAGTATTTGGGCAAACGTTTGCCTAATCTGACCTTAGCTTTACTTAAACCAGACCGTCACTAACATTCTGTGTTAAACACATTCTAAAAAAATAAAAAAATTAGATAGTAAACCAACTGTGCAATTCCACCACTCGATATAACCCATTAAGTAAAACATCTATAAAAAAAAAAAATTTCTAAACATTTCAAATCTGATACCAGTAATAAAAAATATTTATCTTAGGACCTGTTTTGAATAATAGGTGGTTTTGGAGCGTGAAACCATGTCTGAAATGCATTTCTGAACACCGAATCCGGCCATAAAAAAATATTCTCATTTTCGTTAATTTTTTGTTTGCTTGGAGGAAAAAAACTCGTAAAAGCAACATTTGTGTCAGTTTCAGTAGGTCAAAGGTGACTTATATATACTATCTCTACATCTGCTGAGCCATATTGGATGCGCCATCTTGAATTTTGAAATTTCGACATCAAAATCGAAATCAGAGTCCCCGAATTAGGTTACGTATTTTACAAAAAAAAAAACGATTTTCACTTACATATATGGGAAACGTAGGCGTCGCAGTTGACCGATTCCGCCCATTTTAAATACCTACTCCTTCTAAAGTGTGGGCCCTCTAGCTTTCTTCTAGCTCCTGCAACCGTGTTTACAAGGACGGGCGGATAGACGCCGATCCAGAATATACCTTCTAAAGTGTGGGGCCTCTTGGTGTTACAAACATGACACTAAAGTGAATGTCCCGTACCTCATGAGGTGTTGGGTATAAAAAGGCAATATCGCCACAACTGCTACAAGTATAGTTCATACATAAAGACGGACAGACAAACATGATGACATAACGATAAATTGAAAATAAAATATCAAGGAGGGGAAGATAAAAGTGTTATGTAACTAAAACAAAATTTCTAATAATTATCCTTAAAGTCTTCCAATTAAAAAAAATCTAATTTCAAAAAGCCTATTTACACAGTCATTCCCATGCCGCATGGGCATGCCGTTTTTAGAATTTACACTGACGAAATTTGACAGTTTTTATATGAAAATGAAAATAAACGAAGCTTGGAGCTGCCACCTTTTACGTTTTTTGTATGGATTTTCGGTGCAAAATGTTCTATCCCGTTTTCACTACCGCAGTTCTTATTAGCTCTTTTTAAGATTTTTCGTCATGGAACTGATAGTGTAAATATGCTCAAAAAAATGTTCACTTAGTTGCACTTTTAATAATAAAAAATAATTAAATTAAATAAAGAAAATTTTTTTGACTCTAGAAAGTCTCCTATATATAGGATCTACAGATAAAGGTATGTCGAATTGTCATTCGGAGGTGTGTTTTAAACCATAAATATTGGACAAGAGCTGCGAAAAGGTTGTCTGTGGAAAGGTAATTGAATAACAAATAAAAAATGTAACAAAAAATCGAAATTTGTAGTATTTATCCTTAAAATCTTCTATTAAAATCTGATTTGATAGAACTTAAAAAAAATTAGTTAATTTCGGAACTTATTTCTTGCTAAAATGATTTTAAAGGTTGCATTTGTTAGCATGTAATTAATATTGTGTGATATCTGTGCATTCACCGCCCTCTACAAAACACCCATTGATGTTAACCTTTGAAAGCAGCTAAAAAATGTAGAAAATATAAATAAATTTTCTAACGAATGTGTTTCCATAGAAATTTATTAATAAAATCTTTTATATGTTAGTTGTAAATAGGCAAGACACTTATTTAAAAAACATTTCAAAAAATCAGAATAAATTAAAAAAAGATTAATTAATTCCTTTTCTAAACTCTTGTTATGAGAACAGTGGGAATAGTGAAAGTAACACGGGAAATAATTTATGCAAAATTAATACTAGTCCACCAAAAATTAAATAAAAAAAAAACCAACAACGAAAATTATTCAAAAAAATCCCTAAAAGAAAAGAAAAGTGAATCAAAGACAAGATATTCCATATTTTATGCATGACAGTGAAAAAGAGAAGAAGAGATGAAATGTCAACATATGAAAAGTGGCAACTAAAAATAAACGATGAAGAAATTCCAAAATTCCTGACAAATTAACCGACCAACCAACCAACAAAAAAAAAGCCGAAAATTAATATATATATTTGTCCAGGTCTGTCTGTCTGTCTGTCTTTCTGTCTGTCTGTCTGTCCCTAACGCTAACCGATTCAAAATTTACAACTCCACTTAAAAAATTTTTTTAAGTTGTTAACCTTTTTTTTTTTTAATGTTAGCTATTCTGGTGGTTTGTCCACACGACGCTGCGGTCGTGAGAAGGAACCAACCAGAGCCACTTACAAATATATCCACACATATATTTTTTCTTATAAATGTTAGCCGCCCTGGTGAGGTATCGAACCCACAACGCTGCGATTGTAAGTAAGATGAAGTAGCGAACTAAGCGCCTTCTCACCAGAGCCACTAATGCTCATACAATGCCTTTACCTAATATCGATTAACTTCATCAAGCCGCATGCAAAACGCTTTCATGTATATACACACACAAAAAAATCATTTCACATATAAAAAAATAGCTTCGACCTAAAGCTGCCACCTTTAAGAAAATAACACTGCCACAAGACTATTCTTGCCACCTATCACTATTTTCACCTATTACGGTGGTGTATTAGATTTTCATATTACACTTTCATAATACACTTTCCTATACACTGCATATATTCCCAGTACAACATTAAGGTCCGCACACATCAACGCGAAGTACCGCAACCGCAGCGAAACTTACTCAAAAATGTTTCTTGCAAATGCGAAAATATATTTGCTTAAGGTGAGAAATTTCATAAAAACAAATAAAAATGTGAATCATTTATAAATTAAAATTCCCGAAAAAAAATACTACAAAATGAACACCTTTCTTAGAAGTCACTAAAGAAATTGTAAAAGGGGAAATCAAAACTTAAAAAAATTTATTTCTTGGAAAGCTGATTTTTGCTACAATAAAAGATTCAGATTCGGTTTTAGTACGTCAAAATACATAATACGAAAATAAAAATTGAAAAAATCCAATGAATAAAACACTTTGCAATAAAAATGATCGACAATCGGAAATAATGTTTAGCCGTAACAGGTGGAAACATTGTTAGGTGGCAACGCTAGCCTTTTGGTAATATTATTTCCTTAAAGGTGGCAATGGTAAATCAAAGCTATATTTTTGTGTGTATATACACATTCACCATACAGCTTGATGAACTACATCGCCATTAGCTCAATTTATTTTATAGCTGGCTGTGGTCAGTTGGGTAGAGCTTCCGCTTTGTCTGCGGCAGTCTTGGGTTCAAGCCCGTCACCGGTCGTATTTTTGTTTTGAATCCATTGCTTGATATTCTTTTTTTTTTTTTTAATCTTTTTTTTTAATTCTTTTTTAATGGAACAGTTCAACTTTACACAATTACATCATCAAACAAAATTTATTTCTATTCTTTACAAAATTTAATAAAAAATTACATATTTCACAAATTTCTATAAAAAAAAATTACATTTAAATTTTGAAAACATAGAAAATATTTTTGAATCTAAAATATATTTAGTAAACATTTAATTTTTTAAAATTAGTGTGTTTTTTTCCCGTGCATGGCACGGGCAAATTTACTAGTAATAAATAAACATCTCAGAAGCAAGAAGCGAGAAATTAAAGATGCAGAAGAAAAAAAACGCAACTACAACGAAAAAATAATAACAAGAAAACTTTCACCGATTTCAGAGGCGAGCGACAAAAATCAAGCAGAAAAAACTATACAAGATACAAATAAATCGATAGACGGACGACATCTTGGCCGAATGCAAAGAAATTCTGGTCAAACCAGAAATACAGCAGACAGACATGTGTGTGTGTGCAATGGAATGCACGTAAAATATGAAACGAAAACACTAACTTCAAAAAGATATAAACAAAAGATACGCAAACATGCAACGAGGGAAATGTTGCATGCTTGCGAAACTGGTTGGCTGGAATATGGAGCAAGCGCATACGATGCGATGAAGATTACAACTGCTTCAGACAGACGAACCGGTACGCAAATGGCAGAAAAGGGTTAAGAGAGCAACAAGGCACTAGGCCTAAAGGCTAGACTATAATTAGGATCAAGATTGAAATGTGCAAGGCAGAGAACACCAACACGTAATGCAGTATTTTTATATTTTCCATAAATAATATTAATAAATTAACAAATTAACAAGTAAATTACAATAATTGGACTTTTCTCATTCAGTCTTGAGTGCAGAAGAAGTGTTTTTCGATTTAAGCACTTTTCCCACCATCCTTCAGCCAACCACGGTAGACCAATGGCAACGGATTGAATGGTTCAGTGCTGCTGCTGCGGCGTCGTCTTCGCTTGTGATGTCCCCCATCTGCGCTGACATACTGCACACTGTGCGACGATTCTTGTCCATGCTGCGACAGCGACTTCAGACCCACCATAGCGGCCATCATCAGAGCGGCCATGGCCACACCGAGAGCCTTCATGGCCATCATACCGATGCCGCCCATACCCATGACGGCCATCATTTTGCCAAACATCAGTCCCATGGCCAGCATCATGCCTTGGCCTTTATCCTTTTTGCGTGCTTCTGTTTCGGGGCGGGGAGGGTGAAAGAAATTAAATATTCAGAAAAAAAAACGTTAAGTGAAATTCTGCAGAGTATTCAACTTTTGCAATGTACATAATTCAATACAAAATTTAAATGTGATTTCAAATTGAGTTACGGGAACGACATTTTGGTTGAATATTTTCAGAAATGTTGCAAGGACATTTTTATAAATTCCAATATAAAATAAATGAATGGAAAATATTCTGTTGTGTGAAATATTTGAAAGCTTTTGCAGCACCACAAATCCGATTCCAGAGGATCAAGGTCGGAACCTTTCCACTGTGAAAAACTCATTCATTTAAAAAATTCACGAGTACCCATTGCAGTTCATTGGCACAACTTGAAGGCAGTAATTGACTTCAAATGAATTCAATCACCAGTTCGTGCCCAACAATGCGAAAAACTGCACTTCCATCATAAAAAATCAATAACGATTTTCACTTTTTCGCTTCGGAGCCGCATAAAAATCACAATTTTATGCAAAATATTCCATTAGCCACATCGTAACACTCGAATTGAGATCACTGAATTACCACAAAACATGAATAAACCATTCGACTGCCCACTGCAGCAGCTAAACTATAAATTCACTTCAAAGCGGTCACGCGAAATGCATTGCGGCAAAACCCACCTTCAATGGCGCCACCATCATGCGCCGCAAAACGTTCGCTTTCGTTTGCCAGCAATTCGGAAAATCTTATGTTCAATTCATGGGTTCGCAAATACTGCGAAAAGAGTCCCAGAAACGAGTCGTCCTCAGATTCATTGGATTTCGCGCTAGTGTCATTCGCTGATTGGTCCTCTTGGTGGGCAACGATTTCCAGACCGCGTACAATTACAAGCGGCTTATCGCTTTTATTCAGATTGTGTATGACATTGCGTATGGCGCGCGAACCGCGACAGTACAGCGAATTATTCTCCACGGAATTGGTCACACAATCCGAGGACAGTCCCTTGGCGATTGCGTCCGGCAAGGAGGCTTGCGTTACGGCACACAGCAAGGCCCAGAAAACGCACAACTTTAACATGTTTTATTGATATTCGTTAATTGTTAATTAATAAAATAAATATTTGTATTGCTCCACACTCCGATCCGAAACGAATTTAATCCAATTGACAACTAAGTGTGCCTTCAAGTACTTGTCTAGATTATATACTCTGCATTTCTAACTGACTGCCAAGTACTTTCCCAAAGTACAAACGGTTAAAACAAATCAAAAACTAACTAATTTGTTACAATTTAATGCAAAAAAAAAAAATATATTTCCAAGCAAAAACAGAAACAAAAGAAATGATCCCTTCAAATGTAATTTTCCTCTTGAGTGGAATCATTTTCAATTTCTACGGTCAGCTGGTCACTCACATTGAAATGTCTTTCTTTGCGTATTCAAAAGCATTCAACGACAACAACAATAACATTGACGCTGTCCATTCATCATAGCCAAAGCTAACAAATCATACGGTGATTGTTTTAAAATTTTACATTAAAGACCCTTCAATTGCAGTTATTTCGGACGTGGGTTCCGCCCACCCCACCCATTCACATCAATTGTTTTACAGTAGATCTAACTCCAATGCTGGCACCAATTCCTCACTCTTATGTCAAACATGTCACAGAATGCCTGCATGAAATGAGACAATGGCTGCCTTGTCTTTCGTTTGACATGTTTTCACATTTTTTCTTTTAATTTTCTTTCATTTGAATTTCTCCTAATAAGAACCAAGTTGCAATTTGTCAACAAAGTGAGTAAGAGTGAAAAAGTAAAACAAAAAATTGGAATAAAAATCAGTTAGTGAATAAAAATAGTAAATGATTTGGATCTAATTTAAACTAAATGCAATTTAAGAAATTTTTCACCATTTTATGTACTTCCAGTTTCAATAAAGGAAAATGTGTGCTTTTGATAGATGCCATTTACACTAAACTGGTCTAGTTTTGTGTTAAAAGCCAAAGCTATGGGCAGATATCCAGAATAAATTAGACTATCAAAAATAGCAAAAAAAAGGATTTCAATTTTTACACAGATATTGATCTGATTTCATTTCACTTTCACACTTCCTGCTAGTTCTTATTCGAAGCGGAATTAGAATTCCTTCACAGCTTTATAGGTCTACATTGACTTCCGAAGAGCATGACTTCAATAACCTCAATGGAAAATAAATAAGGGAATAAAATTCAATTGGTCAGGACCCCTACCAGTGTATGGTATACTAACTCCATATGTTTTGAAAATGGAATCAGACTGAAATTGAAATTAAAACCATTCTTAAATGGAAATTGACCGGAAAAGGAAATAGAAACATTTAATTTCTTTTTGTTATGGTATCCTGATATTTTGGCACCCATCTTAATTGAACTAATATTCAATAATGAATTTTTATATTTAACGAGGTCATTTTGTTAATAATGATTTTGTATAGTCGGGTTCAAGCTCAAGTACAGCCTAAATTAAATAAAGACTTCGATTTGTGTACAACAACAAATTTTAGTCCTAGCAAGAATTGCTTGGCTAATACAGTGCATCTATTACAACAAACAAATTGTATGCCAGTGAAATATGTTCAATATTCCCAGCCAATAATTTTATCGTTAAAGAGCTCGTAAACGAAGATTTTTTCGATCGAAAAGCGGATAAAACAATCGTAGGCGACACACGATAACGATACGTATACGAGTCCGACTTCGTTCTTAATTTTGCATCGAAACGAGTTATCGTTATCGAACAAAAAAGTGCTCGTTAACGAATCCGTTAACGATCTCGTAAACGATCATCATTACGATAGTTTTAACAAATCTAAAAAAAAAATATTTCTTTTTTAACTTGGAATTTTTTTTACCTTATTTTTATTGGCCGACTTTTCCTTAGAATAATTTTTAATAACCTTTTCACTGAGTCGGGACCCGGGATTGAACTCACGTCCTCCGGATTTTAAAGTATGTGCCGAGCGCTTAACACATTCACCTAACTCAGCCATTATTGAACAAGCGCTTAAAAGTATAACTTAACAAACGTTTTAAAATTGTTTTCCTAACAGTTTGAAAAACACTGATTCTAAAAATAGAAATTATCTTGCTGAGAAATCGTTATACAACTTTTTTCTAACAGTTTGAAAACCATTGAATCTAAAAATAGCTTTTCAAAACGATAATTTCGTTCGTTAATGTACTCGTAAACGAAGTCGTTAAAGAATTCTTTAACTAAGTCGTTAACGATTTCGATTACGAAGTCGTAAACGATATTTTATCGAGGAAATTACGACTATCGTAATATACGAGTGAATGTCGGACTTTTCTCGAATATTTTTGATCGAGAAAAGTTCGTAAAATACGATCTTCGTAAAAAGTTCGTTCAATTATTGGCTGGGTTCACATTGGCTGTCACACAAATATTTACACGCCACAGTTCTAAGCTACGGTTTCGAATTGTTGTAATTACAGTCAGTGTAAAAAAAATGTACACTATTCCGGGGAATTTTGCGAATTTTTTGAAGAATTTAGTTTTTGGTGGATTTGTATATAAATTAGGGATGTGCCGGAGCTCCGCAACGCTTCCGCGGAGCACCCTCACTAAATTGACATCCGCATCCGCAAATTACCAATTTAAAACACCCGCTTCCGCATGCGCAACATGACACAGGCAGATCGCCTATATCAAAGTTTTGCCAGATTCACCCGCCAAAACACCCAACAAAAAATATTAAAACTGCAAAAATAAAATTTTTTCGAAAAAGTTGTTTAAAACACTACATCCGCAAACGGTTCTGCATCCGCTTATGTCATTTTCAAACATCCACATCCCTATCGACACTTTTTACAGCTCCGCACCCTCCAAACCCACATCCATCACATTCCTAATATAAATCATGAATTTTGCCATATGAAGCCAAAAACTCCATTTTTCAAAAAATTCTCAAAATTCAAGGGAATTTTTTTATCAGAAAACTTCCTTTAGTAAAATAGTCTTTATATTGAGCAACGCAACTTTTTGTATCCAAAAAAAAAATGTTTAGCCCCTAGTAAAAAAGGAGAAAAAGTAGCTAAATTCCAACAGGCCGTTTCGCGGTAGGTACTTAACAGATTAAGGTATTCTTATACTCGTTCGAAAGGGCTCCAGGAGACCCTTTTATTCCTAAATTTTTGAACCGGAGTAGTGTACATTTTTGTTTGACGCTGACTGTATAGTTGTACCAGGAAAGCTCACTGATGAGTTCCTTAGTGGGAACGAATGTGCATATGAGTAACTGTCTGCTGGCACTAAAATTTGCTGCTGTATAAAAATTTAGTACATCAGGAATTCCAATGAGTTTATTTCAATTGCATGAACTCTAAGTTCTTTGTAAGAAACAGCTAGAGCTTGTCATTACAAATAACACAAAATGCGAAGAATGTTGATACAATTAAATTTCCTGGAAAATCATGCCCGTATTGTTGTGGAAAATAAAGTTCTGATGAAATAAATGTATTTCTCAGAGAAATAAAAGTGTTCAGTTGGAAAGGATTCTTCAATGGAAATTGTATTCATATTCTTTATAAATTTGCATGAGCACAACATTTCCAATTGCCTCACAGCACTTGGGCTTCTATGGAAAAGACACCGACTTCTCCTTGACTTTGAAAAATTGTTCATGGCAAAAATTACCTGGTGCGATTATGAGTGTGTGTGTGTGTGTGTGTGTGTGTAGAAAACGCTTAAAAAGAAAAATAAGCTCAAGCGCAATTAAATAGTAGCACAACACAAACCGTAGAGAAACAAGCGGGTATTAATAACTTAAAATGTTTCTTAAATTGGATTTAAACGCTTGATGGAGCATGTGGAAAGCACACGGTTGTGTGTGTGCGTGTGTGGCTCGTAAATTGACTGAAAAATTGTTATTATCGTGTTGGAAAATTTTTTAATTTATTTATTTTTAAATGATCGCTGAGAAGTTTTAATAAATTAATTTTATAATGAACGAATGAACGGCGCATATTTTATTTAGTATTTATTGCAGTAAAATTAATTTAATTTTCATTTACAAACATTTTTAGTGTTACAATGAGAAACGTTATCGTATTGCAATTTTGCATTGAAGTGCATCGAAGACTACTCTGCATTTATTCAATTTCTTTTTCCTATGAATTCCAACAGAAAATGCACCAGGATTGCACATCCACTTCAGTAGTTACAACTTTGACAAATGATACGAAAATGTTTCCTAGCATTCAATGGAATTTCGTATTCTGGAGAAACAGAGCAGATGAGTCGATTATTTAAAAGCTACACTGTGCGAAATGAAGAAAAATAATAGTATTATTTATGTCCTACAATTATGTCCCACAATTAGTTTAACAGTGGTTCAAAAAGTATCGACAATTACGTATTCAAATAGCATCCACTGTACAGTTGTTCCTCTATCAGACTCAACAGTCAGATCCGCATGATTTACAAAATGCGTCGCACAGTGTTATCAAAAATTGCTCTTGTTTTTATTTTATTTTCTTTTTGGTGAGATTTACCTATAAATTTACAAAGTTTACGCAATAGCTGAACTGAATTTCGTAAGAGGGTAATTTGAAAAATCGTAAAAATGAAAAGTTTAGCGCCGCCCTAAAATACTTAACACCTAAATTATGCAAATTTGTTGAAAAACATAGACGCAGATATACACACACACACTACCAAGCAAATTATATACACCAGCAAAATGAAAAGAAAAGCGAAAGTTTTTTTTTTCGAAAATATGCTAAAGTACAAGATCTGCCACCACAACAGCAACAACGGAACACGAAATCGTTTAATAACAATTTGCATTTGCCGCTGGAGTTTGTAACCAGCAGAAAAAAGCCCGGGCCAGCAGCCAACTTAGTGGCCAGTGAAGATGATGGCAATGGCGTTGTTGATGATGATGACGGTGAAGTCCAACCACATCAACGTTGGTCACACGATGGCTGTTGCTGGCTGGTCAAGACGAAGACTTATGACCACAAATTGTATTGTACACTGTACATGGAGTAAGCGGCCGGTTAAAACTGGGCTAAGGCACTTGAAGACGCGCGCAACAGAAAGCGAAATTTGTCCACACGATAGTACAGTAAAGTGTAGCAAGTGACGATTGAGAGGTTTTCGTTGAAATGAGAGGCTCTAATATTTCGTAATAACCAAAAATGGTAAAAACAAAAAAGAATTGTTAATCAAGAGAAACAGGAAAAATAAATCAAATTCGGTGTGAGAAACTTTGTTTACTTGTGGTCTATAAAATATACAAATTTAATTGCAGTTTGATGAAGACGTTCGAAATGAAAGTGAATTTTTAGACCAAATGGCGTTGTCTGCCGCAAAAGTAGCCATGTTAAATTCCATCGGATGAAGATGATGCAGAAGATGCAGAAGCACCGTGTAATTAGGCGTGAAACAAATGAAAACTTTTTAATAACAACAATTAAAAAATTAAATTAAATAATGTGTAGCAGAACGGCCAAAAGAAACGAAACGAAATTTTCGTCTCTTGAGAGGGTTACCAAATATTTGTTATTCTTATTCAGTTTTTAAATTTTTCTTTCAAGTGGATAATCTTATCAGTTGTATTTTAATACAAAATAAATTGTTTTTAATAAAATTGTTTTTTAAATGATTCAAATTTTTATTTCAAAAACCATTTGCTCTAAAAAAATAATTTTAATTTTAATTTTAATGCAACAAATGTAGGAATTTATTGAAAAAACAACTATCTCAATTTAACGAAATAATTATTGAAAATTTATTATTTTTTATACTTAGGACATTAGTGTCCAAGGATATGTTGTTTTGGTCACATAGTTTGTAACACACATAAGAAGGCGTGTCCGGTATAGAAAACTATATATATTCTTGAATAGCATCACCTCCTGAGTCCATTAAGCCATGTCCGTCTGTCGGTCATTTCGCACTATAACTGCCATAGCTTTTGAGCTTACGCCACAAAATTATCGATAAAAAAAACTATAAATTTTCGAAAAATTATCTATAAAATATAGAAAATTGGTCGATAAATTTTCGAAACATTATGGATAAAATATCGAAAATTTATCAATAAAATATCGAAAAATTATTTATAAAATTTCAAAAATTATCGATAAAAATCGATAAATTTTCGAAAAATGGTCGATAAAATGTCGAAAAGTGCCACCTCCCATACAAAAAAACATAATATTTTCTTTATTTTCCTTTATTTTGAGAAATACTTAACCTATTTGAACGCAGTTTCTTGTATTTGATTGGAAATTATGTCGGCAACGAAATGGTATGGAACTGGATCAAATGGAATTTAACCGGAACAAATTGGAATTGGAACAACATTTTTAAATGGATCGGGAATGAAATTGAAATTATTGATAAACAATCGAAAAATTCTAGATAAAAAATCGAAAAATTATCGGTAAATTATCGATAAAATATCGAAAATGTTATATAAAATTACCGAAAAATTGTCTAAGAACGTATCTTACTAGTTGTTATTTATTATATTTTTTTTTTCACAAATTATTTTTTTCATTATATTTAAAAAGAAATTGAATACGAAAAAATATTTGAAAAATATTTAGTAATAAAAAAATTTTAAAAGTTAATTTTTTGTTAAATTATACTTTAAAAAAGTACTTATTTTATGAAAAAAATATTGTTTGCAAATCCGATATTTAATTCAAAAACTATATTAAAAAAAAAATTTGGGCAGGTACCCATAGTTTTTGAACACATAAAATTACTACATAAATGCGGGCAACCCTATTGCTTCCCAAAAAAAAAACCATAAAAAAGCCAACTGAGATCTGAAAGATTTTTTTTTTTGTTTTTTTTTCTTGTTCCCATTGCATATGCATGTGTTTGTGTTTGTGTTTGTGTGATTGTGCGTTAGCATCACACCGCACAACTTTCACTCTCATTGAATTAATTTCGATTTTTACCGTTCGAACGAACGAAAAAAAAACCACAACAACAACAACAACAAAATTCAACAACCTTTTTTCGAAGCACGAAAATCAATACAGATGCTCGTACGAATACACACACGCAGTCACAAGCACTTTTGAAATTCCAACCGAAACTTTAAGACAAATTTTGAAATTATAACTGAGGCAACAAAAAGAAAGTATCCACAAATACACACACACACATGCATACACATACGCCAACCGATCGACTTGTATATCTCATAAATGTAAATGAATCTTTAACTCAGTTCAGCAGAAATTAGCATCTGTGCATGGGCAAAGCGGGCAACTGCTGCTGCGCGTCTGCATCTTCTTGTAGTCCCCCTACATCTACGTGCGTTTCGTTCAACTTCACTTTTTTTTTTTTTTTGCTCTCAACTGGTTGGCTTTTGTTTTCATTGATCGTGTCCGAAACGTTTGGGGCCGCTGCTGTTGCTGCAATTGTCCGTTGGTCCGTTCGTTCACACTTTACGTGCGTCTCGTTTGATTGGTTTAAATACCTACTTTATTTTCATCTCGAGTTGATTTCTTTGCAATTAGTTTTGTGCTGCTGCGCAGGTGTAGCGTCAGTCTGTCAGTTTGTTTTTTTTTTTTACTTTTAACTTTTAATAACTTTCCCTTGAACGTTTCAATATTTTGACAGTAAGTTGTCAAAATAAGCGTGGTTGGTATTCAGTAGATTTTTTTTTATAATTTTTACAAAAAAACAATAACTTTCAAATATACATTTCAATTCTATTAATCACACCAACGCACACACTTAAATGGAAAGCCATTCTTTGTTTTTTTTTTTTCATGTCATATTAAATATCATATTATTTGTTAAGCTTTATTTTTGTGCAAGCTTTCGTATTATTCGGACTCGATTTTCTCTCATAAATAACTTTTTTTTCTAAAATATTTCGCGAAATTTAACTGATTTTCTTCGAAGTAATATTCATGAGAAAAATTTGTATATACACGGAGCGAACTATTTTCAGAAATTGTGTGTTACATATCGATGCCCCTTATATTATATTGTACAGACAGGAAGGCATATTTGGCTAAAGGTACTAAGGAGATGAGGATACACTTACCATTTGCACTTATGGGGGTTATAAACTTCTGACCTGTGTGTAGGGTATTAAAATCCATTTATATTAACTCTTTTCCGTTCTGAGTTTCTTTGCACAGTGGCCAGCTTATAATTAGGGTATAAATCGTGTACATAACTAGCTTAATACCCCTCCCGGGAACCTCCCTATGAACCCCAGCTCAACAGTAGTGGAAGTACCTTCCCTTGAGCATTCCAGTGAAACTTCACGTGAAATCCCTGGTGCCACCCTCCCCTCTCCTGATCCTCCTTCTGAATTTACAGTAATAGTTTTGATGAGGGTGGCAAATTGCGAAGAATCTAATCCCTTCTTAACTGACTCTTAGGATGTCACAATAGCTAAATATGTTTTATTCGAGCTAAATATGTAGTAGGGATGTGACGTAGCTACGCATCTGCCACCGCACCCGCACTAAATTGACATCCACATAGACATCCGCCTCCGCAAATCACACATTCAAAACATCCGCATCCGCGACATGACACCCGCATGTATGTGGGTCTTTTCAACTTATAGGTTTTTGCACTTTTTTGAAACTTTTTTACTGTGTTTTTAGTTTTTTCTCAGAAACTATAGGCGATCTGTACAAAATTTTGTCAGATTCAGTTTCAGAACGTCAAAATACCCAACACAAAAATGAAAAAAAGGCAAAAAATTAAATTATTTCGAAAAAGTGGTTTACAACATCCGCACCTGCATCCGGCTCCGAATCCGCGGATGTCATTTTCAAACACCCGCATCCGCCTCCGCATCCGCAACGAGGCTTTTTACAGCTCCGCATCCGCCTCGGCAAACTCAAATCCGTCACATCCCTAATATGTAGTCTTTATCTCTATATTGTAATGTACCAAAATCTGGAGTTCCTATCTTCAATATCCGCCAGGAAAATGGTACTGTTATTAATTTCCCAAATCATTGAATCCTATTTTCTGCGACAACAAGGTGATATCTCACAAAAAGCAAAACGTTCGCAAAACGACTCCAATAAATTGCAAACATTTGACGCAAATTGGCCAATTATATTCCTGATCTTTTAAGGGTTCTGGAATCTAAAAGAGTGTCGGAGTACGAAATGTTAAACAGTTTTTGATAAAATTTGATATCCTGATTTGTAGGATAACACAAAATTTTAAATTCGAACGAACTTTTTGTGGGCCGTTCATATATTTAATACAATTCACGATTAAGATGAGTATTATTGAATTAATATGCGCTGACTACCAACCCCAAATTGCGTAGAGTGTGTCAATGGGCCGAAATTAAATTGAAGCTCTTCAACCAAAAGTGGTCCAACCCAGTAGTGATGTAGTTTGCGGGGAAATGTATAGGAGTGAAGTCAGTTTGTGGACCACTTCTGCAATAAATGCTTACATTTTTATTGTCGATCGAATTCACCATTGTCACAATTTCAACTGTGGTCAATATAAGTTTTGATATTCAAATGATATATGCCTGAAAGTATGCTTCTCTTTTGAACAATACTGCATTATGGCAATATGTCAATGACAAAATAATACGTACGTACTACGTAGTTACCTACAAAGTAAGCTTTTCATGGCCAGCAAATACGTAAACAACAACCGATATTTATTGAACTACAAAGTATTTATGTTTTTGTGAAATTCAAATGGTAATCAAAAGCACAATCAGAAAACAATACTATTGAATTAGTCAATTACTTCTAAAATAATAACATGCATTTTTATAAAATGTTCCTGTTAATTCGATTTGTTTCTGCTATTATTTCCATAGTATTGTATAAACAATGTATGATAACAATGGTTTTATGGATATATAAACCAATTAAAATTTCCCTAAATTCCAAGTACTTGGGTGAAAAATAATTTATTTAACATTTACTGCGAAAAGTATTTAAAAAGATATTGTAAAATAAATTGAAACTATAATTTCAATGAAAATTTTAACATTAAAAACAAACAAAAGGCATTAACATGAATACAAAAAAAAAATGAACATGGAATTGGCGTTCGAGACAAGTGTTAATTAATTAATTTCTGAAATAGTAAAGCGTTGAAAACATTTCCAAGATAACAAACAACAATAACGAACAACACAAAGCCAACTCCAAAAGAGTAGAAATCAAACATGAAAATCGATGCAGAAGCTTTTAACTAATCGGATTAGTTGAAAAAAACAATTGAGTTGAAATGAACGTGAAAATAACAAACGAAACTTAAATGAACTGAACCAGTGGGCGAAATGATACGCTCAGGCAATTAACGAAAAAATAATTCCAAATAAAAACGCAAACATAAGAATGGCAGGCAGGGAAAATTGTGTCAGTGAAAACAATAAAGAAAGAAAATCGCACAGAATAATTATAATTATTTGCAATTAAACGAAACAAATAATAGAAAACAGTGTTTGTTTGTGTTTTTGCTTTTTTAATCATTTTTTTCTCATTTTTTTTCTCTTATTTTTTTCTCCTTTCAATTGCAATTCGAATCAAGTGTACGAGCATTTGAAACAATTTTCCAGTGCACCAATTGCGATAATGAGCCAGACAGAGTATTTAAACTATCTCCGATAGACAAGCGCATTTAATTGCACACCCGATGGCAAATGAAAAACAAATTGCATAACAAGCCCCAGCGAAAACCATGAAAATAATAGGCAACAAAGTAAAGAACTGACATGCATTTTCATTTGTCTGCTTTTCTCCCGATTTGTAAGATGCTTTCTAGTAAATTTAACATGTAATTGAGGAATTTTCGTTCAAGCATTTTTACATCTGAAACATTTCTTCGACATGAGCTGTCAGCGCGTAAAGAAATTAAAAGCTTCTCGGCCATGAAGTAGAACGGAAAACATGCATTTGACTAGAAACAACTCTCGATGCTCTCGACAGTGTCAACTTTTCAGGGGTTCACATACTTTTAGGCATGAAATGGTTACTAAAATAAAGGAATCACAATAACTCGTAGGAATTACAATTGAAAGTCCTTAATGAAAAAGGGATACGACACCATATGCAATAAATATGCAGAACATATGCAGAATAAATATCCACAAAAGCCTTGATCCTGAAGTCAACACAACGCTTCTGTTAAATAGAAATTTGCCTAAAGATACTCTCTCGAATCATCACACATAACTTAAGCATAGGTCAGATGTAAATTTAATATCAATACAAAACAAAAACCATTCTGTTTACTCCATTACCAAAATATTAATACCATATTTGCTTAGTAAGAAACACACAGCGAATTTTCCCGCTCACTACTCTCCCTTCTCAGATAAAAAAATATTCATTTAAAAGGATTTGTCAGGCGTAACATTTTTGTGCGCCGTTTGGTCTTTTTTCTTATTTATATACATTTTATTTTGTTGTTGTTTTAATACCGTGCTTTTGTTTTGCAATTGCGCAGCCAGCATCACCGGCATTGCCACAAAACCAAAAACAATTTCACTTTAAACACGATAACTGCTGCGTTGGAAATCCAACAATTCCAAAAGTAAACAATTAAAATGTTCATTGTTCAAATGTGAGAATGTTGTTTGCTTTGGCATGCCATGAAAATAAAGGCGCCAAGGATTTAAAACTAAGTAAGGTACGCCCGAGTGTCGAATGCTCCAATGGCAAAAATGTTCATAAATTTCGGATATAATGTGAACTGCGAATATGGAGGAAACATAACAAAGCAAGCAGTAAAAAATTGTCAGAGACTGTGACCGCAAGTGTTCAAGAGAGATTATAGGACTTTATGTTAAAACACAAATATTTCACACACATTGGCATTGACATTGGCATTTACGACGTCTCATGGTGGGGCAAAAAAATAGGAAATTAAACATCAAAACCATGACCCCTGGGACTTAATATTAATTCAAAGGAAACGATTGATAAATTAAAAGGTAACCAAGCAAGTCCTTCACAATAATCTCAATAAAAAAAATTGTTAAGAGAATTATCTTCGGTCTGACCGAAGCTAAAATACTCTGCTCATGCGAGTACGTTACATTATTAGACCATTGGTAATTTTACCGAAAATTGGTATCGAAAATTTTATCGATATTTTATAGATAATTATCTGATAATTTTTCGACAATTTTTCGATAATTTATCGAAAATTTTCAATT
This sequence comes from Heteromyza rotundicornis, assembly GCA_951394025.1. Classification (NCBI taxonomy): domain Eukaryota; kingdom Metazoa; phylum Arthropoda; class Insecta; order Diptera; family Heleomyzidae; genus Heteromyza; species Heteromyza rotundicornis. The sequence continues at coordinate 70,881,691 of OX596012.1, read as the reverse complement.
GTTTCAATTTATTTATAATTTCAATGTCCACTATATTCCCGATCCATTTCAAAATTTCGTTCCAATTCCATTTTGTTACGGTCAAATTTCCATTTCGTTCCAGTTCCATTGACACCATTTCCAATCAAATACAAGAAACGGCCAAATAAAAATCTTAAGTCTATTTTGTCAAAAATTTATCGAAAATTTTTCGATATTCAATACATAATTTTTGAAAAATTAACGATTTTTCATAGATAATTTTAGGATACTTTTCGATTTTTACCGATATTTTATCGAAAATTTATCCATTTTTTATCGATAATTTTTCGATTATTTATCGATAACTTTTCAATAATTATCAATAATTTCCATTTCCCGATCCACTTCAAAATTTTGTTCCAATTCCATTGTTTCCGGCCTAATTCCATTTCGTTCCAGTTTTATTCCCATTTCGTTCCCGACATAATTTCCAACCAAATACAAAAACCGAGTCCAAATCGGTTCAGTAGATCAAGATACACGAAAATAATACAAATTTGGCTGTCAATTTGTATAGGAGGTAGGCGTGGTATCCGATGTTGCCCATTTTCAATACCGTTTAATCATTCGCCAAAATAAGAGGAATGACAAAAATGACAAACAGACGGACATGGCTTTATCGACTCAGGAGGTGATTATGATCAAGAATATATATAGTTTTCCATACCGGACACGCCTCCTTATGGGCGTTACAAACGGTATGAAAAAAACAATATACACTTGGACACTAGTGTGCAGGGTATAAAAAAAAAACAGAACTTCATATGTTTAACAAAATAATACAGTCCCCATAATTCAAAGCCTAACAACAATCTGGAAAATCCTTCCTTCTCAATTGTTCATACATTTCTTCATAATTTATGTACATTAAGTCCTTAAGGGAATTCATATTTATTATATGAATTTCCGAACAACATTTTACAGTCTAATGATTTCAGCAAACAATTTACAAAGAATACAAAAAACAAAAGCGCAAAACACACCAAAGAACAAAAACAAAAATTGTGTACAAATATGAAAAATTCAGAAATACTGTTGAGAACTTAAGCCGCCTGAAATGCGACGCAATTCATGATTATGTATTGAAAGTGACAAAAAAGAAAAGGTGGAAAATATCCTCGAAAACATGCACGAGCAAATAAATTAAATGCTAAAAGGTAATGGAAAATTGGCAAAAAAAAAAAGAAATGAAAATAAAAATAAAAATGAAACAGAATTTTTATTAAATTTCGTGAAGAGTTCAAATTACGCACCCACGCAGCTACTCACACATATAAAAATGGCCCTTTACATCAAACAATTCGCATATCCGTTAATTTACACTTCATTAGGAACACGTCAACGACACATCAACACACACACACACTCAAGCTCAACGACATGCACATTTCCATGCAACGCACTCTTGCCTTTCTGCCTTTGGCTGGTTTCAAGTTTCATGCTTTGCTCTAATGCCTCAGTAAATAACCAAACAAGCCGCCAAGGATCATTAAACTCGAATACAATTAGCTGTCACACACATACGTACAGAGCTACTTACCCACACATTGGCACAGTGTTATTGCCGCTGCCGTTCGTTGCTTCTGCTTCTTCGGTCTTTTGCTTCAGCTGCAATGGCATCACATTTCATTTCAGTTGTAACGACCTTAAACAAACGAGATGCCGCTAGGATTCATGAACACTTTCTTTTGTCTTGCGCTGTTCGTTGCACTTTTAATGCGTCCAATAACTTGGCATCTGATGATGAATTTGAGTGAATACATTTTTTTTTTTTGATATTAATTTACATCTGTTGGCTTTTATGTATTTCTATTCGTGGACTGTGCATAGGCCTGTCCGCCTCAATTTATCACGTTATATGGCCTTCGCGTTGTTGTTGGAAAAATCAAAAGTATTTTTTCAAGTTTGCAGTTTGCAGAAAGTTCAGGAATGGCCGTATGGCAATTTAAAATACACTGAGAAAAATATTTTAAATGGAATACTTAAATATTAATTTTCGTATTTGACTTCATTTCATGAAACATTCAAATATCTCAAGTATATAATATTTTTATACCCTACACCTCATGAGATATGGGTATATTCACTTTGGTCTGATGTTTGTAACACCAAGAATGAGACGTGTCCGGTATGGAAAAGTGTATATATTCTTGATCAGCGTCACTTCCTGAGTTGATTTAGCCCTATCCGTCTGTCCGTCTTTCCGTCTGTCCGTCTGTCCGTCCTCTTTTCTTGTAAACACGATTGCAGGAGCTAGACGAAAGCTAGGGATCCCAAATTTTTTATTTATCTTTCTTAGGTCCTAGAAGGAGTTGGTATTGAAAATGGGCGGAATCGGTCGACTGCCACGCCTACCTCCCATATAAGTGAAAATCGTGTTTTAACCGAAATTTTAAGATTTCATCAAAACAGTATGTAATTTTGTATAGTGGGGTTTTCGGGGTCGCTGATTTCGAATTTTATGTCAGAATTTAAAAATTCAAGATGGCGGAACCAATATGGCCGCCGAAATTTTAAGATTTCATCAAAACAGAATGAAATTTTATATAGTGGGGTTTTTGGGGTCGCTGAATTCGAATGTGATGTCAGAATTTAGCTCCTATCTACAATGTCCTAACTATTTCCATTAAACAGTTTTTACAATTTTGTGATGGATGTGAATTTACTTACTTTGTATAAAAAAAAACAATTTTTTAAAAAATTCATTAATAAAATACTGTTTTTTTCGACCAAAGAAACTTTTTGCATAAAAAATTTGTATAACCCCCAGGAGAAAAATGTGGAAAAATCATTCGAGTACCTGTCCAAGAGACCTTTCCAATGGTATATACTTAAATACTATAAAATGTTCGAAAACAAATCAAAATTTAAAATTTCGACAGCTACTATTTTGTTTTTTGTAGCTATATAGACATTCAAAAATTTAAAAAAACCTTAAAAAAGGTTACTGGGCGTTGATTCATCCATCTTGAGAACCTACGATCTTTTGAGTTGTGCAAGGAACCATTGTCCATATAGAGAGGCAATTATCGAGCGCCACAAAAAGCAAAACAAAATTGCCAGCTTAATGGGTTGATAGTAGGTCCTACGCTTCAAGTCGCTTACTAATGACTGTCTCTGCCAAAAAAAAATCCACAACCATTTTTTCCCAACTTCGTTCCGGACGGACCAAAATCCTCATGTCTACGGTACCGGAGGCCTGTGTGTTTCAACAAAAGTCTTTCACTCCCAACTGTTCAATGACATTCTCTCGATTTATTACTGCAAACAGCTTGACATTTTTTTCTTTACCACTCAACATTTAGTGGTCGACCTAAGTGGTAATGAAATCTCACACTGAAAGTAAGGCAACAACTATTTCAATGCATTAACCCTTACTCTGAAAAATCTGCAGTAAAAAAATTTCGCTCAGTGCCTTTAAAAGTGCATCTAACACCGCCACTCGCTGCAACATTGTAAGCTCCAATTCCACTTGGCCAATTTATCTGTGCATGTTGGGTTTTTTTTAATTTCATTATTGTGGTTGCGGCTGTGGCTGCCTTCTGCACATGATTCCTAAAGTGAATTTTACTATGTATGTGTGTTTGTGGGTACTTTTATGGAGTGTTTTATTGGCCAGTATTAAATGTTCATTAAAGTTGATCAAATTAAAGATGTTAAGGTGGGTCCGTAATAGTTTGCGTGCATGATTCTTTTTGAAAAACGAGAGCTATTTCAGCGATTTTTCACTTTTCTTTTTTTGCGGTCGAAGTGGTTGTATGCAGCGGTTGTTAATGTTGTTGTTAGGTACAAGTACTGATTAGGATAGGCAAAGTGAGGATTACCAAAATGTTGTCTGTCTGTTTAGGGTTAGTTATTGTGAATATTTTCCTATGATTGTCTTAATAATCTATTAAACTAGGTACTTAAAGACATTTTAAACTTTCTTCGCTCGTACGTACATACACTTGTCTGACTGTTCTTGTCAATAATAACGTTTTACTAGATCAATAGACACAAATTCACTTTCGAATTTCTTAATGATCCTGTGATTAAATAATTATTCTATTACAAGCAATTGCCATGGCTTTCCACTCAGCAATTTGCCTTGATCGGGCTTGAAGATTGCCTGCCGGACAATCGAGTGATTTGAACGAAAGCAAAGTGATCTACTTGCAGCAGGGAACAAATGAAATTGCAACCATGCAACACAATGTGGAGGCAGCAAAGAGAGCGTCGACGATGCTGCATAGACACAGCGGTGTAAATTGATATTGAAAGCAAACAATAGCAACAACAAAAACACATCGACTAATAATGGTTATAGTAAAATTAAAACAAATGCGCGAAAATAATAATAAAATGTGAATAGAAAGAAGAAGAAGCAGAAACAACACAAAATTGTAACATAATCGCATTTAATATAGAATCTAGTTGGTGGTATGTGTGGCAAAGACAATAAAACTGAGTTGCATGCTCAGTCAAGTAATTAGTCGGCATTGCATTGTTCAGCTTGCAGCAAGTAAAGTACGCGCACGCGTTCCACCGGACCATCGATCCGCCGCGATCATAAAACTCACAAAATCTCAAACAAAACATTCCAATGTAAAGGATACAAAAGTGAAAAGAAAGAAAAACAAACAAAAACAAAAACAAAAGAAAAAACAAAAGTCCTTTGACTCTAAGTGCAGCTCTAAGTTAACGAGCAACTCTAATCAAAATGTCACACACGTTGAATGTGACAAGCGCAGCCCTGCTGTGCATTTATCTCGCTTGCATGCAAATGACCACCGTGCGAACGGAGATTTACAAACGCTCTGTCCACCACGGACATGTGAATAGTATTGTGGTCGCCGATGTGGATAACTCCATAGCTGCGGATAGTGATGATATGGCTTCCCAGTCACAGGCACCGCCACTGCCATCCTCCATTGTGAATACGGATTTAATGGATAAAATGTCTTGGCGCTGCGCCAATAATGCCAGTTGCCTGTACGCCCTGGCCAACAGTATCTTTCAGTCGTACAAGCGCGGTGAGACGGTGAAACTTGGCTTTGTCGATTTGGTCAAAGTGCCACCGACGTCCAGAGACAAATCGAAATCCAAGTCGACCAAGGGAGGAGGAGGTGGTAGTGGCAAGGCCACCGAAACTGGTCGTGGCATTTCCACTTTTGTCGACTTCATCAGTGGAAATGCCATACGCATACCGGTCGGTCCCATGGTATTCAGTGTGCAACGTGACGTTGACGATGGCGATTACATTGAGGTGGCTCTACTTAAGAAGGCCGCCGCTCAAGGTAATCCAAACAGGGGTGAATGGAAGGAGGTCCTTCATATCACGGAATAGAGCGAGCAAAGTGGATATGTGGGCTATCATGGCATTTGGGGATTACATTACAATTGGCTGTGTTTGTCCAGTTTCATCGACTGCTTGTTGTGTTCTGTTTGCTTATCTCTTTGAAGCATGTCCACTTAGTGATATTGCATTTCGCCCTTATGTTTCCTTCGCTGTTCTGTGTTATTAATATTTAAGCGTGTATAAGTGAGTTTAGAGCACTTATTTCCTTGTGACTTTTATGCTTGTTCATTGACCTTTGATGCCCTCTCACAGTTTAGATATTTATAAGCCGAAATGTCATTGACATTTTCACGAAATATAATTTTCCACTCATCCACTTGTGTGATGAACGTAGTTTGCATGTTAAATTGGTTTTAACGATAATAGCCCAACTTATGGCAACTTATCATATTAATTTTGGTCGTATACATACGATAATCATGTTGGCAGATTATCATGTTGGTAGAATAAATTAGTTACTTCGTTGCAAGGGAGGATATTCGCAATCAAACATTTGTAATGTCAGGACACACTCATAAATAAATGTAGCATATAGAGATGAGGTCCTATGATTCACCAATCAAGCGGCAATCTGTTCGGCGCCACTGTTTTGTGTATCGAGCATTCGGTTTTTGTCTGAGTGGCTTAAAATTTTGTGGCTTAAAATTTTGCGTATAATTTCATCTCTTTGGGGCAATCGTGCGACCTTACCTTTATTCACCATAAATTATTATATTTCATTCAATTTGAAAAAGCTAAATTTATCATCAGTGTGATATTTCCGATTTTTGCAATTTTGGTTGCGTATACGCCCTGTAGTCCAAATCCAAACAATCATCTGAAAATTCAACATTCGTTTGAGATTTTTTCGTTGATTCAAATTTAATTCAAAGTTATTGGGCTATGAATCGTTGATCTTCTCGTTTTGTAAAAAATTTTTGGTATTTTCTCATAATTTTTAAATTAGTTACAAAATTTAAAAAAAAATTCTGATTGAAAAAAGTGTGACCAATTTTGTTTACTTTTTTTACTAAAAGAACAACGCGAAAAGGTAGACAATTTAAAAATTTTCTTTTGTGCAATAGCATTTCTTCACATTCGGCAAAAACGATATGTCCTTGAAGGTAGAAGATGAATCTAGAAATCTACGTTTTTTTAGTATCGCATCCTTAAATTGTATTTTTTTAATATCTTTCAAGAAAAAAAATTAAAGTTTTTGAAAAGGTGTAAAGAACTGAGGTGTGCAGCAACACATATTTCAATTTGATGTTGCCAGCAGTGCTCCCAGATGTGGTGATTTGTGGCCATTTTGGCGATTTCACAATCGATAGGCTTTGGCGACTTGGTTACTTTTCTGCATTCAGTATTTCTATTTGGCAAAATTGTGTCAATTTAATTTTTTCCTCACATTTTTAAAATTTTTTTCTGTTAAAATATTTGCGTTTCTCAAATTCATCCTCATTAGAAGTCGTAGAAATATGACGAGTATACCAAAAGAAAAGTGGTAAAATTCTATTTTTATGATTAAAAGCCTGGAAAATTATCACATCTCGAGATAAGTGGTTGTGTCAAATGTCCTCAGATGTATGTATCGACTTTTTCCAAAACTGCATTTTTTTCAATATTTTGTTTTAAGTAAGTAAACGTTTTTTTTCCAGTTTATAAAATAATTGTAATAATTTTAATTGTTTTTTTTTGGCGACTTCAGAAAGTTAAAATGGCAACCAGGTATGAAAAATATCTGGGAACACTGGTTGCCAGCTTTACTAGTTCAGTGCAATATTCAATTGACAAGAATGATTTTAGATCTATTATGATGCTTGTCATGCAGTATCCAAATTTCCGAGTAGTTTCAAATGAAATGAAAAGACTATTGCAAATCATCAAGAAAAAAAAATGATTTTCCTATTCAATATTTAAAAATGTTCAGCTCTATTATACTTGTAAGGTTTTTTTTTTGTTAAAATATGGTATGGTTCCGATGGTTATTCACATATACTTTTCTTTTGACTAAAGCTAACTTTTATTTTTTGAAGATTTTTTCATTAGATTATGAATGGTCAAAAATCTTGAAAACTTTCGATTTGAAATATCAAAATAAGTTAGTAATATCTTAAAAATAAATCGAATGGAATCCAAATAAAAATCTGAATCGGTTTGGGTTTTGGAATATATGGCATCGTTTGATCCATATTTCTTGACCGGAACGATTTGTCGAAAATTTAAATATCTGGAATTGGAACCCGAAATGGCCCATATTTTGGCATCATCCACAAATAAATAATTTTGTTTTTTTTTCTTGTATTTTATTTAGATTTAGAACGATTTTAGTTTGGCCCCATAACCGTTTCGGTCAAATAAAGCTAATGGGTGACTCCCTAAACGTTATCCGATCGGCCCCAAATGGTTTGGAAGTATTTTAGAGCAAAAAGGAAATTTATGTTTGTGATTCCGAATTATATTTTTTTTTAATTTTATTTTTGTATTGTTATATTTTTTTATTGTAGTAGGAACTCGGCATTATATGCACCAAAAAAGGGGGGTGTATGGCCCCTTAAGAGGGTCGTCAGCCAAAAATGAACTTAAATGGGTTTTTCACGTATTTTTATGGATCTAAGACGATTTTAAAAATTAATTAAGCGAATACAAATGTTGGCCCGTTTTGGCCTGTTTTTTTTTTGGTCCTTTAAGTTTTGGGCGCAACCCCTAAACATTATTCTTTCGCCCCAAATTTTTGTGGGGACTTTATAATGCCAAAAGGAAACATATTCTGCCTGGCAGTTCTAATAACGGCCAGTCCAATGACCAAAAAACTTTTAATTAATTTTGATAAACAAAATTTCATACAATTTTTTTTCTCAGCTCTACATGCATCCAATATTGAATACACTTAATATTTTATTAAAAAAAAAATAACAAAAATGTTGTATGGAATTCTAGCCATTTAGCTTAACACTTCACGAACAAAAACTTCGTGAAGACATACAAATGTGTACAGAGTTTGTCTGAAGTTTTAATAGAAGGTTTATGAATCGATGGGATACCAACTAAAAATAGCAAAATATATCGTACCTACAGATAAAAAAGTACAAAATATAAATTAAAACGGTAATTGGATAAATCTGCTATGAAGCAGAACAACTTTTTCGAGTAAATCAGTTTTAAAGTTTTTAATTAACCATTTCTCAACTTTTAATGAGTGCAAATGTGGCTTTTATTGCTTCTGAATCTCAGACCCTTATCATCAGTACTTGAATGTGGGTTGAATAATGGACAGTTGAATCGACCACCTCAATACCTCTGTTAAGTTGTGTGTGTCTTATCGCTCATGCATGTCTTTTCACACAGCAACATTCAATTGAAATCCATGTTGGCTCAAATTTTTTGTGTATACACTCGCCTTTATATAGAATTTTTTTAATACAACAATTACTCTATAAATAACATACTAATGGCCTTGGCAATACCGTCAAGTACCTATTCTCGTACATTAGTTTTATGTGTACACTTCACAGGCTCAGCTTTCACATAAATTCGCACATTAACTAAATACAGGCCATTACGGTGGGATGTGTGAAAACTTAGTCGTAAGTTTGACTATTAAAAGGCAGCTACGAGCACATTCGCAAAATGCACAAATGCCATGGCAAGCAGGGCTATTAAAAACGTAAAATACTTGTGTATTTGTCACAAACAATGGCGACAAGTTCTTAAGTTGAAGTGCGACAGATGGGCCCATTTCAACAATGATATCGCAGATAAAGTGAGATCCTAGAATAGGTACGCGACCCAAGCACCAAGCACCAACAGCAAACACCAGCAAATTTATGAAGTCCTTACTACACACATGTGTGGGTACGAATATGAACAGGGGCCAATCGCAATTTGACGTCATGGCAAATATGAGATGCCTCATGAACGGCATACATGTACGAAGGAATATTTCAAATAATTTCGGCAATAACATGACGAGCTATCATAAATCTCTATTAGCGGGAAGAAGTGAGATTTTGGCAAACGTTCGTAGAGCGAGTGAGGGCATGCGTCTATTTATATTCATTAGGAATTCAATTCAGTGTATCTTCATTTTCCGTTTCAATGTCAAAGTCAAAGTCATGTTTGGCGGCATGACATGACATCAGTCATCAATCATAGTAAATGTAGTGCTGAGACAGCCCCAAACCCATTCATACTCATTTGTGGCCCTGCACACTTATACTAAGATACACACACATACTAACCGTAATTGCTTGCCCTTTGTTCTCCTTCTAGGTCGTCGAAATGGCGGTGATGACGGTGGCGGCGGTGGCCTACTTGGAGGCGGCGGTGGTGGTGGCCTACTTGGTGGTGGCGGTGGTGGTGGTCTACTTGGCGGTGGTGGCGGAGGCGGTGACCGCGGCGGCGGACATCGACATCGCAAGCATCAAGAAAAGAAGCAATTCCAAATGTTTATACCCATGTACCTGGCGGCAACCACCTTCGGCTGGACTATGGTGGCCGCAAAGGCTGTGGGCCTGTTGACGTTAAAGGCATTGGCCATTTCGAAATTGGCTTTTGTGGTGGCCGCAATGGTTGTCATTAAAAAGTTAATGGACAATGCATCGGACAAGTAAGTCGGTGCACTGAATGTGTGTCCATGTGTGTGTGATAATCCGTTCAAAGGCAATGACCTAGAGGACCCTTAAATTTTATTGAATTCTCCTTGTATTAAATTTTATTTTTATTATTTACTTTTCTACCCACTTCCCTCAGAATGATGTACCAATACCCTGAGCATTCGCCATACATGATGCCCTACAGCATGGACTATCCCATGCATGGCATGGGTGGCGCTGAAATGTCCACAGGCGACATGTATCCGGCCGCCATGCATATGGCTGCGGGCGCTCAATTGGCCCATCAGGGCCATCCCGGCTATGAGGGTTTGACGGCAGAGAGTAATTTGCATCACAACATTGCCGATGCGCACAACAACACGCAAGTGTTGGCTGCCTTGAATGCAGCTGGCCTGGGCCAAAAAGTGAAACGCGAGGATTCATGGATGGCGAAAAGTAAGTGGCCACATATTTTTTTTACTTACAGTATTTTTGGTTTACTTATCCTAAAAGTGAGAGTTTCACTATTAAATTAACTGCATTGCTCATTAGGACGAAAGGAGTTTCCTTTGCCCAATTTGTATGATCATAAACGAAAAACTTTTCACAAAAATCCTTACAACGCATATCCGGCTGAACTACATAATGGGCAGGCGTTGGCATTGGCAGCAGCTGCTGCCGTCGTTGAGGATGAAGAGAAAACATTGGAGGAGGATGACATTTTCAATGAACAAGAAAGTGTTAAAGAAACTTTGGCCTTTTGGGGCTTGGATGGGCGAAAAAAGAAAAAGTAGTAGAATAGTAGTGAAAAAAAGTAGTAAAAAATTGTACTAAAAAAGTAGTAGTAGTAAAAATGGTAATACAAAAAATTATAGTAGTCTTCGCTAAAAGAGAATAAAATGAATCTGTGGCGCAAATTAATTCTATTTTCTCATAGTTTTTTGGAGCATACTTTCGGGCTTTAATTTCCAGCATAGAACAAGAATATTCACCATGTAGTAGATAAATTTCGCTACTCTGGAAAGTTTTTGACAAATTGTAACTTTTTTCTATCCCAAAAAAATAATAATTCCTCTTGAGCTGACAATAAGTGCACAAATGTGCATAGTTCTCGAAAACTTTTGACGCTCATATAATCTTTAGTATGGAAAATGTTTCATAAGCGCAAAACTTTACTTGCTTGCATTTTGTGAAGGTTATTCGCTAAAACTTTCATAAACTTCAAACTTGTCTTCGATGCATAGGAATTTCAAAGATAAATTTTGCTACATTCTAACTTTACACAAAATACGTACTAAATGAAACATCATTAGCAATTTCGTGAAGGAAGTAACTTTTGTACTGTTTCCCAAATGATACGGCCATAACTTTCGAGAGGGACATGTAAAGAAATGTATGAATTTCTCGTCATTATCTGCCCGGCTATCAGTCAGTCATTTTGTCCATTAACTTCCATGACAATTGGTCTTCTTTGTTATAGAATATCTTGAGAAATACTCAGCCGATTTTGTACAGTCGTATTTTCCATTTAGAGGTAAATTTGATGGGGAAAAGAATGGGAACCAAAACAAAATGAATTACCCAGAACAAAAAAAATGGAACGTACATTGAAATGGAATGGGAACGAATTGGCAAAAGAAATCGACCAGAAGAAAATTAAATTGGATCACATTTAGAAAGGGAATCTTAAGGATATGGACTGCAATAAAATGTAACTGTAAACAGGAATGGGATTGGGAAACTTACTTGTAAGAGAATTATCTGTGGTCTGACCGAAGCTAGAACACCCTGCACATGCGAGTGCGATACGTTCTTAGACCATTTTCCGGATATTTTATAGATCATGTTTCGATAGTTTTTCGATGTTTTATCGTTCATTTTTCGTTAACTTTTCGAAAATTTTTCGTTGTTTTATCGTTAATTTATATTTTCACTGTATTTAATTTTATTCACTTCCATTACCATTTCATTTCCATTTCGTTCCCGACATAATTTCCAACCAAAAAAAAAAAGAAAAGTTTGAAAATCAGCCGAATTGAACAAAAACTAAGGGATGTGTCCATAGAAATTACAATATAAAAGGGAAGTGTTTTCAAATTGTCAAAGAAGGTATCGTACTTGTATGAGCAGAGAATTTACTCTTAGGCAGATGGAGCACTTTTTTGTTATTAGCTTTTTCTTGTAATAATTTTTTTTAAGTGGATTTTCGTGGCCCTCCTTTCTTGAACAAATGTGTTATATAATTCTTAACTTTTTATCAAATAATAACAGGGCACGGTATGCTTTGCTGGCTCTAAATAAGTTTTTTTTGCCTTTATTGGGTGCCCAAGTATGGAAAGGGCCATGCCCGCTCTCTAATTTCGTCCTTATGTACATTGAGCTTAGAATATTCAATGGGAGCCCAAGAATGGCACTTTGAAACATTGAATTATATGGGCGGTGGCACGCCCTTTATCTAATTACGTCGATATGTTGCATTTAGCTTAGAGTTGAGAACATGAAACCATTTCCGAATTTCGTTGGAAAATATTGAATGGGAGGCCAGTTACAGAGTTTTAAAATATTGACTTGTATGGGCGGTGCCATGCCCCATTGTCTAATACCTCCCATTTGTAGCACAGATTATGGCTGGGTTCCAATAATGGCAAATTTAATTTTCTTGCGATCAAGAACGTCTGATATATAGCAGTTTTTAGTAAATTGTGGGCGGTAAACCTTTCCTACAACATGACTCACGGCCCATAGAACAAATTTATAAATTTTGGTGAGCATCTTTGCAGTAGTTTCCGCATCTACTGGTACACGTCTCTGTTATATATATACATAGATAAGACAAAATATTTCTACTCTATTTTCCATCTCGCATTTCTAATTACAGCGGCCGCATCGCGACGTCCACTAGTCTACAATTACATACAACCTCATCATCCATACTACAGGGCATGAAAACAAGCAACTTCCATTCAAACTTAAATAAAATAAAAAAACTAAATAAATTAAATGAATTGAACAAATTATAATCTAAATTAACCAATTAAGTAGAGCAATCATATGAAAATGAGCAGTAAAAAGAAAAATCGAAAAAAAACTTGAAAATATTTTTAATTAATTTAAATTAATTTAGAAAACTGTAACACACACATTTATAGTCAGTAAGTTACTGTAGTAAATTATATTAAAACCAATAAACAGCTGCAAAGGCTCAAAAATGAAATATTCAACAAAAAAAAAAGAAGAAAAGTTTCCTTTTCATAAATTAAGACAGCCTTCGAAGAAATAAATTAAGACAATGAATTCATTCATTAGTTCGTTTATTTTCCAGTGTTTATAAATTATTTTACAAATACAATAAATAATTAACAATAAAATATATAATAGATAAATAAAAGAAAATATTTATAAAAATAAATAAATTACTTAGACCTCTAACCTCTAAATTTATGTCTTGTTTTCGTTTTATTTGTTTTTTCTTTATTTTTTTTTCACCGTTTTTTCCAACGATCAAAGCAGCCTAACTAATAAGGAAAATGCATTACTACAAATTCAAGAAAATAGTTTGAATACCGAAAAGAAAGATTGAGAAAGAATCATTGAAGCGAATCTTCTTCTTATACACCCCCACCGAACAGTGTTAGTATCACAGATGTGGAAAAAGGAAAGCAAGAAAGTTTGCAATGTAACCCAACCATTAGAAATGTGAAGAAAAGAAAGTATTGACAAATTAAATAAAATAACAACAATAACAACAAATCCTCAAAATAATAACAAATAACAAATGTACGCATGAAGAAGAGAGAACATCGAGTAAACATTTGAGTGGGATTGTAAGTTAGTTGGAACAAGAAAAGAGTAAAAAAAAAATACTAAGAAGTGCGTCTGTCCAGTCCAATGATCAGTCAAAGTAATTTACAGTCCCGTCGTGCATGAGTCCGTCCAAAAGTAAATTTTGTGATACTTTTTCCATACCAACACCTGCCAAATCTCCCATACGTAATTGTAGTTCATATTTCCAAGTACCAGTCATGTAGTCCAAAGAGCGCCTTTCCCGCCCACTCATCCCTAAGATTTCTGTTGCTCCGCATACGCCAACTCGTGCGCCTCTTGGGCCATTATTTGACGCGGCACCTCAGCCATGCCCTCAATGAATCCATCCAAGGCGCGTGCCCAGCCACCCGAACTATACGAATCGTGATGCGGTATCTCGACAACATGTTTCTTCTGCGACAGCAACTTCTTCAGTGCAATAATCACGGCCAAAAGTAAGGCAATTTTCGACACAATCAAGGCCTTGCCAGCCAACAGGAACAATCCCTTCAGTACAATTGCACCTATTACACCGGCCTTGGCAGCCATCACCATAAGCAAAGGGCCCATCTGCTTCATTTTGCCGCGTCCCTCGTCCAAGGCTTCGGCCGGACTCACTGAGACTCCAAAATTGAGGTTTCCCTTCGGTTCGGTGGTGAGCATAAAGTCCGCATTATCGGAGAACTTATAGCGTAACGTGCGTGAGCGTATGAATTTCCAAAGTTTGCCCGCAACCAGCAAGCCGAGCGTTTCATCATCGGAGTCAATGGAACGAGCGAGCAATATGTCATCTTCCGGGTCGTCTGGTATTTCCTCGGTATCCCTAAGGATGTATGCAATGTAAAAGGAAGTACAATGTAGAAAAAGAAAAGCAAATCATGACGAGAAAGGAAATAAAAGTTAGACAAAAGTTTCACTCAATGGCTGAGGGGCAGAGCCACTTTTGTTGCATTCGCCTTAGCCTTTTGACTTTTGTTATTTAACTTTTGTTTATGTCACATGTTTTTTTACACATTTTTTTACACTTTTTGTATTTTCTGCTTACCTATTTTGAGTGACCTTGATGTTTTCATTCACATCAATGGAGGACTTCTTGAACATTCTGTTCATGTACACAATCAATTTCAACATCATACACGAATGATTGTCCCTCTGGCTGCATTTGGTATTGAGCTTACGCAGAAATCCTTCTTCCAGTTGATTGCGATTTACGACAGGAATCTAGATTGAAATCAAATTTAAAGATGCCCGCAATGAAAGAGAAAAACATAAAAAGGAGAATCAATAAAAGACCACCGAAATTGAAATGCTTTTTGGTTAGCCAACATCAGTCTGTCAGCTGATAGGACCTAACGCCTCGTCTGTCTATGTGTTGGGCTTAAAGAAATCAATACCAAATCTGTTCTGTTCTCCTTCAGGTACTAAAGGAGTCTTGTGTCAACTAACATTCTGTGTTTTTTTTTTTTGGCGAATATCTCGCTGTCATTTGACCCTACTTATTTCGTTTTTGATAACGGTTCAAGTGTCAAGTTGGCTTGTGGCATTTACAATTCATGATTAATGCATTCTTAATTGTATACTGGCTAACGAAAAGTTTTTGGTTCCACTTTTTGCTCTGTGGTAGATAAAGAACAAGTTCCTATTTATGATCTTTGTAACTTTGAAAAGGTTACATGTCGAAGCAAAAATAATTTAAATCGAATTAAAATGACTCAAGATAAAAGCTTGAAGCATTCTCTTATTGCCTCATAGTTTTCACATTATTTTGTATTGTTGCTCTGATTTTCACACGAAATAATTATTTTCTTTTATTAGTTTCACTCGAAGTTATTCAGTGAATATTCACAAGTTTGTAATTCCTTCAATTCTATTAAAGTTTGTTCGTAGTTCCGTTTCCTACTATCACCTGTTCTAGTCCAGAAATCAATAATGTAATTACTATTAGGATTCCAGTAACTTTGTGTACAGTTCGGAATTCTAGCATTTCTCGAAATTACTTTCTTTGATTAATTCTAACTAAAAGTTTTTTTTTAAATCGAATTCCAATACATAATAATTCAATTAGAATAGAAATGCAAATCATAATTTAATAGCAATCATTCGTGGAATGAATATTTAATTTACGTATATTGTATTATGTAAATGTAAATTGAAGTTTTCTACTTCATATATATCGCCGAATGAAAAATAGTCCAAAAAGAAAATTGAAAAATCGCCCAAAAATTCAAAAAGAAAAATCACCCAAAAAAAAAAAAGGAAATATCGGCTAAAAACTAAAATGGAAAAATCACCCAAAAAAAAAATGATCCAAAAAAAAAAAGTAAATTTGTAAATTTACTTGTATTTGATCATACAAATATGTAGCAAAATCTGTTTCTTCGGGGGATATTTGGTATTTGATAGTAGCAATCGCACGTTTTTCAAGATTTTTAATTTTTAAATTACTTGTATGTATTCGTTATAAGTGAAAAAAAAAAACACTTCAAAAAAACTTGTGGTCACCCCCGAGACACTAGATATTTGATAGAAGGTCTTGAGCGCCGCTAGCGAAAAACTTAAAAAAAATCGCTCGATTTTTTTAATTTTTTTAGTTACTTGGCGTTTTTTATGGAATAGTAAAAAAGCTACACTAAAGGCACGCATTACCGAAACAATTCAACAGCAATTCCTCATTCACCAGAGATATTCACAATTTGATTTAAATTAGAAAAAAAATAATCCAGCTAAATTTAAGTACAAATTTGTGGTAAGAGGATTTTAAAACCATCAGCAAGCGTTTGTGAAATTATTTGATTAAAAAACCGAAAATTAAAAAATTTTTATTTTTGGGCGATATTCCTACAACCACATATTTCAGTTGAGACACAGACAAATTGTGCCTGTGATAGACAAGTGTGAATTCAGAGGTCGAAGGTTCAAGACTAGCTGGCGGCAATGAAGTTTTTTACAAAAACATTTAAATACGCGCGTATTGGATTTCTATATGAGATACTGATTTCCAAATATTAAAATACTAGCAGGGCTCGGTCCGCTTTGCTGGCCCTAAAAAAATTATTTTTGCCTTTAAGGTCAATGAATGAAAACCATTGTCAAATATTTTTATTGGAAGCCCAAGTGTAGCATTTTGAAATATTGAATTGTATGAAAAGTGCCACGCCCCGCTGTCCAATTCCGACCATGTGTAACATTGAACTTAGAATCGAAACCATAAAATCATGTCCCATTGAAAAATTTTCATTGGGAGCCCAAGAATGAGACTTTGAAGTATTGAATTGTATGGGCGGTGCCACGCCCCTTTGTCCAATTACGGCGATATGTTGCATTTAGCTTAGAGTTGAAACCATGAAGCCATTTGCCAAATTTCGTTGGAAAACATTGTGTGGGAGCGCTATTACAGCAATTTCCAATATTGACTTGTATGGGCGGTGCCACGCCCCATTGTCTAATCCCGGCCATTTGTAGCCCAGACTATGGCTGGGGTCTTATAGTATGTTCATGGCAAATTCCATTTTCTTGTGATCAAAAACGTCTGAGATATATCAGTTTTTACTAACTTGTGGGCGGTAAAAGTGGGCGTGTAAAAACCTATCCTATGTCACGACTCATGACCCCTAGAACACATATATAATTTATGGTGAGAATCGGTGCTTTAGTTTTCGCGTCTACTGGTGACAAACATACACGTCTCTTTTATTTATATAGATTAAAATCGCATTTAAATAAAAAATGTTTAATTCTGCTATGCGTTTGTTCGCTCAGTGTAGAAGTTTTATATAGAATAAATTAAAAAATTTGCAATGTAGCTGTATATGGTAAAATTTACTACTTTACCACTTACCCCTTTACAACTAACGTACATAGAAAAAATGTTTGGTTAGTGAATGTTCATTTACTATTCCATACAAAAGTTTGGACAACACGAACTCGGAAACAATTTCCATCGGTACATGTACAATGTACGAACATGTATATTATACAGATTCTTTAATCAGGTACATAAAAGATACAGCTACATACCATCAATGATGCGATCGGAATTCAACGATTTGTATATAGAATCACAGTGGTAGAACCCAGAAGGGGTCTTGAAAAGTGTCTTTAAATTACAGTTCTTCTGGTATTTTGATCATTTGTGGTTTCTTATATAAATCACTAATCTAAGCACTTCACTTTGGCAAACACTACGTCCTATGCCTTCCTGGAAAATTTATTTTCCCTCTAAACTATCGATTACACACCATCGAATTACTAATTGCTACCAAGTAGGTATATTTGCATAATTTGAAGTATTCAATTACCGCATTGTCATTGGAGCTTATTGCGGGCGTGGCACTTACAGCCACAATAATTGTGAATGCGAATGCCAGTAGAAAGATTAAAGAAGACTTCATGTTGACTTCCGTTTTGTACAGCTTTTTGGTATCCTTTATATATTGGAATGGGAACTTTTAAAGTTCACTTGTACCGCGCAGTTTCCACTATTTATTTTGGTTTTATTTAGCAATTGCAGGACGTTACCACAGCAGGAGAGTCCTTGACAGAATATATACACACACACACTAGATCCGTATATCCTTGCAAACACAAATAAAAACGAATTTCACACAAACGAATTTTCTCAAACCGACGTTCGTTACACCAAACACAAGTTGAGTTCTCTTCGGTGTCCTTCTTCCACTACTACTCTCTTCCTCGCTGTGTGATGTGTGCTAGGTCGCTGAGACGCTTGCAGATTGCGATGACATCGTCGTGATATAAGAAGACCTAATGCGAATTTTCGCGGCAGTGATTAAGATTTTATATGAACCACGGCGACAGTGAACATCAACGCGAATATCCAAACTAGGTATCCCGTTCGACGACTGGTTGGCTGGCTGGCTGGCTGGCTGGTGGTGATGGAAAACTGGAAAACTGCGCTGTGTGCTTGTGTTCTGTGTGGCTTAGAGAGTCCCAGTTAGAGTGGAAAAGCTGCCAAAAACAAAACACTTTGGATGGTATACCAGTTTGTCAAGTTCAAGGAGCCAGTGGTAGTGTTAGTTTGGCATTATTGCTGCATCTGCTGCTGCTGGTGCCTCTGTAGTTATTGTTGTTGATTTTTTTTTTTCGGCCACTGAACGAGTGACGGCAACAACAAGAGCAATGCAGTCTCAAACTGCCACCGCCATGTAACGAAGTTGTCACAAAGCAGAAGACCTGGACTGCAGCGGAAAGTAAATAGGAACCTAATTCCCAAAAGCCAATTTTCATAGTGAAATTTGCAGTTGATGTTGTTGTTGTTGTTGCTATTGTTGATGATGTTGTTGTTGTCACCATCATCGTCTTCGTTGCTGCTTGTGCCTTGAGAGTTTTCCACAATGGCTTCTCTTGTTATTTTCATTTCATTTCATTTCATCATATTGAAAGCACAAAAAGTGCTGGCAGACGTTCGCTTGAAAGACAAAGTTTTTCAATATAATTAGATTTGCAGTGCACTGGAAAAAAACTTCTTTGTATTGTCATAGAAAACTTATCCCTCAAAGTATTCCTTTGAGTTTGTCTTAGAATTGTTTACTGTGCGAATGCGGAATTCCAATTCTTTTCGCTACACTATAAACCATTTCATTTCATTACTATCTAAAAAGTTTTAAATGCTAAAACTTTTGTTAACATTTCTTATAAAATTAATTTAAAATTAGGGCTTTTATTTAAATTAAATACAAAAGTTGGTCAAACGCAACACCGAGTACTGGAATTGCCTATTGGCCAGCCATTTTGGTATTAATCTCTGGACGTACCCCCGAGTGATTTGAGTCAAAAATCGAGGTTTTGAGGTGAAACTCATAAGTACGTATTAGTCGATTCCAAATAAAAATTCACTCAGTACCAGAGAATTCTCTTCATGCCACGCTTCAGTGAAATCTTGACATTTTGGTTGCCATATTCGAAACGGCATTTTGAATTTAGAAATTTCCACATCAAAATAAAAATCAGCGACCCCAAAAACCCCCATGTGCTAAATTTGATACTATACATAGGCGTAATCAATTACGCCATTGACAGCACCAATTCTTTCTAGGACACAAATCTTACTTATTGCTCCTTCAATCGTGCTTACCAATTAGGAGGATGACGGACAGACCGACTCACACCTCATAAGATGTTGGATAAATAAAACAAATATATCTGACGGGAGATAGGCGTTATTTTTGTCTGGTTGCGGCCATTTTTGAAACCAAAGCTGGGCATAGTTAATCTAGAATTTAGCTTCGTTAAATTAAAAAGATAATGTCGTTGAAAAGTTAACTTCGTTAAAAATTAAATTAAATAGTTAAAGTTTCTATAGAAAACAAAGAAAAAAAAAATGGTCCATTCATACATTAAAATAGAATATACAATAGTTCGAAATATATCGGCAAGAGTATTTAATTGTTTTGTGAAATAATTTTTATTGCTCATGATAATTGCATTAAGAAGCTCGGCCAAAATCCCTCGAAGGTTGTAGCGCCAATATATGTATGTATGAAATAATTTGTAAATTAAATGTCAATATCAGCTCGAAAATAGTATGAATTCCTAATTTTTACTTTTTTTCGAAGAAATTTAACTTAAATGAAAAAGTTAATGGTTTTCGAAATTAACTGAAACGTTAAAAGTTAACCAAAAATTTAACTTCGTTAATTAACTATTAACTAATGCCCAGCTTAGTTCAAAACCGTCTAAAATAGAAACAAGCAGGGACCACCAAGAACTGGTTCTGGAACCTGTTTCGACAGGAACCGTTTAATTCATGCAACCGGAGCCGATATTTTGAAAAGTCTGCGAACCGTAACCATAACCGATATTAGTTTCGGTTCCAGGTCCTGAAAATAAGCTATTAAGTTGTAGTCGGTCAAAGCCGACTTATATATAACCTGAAATTTCAAAATCCTCATATTTTCAATACTAACGCCTTCGAGGGCCTAAAAAAGATAAATCCAAAATTTGTGTTCCTTAGCTTTCTTCTAGCTCTGCCATCTTGTTTACAAGGATGGACAGATGGCTTTAGGTAGTTCGGTAGATTATTCGACTGTAAAAATACCATGTCTAAGTATGTTGATGGTTCAAAAGGTTCCCTTATAATGAACCTGCACAAATTAGCTGTTTAAAAGAAATTTAATACGCAACCATTCAGAATTTGTTCACTACCCCCCAGTGTGCATTCTTCAAATTGTCATAACCGTAGTCAAAAGCATTTTAAAAATTGTTTATTTTGTTGGGAAAGCAACGAGAGTAATTTCAACTTGGTGGTCTTCACTTATGACAAACAGATTTGGTAGCTGTCACTTATTTAGAAATGTTCTTACAATGACACCTTTCACATTCATATGTGAGAACTGTTCAAAAGTCATGCAACAAACTAAGTTCTTGGAAGCTCTCCTGCATATCCATTTCCTATTCTCAAGTTTTCGCTCGTAACTCTTGGCAAATGTCATTTAAATTCGAATGCGCTCACATGCAGCCATTCGTTAGTTACATATACCAAACATGCAGCATTCGATATGAACCTGCTTCAATGGCATATAAACACGCATCCAATAGCAACAGAGCAGCAGCAGCAGCAGCAGAAACTAAACACTTTTGGCATTGTTGGAGTTGCTGCTCGAATATTTCTGATAAAAACTAGGCTAAAACTTAAAAAGCTGCACAAGAAAGTGGCATCAGCTTCAGCGACGGCCTCAGCCATCAATGGCAAAACTACAAGTGCACGCCAACACGCCAAATCGCATTTGTGGCTCAAGCGATGTGTGGAAAATAGTGCACAAATATAAGCAAGTAAAGTGGAATATAACGAGCGGCAAATTTTTTTCCTACATTCTATATTTTTTTTCTGTTATTAAAATAAAATAAAATCTCACATGCAATTGCAATTGAATTGGTGCACTGAGAGAAATTCCATTTAAAATACATTTTACGATAATGACGATGCCAAACTGACAGTTGCGCATTTTCGCTAGACTGCATTTCACATGTGAGTTCATTTGTGGTCTTTGGTGGTGGTGGTGGTAGTGGCGGTGTTGGTCGCTTTCTTTTCGAAAATGTGGTCCAGTCTACTTTGGCGGAGTCCACACTACAGTTAGTCCCACTGTGGGTGATGAATGAAGTTGCTCAGTTCGTTAGTCTGGTTGGCTGCAATGTCAATTCCAGTTGCGGTTGAGTGTTGCTGACTGTTTTTAGGCAAACTAATGGCAACTCGCTTGTTGTTCAATCGAAGCTTGTTGCTGTTGTTTTCGATGATAACCTACACCTGTTCTCTGGCAATTAGCTCGCTTGTGGTTTACGCTGGTTGAATTGAATGTTTTTTTTTTTTAAACATTTTCAAATAGCTAGAATTACTTTTGCATGAAAGGTGTAGCTGGGCGGATGTTGTTGATGCATTTATGCTGGCGGCTTTTCAAGTCATTAATTAATGGCTAATAGTTTGGGGTGGATTGTTTGTTTCGTTGAATTGCAATTAAACAACCGAGAAGACATGTTAACTGCGTACGTTATTGTTGTAATGCAGAAAGTTTATGTAGTTTTAGAGGCGTTGGTTCTTGGAAGCGCAAGAGCCAATTTAAATTAATGGATTTTCACACAACATCTCATGTCAAAAGAAAATAATGTAAATCAAAAAGTGAAACCTACAATGTGTATCTTTTCACGGCTGTGACTGAAGACTTTTTGTTTTCTATGAATCACACAACTGCTTCCTGTGAACATTTTTTTTTTGGGGAATTGTGGTATTACACCAGTCGGGAGACTGCGTCTTTGGACTTTTTTAGGTGATTCATGCCAGGTAGGACTACAACAGATCTCGACAGCGTTATTGTCAAATTGTTTTGTTGAATCACTTAACCCTTTCGCTACATGTTTTTCATTTCGAGCCTTAAAAATCTATTATCCGGTTATTATTGCTATTAATGATGCTAATAGTGATAAAAAATCAAAATTTGAAAAAAAAAAAGTTATTTGAAAGTAGTTTTTTAGTTGCTTAACGGTCTAGAAATTTTCAATATCAAATTTATTGCATATGTGCTTAAATTTATATAAGTTTATGTATTACATTAAAAAATGAATTTTTTTAACAAAAAAAATTTGTTCCTAAAAAATACATTAAATATATTACATTTACTTATATATTAAAGTTAATCAAAGTCAAATTCATTGTAAGTGTGCATTTATTTACATCAATTTTATTCATGACAGTTCAAAATAAATTATTTTTTTAACATAAACCTTTTTTACATATAATATAATGCATACAATAGTTATATAATATAAAAATGCTGAAAAAAAAATTAGAAGAGCAAAGTTATATGAATATTTTCATTGAACGTGTAGCAACTGTAGCAAAATTCTAATTTAGACACGTACACAAAAATATACCATTAAATGGAATTGTTGCCAAATGGCAACACGTGCATTTTAAAAAATCGCCACAGCTACGAGAATTAAATTTTTGAATTTTTAAAAATGCAAAAATGTAGTATGACTATTTCTTTACATTATTGCATCAACACTTTTTTAAAAATAATTATTTTTAAACAATTAAATTTAAATTTCTTAAGTGATGTTTTCGGTAAAAAAAATTCTCGCGTCAATATGGTGCAATAAAAAACGGAAATTGTTGCTATTCTACAAACCGAAAAAGAAAATGTTTATACAGAAATACTTCTAATAAACCAAAGAAAAAAATGGCATTAACTTTTTTTTTGTAAGTTGTACCGAGGCTGGTCCACGTAGTCTTAAAGTGTGATGTTGCCATATGGTAACAAATTCTCGAAAGGGTTAAGGTCGGTTTAGGTAGCTACTCAGTGTGAAAAAAACTAATTTGCAAAAAAATTGCATATGACAAGTTTTGTTCCGATACTCCTCAAATTATAGGTTAGGGTGGCGGCTATTAGCCTCGCTTAGACCACAATGGGTCATTAGCAATACCACAAAGCTCTCTTATCCTTTACGTGAAGATTATAGACCTTCTTCCATGGTCTGCATCTAGCCTGAACGTGCCGGTCTTTAGTGCGAAGATTTTTAAACTTTTAAGTTCAGTGGTCTGCTATCGTTGCTCTGCCAAGAATATAAAGTCTGTTTCTAGTTAAAGCCGGACAGTTGCAGAGTAGGTGTTCCAGAGTTCCCTCCCCATATCGTGTCCATATCGTCCGTGTATATATGAAAACACTTGGGGGGATCGCCTGTTCTTTCCGACCAATATTCTCTTCGTGGATACTTAATTGAAAAATTCCTATCAAAATTTGTGACGGCTAAGTAATCAGTGGTTATTAATACCCGTGATATAACTGACGTTACTGTACCCATACCATGACAAATTTGATTAAAAATATTTTGAGAAACTTAAATAATTTAAATGGTAAAGTAATTTCTCATAAAATAAAATTAAATTCTTTTATTATTATCCTTATTATCCTTTTTTCCTTTTGAATTTCGTTTCCTTATTAAATTCCATTTCCTTTAAATATTGCTTTCACATTTTGTTAATTGATTTTGTTAATCAAAGAAGTTGTCGACTTTTGATGAAGCTAAAATCGAAAACATTGTATAATTCCTAAGAATGTATTAGCTAAACATGGGCACAACGCCCACTGCAAACAATAAAGTTTGTTGTGCAAAGGCGTAAGGGACTCTCCTGTGGCAGGCACTTAATCGAATTAAGCTGTCCCAAACAAAAGGTAGAGTTTTTCAAACATATTTGAAAAGGGAATCACAATGACATACCACTGCTGAATAAATTTGGCTACATGTGGGTGTATGTTGAATGGCCATACTAATATAGAAAGTATTATAATATTGACAAGTTTCGCTGAGAGATCAATACGGTTTACTTTCTAAATGATACTTGACATTTAAGACTTGTGCTTTATTTCTTGTTGGACTCGACCTATTAATGTCAAGTATTAATAGACGATCAGATAAAGGTGAGTATATATTGAAATCTATTATTAGAAAATGTATTAATACCAACTCAAGTAAAGTAAATATAAGTAAACATAAAACAAAACATTTTTCATATTGAAATAAGTTGGGAAAAGTTTTTAGATGTGGGATGGCAGCGAAATGGTTCATACAAAAATTTCCCTTCAAAAGTTTCTCTCTAATTTGGTTAATTTACTAAGTAATACATGACAGTTATATGGGGTGTATAAATGCAATTAAATATAGGTAAAACAATGACGGAGGTATTTATGGAAAAATATGCGTGAATTTAAAAACGATTCCATCAAATTACTTTTGTTTGCGGTCAACGAGTACAGTCGTGACAAATACAAACGTATTTCCTCTAAAAGTATAATTCTTCGAGTGCAGACTGATCAGGGATGATATTTGGGTTGTTCCATTTTGTACAAAAAGGCAAACAAAATAGTACCAAATCTGTCGAAAAAGTACCAACTCCTCAATTTCCAAATTTTATAATTAAAAATAGTTTGTAATATCGATACCTTAAAGCACAACCATACGATGTCCATTTCCATGAAAATCGAGTTTTTTTGTCATTTTTGGATTCCTGAGAAGAAGCTGCATCAGATAGACGATAGTGGTGATGAAAGTAATTGAAAATAAGGAAATGAAAACCCATTTACAAGAGTTTTGAAAAAATGTATGGTTGTGCTTTAAGGTATCGATATGAACAGAAAAATTATTAATATTCAAAAATGTAAACAAGTTAAATATATATAAGCATACTTTAATTCATGAAGCTTTTAACACAGAAGTTTTAAGATTATAAACTAAAATTACACTAAATGATGTTACTTTTACCGTTACATAAATGAAACGTTGAGCTTCGTTTCCAGCTCTAAAGAAAGGACTCAAGAAAAATCTTGTCAAGTTTCTTATGCTGCAAAATTTTATTAGATCAGAATTTTTTGACAAATGACAAAGCAAAAATTTTCATTTCCGCTTTTCTTCATTTACTTTTGCTTTCTATTTTGGTTAGTGATTTGACAGCTGATAATGTCAACTTTTCTAATGAAATTGGAAACAATTCCAAATTTCTGAAGAGGGCACAGAGTGGTCGTGTCGCATTTCGTTAAAAAATGGAACAATAATTTTACCGAAGTGGATACGAGTTAAAGAAAAATTACTTATCAATTTCTAAAAAAAAAAAAATCTTAAACAAAAAAAATATTTGAGAAAAAAAATTGTAAATTAAGTTTATTATTAATCTGATATCTTCGCATATATTGTACCAAAAATGTCAATGTAGTACCAATGTACTTTTGTCTTTGAAATTGTACCAAAAAAGTACAATTGTACCAAAAAATACTCCCTGAGACTCATACAACAAAATTGTTGTTGCTGTCTCCACCGGAAAATATACTTGGATTTCTTATATTATGGTACCCCAAAGATTACGGCTCTAGCAAAAACCGTTTGTTTGCTAGAACATTATTTCAGTTGAGAGGTTTCTTATCGATAAAGGAATTATCGGCAAAGAATATGTTAATCTTGTGGCCATTATTTATGAAACCATTTTGACCTTAAACCAAACACAAAACTTATACGTATCCAGACAATGGCACCTATCACAAATAACAAAATGTTTAAATAAATAGCGCCCTAATGGATATTAAAGACAAAAAACCTTTATTCTTTTTTTTGTATCAAAATAAGTTATTTATTCAATTAAAAATAAATAAAAGTTGCAATTGAATTACGTCTAAGGACATCTTAAATATTTACAAACTAGCAAATGAGCATGAGTGATCATTATAATTACACAACAATTAAATAACAAAGAAAAAGTAGTAAGTTAATGGCACTGGCACTCCGAGCAGAATAATCAAATAAATTTAACTCTTCTGTTCGCTGGGAATATCCTTGCCAGTATTTCGGCCATAATAACCAGAATAAGCAGCATCATGCGAGTCACCGAAACTGACGCCATTACTGGCGGTAGTCTGATAATTTTTGCTATAGTAATCGGTGTAGGGCTTTGAGAAGCCGGGCTCCTGACGATAGAAGCCATTATTGTTGTTGTTAGCAGCCCCATCATAGTGATCGTGATGATGATAGTAAGTGGCAGCACCAACACCTTGCGACGTATACTCGGGCACGGTATTCTTACTGCCGAATAGGCCACCAAAGGCGCCACCACCAAAACTGGGACCACCGCCGGGCGGACGACACAACTTGAAGTAGGCAAACAGACCGGGCAGAACGATGGCAGCCAAACCGAGAATCTTCTTGATGCCAACAATGCCCAGAATGAAGGGCAGGAAGAGCAACAGTTTCAGCTTGAAGATCTTCAGAACGAGTATCAGGGGAATGATCATTTTCTTCAACTTCTTGCGACCTAAAGGAGGGGAGGGGGATAATCGGAATTAGTTTGAAGTCTCAATTTGGGGGAATAAAATTAACTTACTGAAGAGAGGCGCATGTTTGTCCTCGATGACATCCAATTCGCTATCAATGTCGTTGCCAATGAAGCGTGCCTCATAACGGCCCGCCTCGGTGAGTTCTTCCGGTACATCAACTTCCAAGGCAGTGGATTTAATGAATCTGAAAGAATTTAGAAGAATTTTTTTTTTTGTTTTTAGAAACTGTTTTTGGAGTAATTAAAGTCTTTATTCTCATGAAACCCTTTTTGTTTTCCTTCTTTCCTTTTTTCCTATTCTCCCTAATTTCTTTTTCTTTTCAAAGTATCTGACAAAAATGTATCTTCATTAATTCTAAGCTGCTTTAAAGCACTTGCGTTGGCTTAATTTGTAATTTTTTTGCATTTGTTCTCACTAGACTTCATTGTCAGTTTGCGCTGTTGTCACTCATTCATTACGTCAACTCAATTAAATCAAGGTCCTTTCTTTGTTTCTTGTTTCTTATAGAACATTTGCTACTGTTTTTTTGTTCTTCTTTGTTTCCTACAACCCAACGCATTGACGCCCTCGCATTTGCAAGTAAATGCCTAACGAAGCTTGAGAATTACTTTGAAAGCGTTTTAAATTGCTTCTTCGTGTGCGTTCTTTCAACAAAACGGTTCAATTCTTATTTGTTCATTAGTTAAAATTGTCACATTTGATTGGGTTTCCTTCCTTTCATTTGTCGAAGGCTCTTCTTTTATTTTTTATGCGATAAGTGAAATTGCTGGTAATCAATTTAAGTGTGGTCACTTTTCCTTCGTCTTCCTTTTGTGTTTCGGTACATTTATTTTCGCTGCTATTTCTGTATTTATATGGTCTTTGTTCAAACTCAAGTTATTATTAATGATTTCTTATGAAAACCAAGGAAGAAATTCAACTTGACACTCTCTCTACCTTTTTGTATTTATTATTTATAAATTTATTTGGAAACTGACACTCCTCAAAAGTGGAAAATGTACGTATATGACTCATGTTTTGCGACTTTCTCACGCACGGAGTGGAGGAAACTCCTGCATGTGACATGTGTAACCAATTTGTTAGTGAAGCAAGTTGATACATTTTCAGGCAATGCGAAAATCATGTAGGGTATCATGAGTGTTGATAAATAATAAATATACACTGTAAAGTGAACCTATCTTTTGCTGTGTAATCTTACACACAATACACGTTTTTAAGTGTGTATTTATTTTGAAAAATAAAAAAACACGCGTTCCAGATTTTGGCATGCTATATTAACGCGAATGCGTGTCTTTTTAAAACACTTTAGGCGTATAAAATATTAATGCGGCAAAAGCGTGTAGCAAAACTGATACTAAAAATTAATACACGCTTTAAGTGTATCGACAATATACACAAAAGAAAGGTTTACACACAAAAGGCTTACAACACACTTATGAAAAGTACACACGTGTGTTAAATTAATAAACTTCTCTCTTATAAATACACGCGAATTTGTGTGTAAAATGTGTTTACAAGGTTTTACACGCTTTAGGTGTGTATGAACAACGCATTTCACTTTGCAGTGTTCGAAGCGTGCGTTAAAGTATTTCAGTAAAAAAGGATTCACTTGGGTGTAGAATTTTCAAGAAGAGTCTATTTCTTATGGAACGATTTCTTCAGATGATTAGTTAATGTTCACTCACCTTTCGGCTCTCCTCAGGGCATATTTGACCATCTGATCCCAGTCGGTATCCTCATTGCGCGGTTCTTGCGAATATTCAAAGGGTTCCTGCAACAGAGAACGCTGCTGGGTCTCGGGCAGGCGCACAATGCGAGCAAAGTCCGTGAAACTGAAAACATAATTGATTTTAAAATATATTCCACCAATCCCAATCCTAAGCACAACTCACCTATATTTGTCCCTATAGAAGATCTCATCGAAACTGTTCAAGGCTTGAGTCTTGAAGCACTCGGACAGATCGCCGCCCAAACAATTCGAATTAGAGCGTGCCAAGTAGGGATCATTGTCATGGCCCAGACCAAATAAACTAAGTAGACCACCACGTCCGCGCTCTTCGCCAAAGCCAGGTTGTTGCTGCTGTTGTTGTAGTTGGGGCTGTTGTTGTTGTTGTTGGAACTGTGGCTGCTGCTGTTGTTGCAAGAATATTTGCTGGACATTCTGCGATTGCTGCGCTTGCACGTTCTGAGTGGGCTGCTGATCGGGCAGACGGAGTGCCTCACCCGATATTAGTGCCGGCGCTAGCAGTGTGACCACGAGTAAGGACCAGGTGATTTTTGTTCTCAATTCCATCTCTGCAAATGACAATTAAATAAAAAGAAAATTTAGTCATAAAATAAAATAAATTTTTTGTAAAAATAATAAAATTTTAATGGACAGAAAACAATTGAATTTTCCCTCGTTAAAATTTGTACACTCTCTCTGGGAAATTTTTTCACACATACACACAGTCTCCACTCTCTTACATTCGAGTGGCAATTAACCCGCCTAAATGCTGCATAAAACTGTTTACTAATTTAATTGATTTCTATTAGACACTGGCTCGGATGGCGGTGTAGAGCAGAGGCCTTAACCCAAACAATGTCTTAACGGCAACGAACTGGCGCGCGATTTTTTTTATTTCTACAATTTTCAGTTTTCACTTTGCTTTTGCGCGCGGTCGCACGTTCGATCTTCGCGCTCACTTACTGCTGTTTGCGGCAGAGTTGTGAATCAAAACAAAAAAGTGGCTAATAAAAAAAGATGCAAGCATTTAACTGCTTTTGTTGTTGTTGGTTTCTTTTTAGCTACAAAAAAAAATACTTTGTAGTTATTGGTTTTTTTATTGAATTCAGCAAGCGTGATCATTTTTGAGAAATATATTTTTTTATTGTATTTTTTTTTTAAGTCTGACACACTTTCTTCCTTTTGCTGTGCGAATACGCACAGATAACAATGTGCACGTCTTACAAAACTCTCAAACGTGTTCGTGAGCAAAGTAGCTGCAGTTTATGAGTTAGTAACAGTGTTGCCGTTAAGTTAATCAGACAGTAGCAGAAGAAATGCTTAAAATTATAACAAAAATTCTGTAGAAGGGACAAATGTGCACACAAAACGAAACATTTTATTTCGATGCTGAGAAAGTACCACTTTGGCATTGTGGCAACACTGTTTAGTGGGCACTTGCACTTGCCACTATATACCTCAATTCAACACACACTGTTGCTACAATTACTGCACTTTTCACAGGAGAATCACTGCCAAATTGGTGTGGCTGACCGGTCCGGTCGTGATCACAGCCATTGAGGTCCAAAGAAAATAAAAACAATTTCTCTTCAATGCTGTTGTGTTGGCTCGTATCTGTCGATGCCGTTGGCCAAAGTAGCTGATTGCCTTTCTTGATGCTTATTTGTAAGTGGATATTTGTTCATAAAAGCCGAGTCTCTGGTGCAGTCGTGGAGCAGAGCGTGTGGGAATGTGCACTGGCGAAGGTGTTTTCGAGTGGAACCAATTCGTTGGCCATTATTTGTTATGGAATATTTCTGTTTACTGTTTCGCATACACGTAAACAAGTTATGGCAGTTGTTCAACAAAGTTTACAGCCTTTAATGCTTTAATTTGATTTTTTTTTTTGTAATAATTTTTTAAATTTTTTTAATTTTTTAAATTAGAAGTATGTTGATGAAAGTTTTTGGTTTCCAAGTCACTCATTGATTCAGATTTTTTATTAAATAACAATTTTTTTTGCATACTATTGTTTAATTTTTTAAATCGACTAAGTCTATTTAGTTAAGGCTTCTGTATCTAGTCAGAGAGTAAAGTGTACATATGTAAAGTTTACATATTTTCCAATGCATTAAATCTGTAATTACAATTTAAACTTCCAAAAAATATTTTACAACAAAAAAAAAATTTTTTTAAAAAAATAAATAAATTTAAAAACAAAAATTTTATTTTGTGCTAATTTTTTTTTTAATATAAAAAAAATAGTTTTTTTGCAAACATTTTTATGTTGTTTTTAATTATTTCAATTTTTTTTAATTTTTTAGTTATTTAAATTAATTAAATTATTTTAATTTCTCTAATTTTTTAAAATTTATTTTATTTGAATCCTAAGTATTTAATATTTTTAACATTTTCTTTCCATGTTGAAATTATATATATTTTTTTTAATTATTTAAATTATTTTAATTATTTTAAATTTTTGTAATTATTTTAATTATTTTAAATTTTTGTAATTATTTAAATTATTTAAATTTTTTTTGAATTTATGTTTTTAGTTATCCTAGCTGTTTAATATTTTTAACATTTTCTTTCTATATTGAAATTATATTTTCATCAATTTCCATTAACTTTCTTCAATAGCCACTCAAACGAAATACTTTGACATTAAAAACTTGATTTCTGCCACAGTCACACACCAACATTTGCCATAAATCAAATTATTAAAGATTCACGCTTACAGCTTTGAAGTAATGCCACTCCCCGATTTGTACCACCAAAACTTAACAATTTTCTCTCGCTTAAAGGCTGCTTTAAATGCTGGCGAAAATAATCTCACTTTACGCCGAACCAGACGCCAACTGGAGGTTTCGCGTACTAAGGCATGTGCGCCTGTGCACACCACAAAACGCACTCGATCAAAAATGAGACAACTTCAAAATGAGCCGCACGAAAACAAATAAACAAACGAACAAACAAATGAAATATCGTATAAACAATCAAAGCGATAAAGCGGAGTGTGTGAAGGAGAAATTGTGTGAGTACCAACCTAAAAGGAAAGATACACAAACACAAACTAAATATAAATTTAGAAACAAAAATACAAAATCCATTAAAATGGCAACAATTTGAAATAACTTTTGCCGTGGACCATTTTCAATTGCTGTACGTTGTCCGTTTGTGGCTTCCTACCACTCAATGGGAGTTTAATTTAATGGCAGCCATTTAACATTTCCAAAGTTCAAATACAACTTTTGTAGCTGCTCTGTGTGGCAGTTGAATTTGGCCAAATAGTCGTAAAGCAAACAAATGGCTTTTATCGGCAACGAAATGTTACCGCATGGCTTCATGGACATGACGCAGGAGGGCCTTACAGAATTTATTGATTTCATGTTATATTCTTGTTTTACTTTTTGTTGTTGTTTAAACTAGTGTCAAGCTAAATGACAAATGGTGGGGGACAAAGAAATTCTTTAATTGCTGTTAATGAACAAGAAATACAACAGAAGAACCTCCTCTCTTCCTCTCTTCCTCACTTCCAAACCACTTCGTCAACTTTCCTCGTAGGAATTTCTTCAATTGTTTTCTCAATTGCTGTACAAAAATCATACATTTAATTCGTTGTGGTTGAGCCATAACAGTTTTTCCATGCCACCACCATTAAATCGTTGCTTCAATTGGTGCTAATCGTTCGGCAACAGCAGCTGTAGCCGTTGCTAAGATATTCATTGTGGTTACATGTACCGATTGCCGAACACGAGAACAATGATTATGATGGCGTTAATGGTTGCCAGCGTGACTGGCAGAAGCGAGAAATATTATTCCATCAATTATTTTCTATTAAAAGCAATTTCCGCAAAGACTGTGTCAAGGTCTGTGCGAAAGAAAGGTTTATGTAATGTTTAAGAAAATTGCAAGAAATTTGTTGACTTTTCAATGTAAAATGCATTTAACTGTTGCTGAATTGAATTTAATATCACATTTCAACGGTTCTCCTTGTGAAATTGTGAAAGGTCCAATGTGTATGAAGCATCATTCAAAAAACTGTGTTGCCTCACACTCGTTACTCATATTTGCTTAGTCATCGTGTCCACTCTCTCACAGTGCGTCAGCGTCTTCGCTGAGTGTACACATTTTGAAATACACACTGGCCTGCATGTGTTACCGCGCCGTAACATGAGACATGGCTTGAAACTTTTACTTTCATTTTTTATTTCACCTCATTTCGTTTGTTTTTCTTCTTCTATTTCTTCGCATGCCTTCCTTGGCCATGTCTTCACGTAAACTTTTGATCTTGAGTTGTGGTGATCGTGAGCCAACCCCGCCAACGACACGATCGCTTAAAGCGAACGACCGACCAACGACACAGACGCTTTCTTTGCTCAGTTGAAGGCTGAACTGAGCATTCAACATTTTCTATTCATTCAAGTTGGTTGTGGAAAAAAGTGCATTGAACAATGCATTGAACATTGGACACCGAACAGGCGTCAGTATGGTCATTTTTGTGTATATTTTTGGAAAGTTAGTATAACCAAATTTAATGGCTGCCCAATTCGCTTGAAATACTGACTCATAGTTGTCATTAAAATTTAGTCAAAAGAAACTTTTAATTATTCCTAATTCGACACATTTTCCCTGTATGGCATAAATCATTAAATATTTATATTGACACTCATTATTAAAAATCTGCCTCATCTTTTTTGGCACAAAATTGTCTCTTTTGCTTAATTTATTGACTTAGCCTCATTTGCTTGCTTAAATTTGTTCATCATTTCGTTTAGCTCATGATTCACAT
Source organism: Heteromyza rotundicornis (assembly GCA_951394025.1). Taxonomy (NCBI): domain Eukaryota; kingdom Metazoa; phylum Arthropoda; class Insecta; order Diptera; family Heleomyzidae; genus Heteromyza; species Heteromyza rotundicornis. Next base: position 70,848,126 of record OX596012.1, on the reverse strand, counting down.
AGTTGGAGGTAAATAACATTTTACTTTTCCTTCTTGAATCATTGATTCATTTCACACTTTCGTTTTCCTTTAGGGTATATTCGTAAGATAAATTGTAGTTACCTGGCGCGGCAAGATGGAATATTTAATGTATCCTCTTAAGAGCTTATCGCAATTAGTTTTTGAATTAAGTTGAGTTGAGGTGAATTTAATGGATTCAACTCAGTTGATTAAAACCAGAGTTGGACAAAATGCATCACCGTTATTAATGCAAATGCAGAAAGTAATGCATTGAAAATTATGTAGTAATGTTAATAGTAATTTAATTGCATTACATTTTTTGGAAGTAATCAAATATACAATTAAATGCATTACTCTCTTGTAAGTTATGTAAACAAAAAAAATGCATTACTTTTTTGGAAGTAATGCACATGAAAAATTGAATGCATTCCATTTTTAAAAGTAATGCAAATACAAAAAAAAATTTAATGCATTACTTTTTGTATTTTTTTTCGTACCTCTATCACACTTTGTTATCAAAACCCCCTAATTTTGTGATTTTGATGAATTTTAATTTGCATTTGCATTTGGTAATTGCATTCAATTTTTTATTTTGCATTATATATTACTTTTAAAAAAGTAATGCATTAAATTATTTATTTGCATTACTTCTCAAGATTTAATGCATTTTTTTCATTTTTCATTGGACGTTAATGCAATTATTAATACATTAAACAGATCAGATTTTACAAAGTTTTATATCCATTAAAGTTTAAAGCTTAAAGCTATTAATATGTAAAACCTTCTCAACTACCACTTTGATTGCAATAATTGACATTTTCATTAATTTAATTTTCATAATTGCTTATAACAAATTTCAAACCAACTACTAATACTAGACTGTGGCAATATTTGATTACATTTCCTCTACAATCACACATTCACCAAGTACACGCCCAAAAGTATGCTACACACAATCGAAAATAATTTCATACGAGATTTACTTTCAATTGAATTCATTCAATGGCTTGAGATGGCGCTTTATGTCAGTGCCTAACGGTATGTTATAAATCCAAAAATAGACTCCATCACACATACAGCAACACCCCATGCAATCACAGTGATGGCGCCAACATGACAACTAAGATTTTGTGCGTGTGATATTTAATTTCCGTGCCTGAATACAGTCGAATTTGTAAGTAAAGAAAAGAAACAAATAAAAATGTACAAGAAGTACCAACGCTTGCCTCCTCACATCCGGTGTGCAGAGTGATGCTGTCACTTGAAAATTTCCACATATGCACACGCTTATTTAATTTGCACGTGTATTTACTGAGAAATTGAGAATTTTTTTCAATTATTTTCTCCTTTTTTTGTGTGTGTGTATTTTTAGCCATCAGCTGTAGGTAATGATCACGGGAAGGAAGTGTGCATACATATTTTATGGAAATTAATGAAAAATTGCAAAATTCATATTCACATAGCAAATTGATCAAAGTAATTGCTTATTTCACAAGATGTGTAATCGTGACAGGGTGGCATGTTCCTTCATGGAAATTACCAGAAATTTTAATGCGTGCCTGTGCAAAAGTGCTGTCAAATAATTTCTCATGTGTGTTTGTAATTGAACAAAATGAGCAAATAAATTGTACAGATCTGAAAATCATTGAAATCAATTTACACATTGAGTGTGAGTAACTCACATGGTTTTGTTGCAACATTTTTCACTGGAAATGTGATGGCATTGCTGGTTGCCGCTCACCTTTTATATATTTTCGGTTTTGGTTTCGGTTTTGGTTTCAATTTGGATGTGATTGTTTACTATGCAAACTCCAATCAAAGCTGTTTGATTGGAAATTATGACACCGCTCCAGTGCCTTTGAAGGTCAATGAAATGTTTGCCTCTTTCATTTTGTTGTGGTTTCAGCAAATTAGCATATGACGCAATCATTTGTATGACAGACCATGAACTTATCGAATCACGTTTATGGTCTAAATGCACAATTCGCACTAGTTTTGTGGCTTATTTGTTTATCTTTTTTCATGTTAATTTCTTTTAAGTAATACATTGTGTAATATTCACAAACAGCCTAATTCGGAGGAAATATTGAATTTAAAATTATATTTTTACACATGATTGCAATCAATTACTGGTAACAACTCAGAGCGCATTAAATTGAAGCGAGGAAATAATATTATTTATTTTTTTTAGTACAGAAATTGCATAACTTGTTTTAATATTATTGTGGGTAAAATCGTTTGTTATGCAACAATTAATGCGAAAATAAAAATAGTGAATGAAATTCAAAGGTACAGAAAGAAATGGAAAAATGTAAGCAGCATTCACCAGTTTGGCATGATTCGGACATTTCAATTAAGTGCAAGTGACGTTATGAATGTAGCTGCAAATTTTTAAATTGTAATTCAAATATAAATTGAAATTTCATTATACTCTCTGCATTCTCATGAAAATACTGGCTGAGGATAGTCACTCAACTAAAAATTCTATGGAAGACGTGGGAGTGAACCGGTGTCATTGTAGTTTTTTTTTTTGTAAAAAAATATTTACAACGTAGCACAGTCGAACTTCCCTATAATGAATTCGCAAGGGACCAAAAAATCACTTCATAATGTAATTATTGCACTATCGCCTTAAAATGTTGTCACTTTCTAGCTTTTTTCATCACTAAAAGTATGCAATACATATTTTTGTGTCAACAAAATCCGTTCCCTGGTTATTACACAACAATTTAAAAAAGCAAAGCTGGGCATAGTTAATCAATAATTTAACTTCGTTAATCCAAAAATTGTTAATCAAATATATAACTTCGTTAAATTAAAAAGTTAACTTCGTTAAAAGGTAAAGTAAAAAGTTATATTTTCTATAGAAAAATAAAAAAAGATGTTTACAAAAAAAAATAGTAATTAAGTATAATTAAAATACAGCAATTACAAACACGTTTTCTTTATTGAAATTTTGTATTTATTTTGTATTAAATTCGAAAAACGAGTCTGTGCAGACCTTAAAATGAAAGCTAAAAGTTTGTATCAAAAACGAAATTTCGTGTATGTAATTTTTTATTAATATTCATAAAATTAAAAAATAATAATGACAATATTGAAGTTTGGTAAAGAACAAAAATTTAATTTTTTTGTTAAAAAAATATTGAAATTTAATGACAAGTAAAATGGACAAGTTCTGGTAGATGCACTTTGCTTTTCATAAAAAGCAACATTTTGAAATTTTGAAAAAAAATTACATTTAATAGTAATAAAAAAAAATTCGATTCAAAATTAACTAATGGTAATTAATCGAACAAATTTACCTTAACTAAATGAAAAAGTTATTGGTTTCCAAAATTAACTGAAACGTTCAAAGTTAACCAAAAATTTAACTTATTTTATCAACTATTAACTAATTAACTAGTTACTGCCCAGCTTTGCAATGAAAAACGCCCAATTTCATGTTCGATTGACAAATGTGGTATCGTTAGAAAGGTACCGACAAATGCTTCACAAAACTTTGCTGTTGATAAAAAATATAATTCCAAAAAAAAAAATTATTTTTACAAAAAATTTTGATACAAAAAAAAAAGTTCAAAAAATCTTTTTTAAATCTGTAGCAAAAAAATAAAATTTTTGGAAAACATTTTTTAAATTAATTTTTTTTAATCTAATAGGATTTTTTTTTTGAGTTTTACTCAATTTTTCTGTTTTGTTTCAGAAATGTTATTTAACGCGGTATCATAAAAAATTAATATTTTCAAAAATGGTAAAATTAAGTCTCAACTTTTTTTTAAGCTTTCTCGAAATATCAAAAGGAAATATGAATGCTTAACAGATTAAGGTAAATTGTGTATATCCTTTTCGCTGAAGCAAACTTTTGCGTTAAGTTTTCTGCAACGAAACTCAGTTAAGTGTCTTTTCTTAACGAACTTATTCAAGGATTTTCATTTACTTTTCGCACAAACTTTTTGTTTAATTTCATTATTTAACATTTTGCACTTTTTTGGCTGAACTCCACTATGAGCACTATTTTTTTTAGAGTCTGAAAACTTTTTATTGCTTTATTCACACATAGACACACAGGCAACTGTTGGAAACCCTTTTTACCTGCTGATTTTGCTTATGTCCACTTGAAAAAACTGACGATTATCCTTAAGGCGGCGTTAAACTTTTTCCGAACTACTTTCTATGGTTGGGTAAACTGAACTGATGGTTGAACCGGCGGGCCACAAAGGTTTTATATGAAAATCAAAATCGAAATGGGAAACAGCAAAAATACAAATAATACAAACCAAATCGTTGATGATGTGTAAAACCAAAAGTGGTAATTGGAGAGCAAAAATCAAAAAAATAAAAATATGAAAGAGCAAAACTCCACAGAAACGCAAACAATTGTCAAAAAATACAGCAAATAAAAAAAATGGTACAAAAAAATCAAACCAGCACAGCAAAATTGCAAAATAAGCCAGCGAGAGGAGAGGCCCAGTCGATTCCGCTCAGTTCAGCTACAGCCCAAATTTTAACCACAAAAAGCGTGCGGCCATGTTAATAAGTTTATTGTTGCGGTAGGTTGTTGTCTGAATTGTTGTCGTTGTCTTTCGATTTGAGTTGAAGTAGGTCTGTAGTGTGACGTTAAACCGAAATTGACGCGTGTCCGGCCACTAGCTCAGAGAGCGCCTTGAGAAATCCCCAAAGAAGCTACGCCGAAATGGTAAAACTACGCATGTAAAAGCCTTGACTGCTTTGGTAACCGCCTGTTGGTTAGCTGTGAGTCACCCAACATGGGAAAACACCAGCAACGTCTGTTGCCTGCTTCAGCAAAAGACCCTCATAGTGTGTGCTTGTCTCAGGTTATGTTATGCAATTTTATTTGAACTGACGAGTCCCATAATCAGTTGACAATATAAGCGAATCATTCATTCACTTTGTTCACAATAAGTTAGCATGTTTTATTATTATTACTTTTTTGTTCGCGGTAAGTAGCGGCCATTATGGCCATTATTACAGCATCTCCCCTAACCTAAGGTTTGCTTTTCGTGGTTAAGTTTTTCGGCTTACTTGACTTACTTGACTTTGAGTTAATCATTGACAATGGCTTTGTACTTTTTGTTTCGTATTGCATTTTCATTTCTGGTTTTTGCCACTTTCCGTTTCACACATTGCAACACCCACTCACTCCACACACATACACACAAATCAGTACCGTTGACTTTTTTTCTAGGTTAGGTTACAGTTGTTATTTAACCTTTTTTCAATGGTTTGTGCTTACAATGACTCTGTGATTGTTTCTGGTGATGTTTGTGTTTGTTACTGATGCTCTTGTGGTAAGCGGCGAACGAACTTTCCTGGAGCAACACTACAGTGAAGGCAAGAAAACGTTAAGTGCCTTAAAATTTCAAAATTCAATTGCAGAATTCAATGAATGGATTTGCTCTGAGGCGTAAAAAATTATACTGAAACTTTTACTAAATAACTGTTTTTTAATTAAATACTAAAAACACACAGTTCCTCAAAAAAAATACCAAAACCAATTGCAACTGAAGTTTCATTCACCAAACCACTACTGTTGCCGCTTTTCAAATGATGCAAATGTGGGAAAACCCCCACAAAAAAATGGTTGTGGTTATTACATAATATCAACGAACCAAAGGAGTGAACCAAATGAAAAGTGTTTGCACCAGGTTGCTATAAACTATAAACTGAGCAGTTGAACAAAATCAAACAGCAACATCAGTGGCTGCAACGTCAACATCAACAACAAAGTGAGTATTAAAAAGTGGGAAAAACCTGGTGAAAATTTGCAAAAATTACATTTCCCATAGAAGAGCAGGAAAAATATACAAAAAAAAGGAAAACCATGAAAATGACAGAAGTGGAAATGAGAAATTAAAGTAAAAATTGTACTAATTGCAAAGTGAGATACACTCAGCTGGTAAATGTTTCAAAGTTAGTATGTTTTTAATTAAGGAAGAACATTTACTGTACATAGCAAAGCTGGAAACTGGATGTGGAACAGAACCGTTTTTGAATCAAATAATCTGAGGGAACAGATTTACTTTAGGGCCCATTCGAATTTTTTATTTTTTTTTTTGGAATCTGTTGGTTTTGACCCTAAAACGTTGAATCCGGAAATATTTTTGGCCGGAAAAATCTAGTTTCCGAGATATTTTACTTTAAAGTTTCGATTTTCACCATATAAAATGAACTTTTTATTAGTATTTTTTAAATATATTTTTGCACTTTTTTCACTTTTTATTATGTATTTCGACGTCCTGAAACGAAATCCGTAAAGATTTTGGACCGGGCGACAATGATTCCCGAGTTATTTGTCTTTTAAATTGCAATGTTTTTAATACCCAACGCGTCGCTATTTTTTAAATATTTTGTTGAACTTTGTTCTTCTTCTAGAAGAACGGTGTTACCATATGTTCATCAGTTGGTGCATTTGAAAAGGTATGTTCAGGGTTTTGTTTTTGTTTTTCGGTTCGAAGTAGTTCAAGTTGTGAGTAGGAGCTTTTGTTATGTTATACAATTTTTTGAGTTTGGAATGATGTGTGCCGTGGTTGTAACAGTTTCAATGTTGCTGAACTCATTCGATAAGGTTGTTAGAGCAAAAGCAACAACAACATTACAACTA